>CM060685.1:216380691-217580691 GCA_030686995.1 Artemisia argyi | reverse complement strand
TTCGGAGTCAAAACACACTAGATATCTTGGATAATATCATCCAAAGTCCAACCCTTGTTCTCCAAGGTCTTGAAACCGGCCTAGGAGGGGGGGGAGTCACCCCATGTGGCTTCATCTCATGAATATACCCCTAGATCACCATTATATTACAACTTGGTCACCAAGTTTTAGTAATTTCCTAACACTTTCCTAACCTCCTCATTTTTGGACTATAAATAGCCCTCTCCCTCCCCTTTTGGTGCCGTGCATCCCCAACCCCAAATCCCTCTCATCCTTAGTTCATTTCCTTCTAATTTCTAGCAAGATTCAAGTGAAGTTCAAGTATAGAAACCATAGCTTAGTTTCTAGTAATCAAAACTCTTCCAAACCCTAATATAATTGGTGATTTCTCTTGAGTTTAAATCCACTCAATTCACCTTAACCTTCATCATCCATATTTCAAGAATACCAAGGGTAGAAAGATTGCATGAAGTGAAAAAGGGTTGAAGCAAGTCTATCAATGTCCTATCCTTACATGTTAACTTCCTTTCATCTTTGAAAGCCAAAAGTTGTGAGCCAAACCCTAACTTGATTCTTGTTAAATAATCATGTTCATGTTATTTACATGTTATTCTTGCTATATTATGTCTTGTAGTTATGTCCATGATGTATAAAAGTGAGCAAAACAAGTTATTGTTATTGATTGTTACAACAAGTTACTAAAACAAGCAAACTAGTGACTTTCTTGGAAAACCACGACCAAAATGGTAAAAATATGATATTTGATTAGTACATATTGTGGTAGAGGACCTAACAAGGAAACCATAGCAATTTGAACCACCCAAAACGAGTATACGAGTCAAAAGTTATGGCGATTTGAAATTACCAAAGATTTCCGGCAAAACTGCCAAATAGCTTCCTGATCAAATTTGGGTTTTGAAAGTCACACTTCTGGTCCGATTCATCAAAAAGTTAAAACACGAAAGTTGTCCGGAACGACGTTTTCGTTCAGGAACAAAGAAGCTCGAGCCCTAAAAACGCTTTCTGAGTGATAAATTTCTTCAAATTCTAAACAGCCCATTTTTAGCCAAAGTCATTACATATAAGTTATGGTTTATGAAGACCAAAGGGGTCTTATGACCTAGGATCAAGACACAACCATGGCTAGAGCCAAGGTTGAGTCTCAAGACCATGGAACAATGACCAAAGGTCATGGCTAGGCCATGACGAAATGACCATACAAGCTTACCAAGGCAAATACATGAACTAGAGAAGTTGGCGATAACTTGAACATACAATTTGGATCTACTTCACTTAAAAGGGAACCATGAGATATTAACAAGAGAAAATGGTCATACAAAACTTATGAAACATACCCTAATAACAATCTTCATGTACTAATAAACTTTCCTAAGTTTATTCAAATATCGGACATGTAACCTTTCGGATCAAAACTTATATCTATATATTTCATCAACTACTACAATAGTAGGGAGCCTCATGTGAGGAGTTCATTATGTAAGCCGTCGAGTTGAGTTGTGGATTTACGAGTTAAAGTGTCCTGGCTCCTCGAACGCTTACTAACATGACTTCTGAATTATGTCGGCCCGAACGGTAGTAAACGATATACAAAACATACATGTTTCATGAATCTTTTCTTTCAAGGACTTACAATATACATCATACCACATCATGGACTATAAATGCAAGATATATATATAGGCACTACGTTATATTCATTACTCAAATCCTAAGTCGCAACATTCTATTATAGGTTGCTCGTAGAAACCTTCACGATTCGACTGTTACATTCATTACTTGCTATCTTACTTAAGGTGAGTTCATAGCCCCACTTTCGATTACTTAATTGTTTTACAAACCCTTGGGGGGAATACATGCTATTTATAACCGAGCACAATGTTTTTAAATTGTATGCTTACCTGATTGTTTTATTATCACTAAGTACCAACCTTGCTAAACCGAGATCCTTTATTATGAACCATTTAGTCACTAGCAATAGTGAGCGCGAATATTATTAATAGGCCTATTGGGATTGACGAATCCCATTTGTATTGACTAAGTTCAAACAAATGCAATAATATTTGAGATTTAGGTATGTTAGCAAAGTACCTACCGGGATAAATCTGCCGATCGATATTGGTACACGTTAACGTTATGGTGTCATAAGCTTAGTGTATAATACATGTTCCGGGCGTATAATAACGTAGCCTACCTGTTTTGTTTTCCAAACATTGGTGTGAGCCTATAACTCACACTACCAACATATTGTGTTCAATCGATTTAACAAACTCTATGAATATCACTCAACCTTTGTGTTGACCTCTCAAGCATGTATTTCAGGTTCATGACGATCAAGGATGGAACGGAAGGGCACGGATACTCAAGAGGGCTATAAATTTTATTATCATTCAAAACTCATTTATTATACATTGTAAACATGGAACCAATTGGGACCTCATTTTGTAATCTCTGATATTTATATAATTTGAATGATAAACCTTTTCAAAACGACTCAATTGGAGTTCGTTTTCTATCATTGTGACTATTGTGCCATCGAGTAACACCCAGTTTGAATTCCGCTGCATCCATGAATTGGGGGTGTTACAGATTGGTACCAGAGCCATGGTTATAGAGAAACGGGTCTAAGTGAGACCTAAACTATAACTACAATCACAAACAAAAACATTTTATAGCCTTCCGCTCTCCGTGTCTTCCATCCTCCAGACGATTATGGACTTAGTAAGCATGTTATGATACACAAACATATTAGTATATTCATATATACCCATTTTGAGCATTTCCCCGAAGACATTTTTATGCTACACAAACATAATTGCATATTGATATATGTACCCTAAACATAATTCAGCATTTCCCCGTAGGCATTTTATGCTACATGAACACATATAAGTATATTGATATATACACACTAGGCATTTTATGCTACATGAACACATATAAGTATATTGATATATACACACTAAGCATTTTATGCTACATGAACACATATAAGTATATTGATATATACTAGGCATTTTATGCTACATGAACACATATAAGTATATTGATATATACACACTAGGCATTTTATGCTACATGAACACATATAAGTATATTGATATATACAGACTAGGCATTTTATGCTACATGAACACATTAGTATATTGATATATAAACTCGGTTTATTTTCAATCATTTATCTAAACAATGGACTAAACATATCTGTGTATGCCTATTCTAAGGCATTTCGGCACAGCCACACTCTCCCAATCATGTTCCTACTCCAACATTATATGTCCAAGACATTGTAACTGATTGCAATGGTCTCATTCATTTTTCAAGACATTGTGAGATACATTGGTCTCATTCATTTTCCAAGACATTGTGAGATACAATGGTTTCATTCATTTTTCAAGACATTGTGAGATACAATGGCCTCATTCATTTTCCAAGACATTGTGAGATACAATGGTCTCATTCATTTTTCAAGACATTGTGAGATACAATGGCCTCATTCATTTTCCAAGACATTGTGAGATACAATGGTCTCATTCATTTTCCAAGACATTCTATTATACAATAGTCTTAACCATTTCTCAAATGTTTTGAGTCACACAATGGTCTAACCTACTTCCGAGACATTGTGTTTTGTGCAAATGGTCTCTAGAATTATTCCATCACATCATCAATATCATTTCTTATGATATCAAAAACCCGTCACAATCTATCAATTTCAAAACAAGAAATATGAGATTTCTAAAGGACAAACTAATCCATCATCGACAAAAGCTGAACTTTCTCTAAATTCACCAAAGTTTTCTTATGAAACCTTCATTATTAAAAGTTCGTGATCCTGGCCAAGTATGTTCTATTTTAGAACTACTTAAAAATTTCCTTTCCATATGTATCTACCCTTACTACCTTCTATTCAATGGAATATGAAAACATACGTTACAAGTCTTGTATGGACGGGACTTGCAACTTAAGGGTTTGACATCGCCTTTGTTTAGTGGACAGTTTCCCGAAAGCAACGGACATATCACAAGTATACCTGATTTAGGTATTTGAAAATTTTATCGAACCTTGGCTAAATATAGACTAGTCACCTATATTTAACCTAGGGACAGTGGAATATAGTCTGACTAACTATATTCGACTTAAAATTTTCAAATACTGAGAGTAGTTGTACTAGGGTTATGTTTAGGTTGATTTCCTACATGAACTCGATAAACCACCAGAATACATTAAAACAATCTAGAGACACGATAATGTCTTACCACTCAGCGAAATCTTAACACCTTATTTGTGTTACCTAATTTCATTCTTGAAATTTTTCATTTATGAGATAATCCGAACTACTATCCTGGGATAGTTATCAATTATTCTCTTCATCCTGTAGAAGTACTATCCTGTTTAGGATACCATTCCATCATAAACTTTTAAAATCTCTTAAGATTTTTAAAAGCAAACTCAACATCTATACCTGAGAGTATTAATGTTAAACATACACTACACACTTCTGTTCGTCAAGATATCACAACATTATCTTCATAACCGTTGGAACCACAAGCTCATAAACAGATCTTGATGCATTTTTAATGCTCAAATCATCCTTAGTTACACCACAAGTACCCTCATCAGCTTTACAAGTTTGAATATTCATCTTGTACTTTTGGAACACCAGTATCATCTTGTAATACACTACCTTGTAACTCACCGGCTAAGTATGAATGTTGTGTTGGGAATCCTTAAGTAGGATGATTTATAATGTCCTTATTTGAATGGATTGGGATGCCTTTTCATTTAAATAAAGAAATTATAAATCATCGAACCATACGTTTATATTCCTTTAGTTACATTGTTTGGGATGCCTCTCTATGTAAATAAAGAACTATAAACAAGTGGGCTTAATTATATCCAAAATAACATAAGTATGAAGTCAACCTACATTACATTGCTCGGGTATGGCTTGATACCTACATTACATTGCTCGGGTATGGCTTGAAACCTACATTACATTGCTCGGGTATGGCATGATACCTACATTATATTCACCACAAGAAATCCTATCTTTCACCGACATCGCTTCAAACCATGACATAAACACTAGGTACAACAACCGATTACCTACTAGGCTATGATTGCAACAACTATCCCAATTTCCATTAGTACGAGATTTACATTTGGTTTTCATAATGATAGTGCAATAACAAACAAACTCATTACGGGGCCATGTAACCATATGCACGTGCAGTCGTACCAAACTCATTGCGAAGCCATGTAGCCATATGCATGGGCAGCCGTATAATTCAAACAGGACTTGGTCCAACCACATGTTCAACGCTTATTCCATGATTCGATTCTTATATCAATTTCCATTTATTGGATTCCTATGTAAATTGCTATTGTTGTTCAACTATTATATCAATTGCTATTGATACTTGACAACTATATCGATTTCCATTTTGATATTTAACTATATCAAGTTCTATTTGATATTCAACTACTATATCGATTCCTATTAATATTCGACTGCTATATCAATTTCCTTTGATATTCGACTATTACCATACCTTTCCTACATAAAAGGAAGCCTCATCCTACACCATACACTGAAATGACAAATCAAATTACATTACCGGAAATCCCAGACTTTGGTCCTCATAAGTAACCACACATCTTTATCGACACCACTCCAACATATGACACACATAGAACTTCGGGACGAAGTTCCCCGTAAGGGGTAGAGACTGTAACAATTCACATTTTTCAGGATAATTACCATTCCCAGAAAATTTCACTATTCACTTTTACTATTCATTTTTCCCGAAACTTTCCCGAAAGTTGATTTTTATTTGATTTTATCAAGTGATAAATCATTTCCATGGCAAATTAAAAGTTTGACATTCATAAGCTCATTTTCGTGAAAGTTATTAAGGAATTACACGGAATTACACGTTTTAGGGTAAAACGTCAATCAGAAATTCTACGCACAACGAAATTCAACCCCGTCAGGTGACCCCACATCAGTAAAATATTTTACACACTCATGATTTATTTGAGAATTAATCGTGACTGAGAAAAATATGACCAAAAACTTCCCAGCAGGTCACCCATGTCGGTACTAATCTCACATGAGCACGCTTAACCAAATGGGCGATTAACCGTTAGACCACAAAACGAGTTTCTAAGACATTTTGAGTTTTCAAAATTATTAGAAAAAGTCAACATAATTTTCCCTCCTCCATTGACCAAAAATCATCCCTTGATGTTATAAGTCATTTCGTGATTTTTAGGCTTACGGTTTGATGTCTAAAAGACATTTAATACCAACCGACACTAGACTGAGCCCAGTCTAGACATTATAAGTCATTTAAAATCATTTTTATCATATTAGAAAAGTAACATTTTACTTTTCTCAATTTTACGCAATATTCGTACGTTTTACGTATTACGCGTTTTAGACCCGTGTTTCCAGCTTTTAGCAGGGTTTTACCACCCAAATGGAACCTACCACTCATTTTATATTTTATTATGGAACTTATGAACATGTTTAACAATACTTTCAAATTCCATAATTTTACGACACCCGGTTTTACGTTTTGAGGCGTAACAACTTACGGTTTGCATTTTTCGGAGTCAAAACACACTAGATATCTTGGATAATATCATCCAAAGTCCAACCCTTGTTCTCCAAGGTCTTGAAACCGGCCTAGGAGGGGGGGAGTCACCCCATGTGGCTTCATCTCATGAATATACCCCTAGATCACCATTATATTACAACTTGGTCACCAAGTTTTAGTAATTTCCTAACACTTTCCTAACCTCCTCATTTTTGGACTATAAATAGCCCTCTCCCTCCCCTTTTGGTGCCGTGCATCCCCAACCCCAAATCCCTCTCATCCTTAGTTCATTTCCTTCTAATTTCTAGCAAGATTCAAGTGAAGTTCAAGTATAGAAACCCTAGCTTAGTTTCTAGTAATCAAAACTCTTCCAAACCCTAATATAATTGGTGATTTCTCTTGAGTTTAAATCCACTCAATTCACCTTAACCTTCATCATCCATCTTTCAAGAATACCAAGGGTAGAAAGATTGCATGAAGTGAAAAAGGGTTGAAGCAAGTCTATCAATGTCCTATCCTTACATGTTAACTTCCTTTCATCTTTGAAAGCCAAAAGTTGTGAGCCAAACCCTAACTTGATTCTTGTTAAATAATCATGTTCATGTTATTTACATGTTATTCTTGCTATATTATGTCTTGTAGTTATGTCCATGATGTATAAAAGTGAGCAAAACAAGTTATTGTTATTGATTGTTACAACAAGTTACTAAAACAAGCAAACTAGTGACTTTCTTGGAAAACCACGACCAAAATGGTAAAAATATGATATTTGATTAGTACATATTGTGGTAGAGGACCTAACAAGGAAACCATAGCAATTTGAACCACCCAAAACGAGTATACGAGTCAAAAGTTATGGCGATTTGAAATTACCAAAGATTTCCGGCAAAACTGCCAAATAGCTTCCTGATCAAATTTGGGTTTTGAAAGTCACACTTCTGGTCCGATTCATCAAAAAGTTAAAACACGAAAGTTGTCCGGAACGACGTTTTCGTTCAGGAACAAAGAAGCTCGAGCCCTAAAAACGCTTTCTGAGTGATAAATTTCTTCAAATTCTAAACAGCCCATTTTTAGCCAAAGTCATTACATATAAGTTATGGTTTATGAAGACCAAAGGGGTCTTATGACCTAGGATCAAGACACAACCATGGCTAGAGCCAAGGTTGAGTCTCAAGACCATGGAACAATGACCAAAGGTCATGGCTAGGCCATGACGAAATGACCATACAAGCTTACCAAGGCAAATACATGAACTAGAGAAGTTGGCGATAACTTGAACATACAATTTGGATCTACTTCACTTAAAAGGGAACCATGAGATATTAACAAGAGAAAATGGTCATACAAAACTTATGAAACATACCCTAATAACAATCTTCATGTACTAATAAACTTTCCTAAGTTTATTCAAATATCGGACATGTAACCTTTCGGATCAAAACTTATATCTATATATTTCATCAACTACTACAATAGTAGGGAGCCTCATGTGAGGAGTTCATTATGTAAGCCGTCGAGTTGAGTTGTGGATTTACGAGTTAAAGTGTCCTGGCTCCTCGAACGCTTACTAACATGACTTCTGAATTATGTCGGCCCGAACGGTAGTAAACGATATACAAAACATACATGTTTCATGAATCTTTTCTTTCAAGGACTTACAATATACATCATACCACATCATGGACTATAAATGCAAGATATATATATAGGCACTACGTTATATTCATTACTCAAATCCTAAGTCGCAACATTCTATTATAGGTTGCTCGTAGAAACCTTCACGATTCGACTGTTACATTCATTACTTGCTATCTTACTTAAGGTGAGTTCATAGCCCCACTTTCGATTACTTAATTGTTTTACAAACCCTTGGGGGGAATACATGCTATTTATAACCGAGCACAATGTTTTTAAATTGTATGCTTACCTGATTGTTTTATTATCACTAAGTACCAACCTTGCTAAACCGAGATCCTTTATTATGAACCATTTAGTCACTAGCAATAGTGAGCGCGAATATTATTAATAGGCCTATTGGGATTGACGAATCCCATTTGTATTGACTAAGTTCAAACAAATGCAATAATATTTGAGATTTAGGTATGTTAGCAAAGTACCTACCGGGATAAATCTGCCGATCGATATTGGTACACGTTAACGTTATGGTGTCATAAGCTTAGTGTATAATACATGTTCCGGGCGTATAATAACGTAGCCTACCTGTTTTGTTTTCCAAACATTGGTGTGAGCCTATAACTCACACTACCAACATATTGTGTTCAATCGATTTAACAAACTCTATGAATATCACTCAACCTTTGTGTTGACCTCTCAAGCATGTATTTCAGGTTCATGACGATCAAGGATGGAACGGAAGGGCACGGATACTCAAGAGGGCTATAAATTTTATTATCATTCAAAACTCATTTATTATACATTGTAAACATGGAACCAATTGGGACCTCATTTTGTAATCTCTGATATTTATATAATTTGAATGATAAACCTTTTCAAAACGACTCAATTGGAGTTCGTTTTCTATCATTGTGACTATTGTGCCATCGAGTAACACCCAGTTTGAATTCCGCTGCATCCATGAATTGGGGGTGTTACAGCTATTGCATCTGAGATCTGTTTTCTGCTTTGGTTTATAGTTAATGAATCATTGTATGTTCATTGGTTGAAGTTTGGAGTTAATTTGGTTGGATCTGTGGTGTTTTCTAGTTGTTGACAGGAAATTAAGGAGTGTTTGGATAGTTATAGTTTGCTAGTAGTAAGTAATTTTCAGAGGTTAATTTTGGTTTTAACAGGTCACTTAGGATATAACTAGAGTTAGAATAGCATAATATCTATAGCTTATTAGTTAAAATAGTCAACACACTAGTTAATCTCAAAACAGTTAAGTGATAGAAGGATTTAGGATTAAGTTAGCTTATAGATTATAGTAAACTAGTAGCAGCAACTTTTAGCAATAGTTAAATAGCTTAACATCAATTCAGTAGTCAGTAAAGTGCAATCAAAAATCAAATTGGTCAAAGTTTTGTGTTCATCATAAAGTCAAAAAGTTTTTGGATTGTTTGTTTTGGTCAACTTTTCATCAGCTTGCATAGTTCTCAAAATTGATTCAAAATACTTTTCAAAAGTGGTTGTGCAATATTTGGTAGTAGGTTTACAAGTTTCAAAAATAATTTTTAGGTTTGTAAGTCATTTGCTTATCTAAAAAGCTTATTGAAGTGACCTGTTTCAGCACACAAGTGCCCTGCACATTCAGTGACAACCAATATTCCTAGGTTGATTTGAAGGTCTTAATTGGATTAGAGTTCCATTTTTAAGGTGGTTTTGTGATCTCTGGTAGCTAGACAGTAGTTAGCACCCATATACTCACACTCATCAGCTTATTCATACTGCTTATTCATCTCATTTAGTGGGGTGTTTGGAACTAGTTTATGAATTTTCAAATAGGGCTGCAAATTGGTTGTAGTGATTGTAAGTGTGGTTTTAGTGTTCATCTGAGCTTATCTATACTCATTGTTACTATTCCAATTGGTTCTTGGCAATTGCTTAATAGTTTCAGCTTATTTGCTTATCTCATTGAGCTTATTGAACCTGTTTTGGCATCCTTTTGTGTTTCTGTACATCAATGTGGTTCTGATTTGTTCCATTAAGCTTAAATAAGTTCTAAAATCATTTGGGTAAAGTTTCAGGTCAATTAGTCAAGTTTTGCTTATAAATAAGCACTTTCCAATAAGCTGTTTTGGTCTAATCAGCACTTCCACTGCTTATTTTCAAATTTTTATATTTTTCCTAGATTCAGAATAGCATTTTAGAATTTTCCTGAAATTTTCAGATTTTTCCAAGTTCATTTGCTATTTTTTTTATTTAATTTTCAATTATAATCATTTTTAATTACTAAAAAATTCAAAAAAATCAGAAAAACCCCAGAAAAAACCAAAAAAATATTAGAAAATTATTTTTAGTTATTTTAGAATTTTAGAAATTTATTTTGCATTTTTCTCAATTTATTTACATTTTCTTTTAATTTTTAATTAGTTAAATTAGTTTTTAATTCATAAAAAATAACTAAAAAGTCAAAAAAATATTTTTCTTTTTCTCAAAATTTTCTTTTATCATTTTTAATTTTTGAAAATTATTTCCAAGTCCGTAGGAGTAGCGTAGCTTAAAAGTCGCGTTTTATTTTGTACGGTTACGTTTATTTTACGTTTTAATTTACAGTTTTCGTTTCTACGTTACGTTTTTGGTTTGTTTAGTTGAATTACGTGCATAATTGATTATTTGTGCTTCATTTAATATTTCATTAGTGTAATCTCATCATAATCACTTTTTACCACTTTTCACGACACGTTTTCCGAATCGGAAATTCAGAATTCCATTCACCCTTCACACGGAATACGACTTCGGGTTATCCGTATTTCTTTGCGGATTTCTTGAGCTTACATCTATACTATAATATTGATATTGTGTTTTTCACGAATCATGGTGGCGCGAGACTTTACGCCTCATGCGTAATTAACAATGCCCACTACGAACCTTACGCTCAGTTCTCGAGTTTTAAGTGAAGGAAAATAGAAAAGAATTTAAAAGAGAAAAGGAAAGTAAGTGTTAGTTGTTATGTTCTTGAAATAGAATAAAGGAAATGGAAAGTAATCATAATCATGTTCTTGAGTGGAGGAAAAGGAAAATAACTTGGTGAAATTACATGTATGTCCTTTAGTTGTTAATGTAAAATGTTTTAAAAAATGTATATTAGTCTTTACACAATAACAATTTCCTTTTCCTTTCCCTTTCCTTCCTTTCCCTCGAGAACTGAGCGTTAGTGCTACTTGTCATTTTGTCAATGTTTTATGCTTTCTATAAAGTCCAATCCTTTCTAAAAAAAAAATAAAATAAAAAAAAAAAAAAAAAAAAAAAAAAGTCCAATCCTAGGGCCCGTTGATGAGGCGAAAAATGAACCATTTTTAGGGGGTCATTTAAGCCCAGAATTGAATTTATTTGATCAAATATTGCCATAAATCGTTCCTTTTGTGATTTTAGGTACTTTGGGAGAGAAATCTGGAAAAGGAAGCAATTCGGACGTTTTTGGAGCATAAAAGTGAAGAAAACGCCAAAGTCTTAATTTTCCTTGCTGGGAACAGTAGGTGACGGCGTCAAGAGCAACATCCTGACGGCGTCAAGAGTAATTTCCATGACGACCCAGTACAGATTTGATGGCGTCACAAGATAGGGTGTCAAGAGTAAAATGCATGACGGCCTGGAAAACGCTTACACATGACGGCGTCAAAAGTAGATCAAGGCAGTCCGAGAAGTATTTTGGCGGCGAGGTGACGGCATCACCTATTTGGTCTTGACGCCGTCAGACCCTATTTTCTATATATAGTTTTCTAATTTTCACATTAAAAAGGGAGAAGTTTTGGAGAAACCCTAAGTACGAACTTGGTGCGAATTTTACAGGTTTTTCAAGGGTTCTAAGCCCTTGATACCTTTCATGTGTAATTGAGATAAGTATTCTTTTAATTCAATCAATATGTCTATGTGTTGGTTGTCTATATCTTGTTCTTGTCTTAATTCCATCATGCTAGGCTAGATCTATCTTGTGTTTGCTTGAATCTAATGAAACCTAGATGTTAATTATGTGTTGATTACTTGTTTATAGCTGTATTGGATGAATGAATTCGATGTTAGGCTTAAGAAAACTGGCAGATCTCCAATTGGTAACATGCTTGAACGTCTTAGGAAACATGAACTAATGTGCACTAGGTTTTATTGGTTGTATTTAATGCATGAGCCACTGTTTATAATCCCTATGGTTTTGCTGGGCATGGCATAGGAGGAGATAAGAGCTCATAGGATTGGGGAATTAAGTGCGCCACCCCATGAATGGTATTAAGGAATACAATCCGTCATCCACGCAACTATAACAAGTAATTAACGTGTAAAAGATATCTAGGGAGTAGTGAAATCTAAGTAAACACATTTTCTCCACTTATTGCTCACAACTTTAGTATAATTTAGTTTATTTTCATTTTTAGCATTTTATTTTGATTGCATCTTAGTATTGGGTTAGTTGACTAGCAACTAATTCCGCCCTAATCCTTCAAACCCGAGATCTTTACTTGCTTTCTAAAAAATATAAAAATACAAAAATAATCATCCCTCACCTTTAGAACTAGTATTTAGGTTTTCTAATCCTAGCGACACTATTTCTAGCTGAACGATCAATCCCCCGGTACTTGTCACTATACTATACTACAACGATCAGGTACACTGCCTGGTGGGGGTTGTTAGCTTCTCAAGATCCCTTGAGAGGTAAAGCCTGGTGCGATTCCCACGTATCAAGTTTTTGGCGCCGCAGCCCGGGGAATAGTTATTGTCTAGGTTAGAATCTCTTTTTATTAGGTCTACTTGCTAGATTCCTTTCTAGTAAGATTTTATTTTTATTTTTAGGATTTCTTTAGTCTATCTTATTTCTTTGTGTCTTTGTTCATAATTCTTCACCACCCGACATCATGGACGATGGGAACATCTTTGAACCCGTCATCCCACCACAACAAAACCCATCACTAGAACCTCTTAGGCCCCGAACCTTAGGAGAGTATTCCCGACCTAGCCACCAAGGCTACCGAAACACCATTGAGCTCACCGGAGCCAATGTGACCCCCATGTGATCCGACACCATCCGGTTGGTGCAAAGCGGATGTGCATTCCATGGACTTCGTTCAGAAGATCCAAACCAACATCTTAAGGACTTCCTTAAAATCGTAGATTCCATAGACCTAGATGTTGCAACTAGAGAGACTACCCGATTACGCCTATTCCAATTCTCTCTACGGGATCAAGCTAGTCAATGGCTTGAGCGTTTACCCGCGTGATTCATCACCACATGGGATGATCTCACCACTCGTTTCCTTGCTCAATTTTTCCCACCGGGGAGAACTACTAAGCTTAGAAATGACATCTTGATGTTCCAACAACGTCAAAATGAATCTCTTTATGAAGCATGGACTCGTTTCAAGGACTTACTCCAAAAAGTCCCTCATCATGGCATAGATCTTTGGCTCCGAGTCCAAATCTTTTATGACCATATCGATCTCTCCACGAGGCGAGCCATTGACCAATCGGCCGGTGGTAAGCTACGTGATCTAAGTGCAGAACAATCATGGGAACTCATAGAAGATCTTGCTCTCTATGACAACGAAAGTTGGAATGATCCCCGTGATTTGAAGAAAACGGTCAAGGCAATATCTTTGCCTTCGAACAATTCTAGCACTCCCGACCGTAGGATCATGGAACTTGAGGACCAAGTCAAGTTTCTCATGAAATCTTACGAAGCTCCTAAGCCTTCAAGCCAAGTGAACAAAATCACTTCTTCATGCGAATTATGTAGTGGTCCCCATGACACTCGTGATTGTGTGGAACTCCCCGGAACAGCTTTTGCGGACTACGCATCCTCGCGTACCGACGAAGCGGGAGATAAGTGGTACACTTTCAAGCCCGAGCCAAACCCTTACGGTGATTCATACAACCCCTCTTGGAAAAATCACCCAAACTTTAGGTGGAAAATAAATCAGCCCAACTCTTCCAATCCGCCTAATCGTTACCAACCAAACGGTACACCCTCCAACCGTACTTTCAACAACAATCCTTCAAACAACAATGGTAGTACCAACAATCTTGAAGGATTGATGTCAAAATTCATGGCATCTTAAGAAGCTCGCATAGCTAGGTTTGAAATTGAATTCAACCAACAACAAACGGAGATGACCAGCAAGATTGACAACTTGTTGAAGGCCCTTAACAACCAAGCGTTAGCCACACCTAGGAAGGACACTAGGGACACCAATAGCGGAATCCAAATTAAGGACCCCTCATCATCCAAACACGTCCACTTTGTCAATGTTGTCACCGTTAAACCAATTGATAAGGATATAGAAGAAAGTGACAAGGATGAAGTTGGAGTAGAAACCGAGACTAGGGATGAAATTAGGGAAGTTGAGGTTAATAAAGGAGAAGAGTTAGAGGAAGTAGAGACGGTAGAAGAGTACTTTGATAAGTTGCCCACCAAAGAAGAACGGGAATACCATAAGGATTTATTCAATGATCCCGAGACACCATATATCCTTGGCATACCCCTTATCAAAATAGGAGACCCCTCTAACATCAACATACCATGCAATATTGGGCACATGCATATATGGAAAGCTTATATTGATCTTAGATCTCCCGTAAATATCATGACTAGGACTTATTACAATTGGGTAATGAAGAAGCAACTTGATTTTAGGATGATGCCCAATAAGAATCTGATAAGTAATTTTGTAGGAAGAGTGAAGGGATTGCATGTGATTATAGGTAATCTCACTTATGAGATCAATTTTATGATAGTAGAAGACACTCGTCCAGTGATAGATGATTGCCTAAGCCAAGTAATCTTTGGAAAACCATTTGTTGAGGCCACTAGGATGAGTTATGACCCGACTCTAGGGATAGTTAGATTCAAGAAAGAAAATGATGAGGTTGCCTATCAAATGCCCTACAAAATTGAGCAATACCGCCTCCTCTCTAATATAGAAAAAGAACACAAGCAAGTGGCTTATTATAGGAATGAGGAGGATAGACGTAGAGGAGTAGAGTATGTAAAGAATAGGATGCTTGGTTTCTACAAAGAATGCTTGCAACTAGGTCCAAAATACAAAATTGGTCTAGAAGACGACCTAGAGAGTGAAACCAACGATGAGATCACGTAGAAACCCATGACCTTGAGTCTAGCTACAAGACTCGTAAATAAAGAAAAGTGCTTCTTGGGAGGCAACCCATGTTTTGTGTGATTTTTGTTTGTTTGTTATTTGCTTCCGTATGCATGCTTTATTTTTATTGTTGGTAGATCATGTTTCTAAACTAAATAGTGGAAATACTTTACTTTGTTGTTTTGGCCTAGTCTTAACTCCACCTAAAAGTATTTTTGCAAAAGATAAGTGTAAGGGGAAACCCCAAATATGTTTTTAAGAAACAAACCGATCATGATTCTCCACAATATTAAATGAACATGTATATTCGTATTTGTTAGAGTCAAATGCTTGTATTGAGTCATAATGAAGTTTTGCAGGATTTTCCAGGAAGTAGGACCAAGTTTTTCCAGAAATTTTCCGGAAACTTAACATAAGATTTTCTGCAGGTCAATCCTGACGGCGTCAAGAATTAATTCTTGACGGCGTCACGTGTAAAAATCTGGAAATTTTGCCGGTTTTGTTTTTCTAACGGAGTCTTATGGTTTTTGTGAATTATTAAGTTTTATAATCTCCAGGAAATCTGCAAACTTCATTCCACAAGCATTATATCTTATCTTGTTTTCTATGATTTAGTAACTTATATAGGATGCCACCGATTTTACGCGAGGTTGTCTTGTTTGTTTTCTCAGGATTTACAGGTTATGTATGACAAGAAGATGATTTATATTCTGGAAGGGAAGCTTTGATTGTTCATTTTCTTGGAGGAAGATTTAACCTGGCCACCTTATTATCCATACCGAGCGAATCAGGGGAGTATTTGATTTCATTCTTTTTACTTATTTCACTTTTACATTCTTTACTTGAACATTGGGGACAATGTTCATCTTAAGTGTATGGGGAGGGTAAAAAGATGATACCTTACATATGCACTTTCGCTCGAGTTTGTTTTGTTTAATGGTAGATGTGTAATAAAACTATGAGAAATACTTGTTAGTGCAATTTTAGCGCCAAATTTAAAATTTTTTACAACATTTAGAAGTGAAATTTTAGCCATAGCAAGCGTCTCATGGATAGGAGATTGTATGACTCGCACATAACCGTATATTCCGAAAAATTTTCCACCCAAATATGTGAGGTTCGCCTTTAGATTTGATAGGAAAAGCATTTACTATTAGTGCTTATGAGTGTACCGGTAGCATTTAGATTCTAGAACTTGCGTTAGTGATGCATCCCGAGACCGCTAGTGAGACTACATTCGTGTAGTAGGATTTGCTACATGATAAGAGGCATTAGGATCACCCTTGTGTTGAACCCGTATCATAATTACTTGACCATTTAAGTCATATTACTTGGCTAGTTAAGTCAATTAATTTTCCCCACACCTTAGCGTTGTACTCATTTTTAGTACACGAAACCCTTAGCACACCCCTCCGAGCCTATCTTTTCGTTTCTAACTTTAAGCATTTTACTTAAAGGAAGAATTTGTTACACCCCACTTAAATGTACAACCAAATCACCTTAGCCTTCCGTGTATGCGCTCATTTTTAGTGCATTATTGTTATTTGTTAAACCCTAAGTTAATTATCTAATTGATTACATGGTTGCTAAGTCAAGTCATATCCTTGTACATATTGTTTTGGGACGATTGGGACTCATGGGTAAGTACTTATTTTATGGAGTAATGGGGAAGAACATCATTTATTACCCTCATATGTACGTTAATCTTAAAAGTGCTCCAAGTGTTTTGATTTTCTTAATTCGAGTCAATAAATTAGTTATTGTAAAGTATGTAAAGATTCAAGTGTAAGGGGAATTTTCATTCCCTATGATGTATTATTTTGGATGGTAGGGTAAGAGTGTATGCAAAAAAAAAAAAAAAAAAAAAAAAAAAAAAATCGAAACATCAAGAAAAGAAAAGAAAAAAAAAATAGAAAAAGAAAAGAGAAAAAAACATACGGACTAACATCCCTTTTTATTCTATGTTCATTTTATGTTTTTGTTATTTTTCATTTATTAGCTTAAGTCGAGTCTAGTCTTGGCTTAGCAACGCCACATTGTACATGTAATTAACCAAAATTGTTAACTCGCCACCAGTAAAACTTCCTTTATCCAACAAAACCGTGTATTTCATATCCCTACACCTAACGTTACAACCCATTAAAAGACCTCTTTGATAGTTTATCCTAGGTGCTTACGCCATGTGGTGGAGGTTTGATCCTTTCCCAAGCCTATGGTAATCTATTTTGCTATGACAGGTAGTGAGAGATATCTTCCGTTTCCATATTGTAATTTATACTTTATTACACCCGAGAGATGTGAGTATCTAAACACTATTTGTGAGGTGCTAGTGTATGACCTCTGTGCTTGTCTATTGGCCTTTAGTGGAACGATTATTTGTTGTAATTACTTTTATATTAGTGTTAAATGACCCCTAACATGTATTTTGAGTAGAATAAAAGCGCATTTGCTTGAGGACAAGAAAATCTCAAGTGTAAGGGTATATGATGAGGCGAAAAATGAACCATTTTTAGGGGGTCATTTAAGCCCGGAATTGAATTTATTTGATCAAATATTGCCCTAAATCGTTCCTTTTGTGATTTTAGGTACTTTGGGAGAGAAATCTGGAAAAGGAAGCAATTCGGACGTTTTTGGAGCATAAAAGTGAAGAAAACGCCAAAGTCTTAATTTTCTTTGCTGGGAACAGTAGGTGACGGCGTCAAGAGCAACATCCTGACGGCGTCAAGAGTAATTTCCATGACAACCTAGTACAGATTTGATGGCGTCACAAGATAGGGTGTCAAGAGTAAAATGCATGATGGCCTGGAAAACGCTTACACATGACGGCGTCAAAAGTAGATCAAGGCAGTCCGAGAAGTATTTTGGCGGCGAGGTGACGGCGTCACCTATTTGGTCTTGACGCCGTCAGACCCTATTTCCTATATATAGTTTTCTAATTTTCACATTAAAAAGGGAGAAGTTTTGGAGAAACCCTAAGTACGAACTTGGTGCGAATTTTACAGGTTTTTCAAGGGTTCTAAGCCCTTGATACCTTTCATGTGTAATTGAGATAAGTATTCTTTTAATTCAATCAATATGTCTATGTGTTGGTTGTCTATATCTTGTTCTTGTCTTAATTCCATCATGCTAGGCTAGATCTATCTTGTGTTTGCTTGGATCTAATGAAACCTAGATGTTAATTATGTGTTGATTACTTGTTTATAGCTGTATTGGATGAATGAATTCGATGTTAGGCTTAAGAAAACTGGCAGATCTCGAATTGGTAACATGCTTGAACGTCTTAGGAAACATGAACTGATGTGCACTAGGTTTTATTGGTTGTATTTAACGCATGAGCCACTGTTTATAATCCCTATGGTTGTGCTGGGCATGGCATAGGAGGAGATAAAAGCTCATAGGATTGGGGAATTAAGTGCGCCACCCCATGAATGGTATTAAGGAATACAATCCGTCATCCACGCAACTATAACAAGTAATTAACGTGTAAAAGATATCTAGGGAGTAGTGAAATCTAAGTAAACACATTTTCTCCACTTATTGCTCACAACTTTAGTATAATTTAGTTTATTTTCATTTTTAGCATTTTATTTTGATTGCATCTTAGTATTGGGTTAGTTGACTAGCAACTAATTCCGCCCTAATCCTTCAAACCCGAGATCTTTACTTGCTTTCTAAAAAATATAAAAATACAAAAATAATCATCCCTCACCTTTAGAACTAGTATTTATGTTTTTTAATCCTAGCGACACTATTCCTAGCTGAACGATCAATCCCCCGGTACTTGTCACTATACTATACTACAACGATCAGGTACACTGCCTGGTGGGGGTTGTAAGCTTCTCAAGATCCCTTGAGAGGTAAAGCCTGATGCGATTCCCACGTATCACCCGTTAGGTTTGAGGTGGTGGGATTAGGATTTGAGAACCATGCCCAAAATTGATGTTTGGAATATTTTCATAGGTCCCACAAATGAGGATGATTACCAAATATATGTCCTTGTGCAAACCCCAACCTTCTTTCCTACTTTTCTTATACGTAGTATTTATGATTTAAAGTTGAACCATCTTTAATATTAACCATTCATATTCATTTGTATTTTTATTTTTACAATAATAATATTTTTAAATTTATAAATTATACTAACATATTACATATATAATATGTATCTTTATTTTCAGAACCCTGTTAAGTGCGTGAACTGCGAGAACTCCAATTTTGCATTAGAAAACATGCATGTTCATATAAAACATGTATGTTTTCTTACATACATCTTAATACACATACATGCATAACATACATGTTCATATAAAAACATGTTAAGTGCAACAGATCAATGCAAAATGATTTTATTTTTAGAACCCTGTTAAGTGCGGGAACTGCGAGAACTCCAATTATGCATTAAAAAACATGCATGTTCATATAAAACATATATGTTTTCTTACATACACCTTAATATGTAGGCATGTGTATTAAGGTGTATGTAAGAAAACATACATGTTTTATATGAACATGCATGTTTTCTAATGTAAAATTGGAGTTCTCGCAGTTCCCGCACTTAACAGGGTTCTGAAAATAAAGCCCCCTTATTATATTATATTTTTCTCTCTCCTCATTTAATTTAAACCCTAAATCTAAATCCAAATTTTAATCCAAATTTAAATCCTAATGCTAAACCAATCTACAAACAAAACGGGCCATTAATAAAACTGTAATAATTATGAATGTAATGTTTGATGTTCTACAAAGATTGCATATAAAAACACGTGTATTCACTATTGAAAGATCTATATTTTCAAATCTATGACAACTTGTTGACAATATCAGCTTACATGTCACAAGAATTTACTGTTAGCAGAAAAGCTTACAAGTCAAAATTCATCCAAATAAATTTGAAAAACATTTGTTTTCTGAGATTCATGATTACCAACGCCTGTAGCATTTTATAAAAATAAATTTAATTTTAGTATCAAAAAAACGAGAATACAAGACTGTCACATATAAAATCCTTATTATGTCCGAACAAAAATACTAACGATATAATAACAAATGATGGAGAAACAACAACTATAATCACCTCCTCCGTGCTTCCTGTGTGTACCATTTTGCACAACACATATTAATCTCGAGCCTCCTGTTTCTGTATACAAAGTAACAAAAACTTCAGCTTTACGTAGTTTTATAGTCAGCCAATAAAGCTTTTCATCCAAAGTCAAAGTCTGCAGAGGTAGAAATTTTGACCCATTTACTGGGCTGATTTGGGTAATATCCTATCCCCAATAGCTAAGGTATTCCGATGAAGATTAACGATGTGACAGAGATAAGCATAAGAATACGAGTGTATGACAGTCAAATCTTTTCGTTTTTTCTTAATTTCATATGATTGGACAAGGTATCGATGGCCATAACATTTCAAACTATTTTGCCTAGTTTATTGTTCCACACTACCCATAAACTAAAAATTCAAGATATAGGAAGATAGGATAGAAAAAGATACCTACGGCAGCTCCCGAGACAATTAAGATTTTTCCATAATCTCCCTAAATAATTCCTTCAGTGCTGCAAATGAAAAGTAGGATAAACTCATAAGAGAAGGGAGACGGTGAGATTTTAGGCATGATGGAGAGGCATGAAAAGTAGAGCATTATATGCAATTTATACCTTACCGGGTAACCCTGTAAATCTCTCATATTGTTCATATGCCTGTCCTATAAATATCTTCACCCCTGTAACAATTATGGCTCCACATTCTCCTGCTTCCCGAAGTAATCTCGTAATTTTTGGTGTGTACACAACATCAAATACCAGTGCACACATTTACCTCATATTACGTTTCTAACTGCAAACCACCATTTCTAAAACATATGACCGAAGAAAGGTAGGTAGTTGTACCTTAGAAATAGTAGTATCGTCTATATTTGGCTGCATACCAATCGATGTGGTGTTTGCAAGTATCATGCCACCTTCTGGGCTGTAAGTGCTTAAGTCAGCAAGAGATATAGCCTCTCCACCAATTATGTCAGCAAGTTCTCTAGCACGATCTGTGCAGTATCAGTAAGAGAAAACTTTAGTTGGTGTATCAAGTATGCATAGAGGGTGTTTGGATTTCAATTTTGCAACTGATCATTTGGTTACTCTGACTTGAAGTCGCTAATAATCAATTTTTGATGTTTTGATACTCAAAACCAAACACCCACTAAATATGACGAGAACCATACAGTTGACATTCAAATACAAGCACTAGGAATGGTAATGTGAATGCTAGTAGAATCTAACCGTAGGTCCGATTGGCTATCACAATCCTTGCACCCTTCGCTTTTGCTCCATAAGCAAGAGCTTTTCCGGCACCGCCAGCACCAATAACCACAAATAGTCTACCAGCCAAGGGTGATCCAGTTGCACCATTTTGAATGCCTGGACCTGTAAATAGTTGCAACAATTTATGCTTTAAGTAAATCTCAAATGGGTCAAATGGGTCGAATGGGCAGAAAGTAACATGTGAAATCATATGAAACTTTTATAAATGAACAAAAGGCATTGTTTTGACCCAGCCACCCATATTATCACTTCTAACAGAAAGTACAGAAAGCAACCTCGCAGACTATCCTCAATAGCAGAAATAGCGCCTACATAGTCAGTATTACACCCGTATAACGTCCCATCATTTAGTCTCCTTATGGCGCAATTGACTGCTCCTATTGACTATAGCATACAATGAATAACAGAATACATAAAAAGCTGTAATTTAATAATTATCTATATCAGCTTCTATGCTTAAGGTTTCTATGAAAATGAAACTTACCTTTGCAACTGGATCAACCTCGTCACAACATTGAAGTAAAGATTCTTTGTGCGGAATGGTACAACTGTGAGCAAACAATAATGATACATGTCACTAATTTGAATAGGTAGAGAAATAAGTTTTTTTTTTTCCTTAAAATATCAAAATGTACTTTCACATTTGTGCCCTTTTAGCCATTCTACTTTTTTATAACATTTGACTCATTGGGCATTGAGTAACACAAAAACTGACTGTCAAAAATGATCAACATTGTAAAAAAAATGATAGGTTTATATGTGTGATTTAGATTGATATATTATGTTAAATTAGGTTACCAAATGACCCAAACTATACACAAAGACTTCCTTTAAAAACTCGTTTATACACAAAATTAAAAAAAAAAAAAAAAGTAACACTGCACAAACGTGAAAGTATGTCGGTTTGATGGAAAAACCCCTAGAAACTGAAGCACTAGCTCTAATAAAAATAGATCAAAACTCAATCTGAACCCGGCGGAATCTGTAGATGAGTAAGTATCAAGAAAATTTTTTACATTATCCACCAACAAATGTACATAAACTCCATTAAAACCAACTGATCTGAAAGCTTTATTGTATAACAAAGGTGATTTGCTGTGTCCAACTGGCTTCCCAATAATACCGAATACTTTTGTGTCAGGCCCTAATTGTAGCCCTAATTGTCTGAAATTAAACAAGTCCAAAAGATCCCTAATTGTGGGATGTCCGGGTGCCGATACCTTTCCATTCTCAAGGGTGCCAAATGTCAGATATCCACCAAATTTCGGGTAGAGTACTCGAGACATCAAACCTTTCTCACCCATCACCATTGCAATTATTGGAACCTAAATGATTAATTAAGGTACTTAAATAACCTGGTAAGCTAATAACACCGCGAAAAAAATATATCTAATTTCAAATTTTATTACACGCAAACAAAAATACCATCTCTAAAATAAATGATGCATGACTTACGCCGCTTACTTGAGAATTAGCAGTAATGTGAAAGACTCGTGCTACATCCGTTATATCTAAAGCGGTTGTTGCAAACTTGACAATGTCGGCTCCCGTTGACTGTATTTTGGCAACAAGGTTCCCAAGCTCTTCTATCGAAGGAGTATTTTGATAATTGTAAGAAGAAACTATGAGTTTGCACTTTGTAGGCTTGTCCCCATGGATTAAGTTGTTGAAATCATCAATGGCCTGCATTTGAGTTACGAATAATAGTATAGTACTTTAGACGAGCCTATGTGAACGAATAGACGTATTTAATGTCAAGAAAAAAGGAACCTTAAGCTCAACATTGATATGATTAGCTCCTAATTTCGTTGCTAATCGAAGAGTAGCCAATCAACTTTGTTCATCTCCGTCATAATGACCACCTTCCCATGTTGGTCTAGAAAAAACATAGAATCAGAAACCTTTTCGGGAAAGATAGTGCTACAACGTCATGTAATATGGATTAGATTAAGGGGATGTTGGGTAATGCTTATTAAAACTGCCTATGCTGTCATGAAATAAGCAATTGCTATAACAGAAGGCAATGCTGCAAGAAGTGTGTAGATAGGCTTCTACAGTAACGAGACCAGATACTCAGATATCGCATTTGTGTAAGGTTTCAGCAATCAGCTATTAGGGATTTAAGACGTAAAATAATCTGCCTATAATCATATCCAAACGCTTATCACTGCTGATCTACTGTATCAAAATGCAACAAGGGGTGTTTGGTATTACCAAGTTAAACAGCTTATGCTCATAACCAGAAGATCAACTTATCTAAAATAGCTTATTCCACCCCCTAAACTAAGTAGATAAGCATAGTCAAATTTATGCATCTACTAAAAAAACACAATAAGTAGATAATCTGTTATAAAAACAATCCAAATTCTGAAACATCCCCATCACATGTCAGGCGATTCAATATACCATCAGAAGAAGACTGCATTCACATCATAAGAGTTCTAACGATAATATAAGCATAAGCCTTTTTTAATCCGAAAATACTTATCCATTAGCAAATCCCAATTCCCAAATACACCCCTTAATATTATTATATTGCATATACTTTACATTTCATCCTAAACTTAAACTGCTAATTACAAAGAGCTTATTTACCCTAAACTAAGTAGATAAGCATAGTCACATTTCATCATCTGCTTAAAAAAAAAGGGAATACGAAGATAAGCTGTTTACATAAGCAAAAATCCCAAACAATTCAGTATACTAACACGTCATAACAGTTTTAACTCAAAAGTCAACAATCCCAGTTCTCACATCAATACTAATAAACCCAACATCAAATATCCACCAAGTTTGATGTTGGTTACTCTACTTTTTCTTGTGAGGTTTACCCACTCAAGTTTTACAAGTGTTAATTTTTCTGTAATTTTTAAATTTTTATAGCCTTCTTTGATGACACGTCTACTTTTGGTGACATATATATTTTGTATTGCTAACATGGATATATGGTTTGGCAAAAATGTACTTTCTATCAAATTAGTCATGTCGTGAAAATGTTGTTGGGGTGTCTTAATTCCAATGTTGTGACCCGTTAAATATAAACATTTGGCTTGGCCAAAAAATGTTGGCTATTTTATATCTAAATCATATAAAAAAAACATTTAATAGCAATGGAAAATGTCACAAATGAAACCCACGAAACCCTTAGAGCAATTATTATCTAGGATACACGGAAACGCCATCTGGGTGCCGTATCACATACCCGAAACGTCCCGAAACGCCTAGGAAATGTCCCCGGGAACTCAAAATCAAATTTTAGGCTGTTTTTAGAATCTGGAGCAAGTGTTATTTGTTGGAATGGTAGACAAAAAAGAAGCCATGGAAGAACACTGTATAGTAAGAAAAAAACACAATCAACGGAAAAGAAAGAGAATAAAAAAAGAGTACAGTAGTAAAGCACCTTTTGTTTTGTAGTACAATACTATGAGGTGGGTTGGGTGACAAGTACAAATAGGGAGTCCTTTCTCTAATACTCCGTATTTCTTTTATTTGTAGATAATTTTCTTAATTTTATCTTGAATACACATATAAACTGATTTTTTTATTAAAATGTTTGTTGGGAAGGTAATTTGATGGTTAAAAATTTTTAATTGATGATTATAATAATATTTTTTGGGATTTTTGAATGTTGTGTAATATTTTTTTAGAAGATAATTTGTTATATATTAAAATATTATATAGCACATACTCGCCGTACCCGTTTCTTGAATTTTAAGATGTTGCTGTTTCCCGGTACCCATCCCCGTCCCCGTCCCCGTTTCCGTCTCCGTGCAACTTAGATTATTATTACCTCTTGATGTGTGGTATGTAGGTTTAACAGAGCTTAAAACGAACTCTTGATTTCACACTTGAAACCCACGAACCTCTTAGAGCAATCAAAGGAGATACCCTCTATAGATATCCACACTACACGACCACATCACTGTGTATCACCTGAATGCTAGTTATTTATACCTCACGACCTTGTCTAGCACAATCCTTTGTCAAGCTTAGAAAAACCAAACCGAAAACCTAGATAGGGGTGTTTGTTCAACCGGTTTTTGGGAGAGAAGAGGGAATATATATTCTTTGATTTGTTTTCCAAGTTATAAGGTTAGGATGAATCCTAGTCCTATAATAAGACTTGATAATTACACATGACACCAATACCAACAAGTCACATAATGAGTTGACCTTTATGAAATGCTAAGTACGTGACAAACTTCACGTGAAACTCTCATACATAGATTTGTACAGTAGTAGACTACAAAATTTATGACAAATACTCACTAAAACTTTTACTCACTACATAAAAAATAAATAAATAAAAAAAAATAAAAAAATAAAAAAAAAATCACCAAATATAGGCTATTAAAAATAAAAACAAAATATAAAAGTAACGACTTTATATAAAAGTAAAGACTTTTGTCCCTCTCTTATTCTAATCGCTCCACCACCGTTAATCATTATCGACCACCATCACCACCGTTATTTTGCCAATCAGAACCCTAACTCCGTCGTCAACCTAATCATCTCCACCGTCGTTATCCACCACCACCGAAACCCTAACTCCGGCACCATCGTCACCGTAACCGTCTTCAACCGTCATCACCGTTATCAAGTTAGGTATAATACAACTGTTGAATTATGTGTTGTTTACATATCATTTTGTATTCTCTGCTGATCAGATACTTAGGTTGTTTACGTGCTTAATTATTAATAGTTGAATTTTAGTTGAATTTTCTGCTGATTATCTGCTTATTAATAGTTGTAGTTGAAGTGAATTTAAGCTGATGCTTCAAATTTAATACTTGAATTTTTTAAACAGATTAACGAATATTTGAGCGTAGAATTATAGGTCTAAGTTGGTTGAATCCGGAGGAAAATGACTTTATAGAGTAGATGTAATATTACTTAATTATCATTACCAACTATAAAACCAGTAATTGTTTCGGATAATACTATACAGAGTGTTTCGATGTGCTGTAAATTATTGCCCAAGTTGGAATAGTTAGTAGTCTTTCAAAATGTGAATTTGGTTAAGAAGATACTTAAGTTTAAAGAAATTTTACTTTTTAGAGTTGGTATGAAGTTAGATTTGATTAGAGGGTGTTTGGGAATGCATATTGTGTTGTTAAAAGTGAAAAATACATCTCTTTAAGTGTTTGGATTGCTATGAGCTTATGTAATAATCACATTGGTAGGTGCTTATTTTGAAGTGCTTATAGAGCGTAAGCTGAAATTTTACAATCCACAACCACCTCTTCTAATATAATTTTGTGGCAATTGTCGATTTGGAGTTGCGCATTGATACACTTTTTTGATGTTCAAGGTTTTAATTAGAGTTGCTGTTCTCAACTAATAGAAGTTTGTTTATCATGATGTATATACGTGTAGAGGTATAAATGACTATTGGTATGTTTAGCTAGTTGCTTAGTGGCTAAAGATGTGTTTATTCTTTGTATCTTTTTGTTTATCTTGTTTTTAAGTGGATTTCGTAGTTTGTAACTCTGTCAGAGCTTGTCTTAGCTCGGATGATGTCTTCGTATATTAAATTTCAGTCTCTAAAGAAGAGGGAAAGGGATCTCCGGAAAGCTTCCCCATTGACCCTGTTGGCCCAAGTATCTTTTCTGAAGAAGATGGAAAAACATACGGCTACCAAGGCTTAAAGGTATATATCATTATTATCCAACTTATCAGTATTTAAGTTATTTAATAAGTGTTATTGTTATGCAAGACTCAATAAGTTATATTTGCTATGTTAGTGCATGCACAGTCAAACCTCCTGGATCGTCATTGTTCATAATTTTTCTATCATGCAAAGAAATCGTGTTTTGGTTTTTAGTATTAATGTGTAAAAAATTAATGCAGATCACTGGATCAACAGCACATAATTTAAAGCATATGCTGATATTTCTTTTGAGAGCACATATGATGTAAGTACACATTGCGTACTATATTTCTTTGAATCATGTTTCCGTTCTTTAATGACAGATTTCTGTACGTATAAATCTGACTTCGTGTCTTTTCAATGGTTGATATTGTATGTCACTGGTAAAGGCTGGGAAAGGAGTCACGGATCTTAAAACTTCTCTTCAGGTAATCACCTCACACATCTTTTGCATGTTGGTTGTTATTTGTGTGCAGTAGCGCAATGCTGATGACCATCTCATTTTCTTCTGTGTATATCAAGTATGTAAAGTGTCTCCGTGGGTTCATTAATTTGATTCCTATCACCCTTTTTATTTTGATATCTTGGTTGATTTTTGATGCTTGTCGATGTACAGATCTATGATTTTAGATGGGGAAAATACTTCAGCCATCTATGAATAGCAAGGGGTTAACGGATTCAAAAGCAGATGAGCTGGAGGTGCGTATTACACTTACCATTAACATGAAAGGTCATGTCATGTTTACCACCATTTCTGATTCACGCTTTACAGAGTAAATAATAGAGGTCTTTAGTGTCTATTGAAAAGTCGTGTTTTATTTGCATGTATCACGTTTTAATATGTGAAGATGCAGTTGCTCAATCCTATCTGTTATGATTAGGTTGTCTGCATCGAGGGCGAATCTATGGGTCTTCTTTACTGTAGATTGGTACCACTTGTTCTTCTCCTTGTTGAAGGTAACATTCAGTTGCCCTCGGTTAATAAATAAATATGTGGTTTTGCATGCTTATCTGCATATATTAGAGCTAAATTCTCCATTTCAACTGTTTCTGTATCAGGTAGCAATCCCATTGATGTTACTGATCCCGACTGGCAGGTGTACGTATCTTCTAGTTGAGAAGAAAAGTGATCATCAGGACATTCCACAAAAAACTGCTTGGTTTTGCAGCCCTTTACCGGTTCTTCCATTACCCTGACAGCCACTGGTTGAGAATTGGTCAGGTATATTCCCTGTTTTATGTTCTCCTTCAGCCTTTCTGATCAATTTCATAATTGCCCTGGCAAAGGGAGTGGGTGAGACAATGGGCTAAAATGGGTAACTTTATATGAAGGGTGAAATGAGTTAGGTTGGGTAGGGCTCACACACCTAATAAAGCAGTTCTAAACTAACGACTCAGTTTGCTCTAATAAAGCAGTTCTATAGGCTGTAAACTAGTGGTGGCAATTTCAACCCATTTATTTTTTATCTTTCTAGTTGGCCGTCTGCGTTTTTTTGCTGATTTTTAGTTGTCGGGTGGGATTGTTTTGAAAGGTACTTGGGTTTTGCAAGTTGGGTTGTCATTGTATAGTGATGAGTTTGCGTTTAAAGGGTGTGGTAAAGTGGTCATTGTTCGTGGTGAGGGGAGTGCTGATGTTAACTGTGTTCTTGATAAGGATAGATTGAGGGGTGTGGCGTTGATCATGAATTTGTTGTTTGTTGGGGATTCGATTGTGGTACTGATATTGTGTTTTGTGATAATGGGATTATTGAATCGTAATAAGTTGCCTCAGCCCTCTACTAGTTCAATCCGATGAACTTATAATGAGTTATGTTTTCCAAATATCGTGATAATGGAATGGATTGTGTTTTCCAAATTTTGTCCAGTGGAAATTAGCTTTCTTTGCTCAACTGCTTTTGTGTTCTTCCTAGAGAGCATAACATAGTGGATTTTAGTAGAAATGATTTCCTGTTAACTTTTTAACATTTCTGTTATTTCTAGTCTTAATTGTGTATTTGTTTGATCTTGCAGAAAAATAGACGACTGAAGAAGATGTGTTCTGCTTCATCACGAACTGCAAGTTTCTATCTAACCACTCGATCCCAAATTTTCATCATATGCAAGCGTCAAATTTGCTACTCTATTTTAAACACTAGACTCCCATATTGACTTCAATGGTCAAATGAGTCATTTTCATTTTATAAAACGAGCTTTTGCCAAAAACAATCCTCTAGTGGGACTTTAATGTACTATAATGAATCTATTCTCAAAGACGCAATTCCATATCCTAAGCTAATTACAACTATTTTGTTCATACACAGCATTTGAAGGATATGATTAAAGATTTAAAGACTTTGTTGAGAAACAAACAAAAGGATGATGCACAAACTTGATTCTGAGCAGCATTTGGAAAAACAGGAAAAACAAAATGAAATATTTTAGTTATAAACCTTTGTGGCTTTCATTCATTTTACTACATTACAGATGTAAATGAAATTTCTGATTTTATCCATTTTACATTGCAGATGCAAATGAAATTTCAGATTTTGTCGTACATAGATTCGTAACAAACACGCTATGGGATGCCCCCACCACTTCATTAGTTGCAATTAATTAAAATCACTAGGCTGTAGCAGCCTTTGAAGACCTGTTTAACATTTATCATTTTTCAAAGACAACTAGGCTGGGAAGGTGCATGCATATCATATTCATGTTTGTTGTTTTATTAGTATTTTTTAGTTTCAAGCTTTGAATAATTCAATAAAAGGGATGGTTACTATACACTATAGACAATTTCTATGAACTTGATAGTACGTCAAAAAGTCAGTAGTCTACTACAATAATAATGCAACTACCAAACTTGGCAATTACTCCGTAGTAGTTTATAATTTTCTTTTGAAAAAATATGTTTATTTGGTGGATGTTAAAAAGGCATACCAATCCATCAAATCTCAAATCTATCAAGTTGTTCACGACACCAATACCAACAAGTTAGATAATGAGTTGATCTTATTACTAAGATCAATAGATTAACATCAAAACCATTTGTACAGTAGTGACTAGTAGGATAACAACATACAGACTTTGATGGTCCTGAACAAGCCCGCTATGGGATGTCACCAAGTACCAACACATTAGAGTAATTAGACATAGCTGAGGCTGCAGACCATAATCTTCTAGTTAATGAGTCTCACGCCTAACACGATTATATAAGTCACAAAGATTCACAAAACGTCACACAAAAGAAATACGGACAATCACTTGATGCAAGAAATTGGAACATACTACTATACTATGACTAGTTTACCACACCAGCATTAATATTCATTGGATTGTTCATGTAATCTCTATTCGAATTTTTGAAAGTTGCTTCGAAGTTTCTCATCATGTACATTTAGTTTTCCACTTGTGGTTTATTTAATGTTTTAGTTACAAATTCAAATTAGTTTCTTTCAGTGTTTGTTGTTTTGTCAGTAATTTATTATTTTAAAACTTTGAAAGGGAAGTTTCCTATACGCTAGAGCCAATTTGTGTAATGGTCAAAAAGGGAAGTGATGAGGCGAAAAATGAACCACTTTTAGGGGGTAATTTAAGCCCGGAATTGAATTTATTTGATCAAATATTGCCCTAAATCATTCCTTTTGTGATTTTAGGTACTTTGGGAGAGAAATCTGGAAAAGGAAGCAATTCGGACGTTTTTGGAGCATAAAAGTGAAGAAAACGCCAAAGACTTAATTTTCCATGCTGGAAACAGTGCATGACGGCGTCAAGAGGAAATATTTGACGGCGTCAAGAGTAAAATCCATGACGACCCAGAAGAAACGTGAAGGCGTCACAAAAAGAGCGTCAAGAGTTAAATTCATGACGGCCTGCATAAGGTGTACACATGACGGCGTCAGACCCAGATCTAGGCAGTCCGAGGAACTATTTGGCGGCGAGATGACGGCGTCAGACATTTGTTCTTGACGCCGTCACCTTCTAAAATATATATATAGTTTTCTAATTTTCATTCATAAAGAGGAACTTGGGTGGAGAAACCCTAAGGCCGAACCTTGTACGTATTTTACAGCTTTTTCAAGGGTTTTCAGCCCTTGAATCCTTACATGTGCTATTGAGATAAGTCTTCTCTTAATTCAATCAATATGTCTATGTGTTGGTTGTCTATATCTTGTGCTTGTCTTGATTTCAACATGCTAGGCTAGATCTATCTTGTGTTTACTTAGATCTAATGAAACCTAGATGTTAATTATGTGTTGATTACTTGTTTATGGTTGTATTGGATGAATGATTTCAATGTTAGGCTTAAGAAAACTGGCAGATCTCCTTTGTGTAACATGCTTGAACGTCTTAGGAAACATGAACCGATGTGTACTAGGTTTTATTGGTTGTATTTAATGCATGAGTAAATTCTAATAATCCCATGTTAGGAGCTTCTTAGCCGGCTCGACATAGGAGTGAAGTAGGCACTCATAGGATTGGGGAAGTAAGTACGCCACCCCATGAATGGTATTAAGGAATACAATCCGTCATCCACGCAACTATAACAAGTAATTAACGTGTAAAAGATATCTAGGGAGTAGTGAAATCTAAGTAAACACATTTCTCCCACTTATTGCTCACAACTTTAGTTTAATATAGTTTATTTTCATTTCTAGTATTTTATTTTGATTGCATCTTAGTATTGGGTTAGTTGACTAGCAACTAATTCCGCCCATATCCTTCAAACCCGAGATTTTTACTTGCTTTCCAAAAAAATATAAAAATACAAAAAGAATCATCCCTCATCTCTAGACCTAGTCTTTAGGTTTTCTAATCCTAGCGACACTATTCCTAGCTAAACGATCAATCCCCCGGTACTTGTCATTATACTATACTACATCGATCAGGTACACTGCCTGGTGGGGGTTGTAAGCTTCTCGAGATCCCTCGAGAGGTAAAGCCTGGTACAATCCCTACGCATCAAATTTTTGGCGCCGCAGCCCGGGGAATAGTTATTGTCTAGGTTAGAATCTCTTTTTATTAGGTCTACTTCCTAGATTCCCTTCTAGTAAGATTTTATTTTTATTTTTAGGTTCTCTTTAGTCTATCTTATTTCTTTGTTTCTTTTGTTCGTAAACTATCTCGATGGATAACAATAACATTGATCGTTTGATTCCTGTTATTCGTGTTTTTCGTCATAGGATTTTCCAAATGCCCACCCCAATCCCTTTAGTGGAAAATGAAAACCCACCTAACCTCTCGCCTAACCACCACTTTGACAATAATTCTAAGTTAGAGGAGTCTGACCATGATGATGACCGTAGGGCTAGTCCTTTTTACTATTCAGACTCCGACGAGGATCTTGATGATGGTGATGTGATTAATGAGAATAGGATGGAAGAGGAGGTGAGCCCTCTTAGGTATGTCGACCCTAGAACAAGGATTGAGAGTGATAGTTCATTCAACATGCAATTTCCTTGTAAGATCGGATTTAGGAGCTTTAACACCTATCTTAACTCATCTCTCCCAATGAACATAATCTCGCGTAATGAATATAATAAAATCATGGTAGATGAATTAGAATACAAGGGAGAAAATATTATTGCTAGGGCAACACCATTGCATGTGTTTGTAGGAAGCTTGGTTTATCTTGTTGAGTTCATGGTTATGGAGAATCTAGGAGAATTTATTGATAGTAAGTTGACCCAAGTTGTGTTTAGAAGACCTTTCAAACGGTTGACCAACCTCGATGAAAAACTTATGGAAGGGTTAATTACATTCTCGGATGGGGATGAAGATTTTGTCTACCAAATGCCCCGTGCACACCCTAGGTTCAAGGATTTTTCCATGGAGAAGTGTAGTTGGTATCCGCCCATAGAAATGCTAAGTGAGAATGATAAGAGAAAAGGGCTTAAGTATACTCATGAAAAGAATAAAAGATACTATCGCGGATGTTTAGAGTTAGAGATGATTATAAGAAAGATGAGGCGACTATTAGATGGCTCACGCTTGGTTATGTGAGCATAAGCGACACACGGTAACCCATGACCTTGAGTCTAGCTATAAGACTCGTAAATAAAGAAAAGCGCTTCTTGGGAGGCAACCCATGTTTTGTGTGATTTTTATTTTGTTTGTTTGTTATTTGCTTCCGTATGCATGCTTTATTTTTATTGTTGGTAGATCATGTTTCAAAACTAAAATGGTGAAAATACTTTACTTTGTTGTTTGGCCTAGTCTTAACTTCATCCAAAGGTATTTTTGCAAAAGATAAGTGTAAGGGAAACCCCAAATATGTTTTTAAGAAACAAAACCGATCATGATTCTCCACAATATTAAGTGAACATGTATATTCGTATTTGTTAGAGTCAAATGCTTGTATCGAGTCATAATGAAGTTTTGCAGGATTTTCCAGGAAGTAGGACGAAGTTTTTCCAGAAATTTTCCGGAAACTTAACATAAGAATTTCTGCTGGTCACTTCTGACGGCGTCACGAGTTTACTCCTGACGGCGTCACGTGTAAAAATCTGGAAGTTTTACCAGTTTTGTTTTTCTAACAGAGTCTTAAAGTTTTTGTTGAATTATTAAGTTTTATAATCTCCAGGAAATCTGCAAACTTCATTCCACAAGCATTATATCTTATTTTGTTTTCTAGGATTTAGTAACATATGTAGATTGCCGCCGATTTTATGCGAGGCTGTCTTGTCTGTTTTCTCAGGATTTACAGGTTATGTATGACAAGAAGATGATTTATTTTTCTGGAAGGGAAGCTTTGATTGTTCATTTTCTTGTAGGAAGATTTAACCTGGCCACCTTATTATCCATACCGAGCGAATCAGGGGAGTATTTGATTTCATTTGTTTTACTTAATTCACTTTTACATTCTTTACTTGAACATTGGGGACAATGTTCATCTTAAGTGTAAGGGGAGGGTAAAATGATGATACCTTACAGATACACTTTCGCTTGATTTTGTTTGTTTGATGGTAGATGTGTAATAAAACTATGAGAAATACTTGTTAGTGTAATTTTAGCGCCAAATTTAAAATTTTTTTACAACATTTAGGAGTGAAACTTTAGCCATAGCAAGCGTCTCATGGATAGGAGATTGTATGACTAGCACATAACCGTACCATTCAGAAAAATTTTTCACCCAAATATGTGAGGTTCCCCTTTAGATTTGATAGGAAAAGCATTTACTATTAGTGCTTATGAGTGTACCGGTAGCATTTAGATTTTAGAACTTGCGTTAGTGATGCATCCCGAGACCGCTAGTGAGACTACATTCGTGTAGTAGGATTTACTGCATGATAAGAGGCATTAGGATCACCCTTGTGTTAAACCCGTATCATAATTACTTGACCATTTAAGTCATATTACTTGGCTAGTTAAGTCAACTAATTTTTTCCACACCTTAGCGTTGTACTCATTTTTAGTACACGAAACCCCTAGTACACCCTTCCGAGCCTATCTTTTCATTTCTAACTTTAAGCATTTTACTTAAAGGAAGAATTTGTTACACCCCACTTAAATGTACACCCAAATCGCCTTAGCCTTCCGTGTATGCGCTCATCTTTAGTGTATTATTGTTAATTGTTAAACCCTAAGTTAATTATCTAATTGATTACATGGTTGCTAAGTCGAGTCATATCCTTGTACATATTGTTTTGGGACGATTGGGACTCATGGGTAAAGTACTTATTTTATGGAGTAATGGGGAAGAACATCATATATTACCCCCGTATGTGTGTTAATCTTAAAAGTACTCCAAGTGTTTTGATTTTCTTAATTCGAGTCATTAGATTAGTTTATTGTAAAGTATGTAAAAATTCAAGTGTAAGGGGAATTTTCATTCCCTATGATGTATTATTTTGGATGGTAGGGTAAAGGTGTATGCAAAAAAAAAAAAAAAAAAAAAAAAAAAAAAATCGAAAAAAATCAAGAAAAAAAATAGAAAAAGAAAAAGAGAAAACACATACGGACTACCATCCCTTTTTATTCTATGTTCATTTTATGTTTTTGTTATTTTTCATTTATTAGCTTAAGTCGAGTCTAGTCTTGGCTTAGCAACGCCATATTGAACATGTAATTAACCAAGATTGTTAACTCGCCACCAGTAAAGACTGCCTATATCCAACAAAACCGTGTATTTCATATCCCTACACCTAACGTACGTTACAACCCTTTAAAAGACCTCTTTGATAGTTTATCCTAGGTGCTTACGCCATGTGGTGGAGGTTTGATCCTTTCCCAAGCATATGGTAATCTATTTTGCTATGACAGGTAGTGAGAGATATCTTCCATTTCCATATTATAATTTATACTTTATTACACCCGAGAGATGTGAGTATCTAAACACTATTTGTGAGGTGCTAGTGTATGACCTCCGTGCTTGTCTTTGGTCTTTAGTAGAACGATTATTTGTTGTAATTACTTTTATATTAGTGTTAAATGACCCCTAACTTGTATTTTGATTAGAATAAAAGCGCATTTGCTTGAGGACAAGCAAATCTCATGTAACACCCCCAATTCATGGATGCAGCGGAATTCGAACTGGGTGTTACTTGACGGCACAATAGTCACAATAATAGAAAACGAACTCCAATTGAGTCGTTTTAAAAGATTTATCATTCAAATTATATAAATATCAGAGATTACAAAATGAGGTCCCAAATGGTTCCATGTTTACAATGTATAATAAATGTGTTTTTGAATGATAATAAAATTTATAGCCCTCTTGAGTATCCGTGTCCTTCCGTGCCATCCTTGATCGTCATGAACCTGAAATACATGCTTGAGAGGTCAACACAAAGGTTGAGTGATATTCATAGAGTTTGTTTAAATCGTTTGAACACAATATGTTGGTAGTGTGAGTTATAGGCTCACACCAATGTTTGGAAAACAAAATCGTTATTTATTTCACTAAGCTTATGACACCATAACGTTAACGTGTACCAATATCAATCGGCGGTTTATCCCGGTAGGTACTTTGCTAACATACCTAATCTCAAATATTAATGCATTTGTTTGCACTTAGTCAAAACAAATGGGATTCGTCAATCCCAATAGGCCTATTATTAATATTCGCGCTCACTATTGCTAGTGACTAAATGGTTCATAATAAAGGATCTTGGTTTAGCAAGGTTGGTACTTAGTGATAATAAAACATCGTCGTGAAGCATACATTAGAAAGCATTGTATTCGATTTAGAAATAGCATGTATTCCCCCCAAGGATTTGTAAAACAATTAAGTAATGGAAAGTGGGGCTATGAACTCACCTTAAGTAAGATAGCAAGTAATGAATGTAACGTTTGAATCGTGAAGGTTCTATGAGCAACCTATAATAGAATGTCGCGACTTAGGATCGGAGTAAAGAATATGAAGTAGTGCCTATATATATATATCTTGCATCTAGTCCATGATGTGGTATGATGTATATTGTAAGTCTTTGAAAGTAATGATTCATGAAACATGTATGTTTTGTATATCGTTTACTACCGTTCGGGCCGACATAATTCAGAAGTCATGTTAGTAAGCGTTCGAGGAGCCAGGACACTTTAACTCGTAAATCCACAACTCAACTCGACGGCTTACATAATGAACTCCTCACATGAGGCTCCCTACTATTGTAGTAGTTGATGAAATATATAGATATAAGTTTTGATCCGAAAAGTTACTTGTCCGATATTTGAATAAACTTAGGAAAGTTTATTTGTACATGAAGATTGTTATTAGGGGTAGTTTCATAAGTCTTGAATGACCATTTTCTCTTGGTAAAATCTCATGGTTTCCTTTTAGATGAAGTAGATCCAAATTGTATGTTCAAGTTCTCGTCAACTCTTTGTTTCATGTTTACGCCTATGAAAGTTGGTATGGTCATTTCGTCATGGCCTAGCCATGACCTTTGATCCTTGTTTCAAGGTCATGAGACACAACCTTGGCTCTAGCCATGGTTGTGGTCTTGATTATAGGTCATAAGACCCCTTTGGTCTTCATAAACCATAACCTATATGTAATGACTTTGTCTAAAAATGGGCTGTTTAGAATTTGAAGAAATTTATCACTCGGAAACCATTTTTAGGTCTCGAGCTTCTTTGTTCCTGAACGAAAACGTCGTTTCGGACAACTTTCGTGTTTTAACTTTTTGATGAATCGGACCAGAAGTATGACTTTCAAATCCCAAATTTGATCAGGAAGCTATTTGGCAGTTTTGCCGGAAATCTTTGGTAATTTCAAATCGCCATAACTTTTGACTCGTATACTCGTTTTGGGTGGTTCAAATTGCTATGGTTTCCTTTTTAGGTCCTCTACCACAATATGTAATAATCAAATATCATAATTTTACCATTTTGGTCGTGGTTTTCCAAGAAAGTCACTAGTTTACTTGTTTTAGTAACTTGTTGTAACAATCAATAACAATAACTTGTTTTGTTCACTTTTATACATCATGGACATAACTACAAGACATAATATAGCAAGAATAACATGTAAATAACATGAACATGAATATTTAACAAGAATCATGTTAGGGTTTGGCTTACAACTTTTGGCTTTCAAGCATGAAAGGAAGTTAACATGTAAGGATAGGACATTGATAGACTTGCTTCAACCCACTTCACTTCATGCAATCTTTCTACCCTTGTAATCTTGAAAGATGGATGATGAAGGTTGAGGTGACTTGAGTGGATTAAAACTCAAGAGAAATCACCAAAGTTTCAAAGGATTTGAAGTAGTTTGATGAATCAAAACCAAACTAGAGATATAGTACTTGATTTCTTGAGTAATTCTTGAAGTAGAGGGAAAATTAGGAGTGTGTTTGTGTGTGTGAGGTTATGAACGACTAAAAGGAGGTGAGGAGGGTTTTATAGTGTGTTGAGGAGGTTAGTGTATAAGAATGAATGGCTTAGAATGGAACACATGATAACTACATGTATGTTTTTAGGCCATAAGTGTTTCTAAGGCTTAAAATGATACACATGAGTGATCTAATAGTTCCATGGTTCTCACTAAGCCACCAAGATCATGGTGAATCACCTCTTGGTCGTTCCATATGAGGGGGAAGTGACTAGATGGATAAACTTGGTATTATCTAGTTTACGGAGTGAGTTTTGGTCCCGTTAATCGCTAACGGTAAGTCGTTAAGTCATGAAACTTAAAACCGGGTATCGTAAAAATACGAAACTTGGAAGAATGGTTAAACATGTCATTATACTCCATAATAAAATATAAAATGAGTGGTAGGTTCTATCGGGTGCTAAAACCCTGTTAAAAACTGGAAACACGGGTCTTAAACGCGTAATTCGCGTAAAACGCTGAATATTGCGTAAAAGTGAGAAAAGTAAAATGTTACTTTTCTAATGTGATAAAAATGATTTAAAATGACTTATAAAGTCTAGACTAGGCTCAGTCTAGTGTCGGTTGGTATTAAATGTCTTTTAGACATCAAACCGTAAGCCTAAAAATCACGAAATGACTTATAACATCAAGGGATCATTTTTGGTCAACGGAGGAGGGAAAGGATATGTTGACTTTTTCTAATAAGTTGAAAACTCAAAAAGTCTTAGAAACGCGTTTTGTGGTCTCACGGTTAATCGTCCAAATGGTTAAGCGTGCTCATGCGAGAGTAGTACAGGCATGGGTGACCTGCTGGGAAGTTTTTGGTCATGTTTTTCTCAGTCACGATTAATTCTCAAATAAATCATGAGTGTGTCAAACATTTTTCCGATGTGGGGTCACCTGACGGGGTTGAATTTCGTTGTGCGTAGAATTTCTGATTGACGTTTTACCCTAAAACGTGTAATTCCGTGTAATTCCTTAATAACTTTTACGAAAATGATCTGACGGATGTCAAACATTTAATTTGCCATGAAAATGATTTATCACTTGAGAATATCAAATAAAAATCAACTTTCGGGAAAATTTCGGAAAGAAATGAATAGTAAAAATGAATAGTAACATGAATAGTAAATGTGAATAGTGAATTTCCCGGGAATAGTAATTGTCCTGAAATTGCGAATTGTTACAGTCTCCACCCCATATGAGAGCTCCGTCCCGGAGATCAATTTGTGTTGGGAGTAGAAACTTTGTTGGTAAAAAGATGTGGGTATTTCTTACGTATCTAGTCCTCTTGTTCCCATGTGTATTCAGGACCAAGTTGTGAGTTCCAACGAACTTTGACAATTGGAATACGGCTTTGCTTGAGTTGTTTGACCTCTCGGTCCATGATTTCTACGGGTTCCTTAATAAATTGAAGATCGTCATTGAGTTGAATTTCATCGAGTGGAATCACGAGTGATTCATCTGACAAGCATTTCTTTAGGTTAGATACATGGAAAGTGGGGTGTACACTACTGAGTTCTGATGGAAGCTCAAGTTTGTACGCCACAGGGCCAACCCTGGCTAGGATTTTTGAATGGTCCGATGTATCTTGGGTTTAGTTTTCCTCGTTTACCGAGTCGTATTAAGCCTTTCTAAGGCAATACCTTTAGCATAACCCTGTCTCCGACTTGGAATTCTAGGGGTCTGCGTCGTGTGTCGATGAACAGGTGTGGTTACTTATGAGGACTAAAGTCTGGGATTACTGGTGATGTAATTTGATTTGTCATTTCAGTGTATGGTGTAGGATGAGGCTTACTTTTATGTAGGAAAGGTATGGTAATAGTCGATTATCAAAGGAAATTGATATAACAGTCGAATATTAATAGGAACTGAGATAGTAATTGCAATCATAGCCTAGTAGGTAATCGGTTGTTGACTTCATACTTATGTTATTTCGGATACAAATAAGCCCACTTGTTTATAATTCTTTATTTACATAGAGAGGCATCCCAAACAATGTAGATAAGGAAATATAAACTTATGGTTTAGTGATTTACAATGTCTTTATTTAAATGAAAAGGCATCCCAATCCATTCAAATAATTACAAATCATCCTACACAACATTCATACTTAGTCGGTGAGTTACAAGGTAGTGTATTACGAGATGATACTGGTGTTCCAAAAGTACAAAATGAATATTCAATCTTGTAAAGCTGATGAGGGTGCTTGTGATGTAACTAAGGATGATTTGAGCTTTAAAAGTGCATCAAGATCTGTTAATGAGCTTGTGTTTGCCACGGTTGTGAAGGTAATGTTGTGATATGTTGATGAACAAAAGTGCTTAGTGTATGCTTAACATTAATACTCTTAGGTATAGATGTTGAGTTTGCTTTAAAAATCTTAAGAGATTTTAAAAGTTTATGATGGAATGGTATCCTTAGGACCTAAACAGGATAGTACTTCTACAGGATGAAGAGAATAATTGATAACTATCCCAAGATAGTAGTTCGGATTATCTCATAAACGAAAAATTTCAAGAATGAAATTTAGATCATACAAATAAGGTGTTAAGATCTTGCTGAGTGGTAAGACACTATCGTGTCTCTAGATTGTTTTAATGTATTTTGGTGGTTTATCGTGTTCATGTAGGAAATCAATCTAAACATAACCCTAGTACAACTATTCTCAGTATTTGAAAATTTTAAGTCGAATATAGTTAGTCAGACTATATTCCACTGTCCCTAGGTTAAATATAGGTGACTAGTCTATATTTAGCCAAGGTTCGATAAAATTTTCAAATACCTAAATTAGGTATACTTGTGATACGTCCGTTGCTTTCGGGAAACTGTCCACTAAACAAAGGCGATGTCAAACCATTCAGTTGCAAGTCCCGCCATAAGAGACTTGTAACGTATGTTTTCACATTCCATTGCATAGAAGATAGTACGGGTAGATATGTGTGGAAAGGAAGTTGAAGTAATTCTAAAACAGTCTATACTGGGCTAGAATTACAAACTTTTAACAATGAAGGTTTCAGAAGAAAACTTTGATGGATGTAGAGAAAGTTCAACTTTTGTCGATGATGGATTAGTTTGTCCTTTAGAAATCTCATATTTCTTGTTTGGAAATCGATAGATTGTGATGGGTTTTTGATATCATATGAAATGATATTGATGAGGTGGTGGAATAATTCGAGAGACCATTGCACAAATCACAATGTCTCGGAAGTAGATTAGACCATTGTGTGACTCAAAACATTTGAGAAATGATTAAGACTATTGTGTCATACAATGTTCGGGAAATAGAAAAGACCATCGTAATTCGTTACAATATCTTGGATATAAAATGTTGGAGTAGGAACATGGTTGGGAGAATGTGGTTGTGTCGAAATGCCATAGAATAGGCATGTGTAGATATGTTTAGATAAAATGATTGAAAATAAACCAAGTTTATATATCAATATACTAATGCTTACGGGGAAATGCTCAAAATGGGTATATATGAATATACTAACATGTTTGTATATCATAACATGCTTACTAAATCCATAATCGTCTGGAGGATGGAAGACACGGAGAGCGGAAGGCTATAAAATGTTTTTGTTTGTGATTGTAGTTATAGTTTAGGTCTCAATTAGACCCGTTTCTCTATAACCATGGCTCTGGTACCAATCTGTAACACCCCCAATTCATGGATGCAGCGGAATTCGAACTGGGTGTTACTTGACGGCACAATAGTCACAATAATAGAAAACGAACTCCAATTGAGTCGTTTTAAAAGATTTATCATTCAAATTATATAAATATCAGAGATTACAAAATGAGGTCCCAAATGGTTCCATGTTTACAATGTATAATAAATGTGTTTTTGAATGATAATAAAATTTATAGCCCTCTTGAGTATCCGTGTCCTTCCGTGCCATCCTTGATCGTCATGAACCTGAAATACATGCTTGAGAGGTCAACACAAAGGTTGAGTGATATTCATAGAGTTTGTTTAAATCGTTTGAACACAATATGTTGGTAGTGTGAGTTATAGGCTCACACCAATGTTTGGAAAACAAAATCGTTATTTATTTCACTAAGCTTATGACACCATAACGTTAACGTGTACCAATATCAATCGGCGGTTTATCCCAGTAGGTACTTTGCTAACATACCTAATCTCAAATATTAATGCATTTGTTTGCACTTAGTCAAAACAAATGGGATTCGTCAATCCCAATAGGCCTATTATTAATATTCGCGCTCACTATTGCTAGTGACTAAATGGTTCATAATAAAGGATCTTGGTTTAGCAAGGTTGGTACTTAGTGATAATAAAACATCGTCGTGAAGCATACATTAGAAAGCATTGTATTCGATTTAGAAATAGCATGTATTCCCCCCAAGGATTTGTAAAACAATTAAGTAATGGAAAGTGGGGCTATGAACTCACCTTAAGTAAGATAGCAAGTAATGAATGTAACGTTTGAATCGTGAAGGTTCTATGAGCAACCTATAATAGAATGTCGCGACTTAGGATCGGAGTAAAGAATATGAAGTAGTGCCTATATATATATATCTTGCATCTAGTCCATGATGTGGTATGATGTATATTGTAAGTCTTTGAAAGTAATGATTCATGAAACATGTATGTTTTGTATATCGTTTACTACCGTTCGGGCCGACATAATTCAGAAGTCATGTTAGTAAGCGTTCGAGGAGCCAGGACACTTTAACTCGTAAATCCACAACTCAACTCGACGGCTTACATAATGAACTCCTCACATGAGGCTCCCTACTATTGTAGTAGTTGATGAAATATATAGATATAAGTTTTGATCCGAAAAGTTACTTGTCCGATATTTGAATAAACTTAGGAAAGTTTATTTGTACATGAAGATTGTTATTAGGGGTAGTTTCATAAGTCTTGAATGACCATTTTCTCTTGGTAAAATCTCATGGTTTCCTTTTAGATGAAGTAGATCCAAATTGTATGTTCAAGTTCTCGTCAACTCTTTGTTTCATGTTTACGCCTATGAAAGTTGGTATGGTCATTTCGTCATGGCCTAGCCATGACCTTTGATCCTTGTTTCAAGGTCATGAGACACAACCTTGGCTCTAGCCATGGTTGTGGTCTTGATTATAGGTCATAAGACCCCTTTGGTCTTCATAAACCATAACCTATATGTAATGACTTTGTCTAAAAATGGGCTGTTTAGAATTTGAAGAAATTTATCACTCGGAAAGCATTTTTAGGTCTCGAGCTTCTTTGTTCCTGAACGAAAACGTCGTTTCGGACAACTTTCGTGTTTTAACTTTTTGATGAATCGGACCAGAAGTATGACTTTCAAATCCCAAATTTGATCAGGAAGCTATTTGGCAGTTTTGCCGGAAATCTTTGGTAATTTCAAATCGCCATAACTTTTGACTCGTATACTCGTTTTGGGTGGTTCAAATTGCTATGGTTTCCTTTTTAGGTCCTCTACCACAATATGTAATAATCAAATATCATAATTTTACCATTTTGGTCGTGGTTTTCCAAGAAAGTCACTAGTTTACTTGTTTTAGTAACTTGTTGTAACAATCAATAACAATAACTTGTTTTGTTCACTTTTATACATCATGGACATAACTACAAGACATAATATAGCAAGAATAACATGTAAATAACATGAACATGAATATTTAACAAGAATCATGTTAGGGTTTGGCTTACAACTTTTGGCTTTCAAGCATGAAAGGAAGTTAACATGTAAGGATAGGACATTGATAGACTTGCTTCAACCCACTTCACTTCATGCAATCTTTCTACCCTTGTAATCTTGAAAGATGGATGATGAAGGTTGAGGTGACTTGAGTGGATTAAAACTCAAGAGAAATCACCAAAGTTTCAAAGGATTTGAAGTAGTTTGATGAATCAAAACCAAACTAGAGATATAGTACTTGATTTCTTGAGTAATTCTTGAAGTAGAGGGAAAATTAGGAGTGTGTTTGTGTGTGTGAGGTTATGAACGACTAAAAGGAGGTGAGGAGGGTTTTATAGTGTGTTGAGGAGGTTAGTGTATAAGAATGAATGGCTTAGAATGGAACACATGATAACTACATGTATGTTTTTAGGCCATAAGTGTTTCTAAGGCTTAAAATGATACACATGAGTGATCTAATAGTTCCATGGTTCTCACTAAGCCACCAAGATCATGGTGAATCACCTCTTGGTCGTTCCATATGAGGGGGAAGTGACTAGATGGATAAACTTGGTATTATCTAGTTTACGGAGTGAGTTTTGGTCCCGTTAATCGCTAACGGTAAGTCGTTAAGTCATGAAACTTAAAACCGGGTATCGTAAAAATACGAAACTTGGAAGAATGGTTAAACATGTCATTATACTCCATAATAAAATATAAAATGAGTGGTAGGTTCTATCGGGTGCTAAAACCCTGTTAAAATCTGGAAACACGGGTCTTAAACGCGTAATTCGCGTAAAACGCTGAATATTGCGTAAAATTGAGAAAAGTAAAATGTTACTTTTCTAATGTGATAAAAATGATTTAAAATGACTTATAAAGTCTAGACTAGGCTCAGTCTAGTGTCGGTTGGTATTAAATGTCTTTTAGACATCAAACCGTAAGCCTAAAAATCACGAAATGACTTATAACATCAAGGGATCATTTTTGGTCAACGGAGGAGGGAAAGGATATGTTGACTTTTTCTAATAAGTTGAAAACTCAAAAAGTCTTAGAAACGCGTTTTGTGGTCTCACGGTTAATCGTCCAAATGGTTAAGCGTGCTCATGCGAGAGTAGTACAGGCATGGGTGACCTGCTGGGAAGTTTTTGGTCATGTTTTTCTCAGTCACGATTAATTCTCAAATAAATCATGAGTGTGTCAAACATTTTTCCGATGTGGGGTCACCTGACGGGGTTGAATTTCGTTGTGCGTAGAATTTCTGATTGACGTTTTACCCTAAAACGTGTAATTCCGTGTAATTCCTTAATAACTTTTACGAAAATGATCTGACGGATGTCAAACATTTAATTTGCCATGAAAATGATTTATCACTTGAGAATATCAAATAAAAATCAACTTTCGGGAAAATTTCGGAAAGAAATGAATAGTAAAAATGAATAGTAACATGAATAGTAAATGTGAATAGTGAATTTCCCGGGAATAGTAATTGTCCTGAAATTGCGAATTGTTACATCTCAAGTGTAAGGGTATATGATGAGGCGAAAAATGAACCACTTTTAGGGGGTCATTTAAGCCCGGAATTGAATTTATTTGATCAAATATTGCCCTAAATCGTTCCTTTTGTGATTTTAGGTACGTTGGGAGAGAAATCTGGAAAAGGAAGCAATTCGGACATTTTTGGAGCATAAAAGTGAAGAAAACGCCAAAGACTTAATTTTCCATGCTGGAAACAGTGCATGACGGCGTCAAGAGGAAATATTTGACGGCGTCAATAGTAAAATCCATGACGACCCAGAAGAAACGTGAAGGCGTCACAAAAAGAGCGTCAAGAGTTAAATTCATGACGGCCTGCATAAGGTGTACACATGACGGCGTCAGACCCAGATCTAGGCAGTCCGAGGAACTATTTGGCGGCGAGATGACGGCGTCAGACATTTGTTCTTGACGCCGTCACCTTCTAAAATCTATATATAGTTTTCTAATTTTCATTCATAAAGAGGAACTTGTGTGGAGAAACCCTAAGGCCGAACCTTGTACGTATTTTACAGCTTTTTCAAGGGTTTTCAGCCCTTGAATCCTTACATGTGCTATTGAGATAAGTCTTCTCTTAATTCATGTGTTGGTTGTCTATATCTTGTGCTTGTCTTGATTTCAACATGCTAGGCTAGATCTATCTTGTGTTTGCTTAGATCTAATGAAACCTAGATGTTAATTATGTGTTGATTACTTGTTTATGGTTGTATTGGATGAATGATTTCAATGTTAGGCTTAAGAAAACTGGCAGATCTCCATTGTGTAACATGCTTGAACGTCTTAGGAAACATGAACCGATGTGTACTAGGTTTTATTTGTTGTATTTAATGCATGAGTAAATTCTAATAATCCCATGTTAGGAGCTTTTTAGCCGGCTCGACATAGGAGTGAAGTAGGCACTCGTAGGATTGGGGAAGTAAGTACGCCACCCCATGAATGGTATGAAGGAATACAATCCGTCATCCACACAGCTATAACAAGTAATTAACGTGTAAAAGATATCTAGGGAGTAGTGAAATCTAAGTAAACACATTTCTCCCACTTATTGCTCACAACTTTAGTTCAATATAGTTTATTTTCATTTCTAGTATTTTATTTTGATTGCATCTTAGTATTGGTTAGTTGACTAGCAACTAATTCCGCCCATATCCTTCAAACCCGAGATTTTTACTTGCTTTCCAAAAAAATATAAAAATACAAAAAGAATCATCCGTCATCTCTAGACCTAGTCTTTAGGTTTTCTAATCCTAGCGACACTATTCCTAGCTGAACGATCAATCCCCCGGTATTTGTCATTATACTATACTACATCGATCAGGTACACTGCCTGGTGGGGGTTGTAAGCTTCTCGAGATCCCTCGAGAGGTAAAGCCTGGTGCAATCCCTACGCATCAGGAAGTTTCCTATAAGCCCTTTTTCATCCGAAAACACTTATCCATTAGCAACTCCTAATTCCCAAACACGCCCTTAAATATTATTACACTTGCATATACTCCACATTTCATCCTAAACTTAAACTAGTAATTACAAAGAGCTTATTTACCGTAAACCGAGTAGATAAGCATAGTCACATTTCATCATCTGCTTAAAAAAAAGCAATACGAAGATAAGCTGTTTACATAAGCAAAAATCCGAAACAATTCAGTATACTAAAACGTCATAACAGTTTTAACTCAAAAGTCAACAATCCCGATTCCCACATCAATACTAATAAACCTAACATCAAATATCCACCGAATTTGGGGCAGAGTACTCGAAGAGACATCAAACCCTTCTCACCCATCACCATTGCTATTATTGGAACCTAAATGATTAATTAGGGCACTTAAATAACCACGTGAGCTAATCAAACTGCTAAATATATATATATATATATATATATATATATATATATATATATATATATATATATATATATATCTATGTATTCTAATATAATGCACTTTTGTACCACCCTTTGAAGCATCTAAAAATTTAATGCGCTGATGTGTCTGGATGGAGAGTGCATTGATATTTTAGTCAAGTACAACTCTTCTTCAGCTACGCATCAAACTTCTTCTTTACACTTCTTCATTATCATCATTCAAATAAATCAACAGTTTTAACTCTTCTCCATATCATTCAAATTGTTCAAACCATCCGTTACATTCAATCAATTAATTAATTGTCCAAGCCAATCATCTCCAAAAGTATACATGCGATTTGTTATTTGAAACACATACACAAACCACCCCTTTCACTAACACCGACTCAAATACTGATTCAATCTCATAGTACAACTGTTCTTTGCCAGTGATTGTTATGGTGTCGACACCGTCAATTTGGTAAGTATCACATATATTCAAGTTTTTTGTAGGTTTTCGATTTAAATTCCATAGTCCAGTTATTTTAATGTGTTGTTTTTATGTTGTGTTTTGATTCAGTTCATAATATATTTCGATTCAATTGCTTTCTATGAAACCCTAGATATCAAACCTGTTAAAATATTGTTAGTTTTTAGATTTTTTTGTTGTTATAATTTTTGGGTTTTGTTTTTGGAATTTGTGTTTTATGTTGTTAATTTTTGTTATTGTTTAGTCGACTTTATTTATTGTTTTTGAAACTTTAATATTGTTTTACATCAATATTCCAGCATTGAAACTTTAATGATGTAAATGATACGGAGATGATTGGCTGCTGATGTATTCATAAAGTTTGCATCATTTACATACACATACTAAAATGTTGCTAATATAGGGTTTATATAATTTTAATTCTTCACTATTTGTTTTTCATCTAATTCGCTGATGTAGATTGATATTAATAGTAATTGATATGAAGTGTAATGTGTAAACCACATAAACTTAATTTACTAATTTATTTTTCATGTAATTCAGGATTACAACTTATGCAGTAATGTGATTTACGATGTGCTGTCACTTAACTTGCAATTTCACTTATATGTTAATTCTAAGAGCTTAACTGAAAACAAGCAAAAATTATTGGTTTGTGGGTACGAGTTATGGTTATCAACCCTCCAAACAAATATATAACGGTAGAATGATAACAGTGGTTTCAGGTTCACGATGATGTTGCTGCTGTTAGATTTCAGCACACGCTGCAGGCCAGAGGTTACGCGAAATTTAATATCGATAGCATAGGTATGTATCCTACTTTTGGGCGTTGGTGTCAGGCACGCGATGTAATAATTCGCATTTTTCAGGATAATTACTATTCCCAAAAAATTTCACTATTCACTTTTACTATTCATTTTACTATTCATTTTTCCCGAAACTTTCCCGAAAGTTGATTTTTATTTGATATTCTCGAGTGATAAATCATTTCCATGGCAAATTAAATGTTTGACATCCTTCAGATCATTTTCGTGAAAGTTATATAGGAATTACACGGAATTACACGTTTTAGGGTAAAACGTCAATCAGAAATTCTACGCACAACGAAATTCGATCCCGTCAGGTGACCCCACATCGGAAAAATGTTTGACACGCTCATGATTTATTTGAGAATTAATCGTGACTGAGAAAAACATGACCAAAAACTTCCCAGCAGGTCACCCATGCCGTACTACTCTCGCATGAGCACGCTTAACCATATGGGCGATTAACCGTTAGACCACAAAACGCGTTTCTAAGACTATTTGAGTTTTCAACTTCTTAGAAAAAGTCAACATATTTTTCCCTCCTCCATTGACCAAAAATCATTCCTTGATTTTATAAGTCATTTCGTGATTTTTAGGCTTACGGTTTGATGTCTAAAAGACATTTAATACCAACCGACACTAGACTGAGCCCAGTCTAGACATTATAAGTCATTTTAAATCAATATTATCCTATTAGAAAAGTAACATTTTACTTTTCTCAATATTACGCAATATTCAGCGTTTTACGCGAATTACGCGTTTTAGACCCGTGTTTCCAGTTTTTAGCAGGGTTTTAGCACCCGATAGATCCTACCACTCATTTTATATTTTATTATGGACTATATGGACATGTTTAACCATTCTTCCAAGTTCCATAATTTTACGACACCCGGTTTTACGTTTTGAGGCTTAATCATTTACGATTGGCATTTCCCGGAGTCAAAACTAACCAAGTATCTTGGATAATACCAAGAAAAGTCCACACCCTTGCTCTCCAAGCTTACAAACCGACCTAGGAGGGGGGGAGTCATCCCATGTGGCTTCATCTCATGAAATTACCCCTAGATCATCTCTAAATTACAACTTGGTCACCAAGTTTTGGTAATTTCCTACTAGTTTCCTAACCTCCTCATTTGGACTATAAATACTCCCTTCCTCCCCTCATTTAAACGCCACCCTTCACCCTCCCCATCTTCTCATCCTTAGCTCATTCTCTTCCAAGTATCATGCAAGATTCAAGTACAAGTTCAAGGTTGAAACCCTAGTTTCTTTTAGATAATCAAAAATCTTCCAAACCCTAATATACTTGGTGATTTCTCTTGAGTTTGAATCCACTCAAGTCACCTAAACCTTCATCATCCATCTTTCAAGAATACCAAGGGTAGAAAGATTGCATGAAGTGAAAAAGGGTTGAAGCAAGTCTATCAATGTCCTATCCTTACATGTTAACTTCCTTTCATCTTTGAAAGCCAAAAGTTGTAAGCCAAACCCTAACATGATTCTTGTTAAATAATCATATTCATGTTATTTACATATTATTTGTGCTATATTATGTCTTGTATTCATGTCCATGATGTATAAAAGTGAGTAAAACAAGTTATTGTACATGATTGATAAGACAAATTACTATAACAAGCAAACTAGTGACTTTCTTGGAAAACCACGACCAAAATGGTAAAATTATGATATTGGATCATTACATATTACAGTAGAGGACTTAACAAGGAAACCATAGCAATTTGAACCACCTAAAACGAGTATACGAGTCAAAAGTTACGCCCATTTGAAGTTACCAAAACTTTTCGGCAAACTGCCAAATACCATTCTGATCAAAATTGGGTTTTGAAAGTCATACTTCTGGTCCGATTCATCAAAAAGTTAAAACACGAAAGTTGTCCGGAACGACGTTTTCATTTAGGACCAAAGAAGCTCGAGACCTAAAAACACTTTCCGAGTGATAAAATTCTTCAAATTCTAAACAGCCCATTTTTAGGCGAAAGTCACAAGATTATGGTTATACTTTGAAAGGAACAAGAGGTCTTATGACCTATAATCAAGACCACAACCATGGCTAGAGCCAAGGTTGTGTCTCATGACCTTGAAACAAGGACCAAAGGTCATGGCTAGGCCATGACGAAATGACCATAACAACTTACATAGGCGTAAACATGAAACAATGAATTAGGCGATAACATGAACAAGCAATTTGGATCTACTTCACTTAAAAGGAAACCATGAGATTTTACCAAGAGAAAATGGTCATACAAAACTTATGAAACTACCCCTAACAACAATCTTCATGTACAAATAAACTTTCCTAAGTTTATACAAATATCGGACATGTAATCTTTCGGATCAAAACTTATATCTATATATTTCATCAACTACTACAATAGTAGGGAGCCTCATGTGAGGAGTTCATTATGTAAGCCGTCGAGATGAGTTGTGGATTTACGAGTTAAAGTGTCCTGGCTCCTCGAACGCTTACTAACATGGCTTCTGAAATATGTCAGCCCGAACGGTAGTAAACGATATACCAAACATACATGTTCATGAATCTTTTCTTTCAAAGACATACAATATACATCATACCACATCATGGACTAAATGCAAGATATATATATATATATATATAGGCACTACTTCATATTCTTTACTCCGATCCTAAGTCGCGACATTCTATTATAGGTTGCTCATAGAACCTTCATGATTCAACCGTTACATTCATTACTTGCTATCTTACTTAAGGTGAGTTCATAGCCCCACTTTCGATTACTTAATTGTTTTACAAACCCTTGGGGGGAATACATGCTATTTTTAACCGAGCACAATGTTTTTAAATTGTATGCTTACCTGATTGTTTTATTATCACTAAGTACCATCCTTGCCAAACCAAGATCCCTTATTATGAACCATTTAATCACTAGAAATAGTGAGCGCGAATATTAATAATAGGCCTATTGGGATTGACGAGTCCCATTTGTATTGACTAAGTGCAAACAAATGCATTAATATTTGAGACATTAGGTATGACGGCAAAGTATCTACCGGGATAACTCCGCCGATCGATATTGGTACCCGTTAACGTTATGGTGTCATAAGCTTAGTAATGATAATACCTGTTTTGTTTTCCAAACATTGGTGTGAGCCTATAACTCACACTACCAACATATTGTGTTCAATCGATTTAACAAACTCTATGAATATCACTCAACCTTTGTGTTGACCTCTCAAGCATGTATTTCAGGTTCATGACGATCAAGGATGGCACGGAAGGACACGGATACTCAAGAGGGCTATAAATTTTATTATCATTCAAAACTCATTTATTATACATTGTAAACATGGAACCAATTGGGATCTAATTTTGTAATCTCTGATATTTATATAATTTGAATGATAAATCTTTTAAAACGACTCAATTGGAGTTCGTTTTCTATCATTGTGACTATTGTGCCGTCGAGTAACACCCAGTTTGAATTCCGCTGCATCCATGAATTGGGGGTGTTACAGATTGGTACCAGAGCCATGGTTATAGAGAAACGGGTCTAATTGAGACCTAAACTATAACCGCAATTACAAGCAAAAATATTTTATAGCCTTCCGCTCTCCGTGTCTTCCATCCTCCAGACGATTATGGACTTAGTAAGCATGTTATGATACACAAACATATTAGTATATTCATATATACCCATTTTGAGCAATTCCCCATAAGCATTAGTATATTGATATATAAAATTGGTTTATTTTCAATCATTTATCTAAACAATGGACTAAACATATCTGCGTATGCCTATTCTAGGGCATTTCGACACAATCACATTCTCCCAATCATGTTCCTACTCCAACATTCATTTTCCAAGACATTGTGAGATACAATGGTCTCATTCATTTTCCAAGACATTGTGAGATACAATGGTCTCATTCATTTTCCAAGACATTGTATTATACAATGGTCTTAACCATTTCTCAAATGTTTTGAGTCACACAATGGGTTAACCTACTTCCCAGACATTGTGAATTGCACAATGGTCTAACCTACTCCCGAGACATTGTGTTTTGTGTAATGGTCTCTAGAATCATTCCATCACATCATCAATATCATTTCATATGATATCAAAAACCGTCACAACCTATCGATTTCTAAATAGAAATATGAGATTTTTAAAGGACAAACAAATCCATCACCTACAAAAGCTGAAGTTCAGCTCTACATTCATCAAAGTTTTCTTCTGAAACCTTCATTATTAAAAGTTCATGATCCTGGCCAAGTATGTTCTATTTTAGAACTACTTAAAACTTCCTTTCCATACGTACCTACCCTTACTATCTTCTATGCAATGGAATGTGAAAACATGAGTTACAAGTCTTGTATGGCCGGGACTTGCAATTGAAGGGTTTGACATCACCTTTGTTTAGTGGACAGTTTCCCGAAAGCAACGGACATATCAAAAGTATACCTAATTTAGGTATTTGAAAATTTTATCGAACCTTGGCTAAATATAGACTAGTCACCTATATTTAACCTTGGGACAGTGGAATATAGTCTGACTAACTATATTCGACTTAAAATTTTCAAATACTGAGAATAGTTGTACTAGGGTTATGTTTAGATTGATTTCCTACATGAACACGATAAACCACCAGAATACATTAAAACAATCTAGAGACACGATAGTGTCTTACCACTCAGCGAGATCTTAGCACCTTATTTTTATGATCTAAATTCATTCTTGAATTTTTTTTTTTCATTTATGAGATAATCCGAACTACTATCTTGGGATAGTTATCAATTCTTCTCTTCATCCTGTAGAAGTACTATCCTGTTTAGGTCCTAAGGATACCATTCCATCATAAACTTTTAAAATCTCTTCAGATTTTTAAAGCAAACTCAACATCTATACCTAAGAGTATTAATGTTAAGCATACACTAAGCACTTTTGTTCATCAACATATCACAACATTACCTTCACAACCGTGGCAAACACAAACTCATTAACAGATCTTGATGCACTTTTAAAGCTCAAATCATCCTTAGTTACATCACAAGCACGCTCATCAGCTTTACAAGATTGAATATTCATCTTGTAGTTTTGGAACACCAGTATCATCTCGTAATACCCTACCTTGTAACTCACCGACTAAGTATGAATGTTGTGTAGGATGATTTGTAATTATTTGAATGGATTGGGATGCCTTTTCATTTAAATAAACACATTGTAAATCACTAAACCATAAGTTTATATTTCCTTATCTACATTGTTTGGGATGCCTCTCTATGTAAATAAAGAATTATAAATAAGTGGGCTTATTTGTATCCGAAATAACATAAGTATGAAGTCAATAAACACTAGTACAACAACCGATTACCTACTAGGCTATGATTGCAATTACTATCTCAATTCCTATTAATATTCGACTGCTATATCAATTTCCTTTGATATTCGACTATTACCATACCTTTCCTACATAAAAGTTATGCCGACACACGACGCAGACCCCTAGAATTCCAAATCGGAAATAGGGTTATGCAAAAGGTATCGCCTTGGAAAGGCTTGATACGATTCGGTAAACGAGGAAAACTAAACCCAAGATACATCGGACCATTCAAAATCCTAGCCAGGGTTGGCCCTGTGGCGGACAGACTTGAGCTTCCATCAGAACTCAGTAGTGTACACCCCACTTTCCATGTATCTAACCTAAAGAAATGCTTGTCAGATGAATCACTCGTGATTCCACTCGATGAAATTCAACTCAATGACGATCTTCAATTTATTGAGGAACCCGTAGAAATCATGGACCGTGAGGTCAAACAACTCCATCAAGCCGTATTCCGATTGTCAATGTTCGTTGGAACTCACGACGTGGTCCTGAATACACATAGAAACGAGAGGACCAGATACGTAAGAAATACCCACATCTTTTCACCAACGAAGTTTCTACTCCCAACGCAAATTGATCTCCGGGACGGAGCTCTCATATGGGGTGGAGACTGTAACAATTCGCATTTTTCAGGATAATTACTATTCCCGAAAAATTTCACTATTCACTTTTACTATTCATTTTACTATTCATTTTTCCCGAAACTTTCCCGAAAGTTGATTTTTATTTGATATTCTCGAGTGATAAATCATTTCCATGGCAAATTAAATGTTTGACATCCTTCAGATCATTTTCGTGAAAGTTATATAGGAATTACACGGAATTACACGTTTTAGGGTAAAACGTCAATCAGAAATTCTACGCACAACGAAATTCGATCCCGTCAGGTGACCCCACATCGGAAAAATGTTTGACACGCTCATGATTTATTTGAGAATTAATCGTGACTGAGAAAAACATGTCCAAAAACTTCCCAGCAGGTCACCCATGCCGTACTACTCTCGCATGAGCACGCTTAACCATATGGGCGATTAACCGTTAGACCACAAAACGCGTTTCTAAGACTATTTGAGTTTTCAACTTCTTAGAAAAAGTCAACATATTTTTCCCTCCTCCATTGACCAAAAATCATTCCTTGATTTTATAAGTCATTTCGTGATTTTTAGGCTTACGGTTTGATGTCTAAAAGACATTTAATACCAACCGACACTAGACTGAGCCCAGTCTAGACATTATAAGTCATTTTAAATCAATATTATCCTATTAGAAAAGTAACATTTTACTTTTCTCAATATTACGCAATATTCAGCGTTTTACGCGAATTACGCGTTTTAGACCCGTGTTTCCAGTTTTTAGCAGGGTTTTAGCACCCGATAGATCCTACCACTCATTTTATATTTTATTATGGACTATATGGACATGTTTAACCATTCTTCCAAGTTCCATAATTTTACGACACCCGGTTTTACGTTTTGAGGCTTAATCATTTACAATTGGCATTTCCCGGAGTCAAAACTAACCAAGTATCTTGGATAATACCAAGAAAAGTCCACACCCTTGCTCTCCAAGCTTACAAACCGACCTAGGAGGGAGGGAGTCATCCCATGTGGCTTCATCTCATGAAATTACCCCTAGATCATCTCTAAATTACAACTTGGTCACCAAGTTTTGGTAATTTCCTACTAGTTTCCTAACCTCCTCATTTGGACTATAAATACTCCCTTCCTCCCCTCATTTAAACGCCACCCTTCACCCTCCCCATCTTCTCATCCTTAGCTCATTCTCTTCCAAGTATCATGCAAGATTCAAGTACAAGTTCAAGGTTGAAACCCTAGTTTCTTTTAGATAATCAAAAATCTTCCAAACCCTAATATACTTGGTGATTTCTCTTGAGTTTGAATCCACTCAAGTCACCTAAACCTTCATCATCCATCTTTCAAGAATACCAAGGGTAGAAAGATTGCATGAAGTGAAAAAGGGTTGAAGCAAGTCTATCAATGTCCTATCCTTACATGTTAACTTCCTTTCATCTTTGAAAGCCAAAAGTTGTAAGCCAAACCCTAACATGATTCTTGTTAAATAATCATATTCATGTTATTTACATATTATTTGTGCTATATTATGTCTTGTATTCATGTCCATGATGTATAAAAGTGAGTAAAACAAGTTATTGTACATGATTGATAAGACAAATTACTATAACAAGCAAACTAGTGACTTTCTTGGAAAACCACGACCAAAATGGTAAAATTATGATATTGGATCATTACATATTACAGTAGAGGACTTAACAAGGAAACCATAGCAATTTGAACCACCTAAAACGAGTATACGAGTCAAAAGTTACGCCCATTTGAAGTTACCAAAACTTTTCGGCAAACTGCCAAATACCATTCTGATCAAAATTGGGTTTTGAAAGTCATACTTCTGGTCCGATTCATCAAAAAGTTAAAACACGAAAGTTGTCCGGAACGACGTTTTCGTTTAGGACCAAAGAAGCTCGAGACCTAAAAACACTTTCCGAGTGATAAAATTCTTCAAATTCTAAACAGCCCATTTTTAGGCGAAAGTCACAAGATTATGGTTATACTTTGAAAGGAACAAGAGGTCTTATGACCTGTAATCAAGACCACAACCATGGCTAGAGCCAAGGTTGTGTCTCATGACCTTGAAACAAGGACCAAAGGTCATGGCTAGGCCATGACGAAATGACCATAACAACTTACATAGGCGTAAACATGAAACAATGAATTAGGCGATAACATGAACAAGCAATTTGGATCTACTTCACTTAAAAGGAAACCATGAGATTTTACCAAGAGAAAATGGTCATACAAAACTTATGAAACTACCCCTAACAACAATCTTCATGTACAAATAAACTTTCCTAAGTTTATACAAATATCGGACATGTAATCTTTCGGATCAAAACTTATATCTATATATTTTATCAACTACTACAATAGTAGGGAGCCTCATGTGAGGAGTTCATTATGTAAGCCGTCGAGATGAGTTGTGGATTTACGAGTTAAAGTGTCCTGGCTCCTCGAACGCTTACTAACATGGCTTCTGAAATATGTCAGCCCGAACGGTAGTAAACGATATACCAAACATACATGTTCATGAATCTTTTCTTTCAAAGACATACAATATACATCATACCACATCATGGACTAAATGCAAGATATATATATATATATATAGGCACTACTTCATATTCTTTACTCCGATCCTAAGTCGCGACATTCTATTATAGGTTGCTCATAGAACCTTCATGATTCAACCGTTACATTCATTACTTGCTATCTTACTTAAGGTGAGTTCATAGCCCCACTTTCGATTACTTAATTGTTTTACAAACCCTTGGGGGGAATACATGCTATTTTTAACCAAGCACAATGTTTTTAAATTGTATGCTTACCTGATTGTTTTATTATCACTAAGTACCATCCTTGCCAAACCAAGATCCCTTATTATGAACCATTTAATCACTAGAAATAGTGAGCGCGAATATTAATAATAGGCCTATTGGGATTGACGAGTCCCATTTGTATTGACTAAGTGCAAACAAATGCATTAATATTTGAGACATTAGGTATGACGGCAAAGTATCTACCGGGATAACTCCGCCGATCGATATTGGTACCCGTTAACGTTATGGTGTCATAAGCTTAGTAATGATAATACCTGTTTTGTTTTCCAAACATTGGTGTGAGCCTATAACTCACACTACCAACATATTGTGTTCAATCGATTTAACAAACTCTATGAATATCACTCAACCTTTGTGTTGACCTCTCAAGCATGTATTTCAGGTTCATGACGATCAAGGATGGCACGGAAGGACACGGATACTCAAGAGGGCTATAAATTTTATTATCATTCAAAACTCATTTATTATACATTGTAAACATGGAACCAATTGGGATCTAATTTTGTAATCTCTGATATTTATATAATTTGAATGATAAATCTTTTAAAACGACTCAATTGGAGTTCGTTTTCTATCATTGTGTCTATTGTGCCGTCGAGTAACACCCAGTTTGAATTCCGCTGCATCCATGAATTGGGGGTGTTACAGATTGGTACCAGAGCCATGGTTATAGAGAAACGGGTCTAATTGAGACCTAAACTATAACCGCAATTACAAGCAAAAATATTTTATAGCCTTCCGCTCTCCGTGTCTTCCATCCTCCAGACGATTATGGACTTAGTAAGCATGTTATGATACACAAACATATTAGTATATTCATATATACCCATTTTGAGCAATTCCCCATAAGCATTAATATATTGATATATAAAATTGGTTTATTTTCAATCATTTATCTAAACAATGGACTAAACATATCTGCGTATGCCTATTCTAGGGCATTTCGACACAATCACATTCTCCCAATCATGTTCCTACTCCAACATTCATTTTCCAAGACATTGTGAGATACAATGGTCTCATTCATTTTCCAAGACATTGTGAGATACAATGGTCTCATTCATTTTCCAAGACATTGTATTATACAATGGTCTTAACCATTTCTCAAATGTTTTGAGTCACACAATGGGTTAACCTACTTCCCAGACATTGTGAATTGCACAATGGTCTAACCTACTCCCGAGACATTGTGTTTTGTGTAATGGTCTCTAGAATCATTCCATCACATCATCAATATCATTTCATATGATATCAAAAACCGTCACAACCTATCGATTTCTAAATAGAAATATGAGATTTTTAAAGGACAAACAAATCCATCACCTACAAAAGCTGAAGTTCAGCTCTACATTCATCAAAGTTTTCTTCTGAAACCTTCATTATTAAAAGTTCATGATCCTGGCCAAGTATGTTCTATTTTAGAACTACTTAAAACTTCCTTTCCATACGTACCTACCCTTACTATCTTCTATGCAATGGAATGTGAAAACATGAGTTACAAGTCTTGTATGGCCGGGACTTGCAATTGAAGGGTTTGACATCACCTTTGTTTAGTGGACAGTTTCCCGAAAGCAACGGACATATCAAAAGTATACCTAATTTAGGTATTTGAAAATTTTATCGAACCTTGGCTAAATATAGACTAGTCACCTATATTTAACCTTGGGACAGTGGAATATAGTCTGACTAACTATATTCGACTTAAAATTTTCAAATACTGAGAATAGTTGTACTAGGGTTATGTTTAGATTGATTTCCTACATGAACACGATAAACCACCAGAATACATTAAAACAATCTAGAGACACGATAGTGTCTTACCACTCAGCGAGATCTTAGCACCTTATTTTTATGATCTAAATTCATTCTTGAATTTTTTTTTTCATTTATGAGATAATCCGAACTACTATCTTGGGATAGTTATCAATTCTTCTCTTCATCCTGTAGAAGTACTATCCTGTTTAGGTCCTAAGGATACCATTCCATCATAAACTTTTAAAATCTCTTAAGATTTTTAAAGCAAACTCAACATCTATACCTAAGAGTATTAATGTTAAGCATACACTAAGCACTTTTGTTCATCAACATATCACAACATTACCTTCACAACCGTGGCAAACACAAACTCATTAACAGATCTTGATGCACTTTTAAAGCTCAAATCATCCTTAGTTACATCACAAGCACGCTCATCAGCTTTACAAGATTGAATATTCATCTTGTAGTTTTGGAACACCAGTATCATCTCGTAATACCCTACCTTGTAACTCACCGACTAAGTATGAATGTTGTGTAGGATGATTTGTAATTATTTGAATGGATTGGGATGCCTTTTCATTTAAATAAACACATTGTAAATCACTAAACCATAAGTTTATATTTCCTTATCTACATTGTTTGGGATGCCTCTCTATGTAAATAAAGAATTATAAATAAGTGGGCTTATTTGTATCCGAAATAACATAAGTATGAAGTCAATAAACACTAGTACAACAACCGATTACCTACTAGGCTATGATTGCAATTACTATCTCAATTCCTATTAATATTCGACTGCTATATCAATTTCCTTTGATATTCGACTATTACCATACCTTTCCTACATAAAAGTTATGCCGACACACGACGCAGACCCCTAGAATTCCAAATCGGAAATAGGGTTATGCAAAAGGTATCGCCTTGGAAAGGCTTGATACGATTCGGTAAACGAGGAAAACTAAACCCAAGATACATCGGACCATTCAAAATCCTAGCCAGGGTTGGCCCTGTGGCGGACAGACTTGAGCTTCCATCAGAACTCAGTAGTGTACACCCCACTTTCCATGTATCTAACCTAAAGAAATGCTTGTCAGATGAATCACTCGTGATTCCACTCGATGAAATTCAACTCAATGACGATCTTCAATTTATTGAGGAACCCGTAGAAATCATGGACCGTGAGGTCAAACAACTCCATCAAGCCGTATTCCGATTGTCAATGTTCGTTGGAACTCACGACGTGGTCCTGAATACACATAGAAACGAGAGGACCAGATACGTAAGAAATACCCACATCTTTTCACCAACGAAGTTTCTACTCCCAACGCAAATTGATCTCCGGGACGGAGCTCTCATATGGGGTGGAGACTGTAACAATTCGCATTTTTCAGGATAATTACTATTCCCGAAAAATTTCACTATTCACTTTTACTATTCATTTTACTATTCATTTTTCCCGAAACTTTCCCGAAAGTTGATTTTTATTTGATATTCTCGAGTGATAAATCATTTCCATGGCAAATTAAATGTTTGACATCCTTCAGATCATTTTCGTGAAAGTTATATAGGAATTACACGGAATTACACGTTTTAGGGTAAAACGTCAATCAGAAATTCTACGCACAACGAAATTCGATCCCGTCAGGTGACCCCACATCGGAAAAATGTTTGACACGCTCATGATTTATTTGAGAATTAATCGTGACTGAGAAAAACATGACCAAAAACTTCCCAGCAGGTCACCCATGCCGTACTACTCTCGCATGAGCACGCTTAACCATATGGGCGATTAACCGTTAGACCACAAAACGCGTTTCTAAGACTATTTGAGTTTTCAACTTCTTAGAAAAAGTCAACATATTTTTCCCTCCTCCATTGACCAAAAATCATTCCTTGATTTTATAAGTCATTTCGTGATTTTTAGGCTTACGGTTTGATGTCTAAAAGACATTTAATACCAACCGACACTAGACTGAGCCCAGTCTAGACATTATAAGTCATTTTAAATCAATATTATCCTATTAGAAAAGTAACATTTTACTTTTCTCAATATTACGCAATATTCAGCGTTTTACGCGAATTACGCGTTTTAGACCCGTGTTTCCAGTTTTTAGCAGGGTTTTAGCACCCGATAGATCCTACCACTCATTTTATATTTTATTATGGACTATATGGACATGTTTAACCATTCTTCCAAGTTCCATAATTTTACGACACCCGGTTTTACGTTTTGAGGCTTAATCATTTACGATTGGCATTTCCCGGAGTCAAAACTAACCAAGTATCTTGGATAATACCAAGAAAAGTCCACACCCTTGCTCTCCAAGCTTACAAACCGACCTAGGAGGGGGGGAGTCATCCCATGTGGCTTCATCTCATGAAATTACCCCTAGATCATCTCTAAATTACAACTTGGTCACCAAGTTTTGGTAATTTCCTACTAGTTTCCTAACCTCCTCATTTGGACTATAAATACTCCCTTCCTCCCCTCATTTAAACGCCACCCTTCACCCTCCCCATCTTCTCATCCTTAGCTCATTCTCTTCCAAGTATCATGCAAGATTCAAGTACAAGTTCAAGGTTGAAACCCTAGTTTCTTTTAGATAATCAAAAATCTTCCAAACCCTAATATACTTGGTGATTTCTCTTGAGTTTGAATCCACTCAAGTCACCTAAACCTTCATCATCCATCTTTCAAGAATACCAAGGGTAGAAAGATTGCATGAAGTGAAAAAGGGTTGAAGCAAGTCTATCAATGTCCTATCCTTACATGTTAACTTCCTTTCATCTTTGAAAGCCAAAAGTTGTAAGCCAAACCCTAACATGATTCTTGTTAAATAATCATATTCATGTTATTTACATATTATTTGTGCTATATTATGTCTTGTATTCATGTCCATGATGTATAAAAGTGAGTAAAACAAGTTATTGTACATGATTGATAAGACAAATTACTATAACAAGCAAACTAGTGACTTTCTTGGAAAACCACGACCAAAATGGTAAAATTATGATATTGGATCATTACATATTACAGTAGAGGACTTAACAAGGAAACCATAGCAATTTGAACCACCTAAAACGAGTATACGAGTCAAAAGTTACGCCCATTTGAAGTTACCAAAACTTTTCGGCAAACTGCCAAATACCATTCTGATCAAAATTGGGTTTTGAAAGTCATACTTCTGGTCCGATTCATCAAAAAGTTAAAACACGAAAGTTGTCCGGAACGACGTTTTCGTTCAGGAATAAAGAAGCTCGAGACCTAAAAACTCTTTCCGAGTGATAAAATTCTTCAAATTCTAAACAGCCCATTTTTAGGCGAATGTCACAAGATTATGGTTATACTTTGAAAGGAACAAGAGGTCTTATGACCTATAATCAAGACCACAACCATGGCTAGAGCCAAGGTTGTGTCTCATGACCTTGAAACAAGGACCAAAGGTCATGGCTAGGCCATGACGAAATGACCATAACAACTTACATAGGCGTAAACATGAAACAATGAATTTGGCGATAACATGAACAAGCAATTTGGATCTACTTCACTTAAAAGGAAACCATGAGATTTTACCAAGAGAAAATGGTCATACAAAACTTATGAAACTACCCCTAACAACAATCTTCATGTACAAATAAACTTTCCTAAGTTTATACAAATATCGGACATGTAATCTTTCGGATCAAAACTTATATCTATATATTTTATCAACTACTACAATAGTAGGGAGCCTCATGTGAGGAGTTCATTATGTAAGCCGTCGAGATGAGTTGTGGATTTACGAGTTAAAGTGTCCTGGCTCCTCGAACGCTTACTAACATGGCTTCTGAAATATGTCAGCCCGAACGGTAGTAAACGATATACCAAACATACATGTTCATGAATCTTTTCTTTCAAAGACATACAATATACATCATACCACATCATGGACTAAATGCAAGATATATATATAGGCACTACTTCATATTCTTTACTCCGATCCTAAGTCGCGACATTCTATTATAGGTTGCTCATAGAACCTTCATGATTCAACCGTTACATTCATTACTTGCTATCTTACTTAAGGTGAGTTCATAGCCCCACTTTCGATTACTTAATTGTTTTACAAACCCTTGGGGGGAATACATGCTATTTTTAACCGAGCACAATGTTTTTAAATTGTATGCTTACCTGATTGTTTTATTATCACTAAGTACCATCCTTGCCAAACCAAGATCCCTTATTATGAACCATTTAATCACTAGAAATAGTGAGCGCGAATATTAATAATAGGCCTATTGGGATTGACGAGTCCCATTTGTATTGACTAAGTGCAAACAAATGCATTAATATTTGAGACATTAGGTATGACGGCAAAGTATCTACCGGGATAACTCCGCCGATCGATATTGGTACCCGTTAACGTTATGGTGTCATAAGCTTAGTAATGATAATACCTGTTTTGTTTTCCAAACATTGGTGTGAGCCTATAACTCACACTACCAACATATTGTGTTCAATCGATTTAACAAACTCTATGAATATCACTCAACCTTTGTGTTGACCTCTCAAGCATGTATTTCAGGTTCATGACGATCAAGGATGGCACGGAAGGACACGGATACTCAAGAGGGCTATAAATTTTATTATCATTCAAAACTCATTTATTATACATTGTAAACATGGAACCAATTGGGATCTCATTTTGTAATCTCTGATATTTATATAATTTGAATGATAAATCTTTTAAAACGACTCAATTGGAGTTCGTTTTCTATCATTGTGACTATTGTGCCGTCGAGTAACACCCAGTTTGAATTCCGCTGCATCCATGAATTGGGGGTGTTACACGCGAGTATTCCGTATACCTCATGCAATATGTTTTCAGATATTTAGTGATTAGGAAATTTGTTTACCTGTCATTTTGTCAAATTCTATGCAGGCTGCAACTCAGGCGTGACGCAACACATGGTGGCAAAAGTAGTATTGGGCGTACGCCTGAGGCATGATACTTTTGCGTGCACCTCATTGTCCCAGCGTTTGTCACGTATATGTTTTTATTTCTGAGTACATGTTTTCAGGTTGGTATTGGTTTTGTTTCATACATTTTACGGTTTAATTGATAAGGGCTTCATGTTACTAATTTTAGTGCCCATTTGTTCAGTTTTATTTGTGAAGATGGCTGGTTTGAATGGGATTTGGCTATGTTTTATGACCACTGAGTGATAGTCATTACAACGCTGGAATTCCCGGACAATTAGATCTGACACATGTGGTTGCTAGCCCTAAAGGTAAATGTCATATGACAACAATTGATTGGCATATGCATCTTTAGATATCTTCAATCATGCTCAATCTTTTTTGGTTCATATGTGTTGTAGCTACTCATTCCACTGATTTGCGTGCAAATAAGGACTTCTCTTTTATGCCAGTTGTTAATGTCGACAGGTATAAGACATTAAAAACCACATTCATGTGAATAGCAAGACCCTATAATCTTTGAAGCTGATGGAATTCCAATTCTTTGCAGGCCACTGGATATAAGCAATCCTAAGAAACAAAGTGTGGGTAGCTACTCTTCGTCGCTTAATTGTGGGACACTTGCTGTCTTACATGGTGCGTATGTGTATAAGTGAATTGCCTATTTGTGTTAGCAAAAAACTTTAAAAACAAGACATATGTACGAAACATATACGAAATCATTTACACCATATTTACTTTTTACAACCTGTTGTTACTGCAGCTGCAAATGAAAGAACACACCAGCGGTTAGGTGTTGCACATAGAAATACTGACAATTCATGCTCTGTGATTAAATGAAATTGTTTTTACACACTTAGTTTCACACATTTGCCCAAAAAAAATTTTGGTATTTGATTTTAAGTTTATTTCGCTTATATTGCGATGCACGCACACTTGATTTTCATTTATATTTTGGCCTATTTTAGATTGTATTAACTATTTTTTAATTTGTACACCTTGAAGGCATTCATTCCAGTGATATGTTCACTGAATGAACTTCCATGGTAAGAAAAAGGGAATCTGGAACACTCTCTACAGTTGTTATTGAAGCATATAATTAATCGTTTTCAATGTGTATGGACCCTCCGAATGCGGTTCAGTCACCACGAGTCTACCACAAGGTCTTGATCATTTTTTTGCATTTCTTTGTTTTTCATCTAAAGTCGACTATTTTAAACCATTTATGTATAACTGAGAGACTACGTCTACTTAGTTTATGGTTATTTCTGTCAAGTTAAGTAGAAAATATTATACTTTTTTCAGCATATTGGTTCATGTAGAGATCAAAGTTTGGTTCTTTTTGTTATGCAGTTAATACCGAATGTGGTGTACTATGAAAACTGGAATATAATTAATGGTGATACTATCGAGCTTTCAGAGGACCGAAAGAAATTGTTGGTGAAAAGGGGTCACACGTTGGAGCCAAAATACGGTGGAGCAGATGCGGTATGCACCTTAACCCTGTTATGGGATTTGTCAATTCTATATTTGCGTTGACTAAACATTTATGTTGACTAATACTGGTCCAAACAGGCTTGCTTTTTCTGGTCATTTAATAAAACTTTGTTAAAAAAGGCCATTTGGTTAATAAAGTTTATACAATTATGAATCAATATTAATCAAATGTTAATAATGTAATTGTATGCATCTCATTTACAAGCTATTATGTCCAGCAAAACATGGAACGATTTGCATGCATATAAAGCTGATTGATAACAAATTTTTAGTTAAAAAAATATGTTTATTTTTTTTTTTGCGTGTTCTATGTTAAATTGATGAATGTGAGCTATCATGTTTTGTTTTTTATTCTGAATTTCAAATGATAAGTCTCCAAATGATTAGCTAATTGATGTTGTTGTTTTACATGTGGATTGTGGAACGATCGACAATTATGAGTGTCACCTAAAAAAATCATATAAAAGAGGGAATGTGTCAAATGGGTCCAACGGGTCAAAGGGTATGAGTGTCACCTAAAAATCAATTTAAATTTTATGACTTCCTATATTGTTGTATTTAAAGATTTACTAAACTTTGTTGAAGTAATATTGTTTTTTGTAAATAGAGTATATGCATTAGTTATGTATTTGAGAAAAAATGAAATGGACAATAGAGTGTTTGACCTGTTAATCCTACTTGACCCTCACTAAAAAAAGACCACTTTTAACCCGGACATGTTTTGACCAGTTACACACACATCTTGCCCCTTTTACTTTATTCGTTATATTTGACTATCGAAGATGTATAATTTGGCTATTTGCAGAATGATTTGATGGGCAAAGTGAGGTTAGTCAACCTGATGGATGGACACCTCTTGGCACACCACTTGACTGCAAAGTGATACTTCTTCAAATGCGTTCCTGAGCATTTTAGGGTCATTTGGTGAATTAAATGTATATTTTTCTTAACTTGATGTGTAGTTGATGTTGAATTTGCTCTACTACTACTATGGTATGTATAGCGCGTTGAAGGAGTGTTTGCTTCAAAGATACTTCAATAAGGTACTATAAGAACTTTTGTGTTTCATGACATTATAATCGTGTATATACGCATTCGTTAACTTTAAGAAACAACTGATACATCAGGAAGTAAGTGGTAGTCCATTCACTTAAAGCAACTTGATTTGTTTCATACATTTTACGGTTTAATTGATAAGGGCTTCGTTGGTATGGATGGTGGAGTTAGTGACTATGGAGTGTTAGATGAATGCTTTGAAAGAATTTTGTATGTGGTAACTAATGTGGTTGGTATGAATATTACATCCAAGTTAAGTTTTACCTATTGGTTTTAGTGTTGATTGTTGCTTTAAATCTTATGTAGTAGTTTTAGGTTTATGACTGCATGTTGCTATTAAAGTCATGTTGCGTATTTGTATATTTTTTGATTAAAAAGTAATCTTAAGTATTAGTAAACGGGTTTTGGGTAAACTTATTTTAGGTGTACATTAGTTTTTATGAAATGTTGTGTGACAGTGATTTAGTTATTATGGAAGCTTATGTAGGGGACTGTCACACCCCCAAAATCGGGTCCAGCGGAAGCATACATGTAGCTGGGGTGTAACTCAATTGATATTACAACACTAGTAAAAAAATAGTTTGCACTTGAATCATTTAGAATAAAATAGTTAAATCAAAATGTTGATTTTTACATTGTTAAAAGTGGTGCGGAAGTAGGCCCTTAAAATAGTTTAAAACGGTCCCCATATGAAAAATCAGAGTCTTCTATGACCATGCCATGCCCTGCCAAAACCTCCAGTAGCGTGCCATATGATTAAAACCTGAAAATACATGCTAAAGTGTCAACACGAGGTTGGTGAGTTCATAGAGTCTTGTGAAAAAGAATGTAATGCATTGAAATGAAGATTTCCCAGCAAAGGCATCGTAAATCCACTCAGTTACAAGTCCCGCCATAAGAGCCTTGTAACCTGTGTGTCTACGACCCACTGCCAAATGTAATATGTTTACGTGAACAAAGGTAATACTTGCATCTAGATTCAAAGATAAATGTAGCAATACTGCTATATAAAGGTAAGAGTGATAATGTAGCCATGGCGATGTTGCCATAAAAATGAATCTGACCATAAGCAAAACGCATAAAATGAATATTGATTGCACTAAGTTCAAGGCACCAAAAAGGTTTTCTAGCTATATGTAGGAGGTTACGCTCCCAAGTAATGTAGGTAAATCCATACCCAATGCAGGTAAATCCATACCCGTTGAAATTGTAGGTAATCAAACATACCCAATGCAGGTAAATCTATACCCGTTGAAATTGTAGGTAATCAAACATACCCAATGCAGGTAAATCTATACCCGTTGAAATTGTAGGTAATCAAACATACCCAATGCAGGTAAATCTATACCCGTTGAAATTGTAGGTAATCAAACATACCCAATGCAGGTAAATCTATACCCGTTGAAATTGTAGGTACAAGTCCTTAACTTAGGCAATCTTAGGCAATCGGTAAATAGTTTAAATTTATGCACTCATGTCTATGAGTAAATAGCAAGTAGTTAGCAAGTGAATAATATTGTACTCGGATAATCAACAAGTATTTAGATAAAGCTGAAAATATTTAAGAAATCAACCATGTAAGCGAGTAATGCGTTTCAGTAAAACGAGCATGTATTCTCCCCCATAGAGTTTGCAAAACGATTAAAAGAGTAGGGGCTATGACTCACCTGATATGATGGTACCATGAACATGTAATGAGCTGAAAAACAAAGCACGCACACTAGCCGCAACCTAATATGAATGATGAACGATCTACTTTAGATCATGAAATGATGTTATGAATGTCCATGCACATGTTTCCTATACCACTCGATAATTTGGAAAATAACGTATATCGTCAAAAAATACGTTTTTGACGTCTCGTTAAGTTAATAACCACTTTCCATGTACATATGTTGAAACGGTAATCCACAATCCTCGTTTGATGTTCTATCGGCAAATATAGTGTTTTCGACGAAAAATGACACTTTTCATAACTTGGAAATATGACCAAAATGGTCTCGCAAAACTAGTCGCGAATTAGTGAATATTGAGTGTTAGGAAAGAAGCTCAGTAGTTTTAGGAAGCTTGTCACCATATCTAAAAAGTAATAGAACTGAAGTTTGTCCATACGGGTCTCGATCATAAAGATAAATAGCCATGAAGTGAGGTATTTGGGCTGTTTCGGCAGATTCTGGGCAGTTTTCGGGAAAGTTTGGTAGGCCATAAGTTATTCGTTATAAATCATTTCGACAAACAGTTGGATGTTTTAAAAACTAGGCTGGGTGAACTAACATTTTGTCAATGATGTAAATTTTCCAGAACTGATTGTATCACTAAGATAAATGGCTCTCAACATGGTGTATCACAAAAACTGTTTTTCTATACTTAGTAATATTTTGCTAAAAAGCTGATGGAAATAAATAGAGTTTCGTCGATTTTGAAACGTGTATATCTTGGTCGTTATAAGCTTGTTTTCTACGTTCTTTATATCCCCGGAATCGTATTAACCTATACTAATATATTTTTGAAAGCTCGGATCCTCTAGGTTACGTCTAATGCCTCTTTTTGTCCATTGAAAATCGTGGGACAGCAAGCTTAATTTTCAGAAAATAGTTTTCGTCGTTAAACTTGTAAAAATCATAACTCCTTCGTTATAAACTCGTTTTAATCCGTTCTTTCGACCAAAGCTTCGTTTTCGAAAGTATTTTCTAAATCTTTAGCCCAAAATTACCCGGAAACCCCTGAGTTTTCTGTATTTTGCAAAATGGGACAGCATGTATATATACTTGTTAGAAATCCATTTCTAAGGTTCAAAACTAGTTTCAATCTCAACCAAAACTCTTGCAAACTTCACAAAACTATACTAATCCTACCATACACCTTCTTAGGGTGCCATGGGTTCCTAATGACTAGTAATCATGTTAATTTAACAAAGGAACACCTAAATCACAATCTAGGGTTTGTATGTTCAAAAAGTTAACAAAAATAAAGTGGTATAACTAGTTTGTGCATGAAATTAAGCATGAATACTATAAGATACATGTGTTAATTGAAAGAAAACATGAAAATAAATTTGAATACTCACTTTGAAATTATAGGTGATTAAAGGATGAGAAATCTTGTGTTTCTTGTGTTTTTGTTGTAAGATTCTTGATTAGGAAGATAAAATGAACAACTTTGATGCTTTGTACTTTGGAAAATCATCATTTGATCATGGAGAATGAACTTGGGTCGTGGGTTTTGTGATGGAGAAGAGAAATGAGCACTTTTTGATTCTTGAAAATTATGTAAGTTATGTTTTCAAGGTTTTTAGATATTTAGTTACTAGGATGGCATTTTTGTAATTAAAGGGACAAGTTCAAGTATCCTTGGATAAGGGGGGGGGGGGGGGGGGGGGGGCTGCACATGGTGAGTTTTGGGATGAGTATGTAAGAAGCTTGGTGTTATCTGGGTCACGGAGTCGGTTTTGGTTCCGTTAATCGCAAACCGTAAAGTTTTAAATCGCGAAACGTAAATTCGGGTATCGTAAAAATATGAAACTTGAAAGAATGACTTAACTTGTCAAAATACTCCATAATAAAATATAAAATGAATGGTAAGTTCCATCGGGTTGCTTAAACGCTGTTAAAACTGGAAACGCGAGTTAAAAACGCGTAATTCGCGTAAAACGCTGAACTGAAAAACGTAAAATTCCAAAACTTTTAGAATTGTCGTAAAATGAAAGAAAATCATATTTTTATTGTTTATAATGATTTATAGACATATCGGGATGCCGGAAGGACGTTTAAACCTGAATGTAAATCTCGGACACGGCTTCATGATTTTTGCAGAAATGATCCGACGAGCGCCAAACTCTCGGATTTCCGTTAAAATAGTTTAACTTACGAGAATATGAAATAAAAATTTCGGACATGAATAGTGTTTTGTGAATAGTAAAAGTGAATAGTAACTTCCGAGATAAAAATTGGAATTTCGACGTTTGAAACAGGACATGAAATTACGAGTTGTGACAAGGACTACATGGTTGGTTTGGTGGTGTTTTCAAATAAATATCACTGTCTATGAACTACATACTATAAAAGGAGCTAATTACTATAGTTTAAAGGTAGTTTTATGTGGAAACTTCTTATTTTAAAATGGTTGTTGAGACTTTGTTTTTCAGCATGCTGTTTACTGCGAGGACCAACCGAAGATTCACTATCCGAGATATTAGTAAGGATTAGCTCATGAGGCGATACAACCAAGCATTAGCTCATGAATGTTGACTTACTAAAGGGGTCAAATTTGTTATGTAAAGGATTTCAAGTTTATTTGTAGAAGTATGTTAATGGCATTAGTTTCGGACATGATACTAAATGTTTATGGTCACAATCCTTATTTTTTTTAAGATTGATTTTATACATGTACATAATTTTAAGTATGCAACTTGGGACAACATATTAGGCAAAATTAATGACTACTAAGATCTGAATTACTATCAAATATTATGTTGTTGCACGAACATGTAAATGCAATTATGTGCAACACCAACAGCTTATATGATTTTTTTTACATGTATTATCAATCACACAAATGTTTTACTTATACTTTATTTTTATACTTATTAGGTGCTCACAAAATGTTCATTGGCTTATTACTTCATCAAATTCCCCACTACATACATTTGCTTTTTAAAGGCGGTTAAGATTGGAGCTCACGTGCATGAGCGTTTATTACATTATTAGTTACAAGTATTGTACTATATAATATCATTGACTAATTACTTCATATTCATTTCAAATAAATGATTCACCCTGTTTACTTTTGTTCTTTTTCTTATTTTGTTTAGAAACTAATTTTTCATTTTTTGCAATATCTCTTCTAAAAACCCGTGGATTCCACGGGTCTTATAAGCTAGTATATATATATATATATATATATATATATATATATATATATATATATATATATATATATATATATATATATATATATATATATCTCCAAGGATTAGAAGGGAGTGATAGAGTACAGGGGGTGTTTGGGATTGTAATTGAAACTGCTTATGCCTTTTTGAGATAAGCATTGACCGTAACATAATGTAGGAAAATTCTTTACATTAACAAATTGATGGAAATAAAAGATGGGTTTTGTGTAAGAAATGGAGATATTACAAGAAAATGTGAACTTTTTGTGAATTGAATGTTAATTGTGCGGGATTGAAATGTTAGGGTTTGGGTTTTGATTTGGGGGAAAAGTGTAGGGAACTTTTGTGGGTTATAAGGTTTTTTTAGAGGGAATGGGGATTTTTTTAATTTTATTTTTATTTATTATTTCTTTTTTTAAAGAATGATTGGTCCTCTTGGGCAAGCAAGGATAATTGTTGAATAATAACCGTGTTTTAGGAAAAGTTGTACTTTACATTTTTACTAAAGTTTTACATTGCAAATATAGAGTAGTTTACTTGTTTTATAAGTGAGGTTGAAATAAGATTTGAATTTGAGTTTAATCAAAAAAAAAAGGAAAAAAAAGAAAAAAAATGAAAGAAAGTTATTTATCAATTTAAATAATATATTTATTAGAAAAGAATAAAATTAATTCGTACTAATTTCACGATATTAATTTTAGAGAAAAAGTCACCAAATAGTAACTAAGTTTCATTCGTATTCAAATTTGGTTACTCTACTTTTTCTTGTGAGGTTTAACCACTCAAGTTTTACAAGTGTTAATTTTTCTGTAATTTTTAAATTTTTATAGCCTTCTTTGATGACACGTCTACTTTTGGTGAAAAATATTTTGTATTGCTAACATGGATATATGGTTTGGCAAAAATGTACTTTCTATCAAATTAGTCATGTCGTGAAAATGTTGTTGGGGTGTCTTAATTCCAATGTTGTGACCCGTCAAATATAAACATTTGGCTTGGCCAAAAATTGTTGGCTATTTCATATCAAAATCATATAAAAAAAACATTTAATTGCAACGGAAAATGTCACAAATGAAACCCACGAAACCCTTAGAGCAATTATTATCTAGGATACACGGAAACGCCGTCGGGGTGCCGTATCACGTACCCAAAACGTCCCGAAACGCCGAGAAACGTCCCCGGGAACTCAAAAATCAAATTTTAGGCTGTTTTTAGAATTTGGAGCAAGTTTTATTTGTTGGAATGGTAGACAAAAAAGAAGCCATGGAAGAACACTGCATAGTAAGAAAAAAACACAATCAAGTAATCAACGAAAAAGAAAGAGAATAAAAAAAGAGTATAGTAGTAATGCTCTTTTTCTTTTGGGGAGGTGATTTGTACACCATTTCTTTTATCAATCTACCACTAAATTATGCGTAGTAGTATTGTATTGTGTGCATCACTAGTGTAATTTAGTGGTGGATGGCTAAAATAAATCGTGTACAAATCATCTCCCTTTGTTTTGTAGTACAATACTATGAGGTGGGTTGGGTGACAAGTACAAATAGGGAGTCCTTTCTCTAATACTCCGTATTTCTTTTATTTGTAGATAATTTTCTTAATTTTATTTAAAATACACATATAAACTGATTTTTTTATTAAAATGTTTGTTGGGAAGGTAATTTGATGGTTAAAAGTTTTTATTTGATGATTATAAGTAATATTTTTTGGGATTTTTGAATGCTGTGTAATATTTTTTTAGAAGATAATTTGTTATATATTAAAATATTATATAACACATACTCGCCGTACCCGTTTCTTGAATTTTAAGATGTTGCTGTTTCCCGGTACCCATCCCCACCCCGTTTCCGTCTCCGTGCAACTTAGATTATTATTACCTCTTGATGTGTGATATGTAGATTTAACAGAGCTTAAAACGAACTCTTGATTTCACCCTTGAAACCCACGAACCTCTTAGAGCAATCAAAGGAGATTCCCTCTATAGATATCCACACTACACATCACTGTGTATCACCTGAATGCTAGTTATTTATACCTCACGATCTTGTTTAGCACAACCCTTTGTCAAGCTTGGAAAAGCCAAACATAAACCCTAGAGAGGGGTGTTTGTTCGATCTGTTTTTACAAGAGGAGAGTGGAGAGATATTCTTTGATTTGTTTTCTAAATTACGTAGTATGAGATTAGGATGAATCATAATCCTATAATAAGAGTGGGTAATTAGACACGACACCAATACCAACAAGTCAGATAATGAGTTGATCTTATTGCTAAGATCAAATAGATTAATATCAAAACCATTTGTGAAATGCCAAGTTTGTAACAAACTTCACGTGAAACTCTTATACATAGATTTGTCCAGTTGTATACTACAAATTTAAATTTATGATAAATACTCACTAAAACTCTTACCCACTAAAGATACAAAAAAAGTCACCAAATCTAGGCTATTAAAAATAAGAAAAATGATACAACCACAACAAAACTTTCACAAAAACTTTTATAAAATTAGATGTCATTTTATGATTGATACATTCTTTAATACTTTTTATTTCTTTTCTCTAATTAAACAAATTACAAAATGACACCTCATTTTCTAAAATTTTTTATGAATATATCATTTCTTTAAAAATAAAAAGCAACAAAAGATAAAAATATAAACAAAATATAAAAGTAAAGACTTTTCTCCCTCTCTCTATCTAATCTTTCCACCGTCTTTATCTAACACCACCACCACCACCACCACCGTAATTTCGCCAATCGAAACCCTAACTCCGTCATCAACCTAATCACCTCCACCGTCGTTATCTACCACCACCACCAAAACCCTAACTCCAGCACCATCGTCACCATAACCGTCTTCAATCATCTTTGCCATTATCAAGTTAGGTATAATACAACTGTTGAATTATGTGTTGCTCACATATCATTTTCAATTTTCTGCTGATTAGATACTTATGTTGCTTACAGCTCTGTATGCCCTTATTAATAGTTGAATTTTAGTAAGAAAATTAGATGTTCATTTGTTGTAGTTGAAGTGAAACAGATTAACAAAAATTTGACAGTAGAATTATAGGTGTAAGTTGGTTGAATCCGGAGGAAAATGACTTTATAGAGTAGATGTAATATTACATAATTATCATTACCAACTATAAAACCAGTAATTGTTTCGGATAATACTATACAGAGTGTTTGGATGCGCTGTAAATTATTCTCCAAGTTGGAATAGTAAGTAGTCTTTCAACATGTAAATTTGGTATTGAGGTTTTGATATATTAGGACTAAGAAGATACTTTCATTTAAAGAAAATTTACTTTTCAGAGTTGATATGAAGTTAGATTTGATTAGAGGGTGTTTGGGAATGCATATTGTGTTGTTAAAAGTGAAAAATACATCTCAAAGTTTTTGGATTGCTATGAGCTTATGCAATAATCACATTGGTAGGTGCTTATTTTGAAGTGCTTACACGAGCTTATGAAATTTTGAAATTTTGTGGCAATTATCAATTTGGAGTTGCGCATTGGTACACTTTTTTGATATTCAAGGTTTTAATTAGAGTTGCTGTTTTCAATTAATGGAAGTTGTTGATCAGGATGTATTTACGTATAGAGGTATAAATGACTATTGGTATGTTTGGCTAGTTGCTTAGTGGCTAAAGATGTGTTTATTCTTTGTATCTTTTTGTTTATCTTGTTTTTAAGTGGATTTCGTAGTTTGTAACTCTGTCTGTGAGCTTGTCTTAGCTATGATGATGTCTTCGTATATTAAATTTCAGTCTCTGAAGAGGAGGGAGAGGGATCTCCGGAAAGCTTCCCCATTGACCCTGTTGACCCAAGTATCTTTTTTGAAGAAGATGAAAAAATATACGGCTACCAAGGCTTAAAGGTATATATCATTATTATCCAACTTATCGGTTTTTAAGTTATTTAATAAGTGGTTTCTGGCATATGCTACTCATATATTATTGGGGGTCTTTGCACTTGTATAAACGTCAAAAAAATAAATAATAAAAAAGAAATTATATTTGCTATGTTAGTTCATGCATAGTCAAAGCTCCTGGATCGTCATTTTTCATAATCTTTCTATCGTGCGAAGAAATCATGTATATCACTGTCTGGATCAGCAGCATATCATTTAATGCGTATGCTGATATTTCTTTTGAGAGCACATCTGATGTAAGTACACATTGTGTACTATACTTTTTTGAATCATGTTTCCGTTCTTTAATGACTGATTTCTGTACGTATAAATCTGACTTCGTGTCTTTTCAATGGTTGATATTGACATATTGTATGTCACTGGTAAAGGCTGGGAAAGGAGTCACGGATCTTAAAACTTCTCTTCAGGTGATCATCCTACACATCTTTTGCATGTTGGTTGTTATTTGTGTGCAGTAGTGCAATGCTGTTGACCATCTCATTTTCTTCTGTGCAAAATATTTTTGCAAATAATCTTGCTGAGACAAAAGATGACTTCCTCAAAACATTTTGATACAGAAAATCAGTATATCAAGTATGCAAAGTGTGTTCGTGGGTTCATTAATTTCAGATGGGAAAATACTTCAGCCATCTGTGAATAGCAAGAGTTTAAAGGATTCGAAAGCAGATGAGCTTGAGGTGCAGATTACACTCACCATTTACATGAAAGGTCATGTCATGTTTACCACCATTTCTGATTCACGTTTTACCGAGTAAATAATAGAGGTCTTTAGTGTCTTATTGAAAAGTCGTGTTATATTTGCATGTAGCACGTTTTAATATGTTGAGATGCAGTTGCTCAATCTTATCTGTTATGATTAGTTTTTATGCGTCGAGGGCGAATCTATAGGTTGGTACCACTTGTCTTCTCCTTGTCTATGGTAACATTCAGCAGCTCTCGGTTAATAAATAAATATGTGGTTTTACATGCTTATCTGCATATATCAGAGCTAAATTCTCCTTTTCAACTATTTCTGTATCAGGTAGCAATCCTGTTGATGTTACTGATCCCGACTGGCAGATGTATCTTCTAGTTGAGAAGAAAGATGATCAGCAGGACATTCCACAAAAAGCTGCTTGGTTTTGCAGCCACCGGTTGAGACTTGGTCAGGTATATTCCCTGTTTTATGTTCTTCTTCAGCCTTTCTGATCAATTCCATAATTGCCCTGGCAAAGGGGGTGGGTCAGACAACGGGCTAAAATGGGTAACTTTATAGGAAGGGTGAAATGAGTTGGGTTGGGTAGGGCTCACACACCTAATAAAGCAGTTTTAAACTAACGACTCACTCTAAGGGCGAGCATTGGTCCGGGATCGGACCTGACCGGACCGGACCGGCAAAAACCGAGACCGAATTAAGGTAAAAACCGGGACCGAGACTGAGACCGAATATGGTCGGTCCGGTCCGGTCTGGTCTTCGGTCGGTCCGGTCCAAAAAGGCAAGATTTTCGGTTTTTTGGTCGGACCGGACCGGACCGACGTGACCGACGACCGAATTAGCCAAAAAACCTAGACCAAGGACCGGACCGACGTGACCGACGACCGAATTAGCCAAAAAACCTAGACCAAGGACCGGACCGAATGTGGTCGGTCCGGTCCGGTCCGGTCTCGGTCGGTCCGGTCCGTTCGGATCGTTTGCTCACCCCTAACTCACTCTACTCTAATAAAGCAGTTCTATAGGCTGTAAACTAGAGGTGGCAATATCAACCCCTTTATTTTTTATCTTTCCATTTGGCCGTCTACGTTTTTTGCTGATTTTTAGTTGTTAGGTGGGATTGTTTTGAAAGGTACTTGGGTTTTGCAAGTTGGATTGTCATTGTATAGTGATGAGTTTGCGTTTAAAGGGTGTGGTAAAGTGGTGGATGTTAACTGTGTTCTTGATGAGGATAGATTGAGGGGTGTGGCGTTGATGAATTTGTTGTTTGTTGGGCATTCGATTGTGGTACTGATATTGTGTTTTGTGATAATGGGATGATTGAATCGTAATAAGTTGCCTCAGCCCTCTACTAGTTCAATCCGATGAGCTTATAATGAGTTATGTTTTCCAAATATCATTATAATGGGATGGATTGTGTTTTCCAAATTTTGTTCAGTGGAAATTAGCTTTCTTTGCTCAACTGCTTTTGTGTTCTTCCTAGAGAGCATTACGTACTGCATTTTAGTAGAAATGATTTCCTGTTATCTTTTTAACATTTCTGTTATTTCTAGTCTTAATTGTGTATTTGTTTGATGTTGCAGAAAAATAGACGACTGAAGAAGACGTGTTGTGCTTCATGAAGATGTAAACACAACAACACATTTATAACTATCAAGTCTTAGAAAGATACAACATCAGCTACTGTCACCACGACCAAAAGGTCCTAAGGATGGCGGCTTATCATCAGGGGTTCCAGCATCTTCAGTCGGGTCAACGTTCAAATTCTTTGCACGTCGATCAACATCCGAAATATTTGGAGGCCCGTCGCTTAGCTTATACTGCATCGATACGGGTTTATTGTTACGAGTATTAAGATTGGAAGAAGTAGAAGAAGAGCCAGGCCTCACGATAGCTGAAAAAGATGAGCTTTACCCGACATTGTGAAACTAATTAAAGAAGTGTTTTGAATACTAAGTTGAATGTTATTACAAAGTAGCATCTGTATAGAAGTAATGACAATGTGATGACTTTTGACATGTGAATAGATACTTGCATTTTTAACAGATTTTCTAATAATTGAATTTGATTTCTAAATTTACTTAAAAAACGCGTAATGACAATGACACCTATCGATACCAACATTGCCAAGTAAATTTACTTAAAGTAACAATGACAATGACACTGATCGAAACGTGTAATGACAAGACACTGACTTGTAAATTTACTTGAAGTTGCCAAGTAAAATCCAGACCAACAGAAAAGTAACATTGGATACCGAATCCTCACTTGTTCAAATGGAATTTGTACTATAATATCACTTTTTTGGGTGTACATGTTACCTCGTTTATGTGTATTAAACTATTAATCAATACTTTGCTCTCAAAATTCAAACCAACACTTTAACACTTAATAATATCAAGGTGTTATTTTGTGTTTGGTCTTGTAAAATCTATACATGCATCTAACGCGCTTCACATCCATCGAAACTTCCAATTTAATCCACAATTAACATTGTTTTTTATTCATGAACTCAACTTGTTATCGAGTAATAATGTATAAATCATATAGGTAAGTTTCACTATAACTTAAGGAGTTTACTAGACAACAAAGTCGTCGCTCGAAAGTTCCTTTTATAATGCACTCATTTTGTGGCAATTAAGAGCCGTGTGAATATATGAAATTAGTAGTTATCTTATTGGGTCCCTTTTCGTATACATATATATTTTTTAATGTTTCTTTTATTTTTCGTGATATGTCAGTTGCTTTTTTAGTGATGTTGCTTTTTCACTTTATAAGAAATACCTCTTTTTACTACTAGGAAAAAACATGGTTTAAGTTTTGGTCTCAGGGGTCCTTTGCTATTAATAGATTTATTGCCTTGCAAGTTGCAATATATATGTATATATATATATATATATATATATATATATATATATATATATATATATATATATAGTGTATCTTTATTTTCAGAACCTGTTAAGTGCGGGAACTGCGAGAACTCCAAATTTGCATTAGAAAACATGCATGTTTATATAAAACATATATGTTTTCTTACATACACCTTAATACACATATCTGCGTAACATACATGTTCATATAAAACCCTGTTAATTGAACATATCAATGCAAAATGGTTTTATATGAACATATATGTTACGCACGTATGTGTATTAAGGTGTATGTAAGAAAACATACATGTTTTATATGAACATGCATGTTTTCTAATGCAAAATTAGAGTTCTCGCAGTTCCCGCACTTAACACGGTTTTAAAAATAAAGCCCCATATATATATATATATATATATATATATATATATATATATATATATATATATATATATATATATATATATATATATATATATATATATATATATATATATATATACTAGTTTTCGAAGCCCGCCCGATAGGCGGGCATGACTTATAATTATCGTTGTCATATTTTACTATAGCAAAAGAAGGCGGGTAAAAAATGGTTGGAAAAGATTGTCATAAAGGCCTCAGACACTATTATAATAAATCCCACCGAGTGAGTTAACTGTTAGTGGTAATGATAAGGCCTTTGACCTAAAACTAAAATGACCCTTGGCTACATAATAGACGAGTTTGTCAGTAAGGGAACATGTAAGAAGGGCTCAAGTTTAATAGGGTTTGACAACTGGAATATTCCATTCAGCCTGTGAAAGGGGCAATGGGATCATTTGCAGTCATGGAGTAATGTTTTTAGAAACTTTGAAAACAAATGAATAACTATAGACTAATACATCAATATTACCGACGCGGATTAAAGGTGTGCAAAGATGCTTTGTAGAATATGAGCTGGTTAATTATAAATAATAGTCATCAACTAACTGCAAAACGCAAATAGTGTTGTAAGAAGTGACGTTCCATAATTATAAAGTTGTGATTGGACAAAAAAATTTGTACCTCGTGTCGTAAGCTCTGTTAAATGAAATACATATTAGTGACAATGATGTTTATTGGGGTCATAAATGTTAAAAAGAATAATGTTCACAAATGAGTACATAAATCTCAAAATGACTATGAAAACCTACTTTCAGAAGATTTAAGACACTAAAGCATTAACAACTTTGTCATAAGCTCTGTTACAGCACTTATAGCAGTCATCAATTGCAAGTACCAAATTAAAAGGATAACCCAATAACGTTGCACCATAACTAAGGATAAAGATTCAAAAATTTTCATTGCTTACATTACATAATTGTGCATGCTTTTAATTGCAACCTCTTCATGGTCACGTAAAACAACTTTGAGTATTATAGAATGAACCACTACCTTTACTCAGAATAGCAATAAATTCATACCTGCTACTTAGTAGTTATAAGCCTATTAATATGAGTTAACCTACATGATTGCCATTCCAAGTACCAATATAACACAATCATTAAACCTCACGGGCTTTATTCACCATAAAAAAATCATAGGTTTTGCAAGGGTTATGCGTATTTAGTTATTATATGCTTAGTTTTGATTGGGGATACTCGACTAAGTAAACGAAGTTTGTTTAAGTTTTCGTTAATGGAATTGTTTCACGAAAACGGTATCAAACACATAATTGACTATCATCATCGTAACGCAAAACATGTTATTTCAAACATATAGTTTATACTACACACAACAACTAAGGTATTTTCATTTTGTCTAATTTGTAGCCCCTACACATAGCCCCTACACATATATCAAGGAAATAAGAGTCTCTACGTGTTTCTCATTAATACATAAACACTTTTCGACAAAATGCTGCAAAAGATAATTCGTAAAAAAAAAATTCTTCCTTATAATTCAAATTCTAAACATATAAAACAACCAAATATCAAAGTTAATGCATGTTTTACTATTCATGTGACATATTGATATGAACCATCACTCCCCGAACTCCGTAAATTTTACTTTGAATATTTTACTTAATTTTATCAATTGTTGATCTTAAATATAAACCTATGCTACCTCCCACCACATGTGTATTTCACATTCATATCATGTATCAACAACGTTACATCCACAAAAAACCACAACCAAATAAATCAAATCGAGCAACACTTTTATTTACAAAAACAAAATTATCACCATCAATTCAAAGGATAAACATAAACCAATATCCAATATCTAAAACACCAAAAACTTAACTTTTATATACAATTTAAACCTCACCACCATCACCAGAAGTCGTAGAAGAAGCAAACGCCACCATGCCATTCTCATTACACTCCCTCTCTTCTTCCTCACCACTTCATACTCAGCATCATCCGCCTCCACTTTGAGATTTTTTTGAGGAATCGGTGGAATAGCCGATTTGAAATCACCGGTAATAAAGCTATGATCATTATATCGATAGTAATCACATACTTTTAACACTTCCTCGTTATTTAATGTGATTAAATTGCCGTCTGATTCTTCATCATCATGGTGGACAACTTCAAGGTGGTCACCTATTATTAGGCTTTGAAGCCATCTTTAACCTTCAAAACAAATATCGTCACTCAGAAAAGATCATGTATGTAATATACATAAATAAGAATAACATTTCACAGCTAAGCTGGGAAGAAGATGGACGAACCTGTGCTTGTTTCTCATGAATTTCTTCAATCCTCACAGTTGGTTACCTATTGTATGAAATGTAACAATCACATAAGCAGTTGGTTTGAATGTTTGGCAATTATACTTATCTAAGTGACAATCACATAACAAATTCTAAACATCCGAACATCTTTTATAACCAAATATAATTTATACGCTTATGTATATCCTTTTTCTCAATCTTTCACAAGTGAGCATGTTCGTAGTTCTCTACGTGCCTCTTCTTCTCATGTTCAACTGCAGCCCTAAAGAAGTAAAATTCATTTTATTGCAATATCAACTGAATAGCCTTAATTACTGGATTAACTAAAAAAGTTTGATAACTCAAATGGAAATTGGAGATAAGTTTAATACGCTTTTATGCAATGTTCTCTAATATTTACAAATTTAACTTGATGGTCGCTAAAGTTGAGTTCAAGAAAGAATCCTACCAGCTACAGGAAGGGCGGAAGGAGTTGTATGCAGCCCTGCACGCAGTTTCTTGAACCATGGGGAAGACTGAATGTTTAACAACAGGAAGGACCCGCCGGATAGATCGATATCCCATGAAGATATCCATTCCTGATGATCAATTCCTATATCTTCATCCTACCTCACCTGTTCTCGAGACATAAAAGTATATAAATATACACAACAAATTAACGAAATGGTTTTTTTAAATGAAGTAAAAATGTCATGGGATGTACCATTAGGCATCTCCGTTTTGAGTTAGACCAGTTATAAGGATCCAAATCACCAACACCACAACTCCACTGAAGGTCTTTAATCTTGTTATGTCGCAAATCCAAACATCACATGTCAATTTTGCCTGCACATCCAGCAAACGCCTTAAATTTTAATAAATAAGCTCTTTCTAAGGGGGTGTTTGGCATTGGGTACTAAAAGTGATCATGTGATATCAGATAATTAACTTTTACAAAACGTACTGTAATATCTCGTAATTCAGCCATTTTGCTACCACTTCAAGGTGGCCATTTCTGCCTATCTACTTCTAAATGGGTGGATTCACGTAATATCACATCTCTAGTGGAGTAAAGATCAAACGGTTGACTTTTTTTTCTTTCCAATATGACCTTTTCAGTTTGTTGAGTTTAATTGAATGATGTAGCTTTGTTGTTTGGTCGGAGTACCGTGTGTGTCATGCTGGAGGGTATAGGACTATAGGTCCATGCATGTGTCTTATGAAGAGTGCACCGAGCAGCATACACATATAAAGCAACAATGCTTGGAAGGGTTATAGCTGATACTAACAAAATCATTAATACAGAAAAAGATTACATTCTCCATCTAATTCAAATAAACATCAGTTTATCCTGAAATAGATTAGAATTGAAACCTATAGATAATATTTATAGATAGATTTAGATAAAGAAAAATTACAACCTATTGAAATTTAAATAAGAAACGGCACTACACATACAAATTATAGTTGTGAAGAAACTCTTAATAGCGACGAACAATGTCTTATGCAGACAATAGCTTTCTGATTCTATCCCCTTCTATAAACTGCAAGTCATGAAGAAGTAGTCAGAAGTATAAATGGCAAGATCGGTGAGCCGGGCTTGTTGGGTCAATGGATCAAAACATGCAGGTTTTTAGCTAACCTGTAAAAGCTTGTCAATTTCTAAAGTTTTTATATATCTATATAAGCATTTGTAATAATACCATACTTGTATTTTACTGTAATGATACAAACTTAAAAAACAATTTTACAATAATATAAACTATATATTTGAATAGTATGATTAAAAATTATTTTGCCCAACTTTTAAACTGTTTGGCCTATATCCAGTTCCCCTTATTGATTTTGACATGTTTCAGGTAAAAACAACCCAAAATGACTCATTCATAAGTAAATAGCTCAAGGTTACTACCTCTAGTCATAAATTGCATAACTCTGCTCATAGCATGGAGTCGGTCCTTGCTGGCAATCTTCTAAAAAAATTGAGTGGAACCCTAGGTAGCTTGTGGCGGAACTTAGGGTGACGTAACACATAAAAGCCAGTGAGAAGAACTACAACATGGAAAGGTGTAACATAGAGAACAATTTCAGCAACCAAATTAAAAATCACAAATAGTACAGTAGCTCTAGGGTCTCTCCAACTGAGTAAAGACTGAAGCCTTTCACCTTGAGTAGCCAAATCGCAAACCACTGTTTGAATCCATCATGCAATACTTCTCAAATGATCATATCTCATCCTTACAATATGTAAAAACGTTACAATTGCTTCTTTTGCTGTGAGCCTGTCCTGATGTTCATAGCGAAGAAGTTTATCGAGAAAATCAGTGGCACATGCAGTAAAGGGAAGAGTCTTAGTTAACTACTCAAGTATCATAGTTAGACCCATCATTAATTTAATATTTTACATGATTCCAATATAAAATTCAATTACCTCGATAGATACTAAATGATGATTATCTGCATTCATAAATTTGGACCATGGTTTATGGTACCTGCTTGTGCCAGCCCTTCTTCCATGTATGTTGGTTGATCCATATCGTTAGAGCTATCAGCAGCGCGAGAAGATGCGCTTGAAAACATGGGGTTAACATCCTCATCGCTGAGCTTAGGTTTGTTCTGATTAATCTTTTCTGAAATTGTAGATTTCCATGCAGGACTAACTAAGTTTTGTTGTCACCTACAAAGATGGAAAAGTTAAAATCTTAATTTCTCAAAGTTTAAGATGTTCTTTATTAGTAGCATAGTGAGAACTTAGTGTAAGAACCGGCCAATTGTCAAATTATCAAGCTTCCTCCTCCCAGCAAGTTCACTCAGTTGACTCATGAGTGAGGTTTTGCCCCAGTTCTGCATATAGTATTTGTAATAAAAGGTTTTAAGATGTTCGATAATAAGAATTTAAAAGTATTATAATAAGATAACAACGAGGGGCAACAAACCTAATGCATGAATAACAATGACTGTGCTGAGTACTTCTGACCACTACATGCATATGCATCTTGATCACAGACCCATGACACATAATCCACCTGTAGATAGTGACACCAAAGCCAATTAATTCATTTTATAAATCTAAAAAGTTATATGCAACTATGCATCCACCCTCACTACTGGTGTTTAACCTATTTACCGAGTTAAACCCTTGACCCAAAGTATAAGTGTTGTTTTAAATCAGGTCCACTTGTTAACTTAACTTACATCCACCCTCAAATAAGCCGCATGTAGGTGCAAATAAAAATATAAGGTTGCAAACAGTCCAATAAGAAACTTTATTCATTTTAGAGGCTATTTCTTTTAGCTTTCATCCTTTTTACTTGAGCATTCATTGCTGGTACAAATTAGTCACATATTGTGCGTAGTTCTGATATAGATGAACACATATTGATATGTTGGATATTGTTTCGTCTCTGTAGCACGATTAAAACAAATATTGGTTTCATTCATTCATGTTTCCTGTAGATGTAACATATATCAAACAATTTTTTAGTCTTTCCTTTAATCAGATAGAGTTGCAGAAAGAATACCATGTTTTGTTATACATAATATACAATTATTTTATATAACTATAATTGAAGTACTTTGATTTCTTCATAAATTCAAATAACATGCTATGAAAGTATCATGTTGCTCCTTTCATTGCAAGTCAAAAATAGATGGTATCCAAAAAATTGTTGATGCAATCGAATTGGGCTACAACCTCTGGCTCAGGAAACTCCTATTTGTCTTAAAGGTTGTAGAAGAAGTTGTTACCATCCATAATGATACAACCAACAACACATACTTCTGCTCAACAAAGAGAAAACACATACCGAAATAAAATGTAACTGAAATAATTAGAGATACAAACATATCTTTAAACATCAACATCTGATTAATGAGGCATGGTCTGTTCTTTAAAGTGGTCTGGATTTATGGAGTGACGATGATTATAATAGCGGCTCATTTACAAATAAAGCCTTTAAATTACTATTTATTCCGAAAAATTGAATAACTTACCCAAATCTTTCAGCTGATCAACTCTAGTTACAGACTTGAGAAAATCATGCATCATCCCTACAAAACACAAACTAAAAAAAAAACATAAGTTTTTATAGCGCTAATAAAAAAAAAGTTAGGAACTTATGATTCAGCGTACGAAAAACTTACGTTGACGCGTGTGGCGACGACGACAACTTGTGGGATGTGAGTGGGGCTGACTGGTTGACGTTGTAGCTGTTGCATAGAGAATCAAAAAAGAGCAAACGTGGAACACTAAAACATAACTGTATGAATATGACTACCATAACTATTTGTATTCTACACAGACACCACAAATTATTGTGCTCACCTGCCTCACTTTAGGAGATCACAACCATTGTTTCAAGCATTCTCGTAACCTGTTGATCATCTAAGACCATACCCTGAGAAAAGTCCAAATTCTTTGGTCAATATGTTGCAGCAGTCAATGTGTTCAATGGTCCGATTGACATAGTTGCACCTAATCATTAACAGTCAGACGTACATAGTTTATTGATATACAATTGAGAAATAGAATAATAAATAGTATATAGATATACAACTGAGAATAGAATAATAAGCAATAAAACTTAACGGTAGGCTGAGACAACCAAAAGTTACCTGGCCTAACGACCAATGGCTCGAATGAAGAAGAACAACGGGCGAGCGTATAAGAAACATCAGCAGAGGTATTCATTTTGAATGTTGAAAATGTACCATCTACTGTAGGTACTCGCACAATCGGTGTATTGTAAATTTGGATATCAGTAGCCAATCTCAACAATGGCACCGAGTGTGTACATGAAGTAGCTGTTTCATAAGTAACCGTATCTACCTTCTGCTTCCGAAGCCATTCACAACCTAAAATTAAAGTACATGAATAATGACTTTCGCAATGTTATTAGGTAGTATATAAGGTAATTCAAACACCCAAAGCATCTTTATCAGCTTCTTACTCTCACATTTATCAAACCTGCAAATTCAAAACTATAATAGAGATCGTGAAAGTCACAACTTTTATATTTGACATGTTGGCAATGCAATCTTCAAGTGTATTGTCCCGGGGTTCTGAGTGCTCTGCGGCTGATGTGCTTGATGTACCTTGAATCTATACTTTATTATGCTTTCCAGATTTATTTGTTCTTTTCTTCTCATCTTTAACATGAACTGGTTTTTTAAGGACCTTTGTCACAGATGTACTTGGTTGGGTATCACTTGGAAGTTTTTCTTTTATACCCTTGGTGTTGCCTACTCTTCCCTTTCCCTTTTTGTTTGGTGTTGCAGACACTGATTTAGTATGTATATTGTATATGATTCAAGTAAGATTTAGTATACCTGTTACTATAGCATTAGTCAGCTCGTGCTTATAAAATTGGTTTACTAACCTTAAGTGATCATACAAGTTTATTTTTTTTTAATTTCTCCAAAACTAACCGCCGCAGGTCAGTAACGAACCTTGCAAACAAAGTACTCAAAAAGGTACTTGCACTTTTTCAATAAAAAACATAGGCTCTAATTACCACATTATATGCACCAAAAACATAAGACACATAAAAGCAATTGACATACAAAATCCAACAGTAAATCATCAAGGGTTGAATTGTTTTTAAAAAAAATATAAGATTTACACAAATCATACCTTAGATTATCTGATGATGATGATGATGATTATTGCGTCTACTCCTTACATTTGATGGGATTGGCTTCAAATCACACCCTTGCATGGAATCATCTCTTATCAGCAACAACTTAGGTTTAGGTTTAGGTTTATTTTAATGATAATTACCGGGGATTATCAGATGGTGATGATGATGGCCGTATAGGTTTTGGTGAGATTGGTGGTATAAAGAGTTTTTGTTATTAAGAGAGTGACACAGAATTAGGTTTTTGCATTGCGTTTATTGAATATACATTCGAGTTTTTATTAAAATGTTTCCAGGATTTTCAAAAGTTGTTCCATATCTTTATCTATTTTGAGTTGGAAACTGATTAACAAAAGTTTGCTTGCTCATGTGGTTGAGATGTTTCTTAATATTAGTAGACATCTCAAGTTCGATCCTTGGCACTACATTTTTTACACTAAATTAATACGAAATTTTCAATAAAAAATGAGATGACATGGATAACAATGTGATGACATGGCAGAAAATGAATTACATGGCAATGACTGGGCAATGAGGTGGCAATACGCGTGTAACGCCTCCTGTTATATAATATATATATATATATATATATATATATATATATATATATATATATATATATATATATATATATATTACGTGTAACTTTCAAACGAGAACCATTTTAACTGAGAGAACCACAAAAAACATACATGCACGCCTTCAATAATTGTATTTTTGCACATATGTTTTAAAAACAACACATATGTTTTAAAAAAAACATAGTAGTTCTAAAGAATTTGATAAGAAATTGAATTTACAAAATTTTTCTTTGAAGGTGTGCATGTATGTTCTTATAAGACGTGCAACGACAATATTGCGGCCGTGGGTAAGGTTTTTGTGAAAAAAAATGATAAGTTCATAATGATATTGAAGAACATAGGTGGATGCTTACGATTATTGATGATTTGCATGTATTTTTATTTTATTTTAAAAGGCGTGCATGCATGTTTTTGGTGGTTCTCTCAGTTCTCGCAGATAAAATGGTTCTCGTAAGAAAGTCGCCCTATATATTACTACTACTAGAATCAGGATTTTAGTCAAGAAACACATTTAGTCACGACCAAAGTCGTGGTTACAAGTCCACTAAATGATAAAATAAACGAGTTTCAACGTTTGACCCTGAGAACCATTTTAACAATGAAAATGTCATTGCTAAAACTTTTTTATATTTTGACTATTACTTTCAACTCAAATATTTGGTCAAAAAAATGATGTGGAACTTTCTCGGCCCTACGCGTCGGGGACAAAGCGTAGAAGTCACTTTAGCTTGTACCGGAGTGGTTCAACATCAAAAGAACAACAATGGCTTGAAGCATTTTCTATTGATTTATCTAGGGGATGGGATGTAAAACAAAGCTTTATTGTCTAAAGGCAGGGGTGAGCTTTCTTACTATACATCGCTCTTCTTATTCCGCTTGGTTTCTTTTCCTATTCCAGAAATTTCGTACGTAAACAATTAGTTGCTTTGAGTAGTTTTTTAGTGCAAAAAAGGACCAACGACGACCCTATCCTAAATGAGAAGGAGGTAGGAGCAGAGCGAATAATCTTTTTTCATTCCAGCCGTGAAGACTAGTAAAAAGGAAGGATCAAGAATGTCATATTTTTCAAGAGCTAGATCAGTTGCCAATGAACGAATTAGAATTGCCTCAACAAAAATAGATGGAATTGGGCTTAAAAAAGCCATTCTGATTCGTTATTGATTAGGTATCAATGAGAACATAAAGATAAAAGAATTAACTAAGTATTAGATCGACCAAATTGAATAAATGACATGTCATGATTTATTTTATGTGTATACTTGCTTTTTCAGTTGGCCTCATGTATAGTCTTCAGATGTCACCTTGTATATGGGTTTTCAATACAATCGATGGAATAGAAAGACACCGTGAAAGGTCGAGGTTACTTGAATTGTCTCGAATGATCAACACTTGCACTAGTGTCATACTATTCGATATAGAGGAATCATTGCATTCCGTACATGATGTTCACACAAGTCAAGTTATTAGTTATTAATGATTGATGTTGATCATACTTGATTCTACACTATACACTATATTGTGATAAATATGTATAGCCACGACTTTTTGGCTTTTAGCCATGACTTTGGGTTGTGTTTAAAAGGCCTGATTATTGTAGCACGTTATGTTTTTCGGGGAAAAGGAAATGGAGATGAGTGAAAAAGACTAGGAATGGGTTCAAAACCACATCCCTAGCTTGGTTTCAAAAACCAATATATTATGATTTTATACCGCTATTTGATTCCCATGTCAATGTACCTGACGTTCTTATCATTCTAATAACATTCCAATAATCATTCCCCTATGCCAAAGTATCAAACCTGCCTTAAGTGTATGTACTTTGGATTGTATTGCAATTACTTTTTAGATTCGAGGAATGCTCTATACACATAAATTTAATAAAAAAACATTTTGACTAACTGATGCATCATTATAAGTATTACATATATTGGGCAATTAAAAGAAGAGATGTAATGTTCAAAGTTAAATTTATCATGCCACATCATTTTGTAAAAACGTTTTTGCAAAATTCACTTGAATGTAACATTTCTTCATAAAATCATATTCATATTTTCAATACCAAGTTTCTCCAAGTGTTTTTTCTTATCTTCTAGAATTTTGGATTATTTAATGACATTTATATGTAAAATGCTTTGTATTTTCAATACTATTTTTCTTGCAAGTTTTATCTTCTTCAACTTGGAATTATTTATCTACATTTATCTCTAAAATGCAATTTTTTTCATGTTGCAGCCCTAAAAATTAGACATAAGCAACCAGTAACCATGGATTATTACACTCATGGGCGGATATTAAGGGACCGGGAAGGGTCCCGGCCTCTAGGTCTAAGCCCGTTAGTTTATTTTTTTCGTGATTTTATGTGTTAACATTTTATTTTTTCCATCTCGGCCTTCCCATCTAATGTTCTTCCCGAAAAAAATTGTTTCGGCCCTCCCAAGAAGTTTTTTCTAGCTCCGCCATTAATTACACTCTTTACTTGAAAGTTGAAGAGACAGCCTATCATTATCTTTTATTGTCCACTATACTCGCTTTGCCTGTCTCTTTTGTCGAAAACACACATTATCCCCTTTTATAGTTCATACCACATATCTCTTTTATGCATATTTTTTTGTTGTGTTCGAGATTGTTCATATGCATTATTTAAAGGAATATTGTAGTTTTTTGTCATTTATCTTTCAGTTTTATTTTGTATGCATTTTGTTGTAAGCCCTCGTGGGTTTTTTTTATTTTCTTGGGTCCCACTTTCTTTAGTCGTCTCGATTATGAAAATTGGATGATTTTATTTGTATTGTTTTTGTTTTGTTGTGATAATATATTGCTGACTTTTAAAAAAAGGTAGCATATATCATTTTACTTCATACACATAAATTTAGTGGGGCCTTCATAAATTTTACAAATAAAATTTGTGAACCCACTAAATTTATGTATATGAAGTAAAATGATATCACTTCCTTTAAAAAAAACAGTGATGTTTTAGTTAGAGAGCAATACATACACAAAGTCACCGAATTTCTTTTTTCCGTTTGTACAACAAGAGATGGAAGTTTCCTTGCAAATGTTTCCTTCCACAGTAAACACGTTTATATGATTACAGCTACCTCACTCCTTTTTGACTATTGACTACCTGTCCACCACTAGCTACTCTCCGTGTATTTCTTCTTTCTGATCTCGTGAGCAGTTACTCCTTCAAAACACATCATTTTGTAACCCAAACCATCGCGCTTTTATATGATTACCACCAACCTACCTCACAAGTTTTATCTTCTTAAACATTTATCTACATTTATGTGCAATATACTATTATTTTTATGTTGCAACTTCAAAAAATTAGACATAAGCAACCACTAATCATAGACTAAGTCTCTTTACTTGAAATTTGAAGAGGCACCCTACCATTATTTTTTAAGGGCCCCTATCTTTTATGGTATGGTCTCTTTTGACTAAAACACATGTTCACACGGCATATCTCATTTATGCATACTCTTTTGTTGTGTTCAAGATTGTTCTTATGCAATATATAAAGGAATATTGTATTTTTTTTTCTAATTTATCTTTCAGTTTTATTTGTATAAACAAGAATACCATAAAGTCATAAACATCTTTCATAAAATTTTGTCAATATGTTGATATATTTGCTAAGTATTAGTGATGTTTTATTTTCAAAGTACGAGTAATACATATACAAGTTTTTTTTACTAGGGTAAAGTCCATAAATTAGCAACGTACTTTCTCTACTTTACAGAGTTAGGTAACGAACTTTTTTTATTACCAATATAGTCATTGAAACCGGCTATTCTTTTACGATATAGTAATTATGACCTGATGTAATTAAATATTATTATTTTTTTCACGTGTAAAATCCACCTAGATGATATTTTTTGGTTTGTTTCTGCAGATCGTGTACAACAACAAACATAATTCAGAAAACCTAAAACCACTTTTAATAATATCAAAAAACCCACCAATGAATAATAGTCAACTCCATTTACAAATTAGAAAACCACGAACCCGGTTCACACCCATCAACCATCTCCACTTTTTCAATCTTTCTTACCTTTAACGGCCACCTCGTTTCCTGGCAAGGATGACTCGAGGTTTTTGCTGTGTGATATGAGCTCACCACGTTTCTGCTGCGTATGGCTGTGGTCATATGATGATGATTTGGTTTTTGATGATTGTTTTGATTGAGTGTGTTTGTTTGGAGTGTTGTTTTCTGGGTTTTGATATGTGTGGTTTTGTTGTGACGGATTTTAATGTTGATGAATGGTTAGTGGTTTGATGCTAATAAGCTCTGCTGCCATCAAAGATACCACGGTTGCCACTGGATCTGGGTTTTGGTTACTTCATCTAGAGTGGGTAATTTTGTGTGAATGATTGGGGAGTGACCAGATTGGGATTTATCATCTTTTGATGATGATGATTTTTTTATGTGTCGTTATTGAGATAGATGTGTTTGAGGATTTTTTTTGACTGATTATATTTAATCAAATCGGTAGTGGGTTTTTTTGTGTTTGGTTTTTAGATAAGATTTGTGTGGTGGTGAGTTGGTGTTATTTTGGGCAAAAACAATATGGTTTCCTTTGTACTGAAATTTGAAAACTGATCGACACATCACCAGGTTGAAAATTGAAAGATTGAAAATTGAGCTTGCCAGATAAAATGGAGATCGCCGGAAAATTTACCGGATAATATGGTAGTCACCACATGTTGATGAAGATGATGTAGTGGTGATGACAATTGACAACTAAGATATGTAAAAAATTTCACCGTGTTAGAGTGATAATCGGAGTGGCTGTGGAGGATGAGACAATGATAATAACAAGTCTTGTGATGGATGAATTGTAGCATAGGTACAGAGCTTTCAATTTATAGAACTAGTAAATAATAATGAAATGGATGGTGGGTTGTGTAAATGACAAACAACATGTGGATGGATAGCAGAGTTTCACAACCAAAGTAAATGAGAAGCGTGTTTAAATCTTTCGTATAAATGACCTCATTCAACCAAGAATGTGTAAGCATTTGAATTGAAGTGAAAATTAAACTCGCCGGAAAATATGAAGATCGTCATAAAATTTGTTGGAGAAGATGGTGGTTACCGGAAAAGATGTCGAAAAAGATGGTGGTTGCCGGACAAAATGCCGGAAAAGATGGTGGTTTTATGGTGGACCCTAAAAGCAATGATAATGGTAATGACATAAGCTCACACATAAGCAAAAATATGCCACATAAGCATTAAAAATAAAAATGCCAAATAAGCAATTTTTACCGGTTTAGCAGGTACCCGGTTACCATACTTACTATTTTGGCACAAATTAGCCAGTTTCAATGACTATATTGGTAATAAAAAAAGTTCGTTACCTAACTCTGTAAAATAGAGAAAGTACGTTGCTAATTTATGGACTTTACCCTTTTTACTATTTTCACATAGTAACTAATATACAAATAAAGGAAGTTTCCTATACAAATGCACAAGGTCAATATAGTCTTTTTTATTTATTTATTAATAGAATACAAATATGCAAAGAGATATAGATACTCATCCACAACCACATATCTACAAAGTACAAACGCACACTAGACGCATTTATATCACCACCAGCGACCTCACTCCTTATATTCACTATTGACTACCATTCCACCTCCAGCTACCCAAACCTCGCCTCTTTTTGATAAAAATAGAAACATGATGTTTTCACCTGATGACTTTGGTCACTTAAAAATCCCCCTTGAAAATATCCTGCTAGCCACCAACAACTTTGCTCAACAAAATGTCATCGCAGAAGATGGTTTTGAAAAGAGATACAAGGGACAGCTCTTGTGGTCCGGTGAGTTGATTGATATTGAAGCTCGGAGGTTTAAGAAAGAAAATAAGATAGCGGAACAACAGTTTTGGATGGAGATATTGGTGCTTTCTAGTCTCAAGCATAAAATTTTGGTTTCTCTTGATGGGTTTTGTGATGAGAAGGATGAGAAGGTCATCATCATCAAGCGTGAGAAGAGGGGAAGTCTCACAACTATCTAAGTGACCCGATGTTGTTGACATGGGTGCGAAGATTGGAGATATCTGTGGGTGTTGCGCATGCATTGAACTACATTCATTATGACGAGCCACGCGATTTCAGCGTAATCCACCGGAGGATCCACAGCGACATAGTTCTATTAAATGATGAATGGGAACCCAAGTTATTTGGTTTTGAATGTTCCATGAAGATTAAAATATCTAAAAGGTACTACCATTCTTTCAATAATGGTGCATGTACATTAACAACTAGGTATGTCGACTCAACCAGGTATGTCGACTCAACCTTTACGGAGACTAACACTGTGAACCACAAGTCGGATATGTATTCGTTTGGGATAGTACTGTTTGAAGTGCTCTGTGGTAGGAAAGCAGTAATCGACAACGACAGTAACAAGTATTTGGCTCCACTGGCCATTACCCATTATAAAGAGAAAAGACTCGATGAAATAATTGATTGGGATCCACATAATCAAATGGACTCTCAGTCATTCGACATTTTCGCGGAAATAGCCTATGACTGCTTGAATGAAGAACGATCGCAGCGCCCAAATATTGATGAGATTCTCAGAAGACTTGAGAAAGCATTGGAACTTCAACTCGAACATCAAAAAGCGGTAAGACGGTTTTTCCTCTTCCATCTTTCTATAATAATATGTACTACTATATATCTATTTGTTTGAGTGTATCAATCTTCACTCTATCAGTTTAAAGTTTAGCTAGACCCTATAAAACTGCTTATACATAATTAGCTAGTCGCACTAAACAAGACTCTTAACTCGTCACCCACTCTCCTAGTACCTTATTAGCCTCTGATCAGTTTCACAATTAGACCATTCGACTTTCAGAGAATATCCGAATCAAAGAGTATAATATCATGCTCATGCTCGGTTTAACACACTTATAGTCTCATTCAGATTAAAGCATATATAGCATATATACCTGTCCAAACATCCAACTTTTTGAAGTCCAAACAACATGTAATTGCTCTGAAAAACAACTTCCTTTTAAAGTAACTAATTGCCAATCGCTGTAATAAAACAACATACAAATATGTAATTGCTTTTAAAAAAAAGAGCATCTAATAGCTGCAAAAAATTATTTCCAAACAGCCATGTAAAGGCTATGTCCAAACGACATATAACAGCTTTTAAAATAGCATATAAGCGTGTCCAAACAGCCAATCTTTCTGCTGTTAAAATAGCATATAGAAAGTGTTTAAAACACCTTAAAAACCTGTCTAAACGTCTTTTAAAATCTTTAAAAACTTGTAAAAAGCAATGTGGAACACATATAAAAGATTTAATGACAAACCCAGCCGGAATTATAGAAACGGGTAAACCTGCCGGGTCACACTGGGTTTTAATTTCTTAAAAACCGGTTTCTTTTGACCCGTTATCTAAGCCCGAACCAATTCTTTCGGTCGAATCGGGTTTCAAAACATTGAAAAAAAGAAAAGTGGTATAGTAAAAGTACTTGTTGATTTCTGCAAACATTTGTGAACTATGACCAATTGACCACCCAACCAAGATTTTGATAGGACGTCCTGAAAACCTTTATATGAAACTGGGGGAGTGTCTCTGGTAGACGATTAAAATTAGAAACCAGGGGATTGCTGAGTTACAAAGTAAAATCAAAACTTTAAAAGTAGTATAGTTATAAAATCTCCCTCTAGTTTAGCAAGTTCATTACGATATACACAAGGTAGTATATATGGCCTTGCACTGTAGCTTGTACAAGCTGTAGATTTTTTTTTTCCTGAAATGGTGAATTTTATTAAATAATGAATCAGCAACTTACAAAGATTATACAAAGTAGTCCAAATGAACATGCTCATTTGACTAATACAATACTGTTTTATGAACATTTAAACACTTCAACTGTAGTTTAATGTTGTCTTCAACAATCTTCCATAAGCTTGTTTTGTCAATCTCATTACCAGTGAACAATCTAGCCAGTCCTATTCTCTTTAGTACACTTACAATGGAAATATTACAGGGGTCATTGGCATAATGCTCAATAACATCACACCATGAATTTGACTGCCACACAATCTCCATTCTGTCTTTAAGCTTTTCCCATATATCACTGGAGTATTCACATTCAAAGAATAAATGATTATGAGAATCATTTACTCTTTTACATAAAGGGCATTTCATGTTAGGATCATTATTCCACTTCATCACTCTATCTTGAGTTTGCAGTCTACCTTTAATTGCCATCCACAGAATGAAGGCCATTCTTGGATTGCATTGAGAAAACCATACCACCTTGTACCACTTTACATTGTCATGTTGATTACTAATATGTACCAATTGTGGAACATCAAGTTTTGCAAGAATAGGGTACTGCTCATTCCACTCAATAGGCCATCTCCATTGATTATTTGCAATTGCCTCCTTAACAGTTGTGGTTTCAGAAAATCTAGCATTATGAATGCTTCTTGTGGAAACAATATCTTTAATAACCACAATATCTTTAATAACCCCTAGACTGCTCCATTGATCATACCACAAATTTGTTTTCATTCCATCGCCAATCACCTTATAAATGTTGTACAAGCTGTAGATCAAAACTAATTTTCTTCAAAATTACATGTAAACTACATATGAGTTGTCCATCCCCTTTTTGTTTGTGTCTTTAACCTCAAAACTTAAACTTTTAGGGACTCTAATCTCCAAGTATTTTCCAATTTCAAAATTATCTACGAAAGAAAACCACAAATATTAAGACTTATGATTGGAATAGAAGCAACTTCCCTTATACGGGTTCGACTAATTTACTTGTAAATTTGTCTGTCCATGTTATGGTTTCTCTCTATATGGCGATAAAAAACGAATAACTGAATGTCAATTAGGTCACTGGTTAAGACTTGATAGTCACCCACAATGTATTAGCTTTTCTAGGACTAAATTTCTAAATCCTTATTTATTTATTTATTTATTTAATTTTTATTAAGTTAGATTATTATTGTAATAATATGGCTATAAAACATATTTGACTATTAGCTTTTCTAGAACAATTTTTTTTTTTTTCTTTTTTTTTTTTTTTTTTTTTTTTTTTTTTTTTTTTTTCAAATCAACCCAGCCTGATGTTAAAGTAAGAGATTAAACACAACATACCTAGTAGGTAGTAGTAACATCAGCCAATATAAGCAACATTAATATCCCATAAGCACCATGAAACACCAAAAATTGACATGATAAAAAGACGAAAAGGGTAGCTAAATGATGGCCAATAAACATGACATCACGAAAACGAAACAACCACCTCCTCAATATTACCCACAATAATCCTTTTGATGGAGGTGGGCGGTGGTGGTAGTGGGTGGTGCGTGTTGGTGGTGGTAGGTGGTGGGTGGTGGTGCGGTTGTGGTGGGTACCAGTGGTGGTAGTGGGTAGCGGTGGTGCATGGTGGCGGGTGGTGGTGGTGGTGGTAGTAGTGGCAGTGGGTGGCGGTGGTGGTGATTGGTGGTGTTGGTTGTAAGTGGTAGTACGTGGTGGTGGTGGGTGGCGGTGGTGGGCGGTGGTTATGTATTTGAGACTAGCTGGGGTTATGTATTGAGGACCAACGGTGCAATTGTTTTTGTATTGGGGACTAACGGTGTAATTACCATGTTAAGTGGTTAGTCATATTGATTAAAGTTTGAAAATATAATAGTCACAGTGGACCTTTTGAAAGTATGTTAGTCATATTAGCACAAGTACATTATGGCTTTTGCCCTATTTAATATGATCCATTGGCCTCTTTATTCCGCCTAACAGAGGCATAATCGGAAAACATAAGACTCGTATTAGTTTTAAAAAAGAATACTCGACGAAATAACGTATGAGATCTAGACTCAACATACACCCGAACTCCTTATCAATATTGTTTGCAAGCAATGGGTAACAAACTTTTGGGATTGCTGATCTGCTTTGAAAGTTGAAACAATGCTACGGGTCAAATGGGTAACAACCTTCTAATTTCAGCGGTTATTTTTTTGGGATTATTGATCTGCATTGGAACATTAACTTGCCACTTTTTAAGGCTTTCCATATATAGTCCTTCAATTGGTCCTTTGAATTATGGGTCCTCTTCTCATACGCTTTCGAAAAACCATTTTGTGCCTGAAACAAGAATGAGTAGTATATAAGAACTGGAATAAATGCGGCAGATTTCAATATTTCGCTACAAGATAAGATGGTAAAGGAAAAAATCATTCATAAATGAGTTCCATAGAGATCGAACTTATACAAGCTCTTGATCATCCTCAACAGTTATATATTCAAGTTCATCCTTTTCAGATTCATCAATCAACCTGGAATAGAATTATACTTTCCAACATATTCATGTGTCTCACTGCTCTCCAATTTCATATACACTCATCTTGATATAAACTTGTCAACCCTTGAATATACCCTCAATTTCAGGTTCCCAAATACCAGCATCTTACTGCTGGTTTTTCTTTCCACAGCAGGAGAGTTCTTCCCTTTCAAAATCAGCAACTTGGCTTTTAAAGTTTCAACATTTAATAATGTCTCTCCATTCCTTCCAATATCCTGAAAAATCCTCCAATTTCACTATTGTCAAATAAAGTATCTTGCAACAGCTACGAAAACATGTCACTGGAAGCAACTTCAAACATCAAATGACAAAATATCAACTCTAAATAAAAGTATATTGCAACATTAAACAATTTACTGTTACACAAAGCACATGTCATAGTTTTTTTTCTTCTGAATACCACTTTATGAACTTATCTTATGTAGTCAACCTGCCCTTAGTTGTCAACCACATGTCACATAGTTTTTTTTTTTTTTTTTTTTCTTCAGGAAATTTATCGAACACTTTGTAGGCATTATTATACTCCCCTTTTTCTAACTCACATTTTAACTTGACTATTTTACAGATAATGTCTTCACTTGCTCACCTTAGAGTCCCCCTTGAAAATATCCTATCTGCTACAAACAACTTCGCTCAACAAAATTTCTGGGGAGAAAGTGAGTTTGATAAGAAATACAAGGGACAGCTCTTGTGGTCTGGTGAGTTGATTGATATCCGTGCTCGGAGGTTTAATAAAGAAAGGAAGGAAGCAGAACAAGAGTTTTGGATGGAGATTTTCATGCTTTCTACTCTCAAGCATAAAAATCTGGTTTCTCTTGTTGGGTTTTGTGATGAGAATGATGAGAACATCATCATTATCAAGCGTGAGACCAGGGGAAGTCTCAGCCTATATCTAAATGACCCGATGTTGTTGACATGGGTGCAAAGATTGAAGATATCTGTCGGTATTGCGCAAGCGTTGAGCTACAATCATTATGACGAGCCACGCGATTTCTGCGTAATCTATAATACTATAAGATTCAGTCCCTAAATTTAATGTGGAGTTATGACGACGGAGTTTTTAGAGTTAGAAACAAGTTGGAGTCGTTTAGTAGTTGCGTAGAGTACAAGATAGCTAATGCTCGGAATTCAATGCAGCCTCATAATAACTATACAATCATGAAAGGAGATGAAGTGCAAGGGTTGCCCGAATTGATCACATGACATTTAGTATAGAATTAAAAGTCGGTTAGATGAAGTGCAAGGGTTGCCCGAATTGATCACATGGCATTTAGTATAGAATTAAAAGTCGGTTAGATGAAGTGCAAGGGTTGCGAAAGGTTGCAAGAATAATTAATGATTTAACCTAATTCATGCCTATATAAACTGGCCAAAATCACATTTAGTATGTACATTTGAAGATGATTCACACATCTTTTAGATCTTTGATTGTTGGTAGCGGTATGTAAATTCTCTTTTGCAACATTTTGGAGATGATTCAAACATCTTTTAGATCTTTGTAATTAACTTGGTCTTCTTTTTTTCTTAATTTAGTTATCATATGCAGGTATCATGAAAATCACACAAGATCATGCATGCTCAGATAAATGGAACCAAAGATTGGGATACCAACTATTTTCTTTGTTTCTTATATATTTAGGTGATTGTTATAGATAAGCATATATATAGATATATGTATCATGTTAATGCATTTTCATATACAAGTAATTTATGTGCGTTTTCTATTGATGTAGCGCACATGTGCGAATTGATTCAAGAAAATGTGCACTAGCATGTATGTAAAGCAACATTTAAATGGTTAAATGATACTTTTTAGCGTGATTAGTGTAACAATTCGCAATTTCAGGACAATTACTATTCCCGGAAAATTCACTATTCACTTTTACTATTCATTTTACTATTCATTTTTCCCGAAACTTTCCCGAAAGTTGATTTTTATTTGATATTCTCAAGTGATAAATCATTTCCATGGCAAATTAAGTGTTTGACATCCGTCAGATCATTTTCGTGAAAGTTATTAAGGAATTACACGGAATTACACGTTTTAGGGTAAAACGTCAATCAGAAATTCTACGCACAACGAAATTCAACCCCGTCAGGTGACCCCACATCGGAAAAATGTTTGACACGCTCATGATTTATTTGAGAATTAATTGTGACTGAGAAAAACATGACCAAAAACTTCCCAGCAGGTCACCCATGCCGTACTACTCTCGCATGAGCACGCTTAACCGTATGGGCGATTAACCGTTAGACCACGAAACGCGTTTCTAAGACAATTTGAGTTTTCAAATTATTAGAAAAAGTCAACATATTTTTCCCTCCTCCATTGACCAAAAATCATCCCTTGATGTTATAAGTCATTTCGTGATTTTTAGGCTTACGGTTTGATGTCTAAAAGACATTTAATACCAACCGACACTAGACTGAGCCCAGTCTAGACATTATAAGTCATTTTAAATCATTTTTATCACATTAGAAAAGTAACATTTTACTTTTCTCAATTTTACGCAATATTCGTACGTTTTACGTATTACGCGTTTTAGACCCGTGTTTCCAGCTTTTAGCAGGGTTTTACACCCAAATGGAACCTACCACTCATTCTATATTTTATTATGGAACATATGGACATGTTTATCAAAACTTTCAAGTTCCATAATTTTACGACACCCGGTTTTACGTTTTGAGGCTTAATCATTTACGATTGGCATTTCCCGGAGTCAAAACTCATCCAATATCTTGGATAATATCAAGCAAGAACCACCTCATCCTTCCTAGCCATATCAAACCGCCATTGGGGGGGGGGGTTTCACACTAGGTGGCTTGATCTCAAGCTTAAAGTCCTTAAGATTAGTACATGTGTTCACCTTGGTCTCCAAGGTGTTGACTAGTCCTAGTTTCTAACCTCCTCAAGCCCATATAAATACCCCCTCCCCTCCCTTGTTGCCGTCCACTTCCATACACACCAACACCATTCCATTTGCTAATTCTCTTCCAAGTTTCATGCATGATTCAAGTGATTCTTCAAGGTTGAAACCCTAGATAGGTTATCATTCATCAAACACTTCCATAACCTCATATAATTGGTGATTTCTCTTGAGTTTAAATCCACTCAAGTCACCTAAACCTTCATCATCCATCTTTCAAGAATACCAAGGGTAGAAAGATTGCATGAAGTGAAGTGGGTTGAAGCAAGTCTATCAAAGTCCTATCCTTACATGTTAACTTCCTTTCATCTTTGAAAGCCAAAAGTTGTGAGCCAAACCCTAACTCGATTCTTGTTAAATAATCATGTTCATGTTATTTACATATTATTTATGCTATATATTGTCTTGTTATCATGTCCATGATGTATAAAGATGAGTAAAAGATGTTGTTATAATGAATTATTGAAACAAGTTACTAAAACAAGCAAATTAGTGAGTTTCTTGGAAAACCACGACCAAAATGGTAAAAATATGATATTTGATCATTACATATTACAGTAGAGGACTTAACAAGGAAACCGTAGCAACTTGAACCACCCAAAACGAGTATACGAGTCAAAAGTTACGCCCATTTGAAGTTACCAAAGATTTCCGGCAAAACTGCCAAATACCATTCTGATCAAATTTGGGTTTTGAAAGTCCCACTTCTGGTCCGATTCATCAAAAAGTTAAAACACGAAAGTTGTCCGGAACGACGTTTTCGTTCAGGAACAAAGAAGCTCGAGCCCTGAAAACGCTTTCCGAGTGATAAATTTCTTCAAATTCAAAACAGCCCATTTTTAGACAAAGTCATTACATCTAGGTTATGGTTTATGAAGACCAAAGGGGTCTTATGACCTAGAATCAAGACCACAACCATGGCTAGAGCCAAGGTTGAGTCTCATGACCTTGGAACAAGGACCAAAGGTCATGGCTAGGCCATGACGAAATGACCATAACAACTTACATAGGCGTAAACATGAAACAATGAATTAGGCGATAACATGAACAAGCAATTTGGATCTACTTCACTTAAAAGGAAACCATGAGATTTTACCAAGAGAACATGGTCATTCAAGACTTATGAAACTACCCCTAATAACAATCTTCATGTACAAATAAACTTTCCTAAGTTTATACAAATATCGGACATGTAACTTTTGGATCAAAACTTATATCTATATATTTCATCAACTACTACAATAGTAGGGAGCTTCATGTGAGGAGTTCATTATGTAAGCCGTCGAGATGAGTTGTGGATTTACGAGTTAAAGTGTCCTGGCTCCTCGAACACTTACTAACATGACTTCTGAATTATGTTGTAACACCCCCAATTTATGGATGCAGCGGAATTCGAACTGGGTGTTACTTGACGGCACAATAGTCACAATAATAGAAAACGAACTCCAATTGAGTCGTTTTAAAAGATTTATCATTCAAATTATATAAATATCAGAGATTTCAAAATGAGGTCCCACTTGGTTCCATGTTTACAATGTATAATAAATGAGTTTTGAATGATAATAAAATTTATAGCCCTCTTGAGTATCCGTGTCCTTCCGTGCCATCCTTGATCGTCATGAACTTGAAATACATGCTTGAGAGGTCAACACAAAGGTTGAGTGATATTCATAGAGTTTGTTTAAATCGATTGAACACAATATGTTGGTAGTGTGAGTTATAGGCTCACACCAATGTTTGGAAAACAAAACAGGTAGGCTACGTTATTATACGCCCGGAACATGTATTATACACTAAGCTTATGACACCATAACGTTAACGTGTACCAATATCGATCGGCAGATTTATCCCGGTAGGTACTTTGCTAACATACCTAAATCTCAAATATTAATGCATTTGTTTGAACTTAGTCAATACAAATGGGATTCGTCAATCCCAATAGGCCTATTATTAATATTCGCGCTCACTATTTCTAGTGATTAAATGGTTCATAATCAAGGATATCGGTTTAGCAAGGCTGGTACTTAGTGATAATAAAACAATCAGGTAAGCATACAATTTAAAAACATTGTGCTCGGTTATAAATAGCATGTATTTCCCCCAAGGGTTTGTAAAACAATTAAGTAATCGAAAGTGGGGCTATGAACTCACCTTAAGTAAGATAGCAAGTAATGAATGTAACGGTTGAATCGTGAAGGTTCTATGAGCAACCTATAATAGAATTTCGCGACTTAGGATTGGAGTAAAGAATATAACGGAGTGCCTATATATATCTTGCATTTAGTCCATGATGTGGTATGATGTATATTGTAAGTCTTTGAAAGTAATGATTCATGAAACATGTATGTTTTGTATATCGTTTACTACCGTTCGGGCCGACATAATTCAGAAGTCATGTTAGTAAGCGTTCGAGGAGCCAGGACACTTTAACTCGTAAATCCACAACTCATCTCGACGGCTTACATAATGAACTCCTCACATGAGGCTCCCTACTATTGTAGTAGTTGATGAAATATATAGATATAAGTTTTGATCCGAAAGGTTACATGTCCGATATTTGTATAAACTTAGGAAAGTTTATTTGTACATGAAGATTGTTATTAGGGGTAGTTTCATAAGTCTTGAATGACCATTTTCTCTTGGTAAAATCTCATGGTTTCCTTTTAAGTGAAGTAGATCCAAATTGCTTGTTCAAGTTATCGCCTAATTCATTGTTTCATGTTTACGCCTATGTAAGTTGGTATGGTCATTTCGTCATGGCCTAGCCATGACCTTTGGTCCTTGTTCCAAGGTCATGAGACACAACCTTGGCCCTAGCCATGGTGGTGGTCTTGATTATAGGTCATAAGACCCCTTTGGTCTTCATAAACCATAACCTATATGTAATGACTTTGTCTAAAAATGGGCTGTTTAAAATTTGAAGAAATTTATCACTCGGAAAGCGTTTTCAGGGCTAGAGCTTCTTTTTACCTGAACGAAAACGTCGTTCCGGACAACTTTCGTGTTTTAACTTTTTGATGAATCGGACCAGAAGTGGGACTTTCAAAACCCAAATTTGATCAGAATGGTATTTGGCAGTTTGCCGAAAAGTTTTAGTAACTTCAAATGGGCGTAACTTTTGACTCGTATACTCGTTTTGGGTGGTTCAAATTGCTATGGTTTCCTTGTTAAGTCCTCTACTGTAATATGTAATGATCCAATATCATAATTTTACCATTTTGGTCGTGGTTTTCCAAGAAAGTCACTGGTTTACTTGTTTTAGTTACTTATCTTAACAATCAATAACAATAACTTGTTTTGTTCACTTTTATACATCATGGACATGAATACAAGACATAATATAGCACAAATAATATGTAAATAACATGAATATGATTATTTAACAAGAATCATGTTAGGGTTTGGCTTACAACTTTTGGCTTTCAACAAAGAAAGGAAAGTTAACATGTAAGGATAGGACTTTGATAGACTTGCTTCAACCCACTTCACTTCATGCAATCTTTCTACTCTTGTAATCTTGAAAGAGAGATGATGAAAATTGAGGTGACTTGAGTGGATTCAAACTCAAGAGAAATCACCAAAGTTTCTAAGGATTTGAAGTAGTTTTGATGAATCAAAACTAAACTAGGGTTTATGTATGGATATAGCACTTGATTTCTTGGATGGAACTTGAAGTAAATGAGCTAAGGATGAGATGATAGTGTGTTTTTATGTATGTGGGTCGTTGGAATGGCCAAGGAGGGGAAGGAGAGGCATTTATATGCAAATGAGGAGGTTACATTGTTGACTAGTCAACACTTGGAGGCCAAGTTGAACACATGTTCACATCTTAAGGCTCCTAGCATGAGATCAAGACACACAAGGCTGAATTCCCCCCCCCCCCTAGGTCAGTTCCTAAACTTGGGGGACAAGGTGTGGACTTTGCTTGGTATTATCCTAAGTATTAGGAAGAGTTTTGACTCCGGGAAATGACAACCGTAAATGATTAGGCCTCAAAACGTAAAACCGGGTGTCGTAAAATTATGGAACTTTAAAGTATTGTTAGACATGTCCATATGTCCCATAATAAAATATAAAATGAGTGGTAGGTTCCATTTGGGTGGTAAAACCCTGCTAAAAACTGGAAACACGGGTCTAAAACGCGTAATACGTAAAACGTACGAATATTGCGTAAAATTGAGAGAAGTAAAATGTTACTTTTCTAATGTGATAAAAATGATTTAAAATGACTTATAATGTCTAGACTGGGCTCAGTCTAGTGTCGGTTGGTATTAAATGTCTTTTAGACATCAAACCGTAAGCCTAAAAATCAAGGAATGACTTATAATATCAAGGGATGATTTTTGGTCAATGGAGGAGGGAAAAAAATGTTGAATTTTTTTCTAATAAGTTGAAAACTCAATTCTTCTTAGAAACGCGTTTTGTGGTCTAACGGTTAATCGCCCATACGGTTAAGCGTGCTCATGCGAGAGTAGTACAGGCTTGGGTGACCTGCCGGGAAGTCTTTGGTCATGTTTTTCTCAGTCACGATTAATTCTCAAATAAATCATGAGTGTGTCAAACATTTTTCTGATGGGGGGTCACCTGACGGGGTTGAATTTCGTTGTGCGTAGAATTTCTGATTGACGTTTTACCCTAAAACGTGTAATTCCGTGTAATTCCTTAATAACTTTCACGAAAATGAGCTTATGAATGTCAAACTTTTAATTTGCCATGGAAATGATTTATCACTTGAGCCCAAGAAATAAAAATCAAATTTCGGGAAAATGAATAGTAAAAGTGAATAGTGAAATTTTCCGGGAATAGTAATTATCCTGAAAATGTGAATTGTTACAGTCTCTACCCCTTACGGGGAACTTCGTCCCGAAGTTCTATGTGTGTCATATGTTGGAGTGGTGTCGATGAAGAGATGTGGTTACTTATGAGGACTCGAGTCTTGAATTACCAGTGATATAGTTTGATTTGTCTCAGAATACGGTGTGTCAATAGAGATTGATAACATGGTTGAATATCAGTAGAGATCCATATAATAGTCGAATATCAAAGAAAATTGATATAGCAGTCGATGATTAATAGAAATTGATATAGTAGTTGTACAGAAATTGATATAGTTAAATATCAAAATGGAAATTGATATAGTTGTCAAGTATCAATAGCAATTGATATAACAGTTGAACAACAATAGTAATTTACATAGGAATCCAATAAAATGGAAATTGATATAGTAGTGGAATATCAATGGAAATTGGGATAGTAGTTGCAATCATAGCATAGTAGGTAATCTGTTGTTGTACCTAGTGTTTATGTCATGGTTTGAAGCGATGTCGGTGAAAAGATAGGATTTCTTGTGGCGAATATAATGTAGGTATCATGCCATACCCGAGCAATGTAATGTAGGTTTCATGTCATATCCGAGCAATGTAATGTAGGTTGACTTCATACTTATGTTATTTCGGATATAAATAAGCCCACTTGTTTATAATTCTTTATTTACATAGAGAGGCATCCCAAAGAATGTAACTAAAGGAATATAAACTTATGGTTCGATGATTTATAATTTCTTTATTTAAATGAAAAGGCATCCCAATCCATTCAAATAAGGACATTATAAATCATCCTACTCAAGAATTCCCGACACAACATTCATACTTAGCCGGTGAGTTACAAGGTAGTGTATTATGAGATGATACTGGTGTTCCAAAAGTACAAGATGAATATTCAAACTTGTAAAGCTGATGAGGGTGCTTGTGGTGTAACTAAGGATGATTTGAGCTTTAAAAGTGCATCAAGATCTGTTAATGAGCTTGTGTTTGTAACGGTTGTGAAGATAATGATGTGATATGTTGATGAACAAAAATGTGTAGTGTATGCTTAACATTAATACTCTTAGGTATAGATGTTGAGTTTGCTTTAAAAATCTTAAGAGATTTTAAAAGTTTATGATGGAATGGTATCCTTAGGACCTAAACAAGATAGTACTCCTACAGGATGAAGAGAATAATTGATAACTATCCCAAGATAGTAGTTCGGATTATCTCATAAATGAAAAATTTCAAGAATGAAATTAGGTAACACAAATAAGGTGTTAAGATTTCGCTGAGTGGTAAGACATTATCGTGTCTCTAGATTGTTTTAATGTATTCTGGTGGTTTATCATGTTCATGTAGGAAATCAATCTAAACATAACCCTAGTACAACTATTCTCAGTATTTGAAAATTCTAAGTCGAATATAGTTAGTCAGACTATATTCCACTGTCCCTAGGTTAAATATAGGTGACTAGTCTATATTTAGCCAAGGTTCGATAAAATTTTCAAATACCTAAACTAGGTATACTTTTGATATGTCCGTTGCTTTCGGGAAACTGTCCACTAAACAAAGGCGATGTCAAACCCTTAAGTTGCAAGTTCCATCCATACAAGACTTACGTATGTTTTCATATTCCATTGCATAGAAGGTAGTAAGGGTAGATACGTATGGAAAGGAAGTTTTAAGTAGTTCTAAAATAGAACATACTTGGCCAGGATCACGAACTTTTAATAATGAAGGTTTCATAAGAAAACTTTGATGAATGTAGAGAAAGTTCAGCTTTTGTCGATGATGGATTAGTTTGTCCTTTAGAAATCTCATATTTCTTGTTCTGAAATCGATAGATTGTGACGGGTTTTTGATATCATAAGAAATGATATTGATGATGTGATGGAATAATTCTAGAGACCATTTGCACAAAACACAATGTCTCGGAAGTAGGTTAGACCATTGTGCAATTCACAATGTCTGGGAAGTAGGTTAGACCGTTGTGTGACTCAAAACATTTGAGAAATGATTAAGACCATTGTATCATACAATGTCTTGGAAAATGAATGAGACCATTGCATCTCACAATGTCTTGGAAAATGAATGAGACCATTGTATCTCACAATGTCTTGGAAAATGAATGAGACCATTGTATCTCACAATGTCTTGGAAAATGAATGAGACCATTGTATCTCACAATGTCTTGCAAAATGAATGAGACCATTGTAATTAGTTACAATGTCTTGGACATATAATGTTGGAGTAGGAACATGATTGGGAGAGTGTGGCTGTGCCGAAATGCCTTAGAATAGGCATACACAGATATGTTTAGTCCATTGTTTAGATAAATGATTGAAAATAAACCGAGTTTATATATCAATATACTAATATGTTCATGTAGCATAAAATGCCTAGTGTATATATATCAATATACTTATATGTGTTCATGTAGCATAAAATGCCTAGTGTGTATATATCAATATACTAATGCTTACGGGGAAATGCTCAATTATGTTTAGGGTACATATATCAATATGCAATTATGTTTGTGTAGCACAAAATGTCTACGGGGAAATGCTCAAAAATGGGTATATATGAATATACTAATATGTTTGTGTAGCATAACATGCTTACTAAGTCCATAATCGTCTGGAGGATGGAAGACACGGAGAGCGGAAGGCTATAAAAATGTTTTTGCTTGTATGTGTGGTTATAGTTTAGGTCTCAATTAGACCCGTTTCTCTATAACCATGGCTCTGATACCAATCTGTAACACCCCCAATTTATGGATGCAGCGGAATTCGAACTGGGTGTTACTTGATGGCACAATAGTCACAATAATAGAAAACGAACTCCAATTGAGTCGTTTTAAAAGATTTATCATTCAAATTATATAAATATCAGAAAACTAATTACAATGGTCTCATTCATTTCCAAGACATTGTGAGATACAATGGTTTCATTCATTTCCAAGACATTGTGAGATACAATGGTCTCACTCATTTCCAAGACATTGTGAGATACAATGGTCTCATTCATTTCCAAGACATTGTGAGATACAATGGTCTCATTCATTTTCCAAGACATTGTATTATACAATGGTCTTAACCATTTCTCAAATGTTTTGAGTCACACAATGGTTTAACCTACTTCCCAGACATTGTGAATTACACAATGGTCTAACCTACTCCCGAGACATTGTGTTTTGTGCAATGGTCTCTAGAATTATTCCATCACATCATCAATATCATTTCATATGATATCAAAAACCCGTCACAACCTATCGATTTCTAAATAGAAATATGAGATTTGTAAAGGACAAACAAATCCATCACCTACAAAAGCTGAAGTTCAGTTCTACATTCATCAAAGTTTTCTTCTGAAACCTTCATTATTAAAAGTTCGTGATCCTCGCCAAGTATGTTCTATTTTAGAACTACTTAAAACTTCCTTTCCATACGTACCTACCCTTACTATCTTCTATGCGATGGAATGTGAAAACATGGGTTACAAGTCTTGTATGGCCGGGACTTGCAATTGAAGGGTTTGACATTGCCTTTGTTTAGTGGACAGTTTTCCGAAAGCAACGGACATATCAAAAGTATACCTAATTGAGGTATTTGAAAATTTTATCGAACCTTGGCTAAATATAGACTAGTCACCTATATTTAACCTTGGGACAGTGGAATATAGTCTGACTAACTATATTCGACTTAAAATTTTCCAATACTGAGAATAGTTGTACTAGGGTTATGTTCAGGTTAATTTCCTACATGAACTCGATAAACCACCAGAACACATTAAAACAATTTAGAGACACGATGGTGTCTTACCACTCAGCAAGATCTTAACACCTTATTTGTATGATCTAAATTCATTCTTGAAAATTTTCATTTATGAGATAATCCGAATTACTATCTTGGGATAGTTACCAATTCTTCTCTTTATCCTGTAGAAGTACTATCCTGTTTAGGTCCTAAGGATACCATTCCATCATAAACTTTTAAAATCTCTTAAGATTTTTAAAGCAAACTCAACATCTATACCTAAGAGTATTAATGTTAAGCATACACACTTTTGTTCATCAACATACCACAACATTATCTTCACAACCGTTGCAAACACAAGCTCATTAACAGATCTTGATGCACTTTTAAAGCTCAAATCATCCTTAGTTACGCCACAAGTACCCTCATCAGCTTTACAAGTTTCAATATTCATCTTGTACTTTTGGAACACCAGTATCATCTCGTAATACACTACCTTGTAACTCACCGGCTAAGTATGAATGTTGTGTCGGGAATTCTTGAGTAGGATGATTTATAATGTCCTTATTTGAATGGATTGGGATGCCTTTTCATTTAAATAAAGAAATTATAAATCATCGAACCATACGTTTATATTCCTTTAGTTACATTGTTTGGGATGCCTCTCTATGTAAATAAAGAATTATAAACAAGTGGGCTTAATTATATCCGAAATAACATAAGTATGAAGTCAATAAACACTAGATACAACAACAGATTACCTACTAGGCTATGATTGCAACGACTATCCCAATTTCCATTAGTACGAGGTTTACATTTTGGTTTTCATAATGATAGTGCAATAACAAACAAACTCATTACGGGGCCATGTAACCATACGCATGCGCAGTCGTACCAAACTCATTGCGAAGCCATGTAGCCATATGCATGGGCAGCCGTACAATTCAAACAGGACTTGGTCCAACCACATGTTCAACACTTAATCCATTATTCGATTCCTATATCAATTGCTATTGATATTTGACAACTATATCAAGTTCTATTTGATATTCAATTACTATTAATATTCGACTGCTATATCAATTTCCTTTGATATTCGACTATTACCATACCTTTCCTACATAAAAGTTATGCCGACACACGACGCAGACCCCTAGAATTCCAAATCGGAGACAGGGTTATGCTAAAAGTATCGCCTTGGAAAGGCTTGATACGATTCGATAAACGAGGAAAACTAAACCCAAGATACATCGGACCATTCAAAATCCTAGCCAGGATTGGCCATGTGGCATGCAGACTTGAGCTTCCATCAGAACTCAGTAGTGTACACCCCACTTTCCATGTATCTAACCTAAAGAAATGCTTGTCGGATGAATCACTAGTGATTCCACTCGATGAAATTCAACTCAATGACGATCTTCAATTTATTAAGGAACCCGTAGAAATCATGGACCGAGAGGTCAAACAACTCAAGCAAAGCCGTATTCCAATTGTCAATTTCGTTGGAACTCACGACGTGGTCCTGAATACACATGGAAACGAGAGGACCAGATACGTAAGAAATACCCACATCATTTTACCAACAAAGTTTCTACTCCCAACGCAAATTGATCTCCGGGACGGAGCTCTCATATGGGGTGGAGACAGTAACAATTCGCAATTTCAGGACAATTACTATTCCCGGAAAATTCACTATTCACTTTTACTATTCATTTTACTATTCATTTTTCCCGAAACTTTCCCGAAAGTTGATTTTTATTTGATATTCTCAAGTGATAAATCATTTCCATGGCAAATTAAGTGTTTGACATCCGTCAGATCATTTTCGTGAAAGTTATTAAGGAATTACACGGAATTACACGTTTTAGGGTAAAATGTCAATCAGAAATTCTACGCACAACGAAATTCAACCCCGTCAGGTGACCCCACATCGGGTTACGTCTAAAGTCTCTTTTTGTCCAATGAAAAACGTCCAACAGCAAACAAATTTCCAGAAAATACTTTTCGTCAACAATCTTGCAAAAATCATAACTTCTTCGTTATAAACTCGTTTTAATCCGTTCTTTCGCCTACGGATTCGTTTTTGAAAGTATTTTCTAAATCTTTAGCCCAAAGTTACTCGGAATTCCCTGATTTTTCTGGATTTACAAAAATGGGACAGCATGTATATATACTTGTTAGAAATCCATTTTTCATGTCCAAAACTAGTTTCTACTTCAACCAAACCTCTTGTAAACTTCACAAAGCTAATCTAATCCTACCATACACCTTCTTAGGGTGCCATGGACTCCTAACCAAGTTATTAGAGCAAGGGGATTCATAACCAAAAAGTTAGGGTTTGTATGTTTGTTTTTAGCCAAAATAAAGTGTGGTATAGCTACTTGTACATGGTTTTTAGCATGATACTTATGTAATACATGTAAAAATAGGATGATCCATGAAAAAATAAAGATGAAAACTTACTTGATAAAATGAGATGATTAGATGACTAGAAACCTTGGATTACTTGTGTTTTTCTTGATTGATTCTTGTTTAGAATGATAAAAGGAACAAGTTTGTAGCTTTAGCTTTTGAAAAACCATGGATGGATCATGGATTTTATGTTGGGTCGTGGGTTATGATGAAAGAATGGAGAAGATGAGATGAAAAATTAGCTTTCCTAAAAGTGTGATTATGATTCTTGCATTTTGGTAAAGTGATGTTTTTAAGTGTTTATTAGTATTATAAAAGAAATCAATGCACATGGTTAAAGGGGTGTCTCATATGGCCGGTTTTTGGTGTGAAAGGGAGTAGCCAAACCGGTTTTGATCACTTAGAAAATATAGTGTAGCGTTAAGTGTTATTACGCGTTATTCGTTAAAATCGGGTACCGGGTTTAATAGCAATAAACGTTCACGAAATTAACCGGGATGAAATAAAGTCATAATAATGATAAAAACATATTAAAAATATGTTGGGTACATTTACTGAGTGATCGGGTGATTATTGTTTAGTTTTCATGAAAACCGTCGTTATATTTATACGCGTACGTTATAAATAAAATAAATTTCCAAAATACTGGGTAACTGAATGTTATAACTTTTATGATGTTAAAATGGATATAAAAATATGTCGGGTCCATTGTGGGAATATTTAGATATATTCGTCGTGTATAAACCGGGTGTTAACGTTTACTATAAACACTTTATACGTAAAAACGTTAAATGTACTGAATGTAATAATTTGAAAATCCTGAGAGTGGTATAACATGAAAATGCTGTTATGATGATATGCAGACTATCCCCAGTCCGTATGCAGTGTACTCAACACTAATGAAATGAATTCGCACCTAAACCAATCCGGTTACGCGAATTTGAATACCCGTAAACTAAATTTACGATGAAATGTGTAATGCACGTGAATGATGAAATCTTTTCCGCAATGAATAGTGTTCCATGAATAGTAAATTTCCCAAAAGTTTCTCAGAATATCAAATTGACCTCGAAAACGATGAATAGTAAACTGATGAATAGTGTTTTGATGAATAGTGTTTGATGAATAGTGTTTTTCCAAAGTTCGGGAAATGACCTGAAATGACCTGAAATGGTGAGTTGTGACAGTCTTCCCCCCTAAAAGGAACTTCGTCCCGAAGTTCAGTTTATGTTGGTCTCTGAGAATGTATTGGTGAAAAGGTGATGATATTCGAGAATTCCAGCGAACTCTAACGATAGGAATTCGACTCTGTTTCAACTGTTTGACCACACGGTCCATGATTTCTGTTGGTTCTCTTACAAGGTTTGAGATTGTCATTTGGGATGGATCCCTTCCAATGGAATCATGAGTGACTCATCTGAAAGTCATTTCTGGGGATCTGAAAATGTGAAATATGTTCGTGTAATCCTGTTGTTCTCTGACAATGTTCAAGTCTGACGGCCACTATGCCTTCTCTGTCAAAATATAAATGGTCCAGTGTATGTTGGTGTAACTTCCCAAGTTTTCTGAATGATAACATGCCTTTCCTAGGCAGAACTTTCTGCTAACTCTGCAGAACTTGAAGTTTTAATGGTTTACGACTTATCGAACTTGTAACTGATTCTTGACTTGTAGAAAATTTCTGGTTATTTCATGAATGCCTACTGTACTAGTGACTTGAGCTTTTTCTGAGTTTGGCCCATCAATCGATGGTCTGCGCTTCTTGATGTTTTAAATGTGACACTGGTAATATATACTGCTGAATTCTGCCAGAACTCAAGTTTGTATGCTAGTTGGTCGATTCTAAAATGAATCTTAAATAGTCCAATATGCTAAAGGTTCAACCTTTCTTGTTATCCAATTTGTATCATGCCAATCCAAGGCAATGCTTTTAACTTAGTTTGTTCTCTCACTTGAATCCGGATGGTTTGTTGTTCAGGATACTCAATCCAAATGATATGTGTTATGTACCAATCTAACTTCTGCCAGTTTCTCGCTGTTGGTGTGATAACTATTGTTGTAGATGGATTTGATTTATGTTTAGTGATTAGTCCAACCATTTCTAGGGTTAATCACTCATGCTCTGAGTATACTTTCCTATGTTTAAATTGTTCTCTCGCTTTGACCATCGTTCTGAGGATGATAGTGATGTTTACATCTAAATGGGTTTCTGAAGGAAATCCTGAAATGTTTACCTGAAGTCCAAGTTGAAACAGTTTCCTTGACAGGAAAAACTGAAATGGGTACAATAAACCTTGTGACTAATTCCACAACGTTCGGTCCTTCGAACTTGGCGTTATCTGAAGGGATAGAATATAGGTAACAATTTGATTCCTTGTGTTTTGTTCCAACGGATGATAAGACATATGTCCTTCTTTGTCTAGTGGGTTTGGTCTTCACTACTGAAGTTCGTGATCAATTTGTGATGTTCCTCCTAATTCCTTCATCACATATTCCAAATATTCTTTATTGTCAAGTCACAAATCCTAAATGCATAAGCGATGTTGTAGGGAAGTTGGTTCTGGATATTTGTCTCGCTATTGTGAGTTTTGGTTGAAATCCTTTTCTGAATAAACGAATTTGGAAAATGGAGCAGATGATTTACTAAGTAATATTTTTCCTGATGATTCAAAATCCAGTGGTTATGAAATAGAAACTGTTTTCAAACATGTTGTGATTACGACTGTTTACCAAAGTTTGATGTTTATGTATTTTTCTCATTGTACCATAGTGTTGCTAAAGATTGACCAAAAAGAATCGTACTTGTTCAAAATAGGAATTTCAGAAATCATTTTTCCACAAGGTATGTGATTTATGTAAACGCTTCAACTTTATTTAAAAGTGAAAACACTGACAAGGATAAAATGGTAGTATAGAAAATGTTCGCTTAAATGCATAGATGTCTACACTTAGTTCCTGAGGTTGCATAATGTCTATTGATGGTTATCTGGCATAACTACAAGCATAGGTATTTAGACTAACTTAAGTCCTGAAATAGTTTATCGTTGTAATTAGCAAGACGAAGGTATCACTTGCTGTTGTGTCGATGAATGTCTATTCTGTCTTTCCATGTAGATGAGGAGATATGTTCTAGTTTGATCCCTTGCTTGGTATGAAGGTGAGGTTATCTGAAATTTCTAGAGACATAATGCCTTAGAGAAATCTACATCGATATTCTTGATTCAAACAATTGTACTTTGTGAAAACTTACTGCAGGAAAGTTCATGTATGGATGAGGCCATGTTTAAATGAAATGCTCTACAGTCTCAATTAGAAGCTTGGTTTATTTCTATTGTGTTGTCCTGCGGACATTTATTGATTTCAGTCCTGTAGCTCAGTATAGCTAGTACCCTTGAATAATGACATTGGACAACTCAGTCAGAGATGGTGATTAGGATGGTCTCGCAGTCTCTGAGGATTGTTGTTGAGTTATGAATTCTCTCACTATATACTTCTAGTTCTGGTTAGTAGTTCTGTAATCCTTTCATTGCTTTTATTGTATAAAGGAATCCTGCATATAATTGATATGGAAAGTCTCTTCTAAGGAAGTCAATGGGAAAATCCAACTTAATGGCTAAGTGAGTGACAGGTAGGGTAAGTATCCAGGGATAGTTCGGCGAAATGGATGTTTACGAATGAGTTCCTTTGTTTACAAAACTTTTGGATGAAGATTGTTATTAACAATCCTTTGAAAAGGTAATTATTTCCTTCATGGCATAATCCTTCCTGAATTTTACATAGGTGATCAGGCTATGTATAATTGAGGACTAATGATGCGATGTTGGATTTTGTCAAAATATCATAACTTTTATCAAAAGTTTTAGATGGTGTTCAACACATTGTTATTAAAATGGTATCCTGATGTTTTCTTTCAAGTAACATGAAAATTGTTTCGCGTAATAATAGTAAATACTTGGTGTAATGACAGAAAAATCAATGTATAGGATGGTAATAAAATAGCTTACTTCAGAAAATTTTTCTGTAAAACAGTTTCCCCATATGATAGTAAAATAGCTTGAATGGTGTATTGGATACGTGGGTGAATCTTGTCGAATGGTAATAGTCTACTAATTCGTCAAAGACGAAATCAACCTAATTCCTGATGAGACAATGCTATAATGTCGTGAAACGATTGAAGTCTGAGCAATTGGGATAGTCCTGAAGTGGTATCTGAAGTTGTGTATCTATCAAATCTTAGATAATGTGGGTTCTGAACCATTCCTGAAGAATCTGCGGATGTTTCTGTTGAGTCCGTGTTATTGGTATTATCTACTAGATGTCATCTAGTTCATGGCAAGTGGGAATGGAAAAGGAAATTGACAATGATGGTACTAGTGTATGGAATACTACCCTCTTTCGCGCTACCTCGCGACATCCAAACGGTAAAACTAAAGTACACACTGTGGGAAGGCCAATAGTGTAATAAGTAACTGATGGTGGTGATAGTACCTGAGTATTAAGTGCCCTACTAGTGATGGAAAGAAAACACACTATCTTCCTTGCAATAAGCATCCTAATAAGTCCATTAAGATAAATTCTGAATACACTACCAAAAGGCATTCTATGTACGGGCTGAATGATAGGAAAACCCTGTTCCTATGGCAAATCAATAGTACTAATGGTGGTGTAAGTGCAACTGATGGTATAATGGTAGTGGAAGATGACAAGGCATCTTCAATGTTGGAATCCGATAAAAGGATGTCAGGGTGAGTATCTGAAGATATGTCACTTGTGAACCAGGTCAATAAAATGATATACATATACGGATATGAGTATAAATAACTCGCACAAGGTATGTATGAAACAACATGTATCATGATTATGCACTTATGATGAAATGATGAGATGCTATGATGATGCGGTTATAGTCTAGGGTCCAAGATACATCCTAGTTCGCTATAACCTTAGCTCTGATGCCAATCTGTCACACCCCCAATTTACCTGACTTGCAGCGGAATGGAATACCTGGGGGTGTCTGTCATAGCACCACAGTTACAGTTACATTGAACGACCTAAAGTGTCGTTTGGAAAATACTGCATTTGATCATTGAAATAATTCAGAGTTTACAAAATGAGGTCCCCAAAATGTGTTGCATGTTTTTGAAAAACAAGTCGTACTAGATCAAATGTTTACATAAGTGCATGAAATAATGATGAGACGCGTCGACTCCGCGACTCCATGAAAGTCCAAATGCATGTCACATGAGCTACCTTAGTAACCTGAAATACATTGCTAAAACGTCAACACGAATGTTGGTGAATTCCATAGGTTTGTAAAATGTACTGATGTACGGCCACCACAAGTAAAAATGCAAGATAAAAATCTCGTGAAAATTGTACAATAGCCTTAAGCTCATGACACCGAAGCTATGACTGATGAAACTCTATGCCCCTCCCGAATGTTCTGCCGAAACATTCAAATGTAAAAGACATGACATGCATCCGCTTACTGTTGGTATCCACTACCACGGATGGAGGCGTCACCCTCGATAGATCTATCCACTCACTCTCGCTTAACGGTAAATTAACGGTTCATGATGTTACAGGGGACTTATCACATGGCAAGGTAACTTAAGCAATGTACATGTTTGAATACTTGGGCTCGTACTAAAATGATTGAAGCAATGTATTCCCCCCGTGGGATTTGAAAACAATCAAAAATGTTGAATTGAAAACGGGGCTATGAAAACTCACCTTAACTGATGAAACTGTGATGAAATGAAATGAACACCAATGAACAATTAGCTGTCGTAACCCAATATGATGGTACCATGAACATGTACTGAGCTGAAAAACAAGGCGCGCACACTAGCCGCAACCTAATATGAATGATGAATGATCTCATTTAGATCACCAAATGATGTTACGAATGACCATGCTCATGTTTCTATACCACTCTACTCTTTAGGAAAACACTTGTATTATCAAAAATATATAATCCAAGAATTTGGAAAATATTGCTATTAGAAAATATAAATAGCTAGTTATAATATATATATACTTATATATATATAACGTAAGTTCTCATGTTGACGTTGAAATACTCGGGTTGTAATCTTTGAAATGATGAAAACATACTCATAATAACTAATACTACGTTAGTTATAAAGCTCGGTACTTGATATTACTTCTAGCTCAAAAATGTACTTCGTAGTTTTTGCGCCAAATTTAATAAAAGCTGTCAATTATAAAATGGTTTTAGCCGATATTCAAACGAGTATATCTTTGTCGTTACTTGTCCGTATTACTTGTTCTTTATATCCATGGTTACGTCTTAGTATGTAGTAATATATTTTGGAAAGCTCGGCTCCTCCGGGTTACGTCTAAAGTCTCTTTTTGTCCAATGAAAAACGTCCAACAGCAAACAAATTTCCAGAAAATACTTTTCGTCAACAATCTTGCAAAAATCATAACTTCTTCGTTATAAACTCGTTTTAATCCGTTCTTTCGCCTACGGATTCGTTTTTGAAAGTATTTTCTAAATCTTTAGCCCAAAGTTACTCGGAATTCCCTGATTTTTCTGGATTTACAAAAATGGGACAGCATGTATATATACTTGTTAGAAATCCATTTTTCATGTCCAAAACTAGTTTCTACTTCAACCAAACCTCTTGTAAACTTCACAAAGCTAATCTAATCCTACCATACACCTTCTTAGGGTGCCATGGACTCCTAACCAAGTTATTAGAGCAAGGGGATTCATAACCAAAAAGTTAGGGTTTGTATGTTTGTTTTTAGCCAAAATAAAGTGTGGTATAGCTACTTGTACATGGTTTTTAGCATGATACTTATGTAATACATGTAAAAATAGGATGATCCATGAAAAAATAAAGATGAAAACTTACTTGATAAAATGAGATGATTAGATGACTAGAAACCTTGGATTACTTGTGTTTTTCTTGATTGATTCTTGTTTAGAATGATAAAAGGAACAAGTTTGTAGCTTTAGCTTTTGAAAAACCATGGATGGATCATGGATTTTATGTTGGGTCGTGGGTTATGATGAAAGAATGGAGAAGATGAGATGAAAAATTAGCTTTCCTAAAAGTGTGATTATGATTCTTGCATTTTGGTAAAGTGATGTTTTTAAGTGTTTATTAGTATTATAAAAGAAATCAATGCACATGGTTAAAGGGGTGTCTCATATGGCCGGTTTTTGGTGTGAAAGGGAGTAGCCAAACCGGTTTTGATCACTTAGAAAATATAGTGTAGCGTTAAGTGTTATTACGCGTTATTCGTTAAAATCGGGTACCGGGTTTAATAGCAATAAACGTTCACGAAATTAACCGGGATGAAATAAAGTCATAATAATGATAAAAACATATTAAAAATATGTTGGGTACATTTACTGAGTGATCGGGTGATTATTGTTTAGTTTTCACGAAAACCGTCGTTATATTTATACGCGTACGTTATAAATAAAATAAATTTCCAAAATACTGGGTAACTGAATGTTATAACTTTTATGATGCTAAAATGGATATAAAAATATGTCGGGACCATTGTGGGAATATTTAGATATATTCGTCGTGTATAAACCGGGTGTTAACGTTTACTATAAACACTTTATACGTAAAAACGTTAAATGTACTGAATGTAATAATTTGAAAATCCTGAGAGTGGTATAACATGAAAATGCTGTTATGATGATATGCAGACTATCCCCAGTCCGTATGCAGTGTACTCAACACTAATGAAATGAATTCGCACCTAAACCAATCCGGTTACGCGAATTTGAATACCCGTAAACTAAATTTACGATGAAATGTGTAATGCACGTGAATGATGAAATCTTTTCCGCAATGAATAGTGTTCCGTGAATAGTAAATTTCCCAAAAGTTTCTCAGAATATCAAATTGACCTCGAAAACGATGAATAGTAAACTGATGAATAGTGTTTTGATGAATAGTGTTTGATGAATAGTGTTTTTCCAAAGTTCGGGAAATGACCTGAAATGACCTGAAATGGTGAGTTGTGACATAGCAGGGTTTTACACCCAAATGGAACCTACCACTCATTCTATATTTTATTATGGAACATATGGACATGTTTATCAAAACTTTCAAGTTCCATAATTTTACGACACCCGGTTTTACGTTTTGAGGCTTAATCATTTACGATTGGCATTTCCCGGAGTCAAAACTCATCCAATATCTTGGATAATATCAAGCAAGAACCACCTCATCCTTCCTAGCCATATCAAACCGCCATTGGGGGGGGGGGGGTTTCACACTAGGTGGCTTGATCTCAAGCTTAAAGTCCTTAAGATTAGTACATGTGTTCACCTTGGTCTCCAAGGTGTTGACTAGTCCTAGTTTCTAACCTCCTCAAGCCCATATAAATACCCCCTCCCCTCCCTTGTTGCCGTCCACTTCCATACACACCAACACCATTCCATTTGCTAATTCTCTTCCAAGTTTCATGCATGATTCAAGTGATTCTTCAAGGTTGAAACCCTAGATAGGTTATCATTCATCAAACACTTCCATAACCTCATATAATTGGTGATTTCTCTTGAGTTTAAATCCACTCAAGTCACCTAAACCTTCATCATCCATCTTTCAAGAATACCAAGGGTAGAAAGATTGCATGAAGTGAAGTGGGTTGAAGCAAGTCTATCAAAGTCCTATCCTTACATGTTAACTTCCTTTCATCTTTGAAAGCCAAAAGTTGTGAGCCAAACCCTAACTCGATTCTTGTTAAATAATCATGTTCATGTTATTTACATATTATTTGTGCTATATATTGTCTTGTTATCATGTCCATGATGTATAAAGATGAGTAAAAGATGTTGTTATAATGAATTATTGAAACAAGTTACTAAAACAAGCAAATTAGTGAGTTTCTTGGAAAACCACGACCAAAATGGTAAAAATATGATATTTGATCATTACATATTACAGTAGAGGACTTAACAAGGAAACCGTAGCAACTTGAACCACCCAAAACGAGTATACGAGTCAAAAGTTACGCCCATTTGAAGTTACCAAAGATTTCCGGCAAAACTGCCAAATACCATTCTGATCAAAGTTGGGTTTTGAAAGTCCCACTTCTGGTCCGATTCATCAAAAAGTTAAAACACGAAAGTTGTCCGGAACGACGTTTTCGTTCAGGGACAAAGAAGCTCGAGCCCTGAAAACGCTTTCCGAGTGATAAATTTCTTCAAATTCAAAACAGCCCATTTTTAGACAAAGTCATTACATCTAGGTTATGGTTTATGAAGACCAAAGGGGTCTTATGACCTAGAATCAAGACCACAACCATGGCTAGAGCCAAGGTTGAGTCTCATGACCTTGGAACAAGGACCAAAGGTCATGGCTAGGCCATGACGAAATGACCATAACAACTTACATAGGCGTAAACATGAAACAATGAATTAGGCGATAACATGAACAAGCAATTTGGATCTACTTCACTTAAAAGGAAACCATGAGATTTTACCAAGAGAACATGGTCATTCAAGACTTATGAAACTACCCCTAATAACAATCTTCATGTACAAATAAACTTTCCTAAGTTTATACAAATATCGGACATGTAACTTTTGGATCAAAACTTATATCTATATATTTCATCAACTACTACAATAGTAGGGAGCTTCATGTGAGGAGTTCATTATGTAAGCCGTCGAGATGAGTTGTGGATTTACGAGTTAAAGTGTCCTGGCTCCTCGAACACTTACTAACATGACTTCTGAATTATGTCGGCCCGAACGGTAGTAAACGATATACAAAACATACATGTTTCATGAATCATTACTTTCAAAGACTTACAATATACATCATACCACATCATGGACTTAATGCAAGATATATATATAGGCACTACTTCATATTCTTTACTCCAATCCTAAGTCGCGACATTCTATTATAGGTTGCTCGTAGAAACCTACACGATCCGACCATTACCTTCATTACTTGCTATCTTACTTAAGGTGAGTTCATAGCCCCACTTTCGATTACTTAATTGTTTTACAAACCCTTGGGGGGAATACATGCTATTTATAACCGAGCACAATGTTTTTAAATTGTATGCTTACCTGATTGTTTTATTATCACTAAGTACCAGCCTTGCTAAACCGATATCCTTTATTATGAACCATTTAATCACTAGCAATAGTGAGCGGGAATATTATTAATAGGCCTATTGGGATTGACGAATCCCATTTGTATTGACTAAGTTCAAACAAATGCAATAATATTTGAGATTTAGGTATGTTAGCAAAGTACCTACCGGGATAAATCTGCCGATCGATATTGGTACACGTTAACGTTATGGTGTCATAAGCTTAGTGTATAATACATGTTCCGGGCGTATAATAACGTAGCCTACCTGTTTTGTTTTCCAAACATTGGTGTGAGCCTATAACTCACACTACCAACATATTGTGTTCAATCGATTTAACAAACTCTATGAATATCACTCAACCTTTGTGTTGACCTCTCAAGCATGTATTTCAGGTTCATGACGATCAAGGATGGAACGGAAGGGCACGGATACTCAAGAGGGTTATAAATTTTATTATCATTCAAAACTCATTTATTATACATTGTAAACATGGAACCAATTGGGACCTCATTTTGTAATCTCTAATATTTATATAATTTGAATGATAAACCTTTTCAAAACGACTCAATTGGAGTTCATTTTCTATCATTGTGACTATTGTGCCGTCGAGTAACACCCAGTTTGAATTCCGCTGCATCCATGAATTGGGGGTGTTACAATTAGTTTATGTAAGTAGTTGCTTTCGAATGCTCTTTGAGAAATATTAGAATGAATTTATCGTGTGCAATTGAATTATTATTGAAAAGAAGAAGGTCCGCACATCGCAAAGTGTTTTATTTTTCTGTATGTAGAATCATTAGGGAGAAACCAATATTTACGCCAATTAAATGAGTTTGCCATAATAGCAAAATACGACATATTCAAACTATCACATTGAGTAATTAATACGTAGAAAGGAAAAAATATATAATTTTGACTTAAATCCGTTTGTAAATTGTAATATCAAATAAAAATGTTGAGTTTGAAACATAAGCAAAAGTTCAAACTTTTATCGAAAAAACAAAACCGGTACATTTAATGTGAAGTATATACAACATCGAGATGGAAGTGCAAGGCTTGCTGAAATTTATCACATGATATTTAGTAATTAGTATACAATTAAAATTCGGTTATGGATTGAGATGAAGTTGAAAAGGTTGCAAGAATAATTGATGATTTAGCCTAATGTAATATATATAGATATATGTATTATGTTAATGCATTTTCATATACAAGTAATTTATGTGTATTTTCTATCGATGTAGCTCACATGTGCGAATTTATTAAAGAAAATGTGCACGAGCATGTATGAAAAGCAACATTTATGTAACACCCCCAATTCATGGATGCAGCGGAATTTGAACTGGGTGTTACTGGACGGCACAATAGTCACAATAATAGAAAACGAACTCCAATTGAGTCGTTTTATAAGATTTATCATTCAAATTATATAAATATCAGAGATTACAAAATGAGGTCCCAAATGGTTCCATGTTTACAAATTAAATGAGTTTTGAATGATAATAAAATTTATAGCCCTCTTGAGTATCCGTGTCCTTCCGTGCCATCCTTGATCGTCATGAACCTGAAATACATGCTTGAGAGGTCAACACAAAGGTTGAGTGGAATTCGTAGAGTTTAGTTAAATCGTTTGAACACAATATGTCGTAGTGTGAGCTATAGACTCACACTCATAGTTAGAAAACAAAATCGTTATTTATTTCACTAAGCTCATGCAACCAAAACATTAACATCAAACCAACAAAATTGGCATTATAGAAGCCCTATCAAGGTACTTTTTGCCATTATACCGCTAAATCTCAAATATAGTGCATTTGTGTGAACTCATCGTTGTTCAACACAAATGGGATCCGTCAATCCCAATAGATCTATTCACAATATTCGCGCTCACTAAAGGTAGTGACTAATGGTTCATGATATAGGGACTTCGAACATGGCAATCGTTACTTAGTGACAATAAAACATAGTCGTGAAGCATACATTAGAAAGCATCGTGTTCGAGTAGAAAAATAATAGCATGTATTCCCCCCATGGGTTTGTAAAATAGTTAAACAATAGAAAGTGGGGCTACGAACTAACCTTAAGTTATGTAGTGAGTAACGAATGTGATGGTCGAATTGTGAAGGTTTCTACAAGCAACCTATAATAGAATGTCGCGACTTAGGATCGGAGTAAAGAATATGAATAAGTGCCTATATATATATATCTTGCATCTAGTCCATGATGTGGTATGATGTATATTGTAAGTCTTTGAAAGAAAAGATTCATGAAACATGTACGTTTTATATATCGTTTACTACCGTTCGGGCCGACATAATTCAGAAGTCATGTTAGTAAGCGTTCGAGGAGCCAGGACACTTTAACTCGTAAATCCACAACTCATCTCGACGGCTTACATAATGAACTCCTCACATGAGGCTCCCTACTATTGTAGTAGTTGATAAAATATATAGATATAAGTTTTGATTCGAAAAGTTACATGTCCGATATTTGAATAAACTTAGGAAAGTTTATTAGTACATGAAGATTGTTATTAGGGGTAGTTTCATAAGTCTTGTAAGACCATTTTCTCTTGGTAATATCTCATGGTTCCTTTTTAAGTGAAGTAGATCCAAATTGCTTGTTCAAGTTATCGCCTAATTCATTGTTTCATGTTTACGCCTATGTAAGTTGGTATGGTCATTTCGTCATGGCCTAGCCATGACCTTTGGTCGTTGTTCCAAGGTCATGAGACACAACCTTGGCTCTAGCCATGGTGGTGGTCTTAATTATTGGTCATAAGACCTCTTGTTCCTTTTAAAGTATAACCATAATATAGTGACTTATATATATGTAAATAGCTGTTAAGAAATTGAGAAATATCTCACTCAGAAAGTGATTTCAAGGCTCGAGCCTCTTTATGCCTGAAGGAAAACGTGATTCCGGACAACTTTCGTGTTTTAACTTTTTCATGAAACGGACCAGAAAGGCCTCTTTTTGCGTGTTTAAAGTTTCTGTAACAGAAAGTTTTGGCAGCTTTGTCGCAAAGTTTTGGTAATTTCAAATCGTCATAACTTTTGACTCGTATACTCGTTTTAGGTGGTTCAAATTGCTACGGTTTCCTTGTTAGGTCCTATACTACAATATGTAATAATCCAATATCATATTTTTACCATTTTGATCAGGTCTTTCCAAGAAAATCACTAGTTTACTTGTTTTAATAACTTGTTTTAACAATCAATAACAATAACTTGTTTTGCTCACTTTTATACATCATGGACATAACTACAAGACATAATATAGCAAGAATAACATGTAAATGATATGAACATGATTAATTAACAAGAAGCAAGTTAGGGTTTGGCTTACAACTTTGGCTTTCTACAAAGAAAGGTAAGTAGCAAGTAAGGAAAAGGACTTTGATAGACTTGCTTCAACCCACTTCACTTCATGCAATCTTTCTACCCTTGGTATTCTTGAAAGAGATGTAATGAAAGTTGAGGTGAATTGAGTGGATTTAAACTCAAGAGAAATCACCAAGTATATTAGGGTTTGGAAGTGTTTTGGTTACTAGAAACTAAGCTAGGGTTTCTATCTTGAAGTAGCACTTGTACCTTTGCTAGAGCTAGGAGATAATTAGCTAAGTGTGAAGATGTTTTGGGGTGTGTTGTGGCCGGCCATAAGGGAGGGGAGCGGGTATATATATGCCTTTGAGGAGGTTAGATATTAGGATATTTAGGAAGCTTGTTCGAGACACTTGAACACATGTAAACATCCAAGATCATTTTGCCCAAGATTAAGCCACACAAGGGTGTGACCCCCCCCTATTGGCGGTTCAATGGAGCTAGGGGGTGAGGTGTGCTTGACTAGATATTATCCTAAGATATTTGCTAGTTTTGACTCCGGAAAATGCCAACCGTAAATGATTAGGCCTCAAAACGTAAAACCGGGTGTTGTAAACTTATGAAACTTTAAAGTATTGTTAGACATGTCCGTATGTCCCATAATAAAATATAAAATGAGTGGTAGGTTCCATCGGGTGCTAAAACCCTGCTAAAAACTGGAAACACGGGTCTAAAACGCGTAATTCGCGTAAAACGCTGAACTGAAAAACGTAAAATTCCAAAACTTTTGGAATTATCATAAAATGATAGAAAATCATATTTCTATAGTTTATAATGTTTTATGGATATATCGGGATGCTGGAAGGACGTTTAAACCTAAAAGTAAATCTCGGACACGGCTTTGTGATTTTTGCAGAAATGATCCGACGAGCGTCAAACTCTCGGATTATCGTTAAAATAGTTTAACTTACAAGAATATGAAATAAAAATTTCTAAGATGAATAGTGAAAAGTGAATAGTAAAATTTTCGGGAATAAAAGTTAACCTGAAATTGTGAATTGTTACAGTCTCTACCCCTTACGGGGAACTTCGTCCCGAAGTTCTGTGTGTGTTATATGTTGGAGTGGTGTCGATGAAGAGGTGTGGTTACTTATGAGGATTAGAGTGATGTAGTTTGATTTGTCGTTTCAGTGTATGGCGTAGGATGAGGTTACTTATGAGAAGTTTGTTTCTAAGAAAACATACAGGTGACTGCTCCCAGCATAACATGATCCCTCCTGAATTAGACATAGGTGATCAGGCTATGTATAATTTAGGACCGATAATGTGATGTTCGGTTTAGTCACGTATGGTATTCAATCTTGTAAGGCTGATGAGGTTGCTTGTGGTGTAACTAAGGATGATTTGAGCTTTTAAAAGTGCATCAAGATCAGAAAGTGAGCTTGTGAGATTAAGGGTTGTGAAGATGATGATGGTGAGAAGGTTAAGAAGGTTTGTGTTCTTCATTTTGGTATGTTGAGATTTAGTGGTTTGTGATGAAAGTTGGAAATGAAGGCATGATATTGATTTATAGGGTGGTATCAACGAAGTGATTTTGCTAGGATGTGGTAGAATATCTTGGAGTAAAATGATATGAAACAATAAAGTGATAACAAATTAGCTTGAAGTAAAATTTGTTGAATGGTTTATAAGATAACTAAGTAAGTCACATAGAATGGTAATAGTCTGCTAAACAATCAAATTGGTTTGGAGATAGAAAGTACAATAGATGAGAATTCTCACAAAGAGTCGTTTATTGAACATTAAATATTCTTAAGTCATAAAAACTCCCATTACTAGGGATACACGTAGTACAACATAGTGCATAAATAAACATGACTGCTATCGTTCTGTAGTGTTGTTGAGATTCTGATAAGCTCCTTCTCCTCTTATCATATATGCTCAATCTTGGTTTTCTTCAACTTGTTGACCTTGGTTTTGGGGACATTGGTTCTTGTAATGTCCACTTTCTCCACACCCGAAGCATATAACTATCGGTTGTGTGTTGCTACCGGTAGCTACAGCCTTGACTCTACAATCTCTGGCAAGGTGTCCAGTGTTCTGACAGTTGCGACACTTAGCTGGGCAAGGACCCGAGTGATGGAAGTTACACTTATTGCATAGTGGAGCATTCCCGGTATACCCTGCGCCTCTAGTTGGTGCAGCCACATAAGCCTTTGCGGTCTCTTGTCTTTTGTTTTGCTGGTTGTTGTTTTGAGTTTGGTTGTTGTTGTTACTTCCATGGTTACCATCCCATGGTCGCTTGTTGTTGTTGTTCCTATTGTTATTGTTGTTACTATAGTTGGAATTGTTGGGGTTATTGGTATTGCTGGCGTTGTTGGTGTTGTTGTTGGTGTTGAGGTTGTTTTGCTTTCGGGTTTCTGTCATTCGTACCACTTGGTCCATGAGGCTGCGGGACATCCGCATAGCTTCATCAAGTTCCTTTGGATTTGCCAAAGTTACATGCCCTTGTATGCTTGATGGAAGTCCCCAGATATACCTTTCCAACAATTTTTCCTTTGTGGAAACCATTGTTGGACAAAGTATCCTCAATTCTTGGAATCGACGATTATAGGTTATGATATCATTTCCCTTAATCGTATGATCCCGGAATTCAACCTCCAACTTTTGCATCTCACTGCGAGGACAGTATTCCTTGATCATCATTTGTTTCAAATTAGCCCAAGTAATTTTGTAGGCATTCTCAATGCCCATGGGTTGAGCAATTGAGTTCCACCAGGACAACGTCTCATTCAACAGAGTACTCGTGGCATACTGAACTTTATCCCCCTCGGTACATTTACTAACCAAGAACACCGACTCCGCCTTTTCAAACCAGCGGGTCAGACCTACAGCTCCTTCAGTACCATTGAATTTGATGGGTTCACATTTCAAGTAGGAAATGAACGAGCAACCCTTTGGTACTGTAGTAACATTGGTCACCGGAGGGGTAGTTGAGTTCGGTCCTCCAAGGTTAAGACTGGCAATTCTGGCCGCTTCCGCAGCTATAGCAGCTTCCGCAGCAGTGGTGGCTTCTGCGGCTGCTGCAGCATCAGCAGCACCAGCAGCTGTGGCGGCTTCGGCAGCTGCTGCAACTGCTGCAGCTACGGCTGCTCGTTCCGTGATAAGTGCTGCATTGACACTGTCCTTTACCAGTTTGTGGATGGCAGCTTGCGTCATTGTTGGTGGTGTATTTTTCTTTGGCGCCATGATTCTATTGTTCAAAAGATACATTGTAAGTAGAGAGTTGTGAAATAAGCATGATTTTTGATAGGAAATGATAGAATAATTGTGTTGAAGATTTAAAGGCATAACACATGATAGTATAAAACAAGAGTTTTATTCGTACAACGTTGGTTGATTTACAAAATCGAAACCTATTACAAGCTTCTTCAAAATTTACTAACTGATACTTTCAGTTTAGTAATTACAACATTTTTACTATCGCTAGTTATTACATAGATTTCGTAACATTTACTAACTGAGTCTAATCAGTTTAGTAGTACAAAAGTTAACTAGTATCATCACACTAGTCTATTGTGGGTTAGAAGGTTCGAGCAGCTCTGATTGATCGGCAACTTCTTGGTTTAGTGTGTCATAGAGGTACGAGTCGATGAAGTTTGAGAAGCTGTAGTTTTCATGTTGACTTTCTTGTTGGATCAATGGTGGTCGAGGTACGATCCATAATGAGTGATCCAAATCATCACATGTAGGGATATCAAAGGGAAGTGATAGTGGTGGTGGTAATGGCTCTAGTACATATTCGTATTCATTATCCTCCTCGGAGTCTGCCTCAACCCAATTTTGTTCAAAATAATTAGAAGTATTTGATGCAAAAATATTTGGCATTGGTTCATTCTCTTCTTCGTCGGTTGCATCTTCGAAAGGTTCTTCTTCGTCGTCAGAAGCGAAGGCATTTACGAAGTCAAATCCGAACTCGGGTGAGGGTGGTAAGACTTGGAAGTTATTAGGTAGAGTGGGCACATAATCGGGAGAAGTGGGTACGCACATGATTTCTATAAGAAGAATTACAATGTTAATATAATTCTATCGTTTATGGGGAGTGCTCAAAATATGGCAAGCATATATATAGCAATATACTAATATGTTTATGTAGCCTAACTTGCATAATAAGTCCATAATCGTCTGGAGGATGGAAGGTACGAAGAACGGAAGGCTATAAAAATGTTTTTGCTTGTTATTGTAGTTATAGTTTAGGTCTCACTTAGACCCGTTTCTCTACAACCATGGCTCTGGTACCAATCTGTAACACCCCCAATTCATGGATGCAGCGGAATTCGAACTGGGTGTTACTGGACGGCACAATAGTCACAATAATAGAAAACGAACTCCAATTGAGTCGTTTTAAAAGATTTATCATTCAAATTATATAAATATCAGAGATTACAAAATGAGGTCCCAAATGGTTCCATGTTTACAAATTAAATGAGTTTTGAATGATAATAAAATTTATAGCCCTCTTGAATATCCGTGTCCTTCCGTGCCATCCTTGATCGTCATGAACCTGAAATACATGCTTGAGAGATCAACACAAAGGTTGAGTGGAATTCGTAGAGTTTAGTTAAATCGTTTGAACACAATATGTCGTAGTGTGAGCTATAGACTCACACTCATAGTTAGAAAACAAAATCGTTATTTATTTCACTAAGCTCATGCAACCAAAACATTAACATCGAACCAACAAAATTGGCATTATAGAAGCCCTATCAAGGTACTTTTTGCCATTATACCGCTAAATCTCAAATATAGTGCATTTGTGTGAACTCATCGTTGTTCAACACAAATGGGATCCGTCAATCCCAATAGATCTATTCACAATATTCGCGCTCACTAAAGGTAGTGACTAATGGTTCATGATATATGGACTTCGAACATGGCAATCGTTACTTAGTGACAATAAAACATAGTCGTGAAGCATACATTAGAAAGCATCGTGTTCGAGTAGAAAAATAATAGCATGTATTCCCCCCATGGGTTTGTAAAATAGTTAAACAATAGAAAGTGGGGCTACGAACTCACCTTAAGTTATGTAGTGAGTAACGAATGTGATGGTCGAATCGTGAAGGTTTCTACAAGCAACCTATAATAGAATGTCGCGACTTAGGATCGGAGTAAAGAATATGAATAAGTGCCTATATATATATATATATATATCTTGCATCTAGTCCATGATGTGGTATGATGTATATTGTAAGTCTTTGAAAGAAAAGATTCATGAAACATGTATGTTTTATATATCGTTTACTACCGTTCGGGCCGACCACTACAACAAAATAAGCCTAATGCAACACTTTACAAGCAACACTTTTGAAAGGTGTTGCCTTTTTGATAACATTGGTTATAAAGCAACATTTCTAAAATAAGTGTTGCATATTAAAATCTAAACCAACACTTTTTTTCCACTGTTGCAAATTTTATAATATAATGCAACCCTTTTAAAAAATGTTGCAATTGTTAATGCTCAAAGACAACACTTGGTGTAAAGTGTCGCACATTTTAAAGATAGACAACACAAGATTATAGTGTTGTACATTTTATACGAAAGTAGGAATATTTTGGGAAATGCAACATTTGCTAAACCGTAATCACAACATGTAGTTTATATTTCTTCCTTCGGCTTAACCGACAACCAGTTGCTCTCTCAACCTTTGGTCCATAGTCGAGACTTGATGTCCTAAGAAGAAAGAGATTAGACAACAAGTTAATAATATTTTATTTTAGAACTAACGATCACATAAAAGCTTGTCCAAATACAACAAGAATAATCCCAGAAGACGGGCAAAGATAAAGGCACAACACATTTACGATCAATAAACAACAAGTTATGAAAAGATATGCTAATTCAAATGTCAAATGTCAAATGTCATGTTGTAGAAGTTAGTAAAATAACTTCATGAAGGTGATCTATAAGCCATCAAGCTAACATTGACAAAATATGAATAAAGCAACCTAGCTCAGACTTAATAACAATAAATGGACTTTCGTTTTAGGATAAATTGTGTTTTTTGTTTAGGATAAATTGTTAAGAAATTGGGGAGCAAAATGAGGGATGAGTTTACTTATGATTTCTTAAGACTATGTTGAAATTCACCGATTAAGCTATAACGTACAGTCGCGAACAAGACCATATATGGATATATCAACAAGTGTATGGTACTGATATTTCATTTAGACATTTTATCGAGCACTTGACAATAAAAAAAACAAACAAGCAACCGACTATAAATATCAAAACCAATTGTCAGATGAGAATAAACTAGTAAATGACAAAGAAAAACAAACATTTATAGAATTAGCATCTTTGCTTTTACCACTATTGCAAGGAAACATTAAAAAAAATGGAAAAATATCTTGGTTTATTGACAGTTCACTTAGACACTATGTCAAAGTTTTTGTCTTTTTTGTTTTGGTGAAGCGGTGAAGCCAAATAGAGGTAGTGGGAAAGAGGTCTCATGGAAAACGTGGTGGCACATGAAAAAACATGGTGGGAAAAATTTAGCGGCAAAAGAAAATTATTTCCCCCCAATTTACTTACAATCTTAATACACTTGTACACGTTCATGATTACCCGCGAGGGTGGAGCCAAAATTTTTTGATCGAGAGGCATGCTTTGATAAATTTTAGAAACTACACTATAAATTGGTACTTAGGCTATGTTTGGCGCAAAATTTTTTGAAGCTTTTTAGGGCAATGAGCGGTGAATAATGAGCTTTTTGATTTTTAGTGTTCGTTTGGCATGAGAGCTGTAAGCTTTGCTATTTTTTAGGAAAGCTCATTTTTTCAATGTTTCTTTATGAAACTATGAGCGGTGAGCAGTGAGCTGTGGCTACTCCACACAGCTCACATCTACTTTTGCCAAACATAGCCTTAGTGGGGACAAATTACAAAAAAGGCAAATATTTTCAAAAATTACAATTTTTTTCGCTAGGGGCACCTGCCCTTTGTGCCCCCTTATCTCCGCCCATGATTATCCGCGCATAACACCGAAGATGTATAGTTTTTAGTTTTTAACAAAAGTTGGTTGCATCCATTTGTATTTTTTATTTTGTAGTATGAGTGTTCTGTTGGAAATTTAGTGCCACTGAGAGACATGGTCATACTTGTAAATGTAATTGGAGTTACAGAGTGTACACACATTAAGTTACTAATAGTCTGAAACTCATTGACTATGATAGTGGTGTTGAACGAGTTAATGAGCTCATCAGGGAGTTTTACAAGTTTTATAAAAATCGGCCTAGGCGACTGATTAATTGGCGCCTAGGCGCTAGTGGGGATTAACCACCCAAATTTTTACTACTCGGCTTTATTAATCGGATTTGTCAAAAATTGGTCACCGTATCGATTAATATGATTCAAAAATCGGTCAAATTGGGCATAAATTGGCCAAATCGGACAAAAATCGGCTAAATCGGCCAACTCGGCTAACATGGGTCAACTTTTTCCCAAAATTAAAATTGAGATTTTTATTTCAATATACCTTTCGTTTTTCACAAAAATGGTCCACATAACAATGAAAACGCACATTGAGCAGTGATTTAACACAAAATGTTGAATGTATACTTGTTTTGTTATTTTAATTGAATGCTAGTGACACTAGTTCAATTCGAAAATTGATTTCTAAAAAGTAATTGAACCATTTGAACTTTGAACCTTAAATTATTTTGAAGCATTTCATTTTTGTTATATAAAATTTCAAAAACATCTAAATTTATATAAAGAAGTCCAATCCGATTAATCCCATGATTAATTAATTGCCACCTAACTGATTAATCGTTAATCGGTACCCACTGATGAAATACCCAACGTGTTGTTTAAGGTAACAATTGTTTTGTTGGGGTGTGGATAAGTCGAGTTGCTCATGATCTACTAGAGCTTTGCTCGCTAAAAACTTGATTCGAGTTAGAGATTAACATGAGACTCGTTTGAAAAACAAGCTCAAGCTCGAACTCCACACGTTGAGTTGGATTAAGATCACGAGTGTAAATGAGCTTTTATATATATAGTGTATATAAATATATTATAATTATATATCATATAATTTTCACATTTTGGCTTTTAGAATACTAGAAACCAAAATTTAGTTAATAAATGTGTCAAGGCCGAGCCAAGTTTGAGTCATAAAAATAACTCGCAAGTCGAGCTCGAGCTTTACAAATAGTCTTGAAACAAGCCGAGCTCTCGGCTTGTTTACACCACTAAGTTTGCGGCTTTTTCTGTTTTTGTAAACAAAATACTCTAACAACAGTGATAACGTATCAATATTGGTGGCCCAAACCCACTAAATATACGCACTGATCAAAGCCCGTTACCAAGGCCCGTCAATATACAGTTGATAGCGACCCGACTAGAAACCCAAGAACATCTGGCTTGGCGAATCCTATCAGGCTATGTTGAACGCATAGTACCATTGCTCCCTAACTGTCACTAACGGTTAATATGTAAATAAATACACAAGATTGTACATATAACAACGACGCGTATTTTTTCAATGGTCCTTACGTGCTATTAAACAAGCATCACGTATAGAACATGATATCAATCGTTTTATTTAAACAACATAAACATCCACATATGTCAGTTAAACAAAGTTAAATTCCTCTTAAAAAAATATATACAAAATATTAATAGATTATAAAATATTTATGTAAAAATTTGCACTTAAACAAATATTGTCTATACTACATATAAAAGAAAATGATTAATGTGAAAAAGTGAAAAGTCAAGCAATGTGAAATGTTGAAAACCTTATATCTAAACAATTAAAGGAAACTGAATGGCTAGGCTGGGGGTGGTTAACTGTCTTAGTGAGAAGATTCGAACTCGGGTCGAGAGACTTGGTGACTTGGTGGCACGCAAGATACTCCAGCTGCACCAACTGCCGTTCAAAAAAAAATTAAAGGAAATATTGTAATTTTAATGCAAATAACCCAAAAAACTTAAAAATGAGGAATGTAAAAGTGGTAAATTCGGTAATGAAAGGCTGTACATTAATGGCAATGATATTTTTTTAAAAGGAAACTATTAATACATATTGAAAACCGGGTTGACCCGGGACACCCTTTTCTGACCCAATTCGTCGGGTTGACCCGGTTTAAATTTACCTATTTTTCGACCGGAACGCTTCTACCGGTTGAATCACCCGGGTCGAACCGAGTTTAAAAATTTATTCCCTACATCCTCAAACTTTTATTATTTTTGTTTATAACACATAAACTTTTTTTATCAATAAAACTATCTAGCGCTATAAAATCTCGTTGCTATGCACGGGTACTCGTCTACTAACTATATAAGTACAAAAGACTATCTAATTATATAAACAAAATAATTAATTTACAATTATATTACGTCTAATAAGTAACTGTCAAAAAGAATGAATGTGGGAAAAACTGCCTGGTACACCCTCGGTCTACTCACTCCTCCAAATTCATCCATTTCATTCGTTAAGAAAACTGTAATAAGCAACTGATTTGGTCATCCTTGCATTCGTTCTCCCCGATCTTCAATTTAATTGATACGGTTTCCAGACCAAGCATCGTCTTTGTCAAAATCACAGGTAAAACCGTAAAACTTCTCTTATATGTTTAATATATCAATATGGGCAATATGGAATTTAATATATTGATGGTTGTTTTCAAACAGTTCGTATGACATTTTGACTAATTTTATTGATATAAGTAGTTTTCTTCATAAATTATTTGGTATTTTAGTGTAGACAGTTCATGACTTAACTAACAATTGTTTGCTTCACCATCCTCTAGGTTACTGGTTACTAGATTCAGTTAGTAACTTAGTTTTTAGGATTTGCTTTAAATGTGATAAAAAATTTTGTACGTTTGTGAATTGTTTATGTAAACAAAAACGGACATATGAACAAGAAGTTTAGTATGCTAAAGGAAATAGCAGTATTTATGTTGAATTTGAAATGTTGCAGATTTTTGTTACTTCTCTGCATTGCCTTCTGTGACTTTGACTTTTGAGAGTACCCCTTGTTTCTAAATGGATTAGGGATGCATACATAATTACTTGTGTAACTTGTGTACTTTTGCGCTTCTGATGTGGTTTGTGTGTGGCCCTTCAACTAACTGTTGTGGGCTCAAGTCTCATTTGAGACAGTTTTGTGATATTATATAAGATAGTAGGTGGTTTAGGCGTGTGAATAATTTTTCTGGAAAATTATGTTTATGATACAACCCATTTTGACCCGAACATGCTCCAGCTTATGATATGACTAAACCCAGCATGCCCATTTATAAGTTGACTTTAGTATAAGTATGCTTATAGAAAAGTTACCTCCTGGAGTTGTTAAAAAGTTTTTAGCATGAGTTAGCGTCTGTATTCGGTTGAAGGTACGTTTGATCCCTCTTATTCTACTTTGATACTAAACATGCTCCAAACAAATTACATGACTAAAAAAACCTTACATGACAAACCGACCCATTTTAACCAATACGTGATCCAATTTATTTAATGACCAAATAGTGGTTACGGGAACCTCTCAAGATTCGGATAAAGTAAGTTCTTTTACATGTTCAGTTTGAGGCACAGTGCCAGTTGCAAATATGGGTGTCAGTAGGGTCGGGTTGACCCGACCCAAACCCGATAAGGCTTACCAGATCGGATTAAATCAGGTTAAAAAAAATTGTCAGGATATTTAAAATTTTTAAGTAATACGAGTAATATAAAGGCCCAATACCAGTTAATTACAATATGCATTGGGACGTTTTCCCTAGTCCATTACAATATTTGTTGTTGCTTTTTAATGATTATTTATTTGATGCCGTAGCTACAGTTATATATGTTCTAACTGTTGCTGCTATTTTAGTGCATTTGGGTCTTTAACATGAGTGTTCCCTTAGCCACTTGAGTTGTATTTTTGGTTGTAAACGCACCCCAATGAGCTTTAGAATAACCAAATGATTACACAATATGAACTATACAAGAAAAATAGTGAGACAATCAACTAATTATGAGTATTTTATTGTTGATCAGCTAGTCAACAGTATAGTTATATACTATTAGTTCAGTTTATGGATCTAGTTTTGTAATAAGTGATCTCTTTGATGCACTAACTGTTAGTATCTAGTTTTGTAGAGATTTAGTCATATTTGTATCTTTATACATATAACATTTGTAACCTAACCGTATTCTCTCATTTTCATTTGTGCCAGGCGACATTCTTTTGTAGTACTTCAAGCCGCAAGTGGAGATTAGCAAAGATGAAAATCAAGATTTCTAGGATCGCTGTTTAATAACTTTTTTCTTTGTCATCTAGATATTTTATGTTCGTAAACTTACATTCGGCCAAATTTGTCAAGACAGAATACAATGTAATCTACGTTGAACATAGAATATTAATGTATTTGATTTCTTTTTTTAAATTATGTATGATATAATTATCATAGTTATAGCATTGCTTTAATTTGCATCAAACAAAAAAGGTTAAAAATCGTTAAAATAAGTGGTGAGTTATATGATTGAAAACAACTACAAGTGTTACACTTCACATGATAAAGTGCTGCATACCTCATCTCAGTAACGAGAAAGTGTTGCACTTTGAATAAAAAAGTGTTGTGGTTGTGTGAAAAATGTTGTATTTGATTTTGAAAAGTGTTGCCCTTAAGTATAGAAAGTGTCGCCTTTTATGTAAAAAGTGTTGCACTTGGATATAAAATGTGTTGCATTTTAATGTAATAAGTGTTGCGGTTGATTGTATAAGTGTTGCAATAAATAATTAAAAGTGTTGTATTTGAGTGCAAACAATGTTGCACTTTAGTGTATCACATTTTCTAAACATAGGCAACACATTTGAAAAATGTTGCATATTCCAATTAAGAGTGTCACTTATACCTAAGGCGACGTTACATAACGTAGCACTTGGTAAAGTGTCACATTAAGCATAATGCAACATTTTAAACACATAATACAACACTTTAGCGGTGTTGCTTTAACTTCATTTTCTTGTAGTGGACATAATTCAGAAGTCATGTTACTAAGCGTTCGAGGAGCCAGGACACTTTAACTCGTAAATCCACAACTCATCTCGACGGCTTACATAATGAACTCCTCACATGAGGCTCCCTACTATTGTAGTAGTTGATAAAATATATAGATATAAGTTTTGATTCGAAAAGTTACATGTCCGATATTTGAATAAACTTAGGAAAGTTTATTAGTACATGAAGATTGTTATTAGGGGTAGTTTCATAAGTCTTGTAAGACCATTTTCTCTTGGTAATATCTCATGGTTCCTTTTTAAGTGAAGTAGATCCAAATTGCTTGTTCAAGTTATCGCCTAATTCATTGTTTCATGTTTACGCCTATGTAAGTTGGTATGGTCATTTCGTCATGGCCTAGCCATGACCTTTGGTCCTTGTTCCAAGGTCATGAGACACAACCTTGGCTCTAGCCATGGTGGTGGTCTTGATTATTGGTCATAAGACCTCTTGTTCCTTTTAAAGTATAACCATAATATAGTGACTTATATATATGTAAATAGCTGTTAAGAAATTGAGAAATATCTCACTCAGAAAGTGTTTTCAAGGCTCGAGCCTCTTTGTTCCTGAAGGAAAACGTGATTCCGGACAACTTTCGTGTTTTAACTTTTTCATGAAACGGACCAGAAAGGCCTCTTTTTGCGTGTTTAAAGTTTCTGTAACAGAAAGTTTTGGCAGCTTTGTCGCAAAGTTTTGGTAATTTCAAATCGTCATAACTTTTGACTCGTATACTCGTTTTAGGTGGTTCAAATTGCTACGGTTTCCTTGTTAGGTCCTCTACTACAATATGTAATAATCCAATATCATATTTTTACCATTTTGATCAGGTCTTTCCAAGAAAATCACTAGTTTACTTGTTTTAATAACTTGTTTTAACAATCAATAACAATAACTTGTTTTGCTCACTTTTATACATCATGGACATAACTACAAGACATAATATAGCAAGAATAACATGTAAATGATATGAACATGATTAATTAACAAGAAGCAAGTTAGGGTTTGGCTTACAACTTTGGCTTTCTACAAAGAAAGGTAAGTAGCAAGTAAGGAAAAGGACTTTGATAGACTTGCTTCAACCCACTTCACTTCATGCAATCTTTCTACCCTTGGTATTCTTGAAAGAGATGTAATGAAAGTTGAGGTGAATTGAGTGGATTTAAACTCAAGAGAAATCACCAAGTATATTAGGGTTTGGAAGTGTTTTGGTTACTAGAAACTAAGCTAGGGTTTCTATCTTGAAGTAGCACTTGTACCTTTGCTAGAGCTAGGAGATAATTAGCTAAGTGTGAAGATGTTTTGGGGTGTGTTGTGGCCGGCCATAAGGGAGGGGAGGGGGTATATATATGCCTTTGAGGAGGTTAGATATTAGGATATTTAGGAAGCTTGTTCAAGACACTTGAACACATGTAAACATCCAAGATCATTTTGCCCAAGATTAAGCCACACAAGGGTGTGACTCCCCCCCCCCTATTGGCGGTTCAATGGAGCTAGGGGGTGAGGTGTGCTTGACTAGATATTATCCTAAGATATTTGCTAGTTTTGACTCCGGAAAATGCCAACCGTAAATGATTAGGCCTCAAAACGTAAAACCGGGTGTCGTAAACTTATGAAACTTTAAAGTATTGTTAGACATGTCCATATGTCCCATAATAAAATATAAAATGAGTGGTAGGTTCCATCGGGTGCTAAAACCCTGCTAAAAACTGGAAACACGGGTCTAAAACGCGTAATTCGCGTAAAACGCTGAACTGAAAAACTTAAAGTTCCAAAACTTTTGGAATTGTCATAAAATGATAGAAAATCATATTTCTATAGTTTATAATGTTTTATGGATATATCGGGATGCTGGAAGGATGTTTAAACCTAAAAGTAAATCTCAGACACGGCTTTGTGATTTTTGCAGAAATGATCCGACGAGCGTCAAACTCTCGGATTATCGTTAAAATAGTTTAACTTACGAGAATATGAAATAAAAATTTCTGAGATGAATAGTGAAAAGTGAATAGTAAAAGTGAATAGTAAAATTTTCGGGAATAAAAGTTAACCTGAAATTGTGAATTGTTACAATTTAAATGGTTAAATGATACTTTTAGCATGGTTAGTTTATGTAAGCATGCAACTTGAATAATGAATATAAAAGAAAAAGTATATAATTTTTGCTCAAACCCATTTGTAAATTTAAAAAAAAAAATTAAGTTTAAGATATAATAGTGGAGTCCAAAGGTTTTAGGAATTATTAATAATGTGTTAATTAATATTCATTTAGTTAGCTATTTAGAATCGAGTTTATTGATAAGATTTATTAATATTTGTTAGACTTTAATGTTAATTTTCAATGAAATTAGTTGCACAATAAAATGAGATGAAGCAAAAAAGGTTTGTAACAATTTTTATACAGTTTATGCTGCATTATTATATATACGTTATTAAACAAACTTTAACTTACAAACTTAATAAAGAAAATATTAAACGCACATTAAACTATGACCAATTAGATAGACCCTGTGTGCTTCATATTATCATACAAAAACCATCTAATAGACAAGTAATGTAAGGCTAAGTAATAGAACAAAAGAAACAAAGCCATTTTTTCATCATGCAAATAAGTAATAGGCCAAAAGAAACAAAGTCATCACAACTTAATAACCAAAAGCCTACATATAGAATACAACAGCACAAAACCAAAACAACATCAAACACTTTTAAATTTTTATACAAGAAAGTTAAAACATTTCATACGATATACTAAACAATAATTAAGTATACACTCGCCAATATAGAGAAAGAATACACGATTAACAATTAGATTCTTAGCCCGTGTGTAGCACGGGTTCTGCATGCCTCGTACACAGAAGGATCCACAACGACATAGTTCTATTAAATGATGACTGGGAACCCAAGTTATTTGGTTTTGAATGTTCCATGAAGATTAAGGCTTCTCAAAGGCACAATTCATTTCATACTAATAGACTTGTGTATGTGAAAGGGTATGGAGACCCAACATATATTGAGACTAAAATTGTGAGCCACAAGTCGGATATCTACTCCTTTGGAATAATGTTGTTTGAACTATTGTGTGGTAGGAAAGCAATAAATGAGCATCCAGATAATAAGTATTTGGGCCCATTGGCCATTTTTCATTATAAAAAGGAAATACTAGATGAAATAATTGATCCGGTTTTGTGGAAACAAATGGATCCGCAATCATTCAACATTTTCGCGAAAACAACATATGATTGCTTGAATGGAGACAGATCTCAACGCCCAAATATAAGTGAGGTTATCACAAGACTTGAGAACGCGTTGAAACTTCAAATGGAATGTCAAAATGTTGTTAGACGGTTTTTTTTCTTTCTTTCATCTTTCTCTTATAAATATTCTATATTTATTGATAATATTAACATAAGTAAGATTATTTACTTATTACTGTATTTATGATATTAAAGGAACATTCAATTGTTGCGGCCAAAGTTGAAGATCCATCATCCAATCATGACAAGGTAATTATTGACTTAGGGGGTGTTTGGGATTGCTTATTAAAAATGAGAAAAATTCAATATAGATCTCAAAATTTTTATAGATCCGATGATCCAATTCTAGCCATCCTTTTCTTGATTAAAACAAAAAACTCACTTCCATCATTTTATATTAAATTAAATATCTCGCAAACCGTTAATCGTTATGCGAAAAGAATTAAATCATCTTTCTATACACTTCTATATACTTTCGACGAACTTTTTTTCGACATTTTTTGTGTGCTGAAATTTCCGTCTCAAAAAATCACATTTGATTGATTATTTTATAATCACATGTAATTTTATTATCACATGTGATTTGCGAAATCACATGTGATTACTAACATACAAATCACATGTGATTTTTCCCGACGCTAATTTTAACACTAAAACAAAACTCGAAAAAAAAATTCGTCGAAAATATATCGAAGTGCCCGTCTACTGAAAGATAAAAAACAATCTGATGGCGTTGGTGTACTTTATGTCGCTTAACGATGTACCGTTTGCAAGATATTTTACTTTCAAAAAAAGGTGGAATTTTATTTATTTATTTATTTTTATTTTATTATTATTATTTTTTAAATTCTGATGGAAAATGGATGACAAGACAATTATTTAGTACTTAGGTGTAGAGGTTAACCCGAGCCCAATAAGCTTTATCAGGTCGAAAAAGCATATCGGGTTAACTTGACCCGAACCCGATAACCCGATATTGTTATAGAATCGGGTTAGGGTTGCGTAATATATATTATCGGGTTATCGGGTGAATCCGATATGACCCGAAAAATATTATTTAATTTTTTCCAGTAAAGGTTTAAAAGCCCATTATTTACGTTCCTCAATTCGTTAAAAGTTACTCCATAATTCGTTACTGTCTAGTCTGGTACTCCTAAATTCTAACAGTAGCATGATCTTATTTTTGTTATTAGTTTTCATTCTTACAAATTGTCAGTTTACTTATCGGGCAGCATCACGCTAGCATCTTCGATGCACCAAAAAAGTATTTTAATTTTTGCTCTTATAGCTTGGTGTCTGTATAACATCATATGCATATCTATATTTCTTGGTGTAACACCCCCAAAATTTGATACAGCGGAAGACTCAACAAGCTTTCGGGGTGCTACGGGGATTGGTATCCAACACAAGACATAATAGAACGAGATAAAGTAAACATAATAAATACGCAACCAAAACGGGGTTTTAAAGTTTACATTTATCCCAACATCATTCAGAGTCAGGCCCAAAATAAAATAACAGTAGATCCATAATTCAATATCAGAGTTTAGAAAAATAGATCCATAAACCAGGAGCCTTAGCCGAGCCTTCCAATCCATGCATCCATATCATCACTTAATTACCTGAGAAAAACGTGCTAAAAGTCAGCTTTCACTGGTGAGATCATAGGTTTAAATTCTTCTAACAATATAGTGGACATATACGCAAAACGCTTGCTAGCTAGACTAAGGATTCACTAAAAGCCTACGGATACCCTCCGCTCCAACATAACACACGGATACCCTCCGTTCTAACACAGATATTCGGGTAACCCCCGCAATACCAATAAATACTCGGATAACCTCCAAAGTATCATTATCCTATAAGTGCACACTACAGTATCTAAATAAACCAACCTTGAATAGTACACACGAACCGTGTGACTAAAGCTAACAATACCAATAAGCCAACCTTGAATAGTGCACATAAAATGTATGTGACTAAAGCTGACAATATACCCTAGTCCATACGCATAGCAAGTTTTAGAAAGAATATAGAAGCGATAATAGTCCACATAAATAATTTGCACGTTTCTCACCCCAAGTATTGAAAACATAGTTCAAGAGTAAAAGTAGGGCTATGACTCACCTCAAGTCCAAAAAACAGCAAGAAGAAGTCGGTAGAAGTAAGATGTATAGTAACTCACAAGACGGCAACTACGGACTCGGTACGACCTAACAATATCAACTCGTTCAGAAATCATTTCCTCAAATTCAAAATATTCCCAAACCCGGACGTAATCCGTTTTATTTTCCGAAAATCCATTTCGTAAGAGTTTGGTGTATTTACGTTTGGTATCCATACGGGTGGTGGGTCGACACAAAACAAACCAAAAAGTCACACAAAAGAATAATAAATAAACTATAGATCTAATATTAGCCCAATATATTATTTAAATAAAACGCCGAAGTTTATCAAATCCGTCGATTTGATAAACCCCATATTTATTTACGTAACATACCGTTCCAAGATTACACTCAATCCTGAAACACATAGCACATAAACACTATATGGTATATATCGTAGTTTAATAAATTCCTTATATACATCGTCAAATTGGCCAGATTTCCCGATATATATATTCGCAATTTATTACCCTTTACATATACCACAACCTATGGGCGTCGTAGGATACGATGCCCATTAATATATTCATTTCGTATAGCCAAATAACCCGGTTCAACCCTTCGGTTAAGTAGTTATTTAGTTACAGAAAAAGCTTATATTAATCGTCATATATCTGTGACAACACGAAAGTCACAATTAAAACTTACCTGAACTCGAGTGACCACGACTCCGCATAACTCGATGGATTTACTCGTTATAAATATAAAATGACATTTTATTTAATATTTAGTAATTGTCGAGAGTTTCTCGTTTTATAATACATTTTCATGATAATACTTCTAATAATATTACGCTACTCTCGTAGCCTAATATATATTTAGTCGTATTATTTATAATATGACTCGTGATTTTTGTTATTATTAATATACGCATTTATATAATTATATATCCGTTATTCACGTCTACATATTCATATAAACGTTTATATTACTAATAATTATTATTACGAGTTTTATTATTTATGTTTTAATTGTAAATAGTTATCGAGTTACACGAAATGGTCACATGTCCGAGTCATGACTCTCGGCTCATTGTCCAAGTCCAAAGTAATAAGCAAATGTCATAAAAATCAATACATCTCCCTACAACAATAGGGTCCGACTACGGCACCCGACTAACCTATCTCCGTCAATCTAAGTGACCGTCTCACAATCGGTCCCCAAAACCACTTTATCGTCAACACAACTTCAAATAATACCACGAGTCCATAATACTCGTCAACTTCTTCAAGATCAAATAAGCCACAATAATGGTAACCAACAATAAATAAATAACCATAAAATAAACTTAGCCGAAATATATATATTTCGACATCACAAACGGTTCTCAAAAATAACCGTATTCGGGTCAAATACCAAGTCAACCCGAGTCAAAATCATATACCAAGTGTCATGTGGGTCCCACCCGAGACCACAAGGTCGCGGCTAGCTCACAAGAGCTCGACCCAACAAAAGGAATAATCAAACCGACCCTATGGGGGTCGTCGGTTCCAACCCAAGTCGACCAACAAAACAAAACCACGAAATCCCATTAAACCAAACAATCACTATGGCCAAATGTGGTCACCAACAAATAAATCGGGTCAAAATAGTAACCACGACTCGGTATCATCACCAATCGAGGGTGAGGCCCTCGGCCTTGGGTCGACCACGCACGAAAAACACAACCAATCATCAATACCCGGATACCAAACTAAGATTTACCAAGTTTTTAACAAAACCCATTATTATTTATATCAATTTCTTCCAAATCCGACCCAAATCATAATAAATTCGTGGGTTTGGTTCGTTTTTCAACAAACCCGATACACCCCGTGCGTACTTACCCGTGGATCTACAAAAATCGGCCAAGAAAATGATGGTGGTGAGGTGTACGGCGTCGGTGATGCTAGTACGAGGTGGGGATGGTTGTTTTTGGGCGCGTGAATCACAACACAATAACAAGGAGGATGTGGGGAGTGTTTTGGGAGTGGCGGTGTACGGTGGTGTGCGGCGGTGGTGGCCGGATTTAGGGTGGCCGGCGGTGAGGGAAGAGAGGAGAGGGAGTGGGTGAATTTTTAGAATGAAAATGATATGGGTGGGTTAGGGTTAGGTTTATTAAGGGTATTTTACACTTTTGGTCCCTCTACTAAGTTTCCTTTATATTTTGCACACAAACCTTTTTACCTCCAAGTTTAATTAATAAAAACGTCCCCTTACGTAAGCGAGAACTTACGAATAAAATATTAAACGTCCCCGAAGCTCGTTATATTCAACATTTGACGGACTATATATATTATTCCACTGAAAATTAAAATAAATACGTTATTAAAAGTCCAACGTATTAAAACTCGTAAGTTTTTAAACTTTTCAGTTTCCTAGTGCCGGAGTCAACGTAGTACCAAGTGAGAATTTAAGAATACATCACCGAGTATAATTTCATAATGAATTATTAAAATAATTCACGAATTCCATAACGTCATAACATATAATTATCCATAAAATTGGTCTTACAAGTTCGTTGTGAATAAAAATTCCAAATAAAAATTATAAACGAACTTTAACGTAATGCGGGTTTTCAAAATGGCTCCCTAAATTGCCGGTTGTCACATCCTCCCAGTCTCAGAAGAAACCCTTCCTGGGTTTCTCTCGGAACAATTCATCTACGAAGTGAAAAGCTTCGGATATCTCTTCCGGAACTCGTCCTCACGTTCCCACGTAAATTCTGGTCCATGTGTGGAATTCCAACGAACCTTGACGAGCGGAAAGCGACTTCGCTTGAGTCGTTTAACTTCACGATCTAAAATCTCAATTGGCTCTTCCACAAAATTCAATTTCTCATCAATATGAATATCCTTCATCGGAATAATAGGCATCTCATCAGAAAGACATTTCTTCAAATTACTAACATGAAACACGTCGTGAACTTTACTCAGTTCATGTGGTAATTCCAACCTATAAGCCACGGGCCCAATTCTTTCTAAGATAAAAAATGGTCCAATGTAGCGTGGGTTGAGTTTTTCATGTTTCCCGAAACGTATCACACCCTTCCAAGGTGAGACTTTCAGCATCACTTTGTCTCCAACCTGGAACTCTAAGGGTTTACGTCTCTGATCGGCGTAACTTTTCTGCCTATCTCTGGCTGCTTGCAACCGATCACGAATCTGAGCTACTTTCTCTGTAGTTTCCAAGATAAGTTCAGGTCCTGTGAGTTGGCTATCTCCAACTTCTGCCCAACCAATAGGCGAGCGACATTTTCGGCCATACAAAGCTTCAAATGGTGCAGCTTTAAGACTTGTGTGGTAGCTATTATTATAGGAGAATTCCGCAAGGGGTAAATACTTCTCCCAGCCTTTACCAAAGTCTATGATACATGCACGAAGCATATCCTCTAAAGTCTGAATGGTCCTGTCACTTTGACCATCGGTTTGGGGATGATATGCAGTACTCATATCAAGTCTCGTCCCCAAAGCCGTTTGAAGTGATCGCCACAAAGCTGACGTAAAGCGGCTATCGTGATCAGAAATAATCGATATCGGGACTCCATGACGAGAAATAATTTCCTTCACATACAACCTCGCAAGTTTATCCACATTATCATCTTCACTAATTGCTAGGAAATGAGCAGACTTAGTCAGACGATCCACAATTACCCAGATAGCGTCACAACTGCTAGCTGTCTTCGGTAATTTGGTAATGAAGTCCATTGTAATCCGCTCCCATTTCCAGACTGGAAGTTCTGGTTGCGTCAATAATCCTGATGGTCTTTGATGTTCGGCTTTAAAATTAGAACATGTCAAGCACTTACTAACATACGATGCTATATCTGCCTTCATGTTTGGCCACCAATATAACTTCTTAATTTCCTGGTACATCTTGTCAGATCCAGGACGAATAGAATACCTTGACTTATGCGACTCATGCATAATTAACTCCCGAATTCCTCCATATAAAGGTACCCAAATCCGATCTCCAAAACATAGTAATCCATCAGAACGCTCCACAAATCCTTTCTCATTCTCAGCCATCCCAAATATATTCTCAGCAGATCGGTTTTCTGCTTTCAATGCTTCCGTTTGAGCTTCAAGTATTTGAGACGGTAATGACGATACGATAGTCATTCCCAATGACCTAACTCGTAATGGTGGTATTCTTTCCTTTCGACTAAGAGCATCAGCAACAACGTTTGCTTTACCAGGATGGTAGCGAATTTCGCAATCATAATCGCTTAGCAACTCAATCCAACGTCGCTGTCTCATGTTAAGCTCTTTTTGATTCAAAATGTGTTGTAGACTTTTGTGGTCAGTAAACACTACACACTTGGTTCCATATAAGTAATGTCTCCATATTCTTAAAGCAAAAACCACAACACCTAACTCCAAATCATGGGTGGTGTAGTTTTTCTCATGCTTTTTGAGCTGTCGGGAAGCATAGGCTATCACTTTCTCTTGTTGCATTAACACGGCTCCCAATCCTTTATGTGAAGCGTCACAATAGACGACGAAATCCTCGTTACCTTCAGGTAACGCTAAGATAGGAGCACTACACAACATCTTCTTAAGCAATTGAAATGCTTCCTCTTCTTTATCTCCCCATTCATACGTAACACTCTTTTGAGTCAATTTGGTTAATGGTTTAGCTATCTTTGAAAATCCCTCGATGAATCTTCGGTAATAACCGGCTAAACCTAAAAATTGACGAACTTCTGTTGGGGTCGTAGGTGCAGCCCAATCTTTTATTGCCTCAATCTTAGCGGGATCCACATGGACTCCTTGCCTATCAATTACATGACCCAAAAATTGTACCGTCGGAATCCAAAATTCACATTTAGAAAACTTGGCATAGAGTTTCTCCTTCCTGAGCAATTCTAAGATAAGTCTTAGATGCTCCTCATGCTCCTTCTCACTCTTCGAATAAATCAGAATGTCATCGATGAACACAATCACAAACTTATCTAAGTAAGGCTTACACACCCGATTCATGAGATCCATGAATATCGCCGGTGCGTTAGTCAACCCAAACGGCATCACCTGAAACTCGTAATGCCCGTAACGGGTTCTGAAAGCCGTTTTCGGGATATCTTCTTCGCGAACTCGAAGTTGATGATATCCCGATCTCAAATCGATCTTCGAATATACACTCGATCCTTGAAGTTGATCGAACAAGTCGTCGATCCTCGGTAACGGGTATCTATTCTTCACCGTTAACTTGTTCAACTCTCAGTAATCAATGCACATACGAAACGATCCATCCTTCTTCTTCACAAATAAGACTGGGGCTCCCCAAGGTGAAGAACTTGGTCTTATGAATCCTTTTTTGGCTAACTCCGCCAATTGTTTTGACAACTCTTCTAGCTCGGTAGGTGCGAGACGATAAGGCGCTCGTGCTACAGGTGCAGCACCAGGTATCAACTCAATCTGAAACTCCACTTGTCTAGTCGGTGGGATTCCCGGCAAATCATCGGGAAATACATCAGGAAAATCACGAACTATAGGCACATCTCCGATGCACCTTTCCTTTTTCTCCGTCCCTCCTTTCTCAGAAATTTGAGCTAAGAAAAGGTAACATCCTTTCTCCATTAGCTTTGGTAACTTAGTGCAAGAAATAACTGCTAACCGGGATGGGCTCCTCGAATCCTTCCGATCTCCAAATATATTTAGGATTTCCTTTCCGTAAGGTACACGCACGATCTTCTCGTCGCAAAGTATATGAACACGATACTTCGACAACCAATCCATGCCAATGATGACATCAAAACTTCCTAACGTGACGGGTAGAAGATCTATGTTGAAAGGGTGGTTCAAGAAATTTAACGTGCAACCGTGAATGATGGTATTAATCCTTTCTATATTCCCATTTGCTAACTCTATATCATATCCAATTCCTAAGGCCATCGGGGGTTTCTCTAGTAAGGGTGCAAACGTAGTGGACACAAAACTCCTATCGGCACCAGTATCAAATAGTATGGAAGCATAACGATTATTGAGAAGGAACGTACCAGTAACGACGTTCGGATCTTCTCCTATCTCGTCCCCGAGTGCATACACTCTTCCCTGAGCAGCTCCAGCTTCCACACGTTGGTCCCCGTTATCTTGTCGTCCACGGTTTCCTCCAGCTCCACGATTTCCATGATTGTACCCATTACCACCCGAGCCTTGATTTCCTAGGTTCCAAGATTCTCTACACTCATTCCTATAGTGTCCCTTCTTTCCACACCCATAACAAGTAACGCCTGCCTTATTTCTCATCTCAGGAGCAGCTTGAACCATAGCAAGAGGTCGAGCTCCACAATCCTTAGCTGTGTGTCCTTTCTTTGAGCAGTTCTGGCATTTCACACTACACCATCCAGTATGATGCTGGTGGCAACGACCACACTTGGGTGCATCACCGTTCTGGTTCTTCTTATCTCCATTCCCAATAGCATAAGCCTTAGCTTGTCTCTTGCTTCGGTGATCATTACCCTTAGAGTGATGGTCTCTCTTTCTCTTTCCATTCTTCTCCTTATCAGCTCCTTCCAATTCCAACGAATCCATAAGTTGTTGAGCAATTGTGATTGCCTCATGGATGTTTGTAGGCCTAGCAGAAATCACATCATTTCTTGTAGCTACAGGCAACCCATCAGTATACCTCTCGATCTTTTGAGTCTCAGTTTTTACCATATCTGGGCAAAGCAGGGCCAACTCCTGGTAACGACGATTGTAAGTCGTCATATCATTCCCTTTCACCTTGTCGTTCCAAAACTCAATCTCTAGCTTCTTAACCTCATTCCTTGGGCAATAAATCTGAATCAACAAAGACTTAAATTGCTCCCAAGTCATGGCATAAGCTACATCACTCCCAACGGAATTCCGGTAATTGTTCCACCAAGTTAAAGCCTCATCCTTGAAAGTAAAAGAAGCAAACTTTACCTTCGCATTCTCGGCACAACCACTGACATTGAACACTGACTCAGTCTTCTCAATCCATCTGACCAAGTAAACCACTCCTTCAGTTCCACCAAACTCAATGGGTCCACAAATCTTGAACTCCTTGTATTGACATCCATTAGCACGAACGGGTGGAAAAGTTCCAGCAGAATTGTTGGAATGATTTGACTCAGCTAGTAGTTCAGCAACTCTTTGCTCCACAAGTTGATTGATCATTGCTTGATCAACAGTATGTGCATTAAGTGGAACATGATCATTGTCTCCCTGAACATCAACATTTTGATTCCTGTTGTTGCGGTTAGTAGTGTCCAGGTTGTCAGGAGTAGGGGTTTCAACATTTTGAGTAGGTCGGCGTCCTCGGCGACCAGGGGTAGTCACTGCAGGACCGGTTCTGGTAGCTCTAACAGGGTTTCGTCGTGGGGCCATTGATCGAACACTCCTCGATGTAGAAAGCAACAAGACAACATAACCCAAGCATCTAGCCACGCTGCTGGCGGAGGCTCCTCAACTCCTGCCTCAAGCCATCAAGATCCCTCCATAATGATCCTAGCTCCACACTATGGGTGTCGCTGTCTCTCTTGAGGTCTGCCACCTCCTTCTCTAGCTCGGTGTTCCGCTGCCATAACTTGCGGTCGGCCTCTCGAGCTGTGACAAAACCTCGCTGTAAACTCGCGATCTGCTCATGAACCTCCATCAAAACTCTCCTCATCTCAATCGACCTGCCCTCAACAACAGTCATGTCAACTCTCAAGTCTGCTAAAAACTCTCCAATAACTCTCTCAAGTCGATCAGATACTCGCGAGATCTTCTCGCCTTGGGCAGTAATCTGAGCCCACAACCTGCCACTCTCACCTAACTCTGCCTGCTCAGCAGAAACCTCGGATGATGCATCCGACACGACTGGACTACCAGGTGGTGAATCTAACAGAAATGGATGATCAGGTGAGACAGGCTCAATCGGGTGTATAGGTGAATCAGGCTCCTCAACCTGAGCTAGTGGTACTAACACATCATCATATTCAGGCATCTCATCCTCCTGAGGGTCATCCTCCTCCTCAGTGTCATCATCATCACCCTGCTCAGCCTCCTGAGGGTCATCCTCCTCCTCAGGGTCATCAGCTTCAACCTCACCCTCGTACTCCTCCTCCTCCTCATCGGAAGAGTACCTCATCAATCGTCGTCTCCTAACAGGTGAACCATGTGGAGATGTGGTAGGTGATCTAGGACGACGACGCAATGATGTGGGTGGCGCCTCTGACAGGAGAGAGTGAGCATCAATCTGTAAAGGTGATGGAGTAGGGCGTACCGACATGCGTGCCGTAGCTCGGTGGGCAAAGCGTGGGGCCACACGAGCCAAAGCCTGATGAAGAGTAAGCTGCCTCGATATACCAGGGAGCCCTAGAGAAGATGAGGGTCCCTGCATAGATGCAGCAGGTGGTGCTGAAGTAGAAGCTGCCTGCGGCACTGTAGCTGAAAGCATGGCCATCTGGTAAGGATCATCAGATGCCATAGTGAACTGTGCTGGTAATACCGGTGCAGTAAGAATATCCTCGACAACATCGGGCATATGGGAGGCCATGGTCTGTGACAATGGCGTAGGGTAGGTGTAAGTGTTTCAAAACAACTAAATCACAACTCAAAATACCATACCAAAAATTCTCATCAAATAATTCAATCATATAATCTCAATAAAGAGTTTCAAATACCGCATTACAAAAACGTTTATAAAACAATTAGACCATATAATTCCTCGAAACGCCATCTTATTACTAAATCCATAAACCTCAATTCATCTCAAGAAATCCCAAATCTAGTAATCATCTCAAATATCTCATAATACCTCAAAATAATAGAAGATGCTTCGGCTTGGCGGGCTGGCGGGCTGTGGTCAAGGATCATTTTCTATAAAAATTTGGTTATAGTTTAGGTGTTTATTTACCTAGTTCTCTATAACCTTGGCTCTGATACCGATCTGTAACACCCCCAAAATTGGATACAGCGGAAGACTCAACAAGCTTTCGGGGTGCTACGGGGATTGGTATCCAACACAAGACATAATAGAACGAGATAAAGTAAACATAATAAAAACGCAACCAAAACGGGGTTTTAAAGTTTACATTTATCCCAACATCATTCAGAGTCAGGCCCAAAATAAAATAACAGTAGGTCCATAATTCAATATCAGAGTTTAGAAAAATAGATCCATAAACCAGGAGCCTTAGCCGAGCCTTCCAATTCATGCATCCATATCATCACTTAATTACCTGAGAAAAACGTGCTAAAAGTCAGCTTTCGCTGGTGAGATCATAGGTTTAAATTCATCTAACAATATAGTGGACATATACGCAAAACGCTTGCTAGCTAGACTAAGGATTCACTAAAAGCCTGCGGATACCCTCCGCTCCAACATAACACACGGATACCCTCCGTTCTAACACAGATATTCGGGTAACCCCCGCAATACCAATAAATACTCGGATAACCTCCAAAGTATCATTATCCTATAGGTGCACACTACAGTATCTAAATAACCCAACCTTGAATAGTACACATGAACCGTGTGACTAAAGCTGACAATACCAATAAGCGAACCTTGAATAGTGCACATAAAATGTATGTGACTAAAGCTGACAATATACCCTAGTCCATACGCATAGCAAGTTTTAGAAAGAATATAGAAGCGATAATAGTCCACATAAATAATTTGCACGTTTCTCACCCCAAGTATTGAAAACATAGTTCGAGAGTAAAAGTGGGGCTATGACTCACCTCAAGTCCAGAAAACAGCAAGAAGAAGTCGGTAGAAGTAAGATGTATAGTAACTCACAAGACAGCAACTACGGACTCGGCACGACCTAACAATATCAACTCGTTCAGAAATCATTTCCTCAAATTCAAAATATTCCCAAACCCGGACGTAATCCGTTTTATTTTCCGAAAATCCATTTCGTAAGAGTTTGGTGTATTTACGTTTGGTATCCATACGGGTGGTGGGTCGACACAAAACAAACCAAAAAGTCACACAAAAGAATAATAAATAAACTATAGATCTAATATTAGCCCAATATATTATTTAAATAAATCGCCGAAGTTTATCAAATCCGTCGATTTGATAAACCCCATATTTATTTACGTAACATACCGTTCCAAGATTACACCCAATCCTGAAACACATAGCACATAAACACTATATGGTATATATCGTAGTTTAATAAATTCCTTATATACATCGTTAAATTCGCCAGATTTCCCGATATATATATTCGCAATTTATTACCCTTTACATATACCACAACCTATGGGCGTCGTAGGATACGATGCCCATTAATATATTCATTTCGTATAGCCAAATAACCCGGTTCAACCCTTCGATTAAGTAGTTATTTAGTTACAGAAAACGCTTATATTAATCGTCATATATCCGTGACAACACGAAAGTCACAATTAAAACTTACCTGAACTCGAGTGACCACTACTCCGCATAACTCGATGGATTTACTCGTTATAAATATAAAATAACATTTTATTTAATATTTAGTAATTGTCGAGAGTTTCTCGTTTTATAATACATTTTCATGATAATACTTCCAATAATATTACGCTACTCTTGTAGCCTAATATATATTTAGTCGTATTATTTATAATATGACTCGTGATTTTTGTTATTATTAGTATACACATTTATATAATTATATATCCGTTATTCACGTCTACATATTCATATAAACGTTTATATTACTAATAATTGTTATTACGAGTTTTATTATTTATGTTTTAATTGTAAATAGTTATCGAGTTACACGAAATGGTCACATGTCCGAGTCATGACTCCCGGCTCATTGTCCAAGTCCAAAGTAATAAGCAAATGTCATAAAAATCAATACATCTCCGTCCAACACAATCCCAATCCACGTGCTACAACAATAGGGTCCGACATCGGCACCCGACTAACCTATCTCCGTCAATCTAAGTGACCGTCTCACAATCGGTCCCCAAAACCACTTTATCGTCAACACAACTTCAAATAATACCACGAGTCCATAATACTCGTCAACTTCTTCAAGATCAAATAAGCCACAATAATGGTAACCAACAATAAATAAATAACCATAAAATAAACTTAGCCGAAATATATATATTTCGACATCACAGACGGTTCTCAAAAATAACCGTATTCGGGTCAAATACCAAGTCAACCCGAGTCAAAATCATATACCAAGTGTCACGTGGGTCCCACCCGAGACCACAAGGTCGCGGCTAGCTCACAAGAGCTCGACCCAACAAAAAGAATAATCAAACCGACCCTATGGGGGTCGTCGGTTCCAACCCAAGTCGACCAACAAAACAAAACCACGAAATCCCATCAAACCAAACAATCACTAGGGCCAAATGTGGTCACCAACAAATAAATCAGGTCAAAATAGTAACCATGACTCGGTATCATCACCAATCGAGGGTGAGGCCCTCTGCCTTGGGTCGACCATGCACGAAAAACACAACCAATCATCAATACCCGGATACCAAACTAAGATTTACCAAGTTTTTAACAAAACCCATTATTATTTATATCAATTTCTTCCAAATCCGACCCAAATCATAATAAATTCGTGGGTTTGGTTCGTTTTTCAACAAACCCGATGCACCCCGAGCATACTTACCCGTGGATCTACAAAAATCGACCAAGAAAATGATGGTGGTGAGGTGTACGGCGTCGGTGATGCTAGTACAAGGTGGGGATGGTTGTTTTTGGGCTCGTGAATCACAACACAATAACAAGGAGGATATGGGGAGTGTTTTGGGAGTGGCGGTGGTGGCCGGATTTAGGGTGGCCGGCGGTGAGGGAAGAGAGGAGAGGGAGTGGGTGAATTTTTAGAATGAAAATGATATGGGTGGGTTAGGGTTAGGTTTATTAAGGGTATTTTACACTTTTGGTCCCTCTACTAAGTTTCCTTTATATTTTGCACACAAACCTTTTTACCTCCAAGTTTAATTAATAAAAACGTCCCCTTACGTAAGCGAGAACTTACGAATAAAATATTAAACGTCCCCGAAGCTCGTTATATTCACCATTTGACGGACTATATATATTATTCCACCGAAAATTAAAATAAATACGTTATTAAAAGTCCAATGTATTAAAACTCGTAAGTTTTTAAACTTTTCAGTTTCCTAGTGCCGGAGTCAACGTAGTACCAAGTGAGAATTTAAGAATACATCACCGAGTATAATTTCATAATGAATTATTAAAATAATTCACGAATTCCATAACGTCATAACATATAATTATCCATAAAATTGGTCTTACAAGTTCGTTGTGAATAAAAATTCCAAATAAAAATTATAAACGAACTTTAACGTAATGCGGGTTTTCAAAATGGCTCCCTAAATTGCCGGTTGTCACACTTGGTCTGAATCTTATAAACACCCTCTTATTACTATTGTTGCATGTCAATGGATTTTAGATAAGTGAACTCCATATCTACACGTGTCATTTTTGGGACACTTGGTAATGCTCTCTTGTTTGGTACATATAGGGATCATTGACCTCCATATCTACACTTGTTGAGTCCCATGTCAGCAAAAAGACAAAGTCTTTCCTCAAAGATCTTTCTCACTTAAAACTTAGTGCCACAGATATAATATCAGCAACCAATAATTTTTCTAGTGAGAATATTATTGAAGAAATTAAGCTTGGAATAATTTACAAAGGCCGTCTCTTACATTCTGGACAATTCATCGATATCATTGTAAAAAGGTTCTATTTAGAATATATAAAAGACGAGAGCAAAAAGTTTTGGACAGAAGTTTTGATGCTTTCTAGACTCAAACATAAGAATCTAGTGTCTCTTGTTGGGTGATAAGGACGTGAAGATTATCATATACAAGAAGGAGGCCAACAGAAGTCTGAGAACATATCTAAATGACCAGACCCTCACATGGATGCAAAGGTTAAAGATATGCGTTGGTGTTGCGAAGGCACTGAGTTACCTCCATTATGATCCTGGACGAGATTTTAGTGTCATACATTGCAACATCAGGAGCTCAAAAATTTTATTAGACGACAAATGGGAACCCAAGTTATCTGGTTTTAAACTTTCTTTGAAAAATACAGTAGCTTGGAGGCACCGTCTTCTTCTTACTCGTGATATTGTTAAGAATGCATACCTGGACCCAAACTATGAAAATACTGGCGGGGTGACCCACAAGTCAGATGTGTTTTCATTCGGTGTTGTATTATTAGAAGTCTTGCGCGGAAGGAGTGCAGACAAAGATGAAGACGAAGACGAAAACAAAAACGAAGAGGGGTTTTTAATTCAAGTGGCTAAATCTCATTTGGATGAAATGATCATGCCGCATTTACGAAATCAGATGGACCAAGAAGCATTAAAAATCTTCTCAGAAACAGTATATTGCTGCATAAAAGAGGAAAGAGCAGATCGTCCACATATAGATCAGGTTGTCAAAGGACTTGAGAAAGCATTGAAACTTCAATCAATGTATGAAATTCTGGTAAGAAAATTAACTTGCTTATCAACTTTATGTGATAATAACTCTTATATTTATCTACTAACGTCCTCATCTTTTGCAAATATTATTTTAGAAACTTACAAGGAATGCAGTTGACAGTACATCATCCAATCACCTGAGGGTAATTTACTTCTTTATAGTTTTAGTTCAAAGCTGGTCATTCTAATTAATTAACAAAAAAGTAAATTACACGAATGGTCTATGTGATTAGGGCCTTTTTACATATTACATTTGATCCCTATTACATAATCCTGGTCTAAAATGATAAACGACCGTTAACAAATTTATAGATATGACCATGCCAACTCCACACCAAAGGATCAACACCCAAAAACCAGAATCAAAACACCATCTGCACCAACTACCATGGACCTGCACACAAGTCACAAATTACAAATCATTTTTAAGCATAAAACAGTAACTGATATAGAAGCTAACGGAATCCATTGGCTGATAATAGTGTTGTAGTATCACTTTTTTCTATAAACATCACAATTAGTACAGATTGTGAATCTTTTTCACTCAATAATTTACTTAAGTATGTTGTTGTATTTTGAATGTCCTCAATGTTGCAGTTGAAGAACTTGGAACACTTGAAGATTGGACTAAATGATATCAAGAAGGCAACAGAGAAGTTTGCCGACAAATATTGCATTGGGTCAGGCGGATATGGTATGGTATACAAGGCACAACTCAAACATTTTGATAGCAGTAATTCATCTTCCATAGAAAGGAAGAATAGATACGATCTTCCCAAGAAACGTACAGCCTACAAATTTTTACCTTTTACCCAAAAAAAAAAAAGAAGAAATGTAGCACGGTAGCCATAAAACGCATTCACAATCGAGAAGGAGAACAAGGGTTCATTGCAGAAATTGAGGTTCTGACTAGCAGTAAACATGAGAATATAATCTCTCTTCTTGGTTTTTGTGATGAAGATCGTGATCACATGATCCTTGTGTTGGTAGTTATTTGTAAAACAGTTTCCCAGATTAGGGTTAAGATAATCAATAAGGTACCGAATATTCACTTGAAATCGTGGTATCACTTTCCAATAGAAACTATTTGACCCTATGCCTGGGTTACACGAATATCTCTATGAGATAAGACCAAGTGATGTTCTTGCTTTAGGCACAAACCAAGAACCAGATGCGTATCGAAGTGTTTAGGGTTTCGTATTCTCTATCTCCATGCAGAATGATGTGACCTCTATTTATAATAGAGAATACTCAAACCCTAGCCCATGGTATTATGTATAATTAACGGCCCATTAATTATAACATAATAATTTCCATAATAATAAGGATCAGTGGTTAAAACCTAGCAGCAGAATTGCTGATGCTATCAGCAGATTCTCACTAGCAGCAGAATCAGCTAGCAGCAGAATCAGCTGTCAGCAGAATCCTATCAGCAGGATCAGCTAGCAGCAGAATCCTAGCAGCAGATTCATAACACTAGCAGCAGAGTCTGCTAGCAGTACTTTGATCAATACATAACCACTATTGAGTCAGGGGATTCAGTGACCAAATGGGTGTATACTCCATACCTCGAAACCCATTACCAGGTATAAATTGATCCCTCAAGCGCACTAAATTTTCCAACAATCCTCCCTAAATTTAGTTCACTTCCTTTGCATGAAAAATCAAACACAAAACAAAACAAGTGCATAAATGAAAATATCCTGAGGATTGAATTTCCACATTAGTACATATACTTTCAAATATTCGAGAATCAGGGTGTTCTAAGAATTGAACCCTTCAACCCATTTGAATACCTGATGATAAATACACACAAGTTTTCAAACACTAAAATACTCTTGACACTATAAAAGCCATGTGTCCATATCCAATTCCTGAAGCGGCAAAACTTCAACATTCACATAGGTGGTTCATCTTTAATTCATGCTCATGCTTAGCACTTTTTCAAAGAAAATTAACCATTAAGAAGTGAAGACTTCATCCTCCTTTCAGCAGGTAACAAGCACAACCTTGGGATGTTTGTGATACATGTGCTTCAGTCCACTAAATGACCAGCTTTCTTTAGAAGGGAGTTGGGTATCCTTGCATTCAGTGACTAAGTTGGACTTAAACCCATCCCTTTAGCAGAATTCAAAACCAAGTCTCTAGCCAAACCCTTCGTCAAGTGATCAGCTAAGTTTTGTTGAGATTTAACAAACACTATAGATACCACCCCATTCATGATAAGCTCACGAATCATGCTATGCCTGACACCTAAGTGTCTAGACTTCCCATTGTACATCTGGCTATAAGCCTTTGCCAATGTAGCAGCACTATCACAACGGATAGAAATAGGTGCTATAGGTTTAGACCACAATGGAATCTCAAGAAGCAAGTTTTTCAACCATTCAGCTTCTTTGCCAGCAGCAGCTAAAGCTACAAATTCAGATTCCATGGTTGAACTGGTAATGCAAGTTTGTTTCTTGGATGCCCAAGAAATTGCACCTCCACCAAGTAGGAATACCCAACCACTAGTAGACGAATTGTCTTTAATGTTACTGATCCAACTTGAATCTGTGTATCCTTCTAATACTGAAGGATAACCAGTATATAAGAGACTATAATCCATAGTTCTCTTCAAATACTTAAAGACCCTCTGAATTGCTTGCCAATGATGAGCACTAGGATTACTAGTATACCTGCTCAGTTTACCCATAGAAAAAGCAATATCAGGTCTTGTACAAGTCATGGCATACATCAAGCAGCCAATCACCCTAGAATACTCAAGTTGAGATACAGCTTTGCCAGTATTAGGCATTAGCTTCTCACTTGTATCCATAGGAGTACTCACTAGAGTACAATCAAAGTAATTAAATTTCTTTAACACCTTCTCAATGTAATGAGACTGAGATATAGAAATTTTGTTACTTTCATGTTTAATCCTTATGTCAAGGATAACATCTGCCTCCCCCATATCCTTCATGGAGAACTTTGATGACAAAAATTCTTTTGTAAGATCAACTTGATTTTGGTCAGTGCCAAAGATCAACATGTCATCAACATATAGACAAATGATGACTCCTTTACCAGATTCATCAAATTTGCTATATACACATTTGTCAGCTTGATTAAGTAAATAACCACTAGACAAAACCACTTCATCAAACTTTTGATGCCATTTCTTAGGTGCCTGTTTTAGTCCATAAAGAGACTTAATCAGTTTACACACCTTGTTTTCATTGCCAGGCATGATGAAGCCCTGAGGTTGGTTCATGTAAACCTCCTCATCTAAATCACCATTCAAGAAAGCTGTCTTCACATCCATCTGATGAATAATCAGATTGTGAATTGATGCCAAAGCAATTAGCAATCTTATGGTACTGATACGTGCCACTGGAGCATAAGTATCAAAGTAGTCTATTCCTGACTTTTGTTTAAAGCCTTGAATAACTAATCTTGCCTTGAACTTATCAACAGTTCCATCTACCTTCATTTTCTTTTTGAAAATCCGTTTGCTACCTAAAGGTTTGCAACCAGGTGGTAGATCAGTCAACACATAAGTGTTATTGCCCATGATAGAGTCCATCTCATCATTAATTGGTTTTTTCCAGAAAGCAACATACTGGGACTTCATTGCTTCTTCAAATGTTTTGGGATCATCCTCCACAATGAAGCAATAAGAGTATTGGTCAGAGACCTCACTCCTTGTACCTTCAATTAAGTATAATTGAAACTCAGGTCCAAATGACTTTGGAGTCCTCACCCTATTGCTCCTTCTGAGCTCAGGTTCAGGTTGTTGTTCCACAACCTCAGCAGGAACCTCATCAGATACTTCTGAAACACCATTGTCATTGGTTCCATTTGGAATCCTTTGACTTGGTCTAGGGATAGATGAGAATCTGTTCTCATCAAAGAGTGCATCCCTTGATTCAATTATTGAGTTAATTGAAACAGATTCATTAGGTTCTATAACATAAAACCTATATGACTTGGAATGCTCAGCATATCCAACAAAGATGCATTCAATGCCTCTTTCACCCAAAGTTTTCTACTTTGGATCAGAGAGTCTTACAACAGCCCTACAACCCCATATCCTAAGATAATTAAGGTTTGGTTTCTTTTTAGTCCAAAGTTCATAAGGGGTAACTTTGTTCCTTTTGTTGGGAACCCTATTTAATAAATAGCAAGCTGTTAACATAGCTTCACCCCAGAAACCTTGACTCAGCCCTGAATAGGACAACATGGAATTAACCATCTCCTATCAGTCCTTAATCTTTTGATCAAAGAACTTTGTTGCAATTCAACTTCAGTTTTAAATACTTTAAATTTATCTAATGCTTCATCTTTAGAATGTAATAAATAAACATGACAAAACCTAAAAGCATCATCAATAAAAGTCACAAAGTATTTCTTATTCCCCAAAGAGGGAGTAGCATGTAAATCACAAAGGTTACTGTGAATTAACTCCAAAACTTTAGTTTCACGTTTTACTCCTTGAAAAGGTTTCTTAGTTATCTTGTTCAACATACAAGTTTTACACTTTTCAGTGTTCACATCAAAGGCTGGAATTAACCCATCCTTAGACATATCTTGCATTCTTTTAAAATGTACATGGCCAAGTCTTGCATGCCAAAGGTTTGAATCATAAAATTTAGATGTAGATATAAAAGCAGAATCAATATTATCATGAACAATATTAAGTCTGAACATTTGATTACATAAATAACCAAAACCAATAAACACACCATTTTTAGACAAAACAAACTTATCAGATTCAATAACCTGTTTATAACCACAATTATTCAAAACACTACTAGAAACCAAATTCTTTCTAATATCAGGAACATGTAAAACATTAAATAAAGAAACAATCTTTCCAGAACTAAACTTCAAATCAACACATCCTTTTCCATGCACCTGGGCAGTTGACTCGTTTCCCATGTGAAGAATAGAACCATCATTCATTGACTTGTAGGTCTTGAACCAGCTTCTATCTTTACACACATGAATTGTTGCTCCAGAGTCAACCCACCACGCAACATCGTCATCCTGCACAAAGTAAATATCATATATATATGTAACATAATAAATCTTAAAAGACTTATTAAACACATTCTGACCTTTCAGAGAATTGGTGTTACCATTCCCTCCACTTGTGCCTGATCCATTGGATTTGTTTCCAACTTTACCACCCTTGCAATCTTTCCTGAAGTGTCCAGGTTTCCCACACTTCCAACAAGTCACCTTAGGTTTCTTGTTAAGATCAGATTTGGTGTTATCTTGATGCTTACGCTTGCCCTTGTTGTCATTGTACTTGGTGGAGTTGTTATGCTCCACCATATTGACAACTGATGGACCAGTAGCAGTGCTACTCTTTGGCTTGTCAATGTCTTGAGCTTTGAGAGAATCCTCAATGCGCAAGTGACTGCCCAACTCAACAAGAGTTAACTCCTCCTTCTTATGCTTAAGCATATGTTTGAATTCTTTCCAAGAAGGAGGTAGTTTATCGATGATACAAGAGACTGAAATAGCCTCATCCATGTTCATCTTGTGTTGTGTGAATCGACCAAGTATACTAAGAAGTTCATTGTATTGTTCCATGACATGTCTAGAATCAACCATTTTGTAATTGTTAAAATTACTTACAAGGAACTTCTTACTTGATGCATCCTCAGCCATATATTTGGCTTCCAAGGAATCCCATAGTTCTTGAGAAGTTTCAACATTCTGATAAATATTAAAAAAGAGAATCAGACATACCATTGAGAATTAAACCCCTGCATATGTAGTCATCATTCTCCCACTTGCTTCTTGCCCTCATCTGATCTATAGTAGCATCATCTCCATGATCTTCTGGAATCTCAGTAGTGAGAACATACACCACATTCATACTTGACAATAAGAAGTGCATCTTCTTTTGCCATCTTCTGAAATCAACACCTTCAAACTTTTCCAACTTGGAAAAGTTAGCAGCCATTTGTCTCATAGCAGCAGCCATTGATTATCACTAATAGTTTCTATTGATTGTTGGTAGTTATTTGTAAAACAGTTTCCCAGATTAGGGTTAAGATAATCAATAAGGTACCGGATATTCACTTGAAATCATGGTATCACTTTCCAATAGAAACTATTCGACCCTATGCCTGGGTTACACGAATATCTCTATGGGATAAGACCAAGTGATGTTCTTGCTTTAGGCACAAACCAAGAACCAGATGTGTATCAAAGTGTTTAGGGTTTCGTATTCTCTATCTCCATGCAGAATGATGTGACCTCTATTTATAATAGAGAATACTCAAACCCTAGCCCATGGTATTATGTATAATTAACGGCCCATTAATTATAACATAATAATTTCCATAATAATAGGGATCAGTGGTTAAAACCTAGCAGCAAAATTGCTGATGCTATCAGCAGATTCTCACTAGCAGCAGAATGCTATCAGTAGCAGAATCAGCTAGCAGCAGAATCAGCTAGCAGCAGAATCCTATCAGCAGGATCAGCTAGCAGCAGAATCCTAGCAGCAGATTCATAACACTAGTAGCAGAGTCTGCTAGCAGTACTTTGATCAATACATAACCACTATTGAGTCAGGGGATTCAGTGACCAAATGGGTGTATACTCCATACCTCCAAACCCATTACCAGGTATAAATTGATCCCTCAAGCGCACTAAATTTTCCAACACCTTGTCTATGAGCTTGCTTCTAAAGGGAGTCTTGAGGATTATCTGGAAACAGTGAAAAAATGACTAATCTTACTTGGATGCAACGCTTGAAAATCTGTCTTGGTATTGCACATGGCTTGAATTACATTCACACCAATACAGATCAAGACAAACAAAAGATAATACACCGTGACATCAAGAGTGCAAATATTCTATTGGGCGAAAATTTGGAAGCGAAGATTGCTGATTTCGGGCTCTCCAAATTCCACCCAGCAGATCAAGAGGCCAGTACTCTCTCTGTCAATACGATTGCAGGTACAAATATGTATCTGGATCCAGAATATCAAGGGTATGGAAGATTAAATAAAAAATCAGACATTTACTCTTTTGGAGTGGTATTATTTGAGATATTGACCGGGAAGGTGGCCTATGATCGTATTTTCACCGACATTGATGTGAGCGGGATTGCACCCATTGCACGACATCATTTTGAGAAGGGAACACTAATGGAAATTGTTGATCACAAGATAATGGAAGAAACCGATGAACATGCCTTTTCTCTTACCAAAGGACCCAATAAAGAGTCTTTGGACATATTTTCAAAAATCGCATTCCAGTGTCTAGCAGTGACTCAAGTCGAACGTCCATCAATAGATGTTGTCATCAACGAACTTAAAAAAGCGTTATACTGTCAGGTACGCAATTTTTTTGAATAACTTCATAATCTCCTCATATATTCTTCATAGTATTATGTGACATTTTATACATTTTACTTGTTCAACTAATATTTTAATCCTCAAACTTTTACTGAATTAATGATCTTACCATTTAACCTTTTTAGTCCTTCATTTCTGTGTCATATTGTTTTAATCTTAAACTTTAGCAAGCTTGATTTACAACCGTAACCCTGAACTTAGAGACTTTAAAGGAGTATTAGATGCCAAACTATTTAGTTATTTTTTACTTATCAAATCGACTAATTTAGTTATTTTTTACTTATCACATCGACTGATTGTCTGATGATTCGTAGGAGAACCACAAGGATAGCCTCAAACTGTCACTTCAAGACATAAAGTTGGCCACAAAAACTTTCAATCAAGACAATCTCATTGGACATGGAGAGTTTGGGAATGTGTACAAGGGTCAGACTCATGGGCATAACTTCGTTGCTGCAAAGCGGTTGGGTAGGAAATCTGCTAAAGTAGAAGCTGAATTTATGACAGAACTTGAAATCCTTATGCAGTATAAACATGAAAATGTAATTGGTCTCGTAGGCTACTGTGATGAAGAGGATGAGAAAATTATTGTCTATGAGTATGCATCAAGAGGAAGTCTTGATAAGTACTTGAGCGATGATAGTCTTACGTAGGTGATGCGGCTTAAAATATGCATCGATATTGCAATCGGGTTGGAGTTTCTTCATGGAACTGTTTCAAGTCCAGATATGGTAATACATAGGGACATCAGTAGCAACAACATTCTACTGCTTGATGATTGGAAAGCAAAAATTAGTGATTTTGGGCTTTCCTTAGTATGTCCAACAAATCAGGATGTAGACTATGTCATCGACAATGTTACAGGCACAATTGGCTATCGTGACCCATGTACTAAAAAACAGGCTTCTTAACCAAAGAGTCTGATGTATTCTCGTTGGGTGCGGTTTTATTTGACATATTGTGTGGGAAACTATCATCCGAAAAGCTAGATGATGAGTATCTTTATTTACCCTTTTTGGCTAAACAACACTATTATGTAGAAAAACTTGATAAGTTAGTGTTCGAGGGTATCAAAGAACAAATTGTGCCACAGTCATATATTACCTTTACAAGGATTGCCCTTAAATGCTTACATCACATGAGAGAAAGACGACCAACAGCTGATGAACTGGTCATACAACTCAAGAAAGCATTGGAATTTCAGGTAAGTTTCTATATTTTGACAGAATTGGCTACATTAGATTCATATATATCTAAACTATGATCTTTATCTGTTTTATAAACTGTATGAAACATGAGTTTATTAATTGATTAATGTATATACAGGAGGATTATGAGAAATGGGAGCCCAAATTGCCTAAAGACTATAAAGATATAGTCCAGATGTCAAAGTGCCCTGAAATCAACTCTACCACTAAGAAAGAGGATCTTTACAACATTTTTTCGAATGGAATTCTCCTTCAAGAAGACAAAGTGGTAATCAGTTCATCTTGTATCTCGTTTATTTGGTGTTTTCCAGTTTTCTATATATCTTTTCCTTTTTGATGGATAATTTGAGATCACTCATGCGTTTACACGTGATAAAAGTTGAGTCTGATTTATAATTTTTATGTAACAGTTGCTGTCATTCGATGGTAATGGAGAAAGAAATAAAATGGTATCAGCGGCAATATTTTCTTACATAAACAGTTGTCCACATGAGTGGAAATCTCTTCAAGAATCAAGGTTATTCTCTTTACCTCTCTAAATTTATCAGTACATAAGTGATAAGCATTATATGCATACATGTATATATTTCTTTTTCTTTGAAAAAATGTAGTTACTTTACTGGTTTATGCATGACAAGCTATTTACGGGAGCATAATAATTAGTTTACGGCCGACCTATGTATTTTGAACTTGCATTGTGGTTCTTTTTTCTTGCATTGTTGTGTATTATATAATAGAAAAAATTTCCAACAAAGTTACTTTTTCGCTAGTCAAAATGTGAGGATTTGACAAATTCTTAAATTTTGATAAAAAAATTATATATCTTCTTTTCATGAACTGGATTTCTTAGTCCTTCTGATGAGCGAGAGAGTATAAATGACCCATATTGATAAACTCGGTGCTTTATGTATAATACTATTAAAGGGTAAATAAACCCGAGTGGAACAACATCAAATTCTTTGTTGCTTAGACTCCTACATGAAGATGGTAGATATCTAAGTATCTGACAAGGTTTCAGTGTTTTCTCGACTAATTATATAGTCACATATTTGGTATATGGGTATTATGTTTGATATCACTTGTTGTTTGAAGTTTCGTAGCGGGATTTTTCTTTTCAACCGGTGGTAGAGCTATACCCCTATTTTGGGTCCTCCATTCTAATGACTGTGATATGTGCAGGTTTGAGAGAGTAGTGGAGATGTCTGATATTTCCAAATTGAACATCGAAATAAAGACAAATGCTCAACTTCTATCCCCAAATGTTGTTTATGGTGTCTATTTTGTCTTCAAGCTTGGTGATTCAAGAAAATTTTCAAGTAAACCGATGTGTGTTAACCTAAAGTATAGAAAGGGACTCGAAAGTCTACATGCATATTTCGCATCATGGAGAGACAAGGACTGGATGATGATTGAGTTGTACCAATTCTTGAATCAGAACGAAGATGTTGTTTTTGAGTTTCTACTTGAGAGCTTTTCATCATACTATTGTGGAGAAACTGCAGTTTATGTTGAAGGCATTGAATTTCGAGCAATTGACAAAGTAAGTTTGCAATTATATCTCGTGGTTTTTACATTATATAAAGAGGTCAGGTGCATACCAAAAAATTAAACTAAAAACCATGTTCTGTATTGCATATTTAACATGGTTTGTATGCAGGTGAAACATGAAGAAATCAGAAAATTGAAGGAAGTCCAACAAGTCTTGAAATTAAACTTCAATGTGGATCAGGTACATCAATTGCCAACTAACTTTGAAGAAATATTTAAGACATGCAGAAACTACGACTAGTTTTTCTGGTTGGGCGAGGTCAACGAAAAGAAACTTCTTGTGCTTTCGGCAAAGGCAGTTTTATACAAATTCTCTAATGTGGATCTTTTTACTTCAAAACCATTAGCTGATTCCAGGTTTGCTTCATTATAGCTATTTTTATTACAGTTTCCTTTAACTTGAGGCGGCAATTCCTGACACTACATGAAACACGACCTGAGACCGATACAGAAATACACGGGTCATGGTTGGGTGTAAACTGATTTCGGGTTGTGTTTGGGTTTGTTTGGGTTAAATAGGTCGACCCGACAACCCGTTTATGTTTTTCTTTTGAAGAAAATGCTAATTTTATACTGCTATATGGGTTAAATGGGTTAAAAGGGGCAACCTGCCAACCCAATTAACGTAGTTAACCCGTGTATCAAGTTATGTTTAAACAAGTTGGGGTTGACAAGTTTGAATCCCACACAAATTGCCAGCACTACCTTTAACCACTAAACTATTTTGATGGTACATCCAAATATGTAGATGTCACACGAAAAAGTAGATTTTTCTAACCCAATGTTTTTTGATTTGTAGTTGACAATCAAAAATTTTGATTAAATGGTTGACAAAAGTTTCACTTCTTGGATGTAGTTTTCTATCTTTATAAATAACTTCATTCTTAATCTATCCTACATGCAGATTTCAAGAGGTGATTGAGCTTTTACCACAAAACATATTTCATCTTAATTGCACGATCAAAAGTGGAATGTTGTCACGAGATACAGAATACGTCTGTTACCTTGTGTTCTAACTTTCAGAAAAATGCCAGGGGCTGCATTGTCCAGTAAAAGTACGAGACGTACTCCACAAAGAAAACAATGAGGCTGAATTTGTTTATTTTACAACCCCAAGCGCATTGAACATAAATGGTAACACTCGGGTTCCAAAACAAAGGGAAGATGGATGGATGGAGATTCAAGTGTGGAAGTTTAACTCAACTCATGAATTCAAGGATGACTCTCTTTCTATGAATATGAAATTTACAAGCCATGAAGGAACTATGTCTGGCCTCATTGTATGTGGCCTCGAGTTTAGGCCAGTGTAAAAGAACTATATGCCATATTTTGTCTATTCGTTGCTCTGGATAACCATAAAATTTTTGTTTGTAGCGAAGGTTCATCTTATTTATGCTTAAAATCAGTTTGTGTACGTATGTTTATGTGGCAACTAATATTGCGGTTGGCAAAGGTATTGTAAGAGTTTAATTTTAAAATATGGAGTAGAAAACAAACCAGAGTTGATAATGCAGACTTTCTTTGAAGGTTTTTATTGGCAGTGATCAAAAAGATGGTAATTGTTGAATGCTCATTGAGTTTAAGGTTCATGTGTGTTTATTGGGTTATGGGAGTTGGGTTGTATACTTGTATAGCAACTGTTGGTGTGAGAGCAAATTATATGTTAATTATTCAACAAGATTAACTACTAGAGATGTTCAAAAAAAAAAAAAAAAAAATTAACTACTAGAAGCATAAAGTAGTCCTGGAAACAGAGGTTCAAAAATGTAGCTAGAAGCATAAACTATATGTCGATAAAAAAAATGGAGTTGCACACCAGTGTTTGATAAAATGTTTGTTTCACTAGTGCTGTAAATTGGTCATGTTAATTAGCGAGAACATTGAGACTTGTTGTATTTAGAATTGTTCTACGTATGCCAATGGCCTTTTTTTTGGAGATGAACCATCTTATTAGTCATTACATGTAAACTTTATCTTCTTAATAGGTTGAAGTTTATCTTCTTAATAGTTCTTTTGAAAAAGTGCAAGCAGGGCATGATTAAAAGGAACTACCTATATGAGCATGAAGTTTAGCCGCTTCAAGAAGCTAGGACTTGGCTTTGACATGCTTATGAAGGATAAGGACATAGGCTAGTAAAACATGTGTCAAGATAGAACTACTATGTATGTAAACTTTTGTGTACATTATCTTCGTGTATTCAAAATGAATTCCCAGGGTTCAATCCTTAGCGACACCATGGTATTCGAATATATGGAATGTGTAATGTACTAATGTGAAATTCAATCGTCACGACATTTCATTTATGCACAAGTTTGATTGTTTGAGTTTTGTTTTAGTTAATCAAGGATTGCACTAAAATGGGGACGGAATGTTGGATATTTTAGTGTAATTCGATTAACTTGTTTGACCAATTTAGTCATAATAACACATCATTTAGGCTTGGAGGTGCGGAGTGCACACCTAATTGAATCTATTATGATCCTAGGGCCGAAGCCCCTAAGGGACGGGGTCCGGGCTGGCAGGGTCTAAGTTGTTATGGTAAAAGTTCCTCAAAAAATTAAATTTTCAGAAATTAAGGGACTAATTTTGACACCTTTGAAACCCTTGGAAAACTATATAAAAAATAGTTTGTGCCCTAATCCAAACAAAAACCATACAAAAACCATAATTTTCTCTGGTTCATAAGAATTCAAACGAAAACCATACAAAATGTTCTCAATCTCTGGATTGTATCCGATTGAATAATTCGGGGGAACCACCGAATTGATTCAATCTGAAAGTGTCTTTCAGAGATTCACACTATATCCGGTTGGGTTCGTTGATTCCGCTTATCCCCTACAAAGATCGAATCAATAATTGAAGATGACGAACCCTGATTATGTGAAGGATATGATTAATCATATAAATTTGATACAATATTTTTTGTTGATAATCATGATTGGTTAAAGACACGACACTCAAATTCAATGAAGTTAGAGAGTCTGATCAAGACAAAGAATATTGGGTTGAATCAATTGGTGTGATTGAAAGTGTTTGAAGACTGGAATATGAATGATGTCAACAGATTAAAATGATGCTTGTCATTCAATTTAAAAGAATACAGGTACGTTTTATTTGAATAAATTGTTGATGGCAATATGCATGCATGAGAATTATTCTTAAAAAACGTAGTTGGATTTCCATGTGTCGAAAATACTATCGCTAAGTGGATTACCAGAAACATGCAACTTAATTTAATTATTTTAGTAAGTAAATAAAAACTACTTACGAAATAAACTTTTTGAATTGATGTTGCTTAAAAGTTTGATTTACGGTTTTCTTGATAATTGTGATTGACATTTCTTGTGGGTTTTATACTAGTAAGATTATATTGATCTTATTAATAACCATTTCAAGTTTTGTTTTATTTATCAAGATATTTTGAGACTTATCTAACCACATGGCAATATTAACTGATAATTACATGTGAAATGTATTGTCACATATTAAAGAAAATGATATCCACAAGTTGATCAGTGATATGGTGGATAATTCCATATGATCAAATGATATTTTGATTGTTAAACTATCTTTTGGTTCAGAAAGATAATTTGGCGGGGTAACCGTAGACTAAAGAAATAAATATGTGAAGCCTGATGATCACTTTTTCTTATATATGTTTGATTGGCATGCATGTATTAAAATATGCTAATTGTCATGATCCTAAATTTAGTCCTTTGAAACTTACTGATCGATGGATGAATATGTTTTTGGACTTTGTTTTGTGAGTCACAACCTGTTTTGTTTGGCTTTAATTACAAGACTTGTTGTAATGATCTTGCAAATGAATTATTATGTGTATTGTTTTCAAACTGATCGATAAGATGTTTTTCCTACCCGCATGCAATTAGTTGTTCTATTGGAAGTGGTTACCACTTGGTAGGGATCCCAAAATCAGGATTTGATTTCCCCTATAATTTTCCCGGTCCTTGGCAATTTGGATTAATTGTTAAGCCAAAGAATGTTGTGGGTGATTACATACATGGAACATATGGTTTGTTTGGGAATTATAGATGGTATTAATTCCATGTCGTGGTTGAACAATGAATTTTGTCAAGTCATATGTCTAAAGTTTGTAGTTGGCAAATGGGAAGGATGTGAAAACATTCCATATGGTGATGGATGACGTACATATGATTTATATATGGATGTTATGACAAAAGTGATCAAGCGCTTGAATAAAACCATGGATTTTGGTTTTGCTTCAACATGAAAATGATAAAATGATGATGCAAGTTATATAGTTCATGATGGAAAAGACCATGGCAAGATTTTCAAAATTTTGTGTGAATGTAGTATCTTGGATCAAAGATACAAATTTCTACAACATATGAACTATAAATGGCATCATGATTGATTACTTTAGCTTCTTGTTCATTAGAAGCGGAATGGTTAAAGGACTTAATTATAAACATTGTATTATGTTTAAAAGTCAATGTTACCATGTTCAACGCTTGTTATAGAAATTATAAATAATGTACCACTTGACAAAGTGGTTGGCTAGAGACTTAGTGCACGAAGTCGTAATAGGGATGAAATAAAGGTCCGAATAAATTCTCTAATGGCGAGACACCCAATTCCCTTCTAATACGACGTTAGAAGCTGAATTCAATGTGGAAAGCTCACACTTAGAGATTGGAACACATGTTATACTATCCCAAGGAATGTGTTCAGACCTGCAAGATAAAGAGGTTGAAGTTTATCTTCTTAATAGTTCTCACTACAACAAAATGAAGTTAAGGCAACACCAATAAAGTGTTGTATTATGCCATTAAAATGTTGCATTACGCATAATGCGACACTTTGTCAAGTGCTGTGTTATGTAACGTCGCCTTAGGTATATGCAACACTTATATTGGATTATGCAACATTTTTTGAAAGTATTGCCATGTTGTCACAACTCACCATTTCACGTCATTTACCATTTCAGGTCATTTTCCGAAACTTCGACTTTTTACTATTCATAAATCACTATTCATCAAAACACTATTCATCGTTTTACTATTCATCGTTTTCGAGGTCAGTTTGATATTCTGAGAAACTTTTTGGAAATTTACTATTCACCGAACACTATTCATTTCCGGAAAAGTTTTCACTATTCACTTGCATTATTCATTTCATCGTAAATTTAGTTTACGGGTATTCAAATTCGCGTAACCGGATTGGTTTAGGTGCGAATTCATTTCATTAGTGTTGAGTACACTGCATACGGACTGGGGATAGTCTGCATATCATCATAACAGCATTTTCATGTTATACCACTCTCAGGATTTTCAAATTATTACATTCAGTACATTTAACGTTTTTACGTATAAAGTGTTTATAGTAAACGTTAACACCCGGTTTATACACGACGAATATATCTAAATATTCCCACAATGGTCCCGACATATTTTTATATCTATTTTAACATCATAAAAGTTATAACATTCAGTTACCCAGTATTTTGGAAATTTATTTTATTTATAACGTACGCGTATGAATATAACGACGGTTTTCGTGAAAACTAAACAATAATCACCCGATCACTCAGTAAATGTACCCAACATATTTTTAATATGTTTTTAACATTTTTATAACTTTATTTCATCCCGGTATACTTCGTGAACATTTATTTCTAATAAAACCGATACCCGATCGTAACTAAAAACACGAACTAGTGCAAATTCTTACAAGTATTTCTAATTAAATCCCAAGTACCCTAACCCCCCCCCCCTCCTACCCTTTGAAAACCGGCCCCAAGACACACCCTTTAACCTATTGCATTAACTTCCTAAGTATTTTACTAATAAACTTCTAATAACATCACTTTACCAAAATCACAAAATCATAATACATACTTTTCTAGCTAAGATCAAAACTTACTCATCCTCTCCATTTTCTCTCCATATCCACGACCCATAATCATCACCAAGATCAAGTGATCTTTTTCCATAAATTAAAACACAAAACTTGTTCATTTTACAAGCCTAATCAAGAATCAAGCAACAAAAACACAAGAACATCAAGCATAATCATCCAATAATCATCTCATTTTGTCAAGTAAGTTTTCATCTTTATTTTTTCATGGATCATCTTATTTTTACATGTATTTCATAAGTATCATGCTAAAAATCATGTACAAGTAGCTATACTACACTTTATTTTGGCTAAAAAGAAACATACAAACCCTAACTTTTTAGTTATGAATCCCCTTGCTCTAATAACTTGGTTAGGAGTCCATGGCACCCTAAGAAGGTGTATGGAAGGATTAGATTAGCTATGTGGTGATTACAAGAGGATTGGTGATGGTAGAAATTAGTTTTTAACCTTGGAAACTTGATTTGGAACCTATTTTAGACATGCTGTCCCGTTTTGTAAAAATCTGGAAAATCAGTAAACACCAAGGAGACTTTGGCAAAATTTTTAGAAAATACTTTCAAAAACGAATCCGTAGGCGAAAGAATGGATTAAAAAGAGCTTATAACGAAGAAGTTATGATTTTTGCAAGATTGTTGACGAAAAGTATTTTCTGGAAAAATTGTTGCTGTTGGACGTTTTTCGTCGGTCAAAAAGAGGCTTTAGACGTAACCCGGAGGAGCCGAGCTTTCCAAAATATATTACTACATACTAAGACGTAACCGTGGATATAAAGAACAAGTAAAACGGACAAGTAACGACAAAGATATACTCGTTTGAATAACGGCTAAAACCATTTTATATTTGACAGCTTTTATTAAATTTGGCACAAAAACTACGAAGTACATTTTTGAGCTAGAAGTAATATCAAGTACCGAGCTTTATAACTAACGTAGTATTAGTTATTATGAGTATGTTTTCATCATTTCAAGGATTACAACCCGAGTATTTCAACGCTAATATGGAAACTTACGTTATATATATATAAGTATATATATATTATAACTAGCTATTTATATTTTCTAATAGCAATATTTTCCAAATTCTTGGATTATATATTTTTGATAACACAAGTGTTTTTCCAAAGAGTAGAGTGGTATAGAAACATGAGCATGGACATTCATATACATCATTTGGTGATCTAAATGAGATCATTCATCATTCATTATAGGTTGCGGCAGTTAACCGATCATTGTTGTTCATTACATATCATCGCAGTATCATCAGTTGAGGTGAGTATTCATAGCCCCGTATACATTTTTATTGTTTTCAAATCCCACGGGGGAGAATACATTGCACCATTTTAGTACGAGCCCAAGTATCAAAACCTATGTACATAGCTTAAGTAGCTTCTCTGCCATGTGATAAGTCCCCTGTAACATCATGAACCGTTAATTTACCGCTAAGCGAGAGTGAGTGGATAGATCTATCGAGGGTGACGCCTCCATCCGTGGTCGTGAGTACCAACAGTAAGCGGATGCATGTCATGTCTTTTACATTTGAGTGTTTGGCAGAACATTCGGGAGGGGCATAGAATTTCATCAGTCATAGCTTCGGTGTCATGAGCTTAAGGCTATTGTACTATTTTTACGTGACTTTTGTCATGCATTTATACTTGTGGTGGCCGTACAAACATTATATTTCATAAACCTATGTTTATTCACCAACATTCGTGTTGACCGTTTTCGCAATGTATTTTCAGGTTACTAAGGTATCATCATATTACATGCATGGAGTCACATTAGGGTGTGCCAGGGATGATGCACTACATTTTGGGATTTTCATGCGCTTGTGTAAATTATCGTTTGACATTTTCAGAACTTGTTTTCTGTAAACGTTTCAACACTTTGGGGACCTATGTTTTGTAGCACTTGATGCTTTTCAATAAATCAAACGATATGTATTTTCCAAATGACACTTTAGGTCGTTCAATATTTCCTTGTTATGGTGCTATGACAGTTACACCCCCAGGCATTCCATTCCGCTGCAAGTCAGGTAAATTGGGGGTGTGACAGATTGGTACCAGAGCTAAGGTTATAGAGAACTAGGATGTATCATTGACCCTAGACTATAACCACATTATCATAGCATCTCATCATTTCATCATAAGTGCATGTTCATTGTTTATAGTGATTTCATTACGAGTTATTTATTTTATTTCACCTTGATTATCACAGAACCATGTCTGCAAACCCAAATGTTGTTATACTGTACACTATCACAGACTCAGATATTGAAGGCTCTATGTCTTCTACTGCCCGTTCACCACCACCTAGTCCTATTGTACCTGAGTTGCCACTTTTGGCATCAGATGATGACACAGAACCTTTTGAGGAAGAGGAGACGGCTCCTACTCCTCATGTTGCCCCTACTGCACCACCCGAGATTACCTGTACACCTACCGATATACCATCTCCTACCACTACTATCCAGTCTGAGCCGAGACTTATGTTTCGTAGGGGTAAGACTATCCAGGTTGCTAGTAAGAGAGTTCGTTATGCTACATCTACTTATAGGACCCTACCTAGTCCTACTGTGCCTACACCACCATCAGCCATACCCACTGCTACCCCTATATCCACCTCACTCTTGCCACTTAGGAAGCGTGTTAGGTTTACCACTCCAGATTCACCTACCACTACAGAGTCAGAATCAGCAGAACCACCACCAGTATACCACGTAGGTGAGAGTTCTAGAGCGGCTGCGGCTAGGAGCCCTACACCCGTCACATTAGAGGATCAGTTGGGTGCTCAGCAGGAGCAAGTAGATAGGTTGGGGTATAGAGTTGATGAGATCATTACTACTCGACTTGAGACTGTCGAGGAGCAGGTGGAGGATCTGGTGCAGGGCAGGGTTGGTATTGATGTGTCATACCATGGACTTGAGGCACGACAGTTGAGGCATCAGGAGGAGATTGAGCTGCTTAGGGATGAGTTACCTGAGATTAGAGATAGAGCTCAGGCGACACAGGAGACTCAGTGGGAGCAGGTAGATCAGTTGGCATTGCTTCGAGAGAGGTTGGTCATTTTGGAGGGCAGGGATGTTTCTTCTCAGTTACGAGTTCAGCATCTGGAGGAGATCGTGGTTGCGATGGATCGTGAGATTCGCCGCTTAAGGGGAAAGCCTGGAGCATCTGGAGCTCCTGGACCATCTAGAGCACCTTGAGGAGCATAGACATAGACTAGTATTATATTAGCTTTTACTATTTCCTAGTCCCGAGGTGTGGGACGTAGTTCAAGAACTTGTAGTCTTTTGGTTGTTGTACAAACAAATATATCAAGTGCGACTCTACTATGTTGGAAATGTTGTGCTATATATATATCGGTCTATGCAGGCCGAAATTTTCATGTATTATATTCATGTGTTGTGATTATATTTATGATGTTTCATGGTTGCTCTTTATGGTTAACGTATTTATACTTGTTGTGGTTGTATCTATACGTGTCGTGGTTGTATTATTACAGGTTGTGGTTGTACTTGTACATGTCGTGGTTGTATTTATACTTGTTGTGGTTGAATATATACATGTTGTGGGTGTATATTTTTGTACGATGACTATTTCTATTATAGTTTTCTCATGGTTGTTGTCGATTATTATTTATCAGAAGCATGGCGCCAAAGAAGGCAAAGGTTACATCAGAAACACCTGCCATGACACAAGCAGCTATCCGCAAGTTGGTCAGGGATAGTGTAGCAGAAGCTCTAGAGACTGAGAGAGCTGAAGTTGCTGCAAGGGCTGCTGAGGTTCCACCTACTGCTGAAGTGGTTCAACCCACTACTAGGCGTGAATGTACCTGGAAGGATTTCAAGACTAGTGATCCTATCAAGTATAAGGGAACTGAGGGAGCGGTTGCCTTAATCCGCTGGTTTGAGAAGACTGAGAACGTCTTTCTCATGTGTGGTTGTCAGGAGGTTAACAAGGTAAAGTTTGCTACAGGTATGCTGCTGGATGAAGCCATGTCTTGGTGGAATTCGTATGCTCAGCCCATTGGCATGGAGAATGCTTACAAACTCACGTGGGCTGAATTCAAAAAGCTGATGACAAAGAAGTTTTGCCCTCGTACTGAGGTGCAAAAGCTAGAAACAGAGTTCTACCAGTTAGTAACAAAAGGAGATGATATTGAAACTTATATCAGGAAGTTTCAAGAGTTGGCTACACTGTGTCCAACTATGGTTCCGGACGCTGAGAAAAAGATGGAGAACTTTACTGGGGGATTACCTGAAAGCATCCGAGGGGATGTGATGTCTTTCGACCCACAAACAATGGAGGAGGCCATTCGTATAACTCAGAAACTTATGGTCCAAGTGTTGAAAGGAAAGTCTGCTGCAAACAACAACAATAACCGTTCCAACAACACCAACTACAACAACAATCGGAACAACAACAACAGCAACAACAACAACTATAACAATAACCGAAACCGCAACTACCACAATAACCAAAACAACAATAACAACAAGAGGAAGTTTGATAATAACCAAGGTGGGAATGCTAACCAACCAGCACCAAAGAGGCAGGATGCGGCAAAGGTTTATGCTGCAGGACCAACAGAAGGAAAAGGATATATTGGAAAACTACCCAAGTGTAACAAATGTCGAACTCATCATAACCCTGGAAATTGTCCAAGAGCTTGTCAGAACTGTGGAAAGGTCGGTCATTGGACTAAGGACTGCAAAACACCACGAGGAATAATTAATCAGAACCAACCAGGAGCATGTTATGGTTGTGGAGAGTTGGGTCAATTTCAGTACAATTGCCCAAGGAGGAATGATCAAAGAGCTGGGAATCAGGGAGGAGTAGCTCGAGGAAGGGCTTATGTTATGGGAGGAGAAGATGCCCGTGAGGACCCGAATGTTGTTACGGGTATGTTCCTCGTTAATAATCGTTATGCATCCATTTTATTTGATTCAGGAGCGGATAGAAGTTTTGTTTCTATTACATTTGCACCTTTACTAAACATAGAACCAACTACCTTAGACATTCCCTACATTGTTGAATTAGCCGATGGGTCTTTAGTTAACACAAACACCGTTATCCGTGGTTGCACCATCAATTTCCTAAATCACCCATTCAATATAGACCTTATGCCTGTAGAACTTGGAAGTTTTGACATCGTTATCGGAATGGATTGGTTGTCTCGACATCGTGCAAGGATCATTTGTGATGAGAAAGTTGTTCATCTTTCTTATGGAGGTGAAACTTTGGTTGTTCGCGGGGAGCGAAGTGGAACTAGACTCAGTATCATATCATGCATTAAAACCGAGAAGTACATAAAGAAGGGTTGTTATGCATTCTTGGCACACATAACGGAAAAGAAGTCAGATGAGAAACGACTTGAAGATGTGCCAATTGTTAAGGAATTTCCAGAAGTATTTCCGGAAGAATTACCAGGACTGCCACCTACACGTCAGGTTGAGTTTCAGATTGAGTTGGTGCCAGGAGCTGCACCAATTGCACGAGCACCATATAGACTTGCACCTTCTGAAATGCAAGAATTGTCTAACCAGTTACAAGAGCTTTTAGACAAAGGATTCATTAGACCGAGTTCTTCGCCTTGGGGAGCACCGGTTTTGTTTGTGAAGAAGAAGGATGGATCTTTCAGAATGTGTATAGACTATCGTGAGCTGAACAAGTTAACGGTGAAGAATCGTTATCCACTACCTAGGATTGATGACTTGTTTGATCAGCTACAAGGTTCCTGTTTTTATTCTAAGATTGATTTAAGATCAGGTTACCATCAACTCAGAGTTCGGGAAGAAGATATCCCGAAGACAGCATTCAGAACACGTTATGGTCATTATGAGTTTCAAGTGATGCCTTTTGGATTAACGAATGCACCTGCGGTATTCATGGATCTCATGAACAGAGTATGCAAACCATATCTTGATAAGTATGTGATTGTGTTCATTGACGATATCCTGATTTATTCCAAGAGTAAGGAAGAGCATGAAGCACACCTCAGAACAATATTGGAACTACTCAAGAAGGAGCAATTGTATGCCAAATTTTCAAAGTGTGACTTTTGGATACAAAGAGTTCAATTTCTTGGCCATGTCATTGATAGCCAAGGATTACAAGTCGATCCAGCAAAGATTGAGGCAGTAAAGGATTGGGCTATGCCCAAGTCTCCTACAGAAATTCGTCAATTCTTAGGACTTGCAGGATATTACAGAAGGTTTATCGAAGGGTTTTCTAAGATAGCGAAGTCGCTGACTAAGCTGACACAGAAGAATCAGAAGTACGAGTGGGGAGAGAAACAAGAATCTGCATTTCAGTTATTGAAGCAGAAGCTTTGTAGTGCACCGATTTTGTCACTACCAGAAGGTATTGAGAACTTTGTGGTATATTGCGATGCTTCGCATAAAGGACTTGGAGCTGTGCTAATGCAAAACGAGAAGGTGATAGCTTATGCATCTAGACAGCTTAAGACACACGAGAAGAATTACACTACACACGACTTGGAGTTGGGTGCTGTTGTTTTTGCACTCAAGATTTGGAGACACTACCTTTATGGTACTAAATGTGTAATTTTTACCGACCACAAGAGCTTACAACATATACTTGATCAGAAGGAACTTAACATGAGACAACGTCGTTGGCTAGAATTGTTGAGTGATTACGATTGTGAAATCCGATATCACCCAGGAAAAGCAAATGTCGTAGCAGATGCACTTAGCAGAAAGGAACGACTCAAACCTTTGAGGGTCAGGTCATTAGGAATGACTATTATTTCACCATTACCATCGAAAATCTTAGAAGCTCAGATTGAGGCTCTCAAGGAGGAAAATCGGCCACAGGAGAAACTTTATGGTATGCCAGAAAACAAGAATGGCTTTGTTAAGAGAGCAGATGGAGTGTTATGCTTCAAGGATCGAAGTTGGATACCACTCTATGGTGGAGTACGAGATTTGATTATGCATGAATCACATAAGTCAAAGTACTCTATTCACCCAGGTTCTAACAAGATGTATCAGGATCTCAAAAAGCTGTATTGGTGGCCGAACATGAAAGCAGAAATAGCTAAGTACGTCAGCAAATGTCTTACTTGTGCTAAAGTGAAAGCCGAGTACCAGAAACCGTCAGGATTACTTCAACAACCAGAAATTCCACAATGGAAGTGGGAACGTATTACAATGGACTTTGTTACTAAATTACCCAAGACGTCAGGAGGTTTCGATGCTATATGGGTAATTGTTGATCGTCTTACTAAATCAGCACATTTTATCCCCATTAGAGAGACTTATTCCATGGAACAGCTTGCCAGACTTTATGTCAAGGAAATAGTCTCGAGGCATGGGGCACCAGTTTCTATCATTTCAGACAGGGATAGTCGTTTTACTTCAAACTTTTGGAAGTCATTACAAGATTCCTTTGGATCCAAGTTAGGCATGAGCACTGCTTACCATCCACAGACTGATGGTCAGAGTGAGAGAACTATTCAGACACTGGAGGACATGCTGCGAGCGTGTGTGATTGACTTTGGGAATGGTTGGGCTAACCATTTGCCATTAATCGAGTTCTCTTATAACAACAGTTACCATTCAAGTATTAAAGCAGCACCATTTGAGGCATTGTATGGTCGTAAGTGTCGTTCACCAGTTTGTTGGGTAGAAGTTGGAGAGGTACAATGCACAGGTCCAGAGATGGTTAGGGAAACAACAGAAAAGATAATACAGATTCGAGATAGACTTGAAACAGCTAGAAGCCGACAGAAGAGCTACGCAGATGTTAGACGTAAACCATTGGAATTCCAGGTTGGAGACAAGGTCATGTTGAAAGTCTCGCCTTGGAAGGGCGTGATACGATTTGGAAAGCGTGGGAAGTTGAATCCGAGATACATTGGTCCATTTAAGATACTGGAAAGGATTGGTCCAGTAGCTTACAAGCTTGAACTACCATCAGAACTCAGCAACGTACATAATACATTTCATGTCTCAAACCTCAAGAAATGCCTTTCAGATGAGTCTTCAGTTATACCATTAGAAGAGATTCAGCTAGATGACAAGCTTAACTTTGTGGAGGAACCAGTTGAAATCATGGACCGAGAGGTTAAACAGTTAAAGCAGAGTAGAATTCCGATCGTTAAGGTTCGCTGGAATTCTCGAAGAGGTCCTGAGTTTACATGGGAACGAGAGGACCAAATGCAACGCAAGTATCCACACCTTTTCACTAAACCTATTACCGAGACCAACACTAGCTGAATTCAGGGACTGAATTCCTATTTGGGTGGGCGGATGTCACAACTCACCATTTCACGTCATTTACCATTTCAGGTCATTTTCCGAAACTTCGACTTTTTACTATTCATAAATCACTATTCATCAAAACACTATTCATCGTTTTACTATTCATCATTTTCGAGGTCAGTTTGATATTCTGAGAAACTTTTTGGAAATTTACTATTCACCGAACACTATTCATTTCCGGAAAAGTTTTCACTATTCACTTGCATTATTCATTTCATCGTAAATTTAGTTTACGGGTATTCAAATTCGCGTAACCGGATTGGTTTAGGTGCGAATTCATTTCATTAGTGTTGAGTACACTGCATACGGACTGGGGATAGTCTGCATATCATCATAACAGCATTTTCATGTTATACCACTCTCAGGATTTTCAAATTATTACATTCAGTACATTTAACGTTTTTACGTATAAAGTGTTTATAGTAAACGTTAACACCCGGTTTATACACGACGAATATATCTAAATATTCCCACAATGGTCCCGACATATTTTTATATCTATTTTAACATCATAAAAGTTATAACATTCAGTTACCCAGTATTTTGGAAATTTATTTTATTTATAACGTACGCGTATGAATATAACGACGGTTTTCGTGAAAACTAAACAATAATCACCCGATCACTCAGTAAATGTACCCAACATATTTTTAATATGTTTTTAACATTTTTATAACTTTATTTCATCCCGGTATACTTCGTGAACATTTATTTCTAATAAAACCGATACCCGATCGTAACTAAAAACACGAACTAGTGCAAATTCTTACAAGTATTTCTAATTAAATCCCAAGTACCCTACCCCCCCCCCCTCCTACCCTTTGAAAACCGGCCCCAAGACACACCCTTTAACCTATTGCATTAAATTCCTAAGTATTTTACTAATAAACTTCTAATAACATCACTTTACCAAAATCACAAAATCATAATACATACTTTTCTAGCTAAGATCAAAACTTACTCATCCTCTCCATTTTCTCTCCATACCCACGACCCATAATCATCACCAAGATCAAGTGATCTTTTTCCATAAATTAAAACACAAAACTTGTTCATTTTACAAGCCTAATCAAGAATCAAGCAACAAAAACACAAGAACATCAAGCATAATCATCCAATAATCATCTCATTTTGTCAAGTAAGTTTTCATCTTTATTTTTTCATGGATCATCTTATTTTTACATGTATTTCATAAGTATCATGCTAAAAATCATGTACAAGTAGCTATACTACACTTTATTTTGGCTAAAAAGAAACATACAAACCCTAACTTTTTAGTTATGAATCCCCTTGCTCTAATAACTTGGTTAGGAGTCCATGGCACCCTAAGAAGGTGTATGGAAGGATTAGATTAGCTATGTGGTGATTACAAGAGGATTGGTGATGGTAGAAATTAGTTTTTAACCTTGGAAACTTGATTTGGAACCTATTTTAGACACGCTGTCCCGTTTTGTAAAAATCTGGAAAATCAGTAAACACCAAGGAGACTTTGGCAAAATTTTTAGAAAATACTTTCAAAAACGAATCCGTAGGCGAAAGAATGGATTAAAAAGAGCTTATAACGAAGAAGTTATGATTTTTGCAAGATTGTTGACGAAAAGTATTTTCTGGAAAAATTGTTGCTGTTGGACGTTTTTCGTTGGTCAAAAAGAGGCTTTAGACGTAACCCGGAGGAGCCGAGCTTTCCAAAATATATTACTACATACTAAGACGTAACCATGGATATAAAGAACAAGTAAAACGGACAAGTAACGACAAAGATATACTCGTTTGAATTACGGCTAAAACCATTTTATATTTGACAGCTTTTATTAAATTTGGCACAAAAACTACGGAAGTACATTTTTGAGCTAGAAGTAATATCAAGTACCGAGCTTTATAACTAACGTAGTATTAGTTATTATGAGTATGTTTTCATCATTTTAAGGATTACAACCCGAGTATTTCAACGCTAACATGGAAACTTACGTTATATATATATAAGTATATATATATTATAACTAGCTATTTATATTTTCTAATAGCAATATTTTCCAAATTCTTGGATTATATATTTTTGATAACACAAGTGTTTTTCCAAAGAGTAGAGTGGTATAGAAACATGAGCATGGACATTCATATACATCATTTGGTGATCTAAATGAGATCATTCATCATTCATTATAGGTTGCGGCAGTTAACCGATCATTGTTGTTCATTACATATCATCGCAGTATCATCAGTTGAGGTGAGTATTCATAGCCCCGTATACATTTTTATTGTTTTCAAATCCCACGGGGGAGAATACATTGCACCATTTTAGTACGAGCCCAAGTATCAAAACCTATGTACATAGCTTAAGTAGCTTCTCTGCCATGTGATAAGTCCCCTGTAACATCATGAACCGTTAATTTACCGCTAAGCGAGAGTGAGTGGATAGATCTATCGAGGGTGACGCCTCCATCCGTGGTCGTGAGTACCAACAGTAAGCGGATGCATGTCATGTCTTTTACATTTGAGTGTTTGGCAGAACATTCGGGAGGGGCATAGAATTTCATCAGTCATAGCTTCGGTGTCATGAGCTTAAGGCTATTGTACTATTTTTACGTGACTTTTGTCATGCATTTATACTTGTGGTGGCCGTACAAACATTATATTTCATAAACCTATGTTTATTCACCAACATTCGTGTTGACCGTTTTCGCAATGTATTTTCAGGTAACTAAGGTATCATCATATTACATGCATGGAGTCACATTAGGGTGTGCCAGGGATGATGCACTACATTTTGGGATTTTCATGCGCTTGTGTAAATTATCGTTTGACATTTTCAGAACTTGTTTTCTGTAAACGTTTCAACACTTTGGGGACCTATGTTTTGTAGCACTTGATGCTTTTCAATAAATCAAACGATATGTATTTTCCAAACGACACTTTAGGTCGTTCAATATTTCCTTGTTATGGTGCTATGACAGTTACACCCCCAGGCATTCCATTCCGCTGCAAATCAGGTAAATTGGGGGTGTGACACATGTTTAGCAATTGCAATACTTCAATGTGCAACACTTTCAAAATAAAATGCAACAGTTTTTATACTCAAGTGCAACACTTATACAAACAGGTGCAACACTCCTAGATTCAATAACAACACTTTTCCCATTGATATGCAACACTTCTTCATTTGGAACCACTAAGCATACAACACTTTGATGCACCAAGTGCAACACTTAGGGTGTTTTATCATATTAGTGCAACATTTTTTCTAATGATTAGTAGCACTTTTATTTCATGCAACACCCAAGTCTTGAATGTTTATAATACGCAAAATTTTCAACTAAGTCTAATATATAAATTAACATTTTCATTCCATAATAGAAATAATTAAATACAATTAAAGATATGATATTGTACTTAACCAAGTTATTCAACGTAAAATAGCTAACATACATAATAATCTTAGAAAGAAATGTTATCTAATCAAAATCCAAAAATCTTGACATCTTCTTTAAAGCTCTCCACGTACAGTGTTTTTTTTGGTAAAGTACATCAAAGCAGCAATGTAGCCTGCTATACACGAAAATGATTAAGATTAGTTTTTCTCAATATAGCTTGAAATTAAAAGGATAGCTACCATTAGTAGAATAGTTACCTTGTATATTTAACTACCTTCATAACACGTTGAATGAGCGGGCTAGCTTCACAAGATTATTTTGTAGATCAATAGTCGCACATTGATTGAAAACTCAATGTGCATCTATAGTTCTTGTTTTAAATAGTTACTAACACCTCAAAATTTTGCTCATCATAATAATTTCGGAAGACGACACACACATTCTTCACTCATTGTGCACCTATGTTGTAACCAAGATTAATAGACACGTTATAGCGTCTTGAGAGTCTACCATTTTAGTGTCTTCGAGACACGTTACGTTTTAGATAGAGCTCTTCAAACTCACCATGCACCTCAGCTTTCAAAAGAGCAGGAGCAGGGTTGTCAATCTATTTTAATAAGTAGGAAAACTATTTAGTTACTATGATTGAAGAAACTTTGGTATTAACTATAGAGATTTTATTGAAGAACTGACCCATGGTTAGTCACTTAACCTGTATTGTGTTCGTAAGAAAACATAATCTTCACTGAAATGTTAAATCTTTAAACAAAAAGTGGTTTGGGCCAACATGACCCATTGATATAAGTCACAAACTATCTGAGTTGATCAGTTACCCAAAGTGTCCATTTTGCGACCTCTTCTCATGATCTAGTTTCTACACAGGACAGTTCACTTATTTCCTTTATTTTACCTACAACATATTTATATAATGAGTTTGAGAACATACACTTCAAATACTCCATTCCTACCTGAGTCGTTTAGAGCACTCCACACCACATCCCAATACCTGCATTGTTGATTGTGTTTTACCATATTAAATTCGACCTACTGGCAGCTCATAGCTATTATACATGGCTTAAAAGTGTAACTTACCCTATATTACCTGCATGATTAAGCACCTCAAGAACATTGTCAAACCCATTGTATCGCACCCTGTGACAAGGCCGTCTGGTTTCGATAATGTCACTTGAAGTATGCCATTATCGATCACCACCTGAATATAGATGATAGTAAATAATATATTTCGGCTCACATGTCTATTTTTTTATTAATCTTGGCAGTAACCCATAACTTGGAATTAAAAAGCAATATAGACCAGTTATGTTGATCCTATCATGTGAACGAACTCATAATGGTCAGATAATACAACCAAAAACACCACAAGAAAAAGAAGACAAAAAACAAGGGAACTTATATGGTGATCTTAAATCTACAATCGCACACCAGTCACACTGCGGTCCTGTTTTGTTTGTTGGTTTCACCGGTTTAGCCCGAGATTTAAATCTTCCGTATCGAAAATCAAAATGTAAAGTACAATAATATGTTTATATATTGATCTAAAAACCATTATTCTAATGACTTCTATGCTTATACCTTGTAAACGCTAGCCACATCAGCAGTTATTTACCAAAGCGAAATACAAAAATATCCTTGTATAGATAACTGATCATATAATCAATGTTATAGCTCTAGCATAAAGTTCCATTTATCACTCCATCCAAAATACTTATTAGTATTACAGAATGAAAGCGATATAGGTTACAACTATATGTATCTTACATTTGGTTTATTATTCAAGGAGTTAACTAACCTTGTCAGTTAAAGGAAATTGAGCTTGAGGAAGCTCTTGTTCCATATAGTCAGGAGGAGTGAAGAAGGTATTTCAGGTGAGACATACATTAGCTTTTTCACTTGAAATGTTCACAATATATTTGCTCTTGACAAGATTCACCTGTTGGTGGTTCACAATTTAACTTTCATGAGATTTCTAGAATCAAATTATTTATCCAAACAATAACATCCGTACATAAGAGAGAAGAGCGTCTCTCTGAAAGACATGACATCAGTTTCTACACGTGCACACAACTGATACAATCTCTAGTAGACTAATTCAGGAAATTGTAACAAAGTGAATAAGGCTAGTATTACAATTCATATAATATCACCAAATGTAGTTTACTGGATGCCAAGCACAGACAAGTTACACTTAAAATTACTGCTCGATGAACTTTAAAAAGCTAAAAAAATGACCTGCACACAAGAACAAAACTGTAAAAGCAGAATTCCCCCAACCCAACCCAAAATTGAAACCCTAAACAGATATAAATTGAAGAAAGATAAACCTTCGAAAAAACCTTGTAGGTTGTAGGCATGGTATGAATAACACAAGCATAGCATCACCCACATGGCCTCGATATCATAGAAAAAGTCTTTTTCAAAATCGATAATATGGTAATGGTAACGGCAGGTATAAACATTAAATAAACACAATCAGTCTAATTGCAATAATTTAAATAACTCCTATACATCCACTGGCTATATAAGTAGCAATCAAACATAATAATACAGTAATATACAAACAATAGAAGAATAAGAAGAAGCAGTTTGGTTACCTTTGATAAAGGGCTCGAGAGTCGAGCGAACATGGCTGCAAAACCGATTATGGGGTAACAACTTTGGTGATGAAATATTGAGGTGTGAAAGAGTGGCTAGAGATTAATGAAGGAGCAAGAGACTGGATAAAGGAGAGAGGATCGATGGAGAATGGTAGGAGGGACTGAAATTTTCATTTTTTTGTGAGAAAGAGGGAAAACTGATTTAGGGGGAAAATAATTTTGGGAGGGGCGGGAGAAGTGTAATCTAATTTCATTTTGGAGGAGTGGAGGGCAGTTCAAATTTTTATACAAAAATTTGATACCATGAATTGCAATACTTTTGATAAAAACGTTGCATTTACATCTAAAAATGCAACACTTATTTTGCAAATGTTGCTTAAAGTTTAATGTCCTCTAAAATGCAACAATTTTAAAAAGTGTTGCATATAAATTGTTGCATTAGCCACATTTTGTTGTAGTGTCTTTTGAAAAAGTGCAAGCAGGGCATGATTAAAAGGAACTACCTATATCAGCATGAAGTTTAGCCGCTTCAAGAAGCTAGGACTTGGCTTTGACATGCTTATGAAGGATAAGGACATAGGCTAGTAAAACATGTGTCAAGATAGAATTACTATGTATGTAAACTTTTGTGTACATTATCTTCGTGTATTCAAAATGAATTCCCAGGGTTCAATCCTTAGCGACACCATGGTATTCGAATATACGGAATGTGTAATGTACTAATGTGAAATTCAATCGTCACGACATTTCATTTATGCACAAGTTTGATTGTTTGAGTTTTGTTTTAGTTAATCAAGGATTGCACCAAAATGGGGAAGGAATGTTGGATATTTTAGTGTAATTGGATTAACTTGTTTGACCAATTTAGTCATAATAACACATCATTTAGGCTTGGAGGTGCGGAGTGCACACCTAATTGAATCTATTATGATCCTAGGGCCGAAGCCCCTAAGGGACGGGGTCCGGGCTGGCAGGGTCTAAGTTGTTATGGTAAAAATTCCTCAGAAAATTAAATTTTCAGAAATTAAGGGACTAATTTTGAAAATTTTGAAACCCTTGGAAAACTATATAAAAAATAGTTTGTGCCCTAATCCCAGATACAGATTTTGATACGCTTTTCTTTGGTCATCAATTTTCTCTGTTTCATAAGAATTCAAACAAAAACCATACAAAATGTTCTCAATCTCTGGATTGTATCCGATTGAATAATTCGGGGGAACCACCGAATTGATTCGATCTGAAAGTGTTCACACGACTTTCAGAGATTCACACTATATCCGGTTGGGTTCGTTGATTCCGCTTATCCCCTACAAAGATCGAATCAATAATTGAAGATGACGAACCCTGATTATGTGAAGGATATGATTAATCATATAAATTTGATACAATATTTTTTGTTGATAATCATGATTGGTTAAAGACACGACACTCAAATTCAATGAAGTTAGAGAGTCTGATCAAGACAAAGGATATTGGGTTGAATCAATTGGTGTGATTGAAAGTGTTCGAAGACTGGAATATGAATGATGTCAACTGATTAAAATGATGCTTGTCATTCAATTTAAAAGAATACAGGTACGTTTTATTTGAATAAATTGTTGATGGCAATATGCATGCATGAGAATTATTCTTAAAAAACGTAGTTGGATTTCCATGTGTCGAAAATACTATCGCTAAGTGGATTACCAGAAACATGCAACTTAATTAAATTATTTTAGTAAGTAAATAAAAACTACTTACGAAATAAACGTTTTGAATTGATGTTGCTTAAAAGTTTGATTTACGGTTTTCTTGATAATTGTGATTGACATTTCTTGTGGGTTTTATACTAGTAAGATTATATTGATCTTATTAATAACCATTTCAAGTTTTGTTTTATTTATCAAGATATTTTGAGACTTATCTAACCACATGGCAATATTAACTGATAATTACAGGTGAAATGTATTGTCACATATTAAAGAAAATGATATCCACAAGTTGATCAGTGATATGGTGGATAATTCCATATGATCAAATGATATTTTGATTGTTAAACTATCTTTTGGTTCAGAAAGATAATTTGGCGGGGTAACCGTAGACTAAAGAAATAAATATGTGAAGCCTGATGATCACTTTTTCTTATATATGTTTGATTGGCATGCATGTATTAAAATATGCTAATTGTCATGATCCTAAATTTAGTCCTTTGAAACTTACTGATCGATGGATGAATATGTTTTTGGACTTTGTTTTGTGAGTCACAACCTGTTTTGTTTGGCTTTAATTACAAGACTTGTTGTAGTGATCTTGCAAATGAATTATTATGTGTATTGTTTTCAAACTGATCGATAAGATGTTTTTCCTACCCGCATGCAACTAGTTGTTCGATTGGAAGTGGTTATCACTTGGTAGGGATCCCAAAATCAGGATTTGATTTCCCCTATAATTTTCCCGGTCCTTGGAAATTTGGATTAATTGTTAAGCCAAAGAATGTTGTGGGTGATTACATACATGGAACATATGGTTTGTTTGGGAATTATAGATGGTATTAATTCCATGTCGTGGCTGAACAATGAATTTTGTCAAGTCATATGTCTAAAGTTTGTAGTTGGCAAATGGGAAGGATGTGAAAACATTCCATATGGTGATGGATGACGTACATATGATTTATATACGGATGTTATGACAAAAGTGATCAAGCGCTTGAATTAAACCATGGATTTTGGTTTTGCTTCAACATGGAAATGATAAAATGATGATGCAAGTTGTATAGTTCATGAAGGAAAAGACCATGGAAAGATTTTCACAATTTTGTGTGAATGTAGTATCTTGGATCAAAGATACAAATTTCTACAACATATGAACTATAAATGGCATCATGATTGATTACTTTAGCTTCTTGTTCATTAGAAGCGGAATGGTTAAAGGACTTAATTATAAACATTGTATTATGATTAAAAGTCAATGTTACCATGTTCAACGCTTGTTATAGAAATTATAAATAATGTACCACTTGACAAAGTGGTTGGCTAGAGACTTAGTGCACGAAGTCGGAATAGGGATGAAATAAAGGTCCGAATAAATTCTCTAATGGCGAGACACCCAATTCCCTTCTAATACGACGTTAGAAGCTGAATTCAATGTGGAAAGCTCACACTGAGAGATTGGAACACATGTTATACTATCCCAAGGAATGTGTTCAGACCTACAAGATAAAGAGGTTGAAGTTTATCTTCTTAATAGTTCTTTTGAAAAAGTGCAAGCAGTGCATGATTAAAAGGAACTACCTATATGAGCATGAAGTTTAGCCGCTTCAAGAAGCTAGGACTTGGTTTTGACATGCTTATGAAGGATAAGGACATAGGCTAGTAAAACATGTGTCAAGATAGAACTACTATGTATGTAAACTTTTGTGTACATTATCTTCGTGTATTCAAAATGAATTCCCATGGTTCAATCATTAGCGACACCATGGTATTCGAATATATGGAATGTGTAATGTACTAATGTGAAATTCAATCGTCACGACATTTCATTTATGCACAAGTTTGATTGTTTGAGTTTTGTTTTAGTTAATCAAGGATTGCACTAAAATGGGGAAGGAATGTTGGATATTTTAGTGTAATTCGATTAACTTGTTTGACCAATTTAGTCATAATAACACATCATTTAGGCTTGGAGGTGCGGAGTGCACACCTAATTGAATCTTTTATGATCCTAGGGCCGAAGCCCCTAAGGGACGGGGTCCGGGCTGGCAGGGTCTAAGTTGTTATGGTAAAAGTTCCTCAGAAAATTAAATTTTCAGAAATTAAGGGACTAATTTTGACAACTTTGAAACCCTTGAAAAACTATATAAAAAATAGTTTGTGCCCTAATCCCAGATACAGATTTTGATACGCTTTTCTTTGGTCATTAATTTTCTCTGGTTCATAAGAATTCAAACAAAAACCATACAAAACGTTCTCAATCTCTGGATTGTATCCGATTGAATAATTCGGGGGAACCACCGAATTGATTCGATCTGAAAGTGTTCACACGCCTTTCAGAGATTCACACTATATCCGGTTGGGTTCGTTGATTCCGCTTATCCCCTACAAAGATCGAATCAATAATTGAAGATGACGAACCCTGATTATGTGAAGGATATGATTAATCATATAAATTTGATACAATATTTTTTGTTGATAATCATGATTGGTTAAAGACACGACACTCAAATTCAATGAAGTTAGAGAGTCTGATCAAGACAAAGGATATTGGGTTGAATCAATTGGTGTGATTGAAAGTGTTCGAAGACTGGAATATGAATGATGTCAACAGATTAAAATGATGCTTGTCATTCAATTTAAAAGAATACAGGTACGTTTTATTTGAATAAATTGTTGATGGCAATATGCATGCATGAGAATTATTCATAAAAAACGTAGTTGGATTTCCATGTGTCGAAAATACTATCGCTAAGTGGATTACCAGAAACATGCAACTTAATTTAATTATTTTAGTAAGTAAATAAAAACTACTTACGAAATAAACTTTTTGAATTGATGTTGCTTAAAAGTTTGATTTACGGTTTTCTTGATAATTGTGATTGACATTTCTTGTGGGTTTTATACTAGTAAGATTATATTGATCTTATTAATAACCATTTCAAGTTTTGTTTTATTTATCAAGATATTTTGAGACTTATCTAACCACGTGGCAATATTAACTGATAATTACATGTGAAATGTATTGTCACATATTAAAGAAAATGATATCCACAAGTTGATCAGTGATATGGTGGATAATTCCATATGATCAAATGATATTTTGATTGTTAAACTATCTTTTGGTTCAGAAAGATAATTTGGCGGGGTAACCGTAGACTAAAGAAATAAATATGTGAAGCCTGATGATCACTTTTTCTTATATATGTTTGATTGGCATGCATGTATTAAAATATGGTAATTGTCGTGATCCTAAATTTAGTCCTTTGAAACTTACTGATCGATGGATGAATATGTTTTTGGACTTTGTTTTGTGAGTCACAACCTGTTTTGTTTGGCTTTAATTACAAGACTTGTTGTAATGATCTTGCAAATGAATTATTATGTGTATTGTTTTCAAACTGATCGATAAGATGTTTTTCCTACCCGCATGCAATTAGTTGTTCTATTGGAAGTGGTTATCACTTGGTAGGGATCCCAAAATCAGGATTTGATTTCCCCTATAATTTTCCCGGTCCTTGGCAATTTGGATTAATTGTTAAGCCAAAGAATGTTGTGGGTGATTACATACATGGAACATATGGTTTGTTTGGGAATTATAGATGGTATTAATTCCATGTCGTGGCTGAACAATGAATTTTGTCAAGTCATATGTCTAAAGTTTGTAGTTGGCAAATGGGAAGGATGTGAAAACATTCCATATGGTGATGGATGACGTACATATGATTTACATACGGATGTTATGACAAAAGTGATCAAGCGCTTGAATTAAACCATGGATTTTGGTTTTGCTTCAACATGGAAATGATAAAATGATGATGCAAGTTGTATAGTTCATGATGGAAAAGACCATGGCAAGATTTTCAAAATTTTGTGTGAATGTAGTATCTTGGATCAAAGATACAAATTTCTACAACATATGAACTATAAATGGCATCATGATTGATTACTTTAGCTTCTTGTTCATTAGAAGCGGAATGGTTAAAGGAGTTAATTATAAACATTGTATTATGTTTAAAAGTCAATGTTACCATGTTCAACGCTTGTTATAGAAATTATAAATAATGTACCACTTGACAAAGTGGTTGGCTAGAGACTTAGTGCACGAAGTCGGAATAGGGATGAAATAAAGGTCCGAATAAATTCTCTAATGGCGAGACACCCAATTCCCTTCTAATACGATGTTAGAAGCTGAATTCAATGTGGAAAGCTCACACTTAGAGATTGGAACACATGTTATACTATCCCAAGGAATGTGTTCAGACCGGCAAGATAAAGAGGTTGAAGTTTATCTTCTTAATAGTTCTTTTGAAAAAGTGCAAGCAGGGCATGATTAAAAGGAACTACCTATATGAGCATGAAGTTTAGCCGCTTCAAGAAGCTAGGACTTGGCTTTGACATGCTTATGAAGGATAAGGACATAGGCTAGTAAAACATGTGTCAACATAGAACTACTATGTATGTAAACTTTTGTGTACATTATCTTCGTGTATTCAAAATGAATTCCCAGGGTTCAATCCTTAGCGACACCATGGTATTTGAATATACGGAATGTGTAATGTACTAATGTGAAATTCAATCGTCACGACATTTCATTTATGCACAAGTTTGATTGTTTGAGTTTTGTTTTAGTTAATCAAGGATTGCACTAAAATGGGGAAGGAATGTTGCATATTTTAGTGTAATTGGATTAACTTGTTTGACCAATTTAGTCATAATAACACATCATTTAGGCTTGGAGGTGCGGAGTGCACACCTAATTGAATCTATTATGATCCTAGGGCCGAAGCCCCTAAGGGACGGGGTCCGGGCTGGCAGGGTCTAAGTTGTTATGGTAAAAGTTCCTCAGAAAATTAAATTTTCAGAAATTAAGGGACTAATTTTGACAACTTTGAAACCCTTGAAAAACTATATAAAAAATAGTTTGTGCCCTAATCCCAGATACAGATTTTGATACGCTTTTCTTTGGTCATCAATTTTCTCTGGTTCATAAGAATTCAAACAAAAACCATACAAAACGTTCTCAATCTATGGATTGTATGCGATTGAATAATTCGGGGGAACCACCAAATTGATTCGATCTGAAAGTGTTCACACGCCTTTCAGAGATTCACACTATATCCGGTTGGGTTCGTTGATTCCGCTTATCCCCTACAAAGATCGAATCAATAATTGAAGATGACGAACCCTGATTATGTGATGGATATGATTAATCATATAAATTTGATACAATATTTTTTGTTGATAATCATGATTGGTTAAAGACACGACACTCAGATTCAATGAAGTTAGAGAGTCTGATCAAGACAAAGGATATTGGGTTGAATCAATTGGTGTGATTGAAAGTGTTCGAAGACTGGAATATGAATGATGTCAATAGATTAAAATGATGCTTGTCATTCAATTTAAAAGAATACAGGTACGTTTTATTTGAATAAATTGTTGATGGCAATATGCATGCATGAGAATTATTCTTAAAAAACGTAGTTGGATTTCCATGTGTTGAAAATACTATCGCTAAGTGGATTACCAGAAACATGCAACTTAATTTAATTATTTTAGTAAGTAAATAAAAACTACTTACGAAATAAACTTTTTGAATTGATGTTGCTTAAAAGTTTGATTTACGGTTTTCTTGATAATTGTGATTGACATTTCTTGTGGGTTTTATACTAGTAAGATTATATTGATCTTATTAATAACCATTTCAAGTTTTGTTTTATTTATCAAGATATTTTGAGACTTATCTAACCACATGGCAATATTAATTACATGTGAAATGTATTCTCACATATTAAAGAAAATGATATCCACAAGTTGATCAGTGATATGGTGGATAATTCCATATGATCAAATGATATTTTGATTGTTAAACTATCTTTTGGTTCAGAAAGATAATTTGGCGGGGTAACCGTAGACTAAAGAAATAAATATGTGAAGCCTGATGATCACTTTTTCTTATATATGTTTGATTGGCATGCATGTATTAAAATATGCTAATTGTCATGATCCTAAATTTAGTCCTTTGAAACTTACTGATCGATGGATGAATATGTTTTTGGACTTTGTTTTGTGAGTCACAACCTGTTTTGTTTGGCTTTAATTACAAGACTTGTTGTAATGATCTTGCAAATGAATTATTATGTGTATTGTTTTCAAACTGATCGATAAGATGTTTTTCCTACCCGCATGTAATTAGTTGTTCTATTGGAAGTGGTTATCACTTGTTAGGGATCCCAAAATCAGGATTTGATTTCCCCTATAATTTTCCCGGTCCTTGGCAATTTGGATTAATTGTTAAGCCAAAGAATGTTGTGGGTGATTACATACATGGAACATATGGTTTGTTTGGGAATTATAGATGGTATTAATTCCATGTCGTGGCTGAACAATGAATTTTGTCAAGTCATATGTCTAAAGTTTGTAGTTGGCAAATGGGAAGGATGTGAAAACATTCCATATGGTGATGGATGACGTACATATGATTTATATACGGATGTTATGACAAAAGTGATCAAGTGCTTGAATAAAACCATGGATTTTGGTTTTGCTTCAACAAGGAAATGATAAAATGATGATGCAAGTTGTATAGTTCATGATGGAAAAGACCATGGCAAGATTTTCACAATTTTGTGTGAATGTAGTATCTTGGATCAAAGATACAAATTTCTACAACATATGAACTATAAATGGCATCATGATTGATTACTTTAGCTTCTTGTTCATTAGAAGCGGAATGGTTAAAGGACTTAATTATAAACATTGTATTATGTTTAAAAGTAAATGTTACCATGTTCAACGCTTGTTATAGAAATTATAAATAATGTACCACTTGACAAAGTGGTTGGCTAGAGACTTAGTGCACGAAGTCGGAATAGGGATGAAATAAAGGTCCGAATAAATTCTCTAATGGCGAGACACCCAATTCCCTTCTAATACGACGTTAGAAGCTGAATTCAATGTGGAAAGCTCACACTTAGAGATTGGAACACATGTTATACTATCCCAAGGAATGTGTTCAGACCTGCAAGATAAAGAGGTTGAAGTTTATCTTCTTAATAGTTCTTTTGAAAAAGTGCAAGCAGGGCATGATTAAAAGGAACTACCTATATGAGCATGAAGTTTAGCCGCTTCAAGAAGCTAGGACTTGGCTTTGTCATGCTTATGAAGGATAAGGACATAGGCTAGCAAAACATGTGTCAAGATAGAACTACTATGTATGTAAACTTTTGTGTACATTATCTTCGTGTATTCAAAATGAATTCCCAAGGTTCAATCCTTAGCGACACCCTGGTATTCGAATGTATGGAGTGTGTAATGTACAAATGTGAAATTCAATCATCACGACATTTCATTTATGCACAAGTTTGATTGTTTGAGTTTAGTTTTAGTTAATCAAGGATTGCACTAAAATGGGGTAGGAATGTTGGATATTTTAGTGTAATTGGATTAACTTGTTTGACCAATTTAGTCATAATAACACATCATTTAGGCTTGGAGGTACGGAGTGCACACCTAATTGAATCTATTATGATCCTAGGGCCGAAGCCCCTAAGGGACGGGGTCCGGGCTGGCAGGGTCTAAGTTGTTATGGTAAAAGTTCCTCAGAAAATTAAATTTTCAGAAATTAAGGGACTAATTTTGACAACTTTGAAACCCTTGGAAAACTATATAAAAAATAGTTTGTGCCCTAATCCCAGATACAGATTTTGATACGCTTTTCTTTGGTCATCAATTTTCTCTGGTTCATAAGAATTCAAACAAAAACCATACAAAACGTTCTCAATCTCTGGATTGTATCCGATTGAATAATTCGGGGGAACCACCGAATTTATTCTATCTGAAAGTGTTCACACGCCTTTCAGAGATTCACACTATATCCGGTTGGGTTCGTTGATTCCGCTTGTCCCCTACAAAAATCGAATCAATAATTGAAGATGACGAACCCTGATTATGTGAAGGATATGATTAATCATATAAATTTGATACAATATTTTTTGTTGATAATCATGATTGGTTAAAGACACGACACTCAAATTCAATGAAGTTAGAGAGTCTGATCAAGACAAAGGATATTGGGTTGAATCAATTGGTGTGATTGAAAGTGTTCGAAGACTGGAATATGAATGATGTCAACAGATTAAAATGATGCTTGTCATTCAATTTAAAAGAATACAGGTACGTTTTATTTGAATAAATTGTTGATGGCAATATGCATGCATGAGAATTATTCTTAAAAAACGTAGTTGGATTTCCATGTGTCGAAAATACTATCGCTAAGTGGATTACCAGAAACATGCAACTTAATTTAATTATTTTAGTAAGTAAATAAAAACTACTTACGAAATAAACTTTTTGAATTGATGTTGCTTAAAAGTTTGATTTACGGTTTTCTTGATAATTGTGATTGACATTTCTTGTGGGTTTTATACTAGTAAGATTATATTGATCTTATTAATAACCATTTCAAGTTTTGTTTTATTTATCAAGATATTTTGAGACTTATCTAACCACATGGCAATATTAACTGATAATTACATGTGAAATGTATTGTCACATATTAAAGAAAATGATATCCACAAGTTGATCAGTGATATGGTGGATAATTCCATATGACCAAATGATATTTTTATTGTTAAACTATCTTTTGGTTCAGAAAGATAATTTGGCGGGGTAACCGTAGACTAAAGAAATAAATATGTGAAGCCTGATGATCACTTTTTCTTATATATGTTTGATTGGCATGCATGTATTAGAATATGCTAATTGTCATGATCCTAAATTTAGTCCTTTGAAACTTACTGATCGATGGATGAATATGTTTTTGGACTTTGTTTTGTGAGTCACAACCTGTTTTGTTTGGCTTTAATTACAAGACTTGTTGTAATGATCTTGCAAATGAATTATTATGTGTATTGTTTTCAAACTGATCGATAAGATGTTTTTCCTACCCGCATGCAATTAGTTGTTCTATTGGAAGTGGTTATCACTTGGTAGGGATCCCAAAATCAGGATTTGATTTCCCCTATAATTTTCCCGGTCCTTGGCAATTTGGATTAATTGTTAAGCCAAAGAATGTTGTGGGTGATTACATACATGGAACATATGGTTTGTTTGGGAATTATAGATGGTATTAATTCCATGTCGTGGCTGAACAATGAATTTTGTCAAGTCATATGTCTAAAGTTTGTAGTTGGCAAATGGGAACGATGTGAAAACATTCCATATGGTGATGGATGACGTACATATGATTTATATACGGATGTTATGACAAAAGTGATCAAGCGCTTGAATAAAACCATGGATTTTGGTTTTGCTTCAACAAGGAAATGATAAAATGATGATGCAAGTTGTATAGTTCATGATGGAAAAGACCATGGCAAGATTTTCACAATTTTGTGTGAATGTAGTATCTTGGATCAAAGATACAAATTTCTACAACATATGAACTATAAATGGCATCATGATTGATTACTTTAGCTTCTTGTTCATTAGAAGCGGAATGGTTAAAGGACTTAATTATAAACATTGTATTATGTTTAAAAGTCAATGTTACCATGTTCAACGCTTGTTATAGAAATTATAAATAATGTACCACTTGACAAAGTGGTTGGCTAGAGACTTAGTGCACGAAGTCGGAATAGGGATGAAATAAAGGTCCGAATAAATTCTCTAATGGCGAGACACCCAATTCCCTTCTAATACGACGTTAGAAGCTGAATTCAATGTGGAAAGCTCACACTTAGAGATTGGAACACATGTTATACTATCCCAAGGAATGTGTTCAGACCTGCAAGATAAAGAGGTTGAAGTTTATCTTCTTAATAGTTCTTTTGAAAAAGTGCAAGCAGGGCATGATTAAAAGGAACTACCTATATGAGCATGAAGTTTAGCCGCTTCAAGAAGCTAGGACTTGGCTTTGTCATGCTTATGAAGGATAAGGACATAGGCTAGCAAAAAATAGTTTGTGCCCTAATCCCAGATACAGATTTTGATACGCTTTTCTTTGGTCATCAATTTTCTCTGGTTCATAAGAATTCAAACAAAAACCATACAAAACGTTCTCAATCTCTGGATTGTATCCGATTGAATAATTCGGGGGAACCACCAAAATTATTCGATCTGAAAGTGTTCACACGCCTTTCAGAGATTCACACTATATCCGGTTGGGTTCGTTGATTCCGCTTATCCCCTACAAAGATCAAATCAATAATTGAAGATGACGAACCCTGATTATGTGAAGGATATGATTAATCATATAAATTTGATACAATATTTTTTGTTGATAATCATGATTGGTTAAAGACACGACACTCAAATTCAATGAAGTTAGAGAGTCTGATCAAGACAAAGGATATTGGGTTGAATCAATTGGTGTGATTGAAAGTGTTCGAAGACTGGAATATGAATGATGTCAACAGATTAAAATGATGCTTGTCATTCAATTTAAAAGAATACAGGTACGTTTTATTTGAATAAATTGTTGATGGCAATATGCATGCATGAGAATTATTCTTAAAAAACGTAGTTGGATTTCCATGTGTCGAAAATACTATCGCTAAGTGGATTACCAGAAACATGCAACTTAATTTAATTATTTTAGTAAGTAAATAAAAACTACTTACGAAATAAACTTTTTGAATTGATGTTGCTTAAAAGTTTGATTTACGGTTTTCTTGATAATTGTGATTGACATTTCTTGTGGGTTTTATACTAGTAAGATTATATTGATCTTATTAATAACCATTTCAAGTTTTGTTTTATTTATCAAGATATTTTGAGACTTATCTAACCACATGGCAATATTAACTGATAATTACACGTGAAATGTATTGTCACATATTAAAGAAAATGATATCCACAAGTTGATCAGTGATATGGTGGATAATTCCATATGATCAAATGATATTTTGATTGTTAAACTATCTTTTGGTTCAGAAAGATAATTTGGCGGGGTAACCGTAGACTAAAGAAATAAATATGTGAAGCCTGATGATCACTTTTTCTTATATATGTTTGATTGGCATGCATGTATTAAAATATGCTAATTGTCATGATCCTAAATTTAGTCCTTTGAAACTTACTGATCGATGGATGAATATGTTTTTGGACTTTGTTTTGTGAGTCACAACCTGTTTTGTTTGGCTTTAATTACAAGACTTGTTGTAATGATCTTGCAAATGAATTATTATGTGTATTGTTTTCAAACTGATCGATAAGATGTTTTTCCTACCCGCATGCAATTAGTTGTTCTATTGGAAGTGGTTATCACTTGGTAGGGATCCCAAAATCAGGATTTGATTTCCCCTATAATTTTCCCGGTCCTTGGCAATTTGGATTAATTGTTAAGCCAAAGAATGTTGTGGGTGATTACATACATGGAACATATGGTTTGTTTGGGAATTATAGATGGTATTAATTCCATGTCGTGGCTGAACAATGAATTTTGTCAAGTCATATGTCTAAAGTTTGTAGTTGGCAAATGGGAAGGATGTGAAAACATTCCATATGGTGATGGATGACGTACATATGATTTATATACGGATGTTATGACAAAAGTGATCAAGCGCTTGAATAAAACCATGGATTTTGGTTTTGCTTCAACATGGAAATGATAAAATGATTTTTTTGGGTAAAAGGTCAAAAGACCCGGTAAATATATTACTCCAAAAAATAGTTAAGAACAACGGATATGTGTGAATCCCATATCTCAGCCCGTTACATAGGCGAATAGCTTACATAACAAGGTACTTCCTATTTTCTAGACAAGAAAACAAAGCCACTACCACATCATAAAGAAAACAAACTCGAACAAAAATAACTACTTCCTACGACCTTGGAGATTAAAGCCATAAATGGCATTAAGAGCATCCAATTCTCAAAATGTTAAAATGATGATGCAAGTTGTATAGTTCATGATGGAAAAGACCATGGCAAGATTTTCACAATTTTGTGTGAATGTAGTATCTTGGATCAAAGATACAAATTTCTACAACATATGAACTATAAATGGCATCATGATTGATTACTTTAGCTTCTTGTTCATTAGAAGCGGAATGGTTAAAGGACTTAATTATAAACATTGTATTATGTTTAAAAGTCAATGTTACCATGTTCAACGCTTGTTATAGAAATTATAAATAATGTACCACTTGACAAAGTGGTTGGCTAGAGACTTAGTGCACGAAGTCGGAATAGGGATGAAATAAAGGTCCGAATAAATTCCTAATGGCGAGACACCCAATTCCCTTCTAATACGACGTTAGAAGCTGAATTCAATGTGGAAAGCTCACACTTAGAGACTGGAACACATGTTATACTATCCCAAGGAATGTGTTCAGACCTGCAAGATAAAGAGGTTGAAGTTTATCTTCTTAATAGTTCTTTTGAAAAAGTGCAAGCAGGGCATGATTAAAAGGAACTACCTATATGAGCATGAAGTTTAGCCACTTCAGGAAGCTAGGACTTGGCTTTGACATGCTTATGAAGGATAAGGACATAGGCTAGTAAAACATGTTGATGACATAAATAATGTGTGAAAACGTTATTCATATCTTTCGATATCCCTATATTTTGACGATCACAAAATGTAAAATCATCAATCGTATAATTACTACGTAAACAAGTATTTAGCTAGTTTATATCACTATATCCAACTTAATCACTTAAGGTATGGATAAACAAGTGCTGAATACATCTCATGATCAAAGGGGTATTTAATTAACTAACACAAAGTTTATTTAATTATATAAACATATTATATATTTTTGAAAAACACTTTTGGTAATTAAGAAAAATGTTTTATTCATACTAAATATATGAATTCAAATTTTTAACCAAAATCAGTTAGTTTTTCACCAAATAAACTTTCCCCACTAAAAGACAAGGATTCTGGCCGTTTCAGCTGGGCGGCCCCCTTAATTATAAGGGGCGGTCCCCTTAATTTTAAGGGGGCCGGCCTTGATTTAAGGGGACCGGCCACGCTCCTCTGTCAGAATCTTTTGCCTATAAATACCACCTTAAACCTGGATTTTTGCCTCACCTTTTGCACGAAATTTTCAGATCTATAACTCTCTAAACATCCTCTAAAACCCTTTGATCATTTGTATATTAATCCTTGTTTCAAGTGATTCAATCCCTCATCATCCATTCTCATCCAAAGTGCAAAAGAAGAACACTCTTTCTACAACCAAGTTCAAGAAGTGTTGAAGAGTAGTTGTGCATAGTGTATATATATTCATTTGTGAATATTGTGTTGTGCTTGTGATTAATTGTGTAGAAGATATAGAAGTTGTGTAGATAATTGATGAGGCGAAAAATGATCCGTTTTTAGGGGGTCATTTAAGCCCGAATCCGACTTTATTTGATCAAATATTGCCCTAAATCGTTCCTTTTGTGATTTTAGGTGTTTGGAGAGTGAATTCTGGAAAAGAGGCTATTTTGAACGTTTTTGGAGCATAAAGTGAAGAAAACGGCAAAGTACCAAAAATCCAAGCTGAAGATACAAGGTGACGGCGTCAAGACCAAAAGCTTGACGGCGTCAGACATGAAGAATTAAATATCGAAGGTGGTGACGGCGTCATATGGAGAGGTGACGGCGTCAAAGTGGCCAAGAATAAAATACCGAAGGTGGTGACGGCGTCACATAGGCCGTCACAAGTGGATCTAGGGCGTCCGAGGAAGTTTATGGCGGCGAGGTGACGGCGTCAGATTTAACTCTTGACGCCGTCAGAACGATTTTCCTATATATAGTTTTCTAGTTTTTTCATTAAAAAGAGAGAAGTTTTGGTGAAACCCTAAAGACGATTTTGGTGCCTCTTTCATAGGTTTTTCAAGGGTTCCAAACCCTTGAGACCTTGCATTGTAATTGAGATAAGTGTACTTTCAATTCAATCAATATGTCTATGTGTTGGTTGTTTATCTCTTGTTCTTGTCTCAATTCTACTATGCTAGGCTAGATCTCTCTTGTGTTTACTTAGATCTAATGAAACCTAGATGTTGATTATGTGTTGATTACTTGTCTATTCTTGTTTTGAATGAATGATTTATATGTTAGGCTTAAGAAAACTGGCAGATCTCCAAATGGTAACATGCTTGAACGTCTTAAGAAACATGAACCGAGGCGTACTAGGTCTTTATTGGTTGTATTTAATGCATGAGCCACTGTTTACAATCCCTATAGTTGTGCTGGGTCATGGTGTAGGAGGAGATAAGAGCTCACAGAGTTGGGGAGTTATGTATGCCACCCCACGAATGGTATTAAGGAATACAACCCGTCATTCATACAAGTGTAACAAGTAATTAACATGTAAAAGATATCTAGGGAGTAGTGAAGTCTAAGTAAACACAATTTCTCCAATTACTGCTCACAACCTTAGTATAATTTAGTTTAATTTCATTTTCATTATTTTATTTTAATTATATCTTAGCTTTGGGTTAGTTGAATAGCAACTAATTCCGCCCACTCCTTCAAAACCAGAGATTTTACTTGCTTTCATAAAATATAAAAACACAAAAATAATCATCTTTCACCTCTAGAACTATTAATTAGGTTTTCTAATCCTAGCGACACTATTCCTAAGCTGAACGATCAATCCCCCGGTACTTGTCACTATACTATACTACAACGATCAGGTACACTGCCTGGTGGGGGTTGTAAGCCTCGCGAGATCCCTCGAGAGGTAAAGCAAGGTGCGATTCCCACGCATCAAGTTTTTGGCGCCGCAGCCCGGGGAATAGTTATTGTCTAGGTTAGGATTTCTTTTTATTAGGTCTACTTGCTAGATTCCTTTCTAGTAAGATTTTATTTTTATTTTTAGGTCTTCTTTAGTCTATCTTTTTCTTTGTGTGTTTGTTCGTAATTTCCATTGACTATTCCGTTCACCATTATGGAGTACGCGAATCCACCACACCACCAACCAAAAAGGCCATTCTACCCTGTTGACATCTCGAATTTCAAACAATATCGAGATGAACCCATATATGATGCATGGACTCGTTTTAAAATTTTACTTCGAAAATTCCCTCATCATAGTTTCTCTTTATCATCCCTAACCGAAACCCTTTACTATCGTGTCAGCCAATGTGACCAAATGCGCATCGATGATTTTGCCGATGGGGGCCCTAGGGAATTAAATGATGAAGAAGCGTGGGATACCATAGAAAACTGTGCCCAATATTATTATAGAGTAGACAACCCAACAAACAGCATCACAAATCAATTAAAAACAAGTTTGATGGAGCAAACAGGAAGTTTGTTGGGGGATGAATATACTCATGTTGAGATACCTAGTTGGATGTCACCTAAAGCCATAGTACAAAACAAACACATAGGTAATCTAGGTACAATGGAGGATGAGGTGGACAATTCAAGCCCACAAAGTACCTCACAAGTCCTACCATCATTTGAGGAATACACACCACCCGTGACTTACCCGGAAGAAGTAGAAGAGACTATAAGAACCCCAATTGAGGTAGAACCCTTGGACCAAGCACCACCAGAGGATATAGGTTTGAACACTTGTAGTGATAACCTTACTCCTAGTTCTAGGGAAGTTCCTAGTTTTGATGAACCGGAGCCTCAACCAAAACCGTTACCTAATCTTCCATCCTTGGATGAAAATTTAGGAATTGAAATAGGTTCCGATCCACCCATCAAACCATATAGTCCGGGTAGTCTTAGGATAAAGGTAGTGGAGTCTAAGCCTTGTAGAAAGGAAGCCAATATAGGAGTGGAAAATGACCCTTACATGCTTACATCACCCATTTATGATTGATCACAAGAAACATTATGGGTTTAAACCGGGTTTATTAGGTCAAGATGGATTCCCAACTAAGAGTCTCTTGAAGTTGATTGAAAATGATCCCTTTCTAGGAGAAAATCTTAATCCACCCATTAACCCTATTGAATTAGGTAAGGTTATGATGATAGGAGCACACCCCTTTGAGCATATAATTCATCCACCACTCTTTCCTCACGAGGCATATTTACACCCTAAGGGAGTGTATTGCTACTTCCACCCGCACTTAATCCTAAGTGTAGGGAAAACCTCCCCTATCTTCGTTAAATAAGGGTAGAGTCAGGCTCGTGACTCGAACAAAAACAAGCGCTTCTTGGGAGGCAACCCATGTTTTGTGTGATTTTTATTTGTTTGATTGTTATTTGCTTCCGTATGCATGTTTTATTTTTATTGTTGGTTGATCATGTTTCTCTACTAAAAAGTGGAAATACTTTATTATGTTGTTTAGCCTAGTCTTAACTTCAACCTAGAGGTATTTTTGCAAAAGATAAGTGTAAGGGGAAACCCCAAATATGTTTTTAAGAAACAAACCGATCATGATTATCCACAATATTTAATGAACATGTATATTCGTATTTGTTAGAGTCAAATGCTTGTATCGAGTCATAATGAAGTTTTGCAGGATTTTCCAGGAAGTAGGACAAAGTTTTTCCAGAAATTTTCCGGAAACTTAACATAAGGATTTCTGCAGGTCCATTCTGACGGCGTCAGGGTTTGCTCTTGACAGCGTCAGGAGTTAAAATCTGGAAATTTTACCGGTTTTGTTTTTCTAACGGAGTCTTATGGTTTTTGTGAATTATTAAGTTTTATAATCTCCAGGAAATCTGCAAACTTCATTCCACAAGCATTATATCTTACTTTGTTTTCTAGGATTTAGTAACTTATATAGGATGCCGCCGATTTTACGCGAGGTTGCCTTGTCTACTTTTGTCAGGATTTACAGGTTATTTGTGACAAGAAGATGATTTATATTCTAGAAGGGAAGCTTTGATTGTTCGTTTTCTTGGAAGAAGATTTAACCTGGTCAACTAAAATCCATACCGAGCGAATCAGGGGAGTATTTGATTTCATTCTCTTTACTTTTTAACTTTTACATTCTTTACTTGAACATTGGGGACAATGTTCATCTTAAGTGTAAGGGGAGGGTAAAAAGATGATACCTTACATATGCACTTTCGCTTGAGTTTGTTTTGTTTGATAGTAGATGAGTAATAAAACTACGAGAAATACTTGTTAGTGTAATTTTAGCGCCAAATTTAAAATTTTTTACAACATTTAGGAGTGAAACTTTAGCCATAGCAAGCGTCTCATGGATAGGAGATTGTATGACTAGCACATAACCGTATATTCAGAAAAATTTTCCACCCAAAAATGTGAGGTTCGCCTTTAGATTTGATAGGAAAAGCATTCATTATTAGTGCTTATGAGTGTACCGGTAGCATTTAGATTCTAGAACTTGCGTTAGTGATGCATCCCGAGACCGCTAGTGAGACTACATTCGTGTGGTAGGATTTACTACATGATAAGAGGCATTAGGATCACCCTTGTGTTAAACCCGTATCATAATTACTTGACCATTTAAGTCATATTACTTGGCTAGTTAAGTCAACTAATTTTTCCCACACCCTTAGCGTTGTACTCATTTTTAGTACACGATACCCCTAGTACACCCCTCCGAGCCTATCTTTTCGTTTCTAACTTTAAGCATCTTACTTAAAGGAAGAATTTGTTACACCCCACTTAAATGTACACCCAAATCGCCTTAGCCTTCCGTGTATGCGCTCATTTTTAGTGCATTGTTGTTATTTGTTAAACCCTAAGTTAACTTTCTAATTGATTACATGGTTGCTAAGTCGAGTCATATCCTTGTACATATTGTTTTGGGACTATTGGGACTCATGGGTAAGTACTTATTTTATGGAGTAATGGGGAAGAACATCACTTATTACCCCCATATGTACGTTAATCTTAAAAGTGCTCCAAGTGTTTTGATTTTCTTAATTCGAGTCATTAGATTAGTTAAATGTAAAGTATGTAAAGATTCAAGTGTAAGGGGATTGCTCAAACCCCTATGATGTATTATTTTGGATGGTAGGGTAAGAGTGTAAAAAAAAAAAAAAAAAAAAAAAGAGAAAAAAAAAAAAAGAGAAAAAAACATACGGACTACCATCCCGTTTTTATTCTATGTTTATTTTATGTTTTTTTGTTATTTTTCATTTATTAGCTTAAGTCGAGTCTAGTTTTGGCTTAGCAACGCCATCTTGTACATGTAATTAACCAAGATTGTTAACTCGCCACCAGTAAAACTTCCTTTATCCAACAAAACCGTGTAATTCATATCCCTATACTTAACGTTATAACCCTTTAAAAGACCTCTTTGATAGTTTATCCTAGGTGCTTACGCCATGTGGTGGAGGTTTGATCCTTTCCCAAGCCTATGGTAATCTATTTTGCTATGACAGGTAGTGAGAGATATCTTCCATTTCCATAATGTTATATTACTTTATTACACCCGAGAGATGTGAGTATCTAAACACTATTTGTGAGGTGCTTGTGTATGACCTCCGTGCTTGTCTATTGGTCTTTAGTGGAACGATTATTTGTTGTAATTACTTTTATATTAGTGTTAAATGACCCCTAACTTGTCTTTTGAGTAGAATAAAAGCTCATTTGCTTGAGGACAAGCAAATCTCAAGTGTAAGGGTATATGATGAGGCGAAAAATGATCCGTTTTTAGGGGGTCATTTAAGCCCGAATCCAACTTTATTTGATCAAATATTGCCCTAAATCGTTCCTTTTGTGATTTTAGGTGTTTGGAGAGTGAATTCTGGAAAAGAGGCTATTTTGAACGTTTTTGGAGCATAAAGTGAAGAAAACGGCAAAGTACCAAAAATCCAAGCTGAAGATACAAGGTGACGGCGTCAAGACCAAAAGCTTGACGGCGTCAGACATGAAGAATTAAATATCGAAGGTGGTGACGGCGTCATATGGAGAGGTGACGGCGTCAAAGTGGCCAAGAATAAAATACCGAAGGTGGTGACGGCGTCACATAGGCCGTCACAAGTGGATCTAGGGCGTCCGAGGAAGTTTATGGCGGCGAGGTGACGGCGTCAGATTTAACTCTTGACGCCGTCAGAACGATTTTCCTATATATAGTTTTCTAGTTTTTTCATTAAAAAGAGAGAAGTTTTGGTGAAACCCTAAAGACGATTTTGGTGCCTCTTTCACAGGTTTTTCAAGGGTTCCAAACCCTTGAGACCTTGCATTGTAATTGAGATAAGTGTACTTTCAATTCAATCAATATGTCTATGTGTTGGTTGTTTATCTCTTGTTCTTGTCTCAATTCTACTATGCTAGGCTAGATCTCTCTTGTGTTTACTTAGATCTAATGAAACCTAGATGTTGATTATGTGTTGATTACTTGTCTATTCTTGTTTTGAATGAATGATTTATATGTTAGGCTTAAGAAAACTGGCAGATCTCCAAATGGTAACATGCTTGAACGTCTTAAGAAACATGAACCGAGGCGTACTAGGTCTTTATTGGTTGTATTTAATGCATGAGCCACTGTTTACAATCCCTATAGTTGTGCTGGGTCATGGTGTAGGAGGAGATAAGAGCTCACAGAGTTGGGGAGTTATGTATGCCACCCCACGAATGGTATTAAGGAATACAACCCGTCATTCATACATGTGTAACAAGTAATTAACATGTAAAAGATATCTAGGGAGTAGTGAAGTCTAAGTAAACACAATTTCTCCAATTACTGCTCACAACCTTAGTATAATTTAGTTTAATTTCATTTTCATTATTTTATTTTAATTATATCTTAGCTTTGGGTTAGTTGAATAGCAACTAATTCCGCCCACTCCTTCAAAACCAGAGATTTTACTTGCTTTCATAAAATATAAAAACACAAAAATAATCATCTTTCACCTCTAGAACTATTAATTAGGTTTTCTAATCCTAGCGACACTATTCCTAAGCTGAACGATCAATCCCCCGGTACTTGTCACTATACTATACTACAACGATCAGGTACACTGCCTGGTGGGGGTTGTAAGCCTCGCGAGATCCCTCGAGAGGTAAAGCAAGGTGCGATTCCCACGCATCAAGTTTTTGGCGCCGCAGCCCGGGGAATAGTTATTGTCTAGGTTAGGATTTCTTTTTATTAGGTCTACTTGCTAGATTCCTTTCTAGTAGGATTTTATTTTTATTTTTAGGTCTTCTTTAGTCTATCTTTTTCTTTGTGTGTTTGTTCGTAATTTCCATTGACTATTCCGTTCACCATTATGGAGTACGCGAATCCACCACACCACCAACCAAAAAGGCCATTCTACCCTGTTGACATCTCGAATTTCAAACAATATCGAGATGAACCCATATATGATGCATGGACTCGTTTTAAAATTTTACTTCGAAAATTCCCTCATCATAGTTTCTCTTTATCATCCCTAACCGAAACCCTTTACTATCGTGTCAGCCAATGTGACCAAATGCGCATCGATGATTTTGCCGATGGGGGCCCTAGGGAATTAAATGATGAAGAAGCGTGGGATACCATAGAAAACTGTGCCCAATATTATTATAGAGTAGACAACCCAACAAACAGCATCACAAATCAATTAAAAACAAGTTTGATGGAGCAAACAGGAAGTTTGTTGGGGGATGAATATACTCATGTTGAGATACCTAGTTGGATGTCACCTAAAGCCATAGTACAAAACAAACACATAGGTAATCTAGGTACAATGGAGGATGAGGTGGACAATTCAAGCCCACAAAGTACCTCACAAGTCCTACCATCATTTGAGGAATACACACCACCCGTGACTTACCCGGAAGAAGTAGAAGAGACTATAAGAACCCCAATTGAGGTAGAACCCTTGGACCAAGCACCACCAGAGGATATAGGTTTGAACACTTGTAGTGATAACCTTACTCCTAGTTCTAGGGAAGTTCCTAGTTTTGATGAACCGGAGCCTCAACCAAAACCGTTACCTAATCTTCCATCCTTGGATGAAAATTTAGGAATTGAAATAGGTTCCGATCCACCCATCAAACCATATAGTCCGGGTAGTCTTAGGATAAAGGTAGTGGAGTCTAAGCCTTGTAGAAAGGAAGCCAATATAGGAGTGGAAAATGACCTTACATGCTTACATCACCCATTTATGATTGATCACAAGAAACATTATGGGATTAAACCGGGTTTATTAGGTCAAGATGGATTCCCAACTAAGAGTCTCTTGAAGTTGATTGAAAATGATCCCTTTCTAGGAGAAAATCTTAATCCACCCATTAACCCTATTGAATTAGGTAAGGTTATGATGATAGGAGCACACCCCTTTGAGCATATAATTCATCCACCACTCTTTCCTCACGAGGCATATTTACACCCTAAGGGTGTGTATTGCTACTTCCACCCGCACTTAATCCTAAGTGTAGGGAAAACCTCCCCTATCTTCGTTAAATAAGGGTAGAGTCAGGCTCGTGACTCGAACAAAAACAAGCGCTTCTTGGGAGGCAACCCATGTTTTGTGTGATTTTTATTTGTTTGATTGTTATTTGCTTCCGTATGCATGTTTTATTTTTATTGTTGGTTGATCATGTTTCTCTACTAAAAAGTGGAAATACTTTATTATGTTGTTTAGCCTAGTCTTAACTTCAACCTAGAGGTATTTTTGCAAAAGATAAGTGTAAGGGGAAACCCCAAATATGTTTTTAAGAAACAAACCGATCATGATTATCCACAATATTTAATGAACATGTATATTCGTATTTGTTAGAGTCAAATGCTTGTATCGAGTCATAATGAAGTTTTGCAGGATTTTCCAGGAAGTAGGACAAAGTTTTTCCAGAAATTTTCCGGAAACTTAACATAAGGATTTCTGCAGGTCCATTCTGACGGCGTCAGGGTTTGCTCTTGACAGCGTCAGGAGTTAAAATCTGGAAATTTTACCGGTTTTGTTTTTCTAACGGAGTCTTATGGTTTTTGTGAATTATTAAGTTTTATAATCTCCAGGAAATCTGCAAACTTCATTCCACAAGCATTATATCTTACTTTGTTTTCTAGGATTTAGTAACTTATATAGGATGCCGCCGATTTTACGCGAGGTTGCCTTGTCTACTTTTGTCAGGATTTACAGGTTATTTGTGACAAGAAGATGATTTATATTCTGGAAGGGAAGCTTTGATTGTTCGTTTTCTTGGAAGAAGATTTAACCTGGTCAACTAAAATCCATACCTAGCGAATCAGGGGAGTATTTGATTTCATTCTCTTTACTTTTTAACTTTTACATTCTTTACTTGAACATTGGGGACAATGTTCATCTTAAGTGTAAGGGGAGGGTAAAAAGATGATACCTTACATATGCACTTTCGCTTGAGTTTGTTTTGTTTGATAGTAGATGAGTAATAAAACTACGAGAAATACTTGTTAGTGTAATTTTAGCGCCAAATTTAAAATTTTTTACAACATTTAGGAGTGAAACTTTAGCCATAGCAAGCGTCTCATGGATAGGAGATTGTATGACTAGCACATAACCGTATATTCAGAAAAATTTTCCACCCAAAAATGTGAGGTTCGCCTTTAGATTTGATAGGAAAAGCATTCATTATTAGTGCTTATGAGTGTACCGGTAGCATTTAGATTCTAGAACTTGCGTTAGTGATGCATCCCGAGACCGCTAGTGAGACTACATTCGTGTGGTAGGATTTACTACATGATAAGAGGCATTAGGATCACCCTTGTGTTAAACCCGTATCATAATTACTTGACCATTTAAGTCATATTACTTGGCTAGTTAAGTCAACTAATTTTTCCCACACCCTTAGCGTTGTACTCATTTTTAGTACACGATACCCCTAGTACACCCCTCCGAGCCTATCTTTTCGTTTCTAACTTTAAGCATCTTACTTAAAGGAAGAATTTGTTACACCCCACTTAAATGTACACCCAAATCGCCTTAGCCTTCCGTGTATGCGCTCATTTTTAGTGCATTGTTGTTATTTGTTAAACCCTAAGTTAACTTTCTAATTGATTACATGGTTGCTAAGTCGAGTCATATCCTTGTACATATTGTTTTGGGACTATTGGGACTCATGGGTAAGTACTTATTTTATGGAGTAATGGGGAAGAACATCACTTATTACCCCCATATGTACGTTAATCTTAAAAGTGCTCCAAGTGTTTTGATTTTCTTAATTCGAGTCATTAGATTAGTTAAATGTAAAGTATGTAAAGATTCAAGTGTAAGGGGATTGCTCAAACCCCTATGATGTATTATTTTGGATGGTAGGGTAAGAGTGTAAAAAAAAAAAAAAAAAAAAAAAGAGAAAAAAAAAAAAAGAGAAAAAAACATACGGACTACCATCCCGTTTTTATTCTATGTTTATTTTATGTTTTTTTGTTATTTTTCATTTATTAGCTTAAGTCGAGTCTAGTTTTGGCTTAGCAACGCCATCTTGTACATGTAATTAACCAAGATTGTTAACTCGCCACCAGTAAAACTTCCTTTATCCAACAAAACCGTGTAATTCATATCCCTATACTTAACGTTATAACCCTTTAAAAGACCTCTTTGATAGTTTATCCTAGGTGCTTACGCCATGTGGTGGAGGTTTGATCCTTTCCCAAGCCTATGGTAATCTATTTTGCTATGACAGGTAGTGAGAGATATCTTCCATTTCCATAATGTTATATTACTTTATTACACCCGAGAGATGTGAGTATCTAAACACTATTTGTGAGGTGCTTGTGTATGACCTCCGTGCTTGTCTATTGGTCTTTAGTGGAACGATTATTTGTTGTAATTACTTTTATATTAGTGTTAAATGACCCCTAACTTGTCTTTTGAGTAGAATAAAAGCTCATTTGCTTGAGGACAAGCAAATCTCAAGTGTAAGGGTATATGATGAGGCGAAAAATGATCCGTTTTTAGGGGGTCATTTAAGCCCGAATCCAACTTTATTTGATCAAATATTGCCCTAAATCGTTCCTTTTGTGATTTTAGGTGTTTGGAGAGTGAATTCTGGAAAAGAGGCTATTTTGAACGTTTTTGGAGCATAAAGTGAAGAAAACGGCAAAGTACCAAAAATCCAAGCTGAAGATACAAGGTGACGGCGTCAAGACCAAAAGCTTGACGGCGTCAGACATGAAGAATTAAATATCGAAGGTGGTGACGGCGTCATATGGAGAGGTGACGGCGTCAAAGTGGCCAAGAATAAAATACCGAAGGTGGTGACGGCGTCACATAGGCCGTCACAAGTGGATCTAGGGCGTCCGAGGAAGTTTATGGCGGCGAGGTGACGGCGTCAGATTTAACTCTTGACGCCGTCAGAACGATTTTCCTATATATAGTTTTCTAGTTTTTTCATTAAAAAGAGAGAAGTTTTGGTGAAACCCTAAAGACGATTTTGGTGCCTCTTTCACAGGTTTTTCAAGGGTTCCAAACCCTTGAGACCTTGCATTGTAATTGAGATAAGTGTACTTTCAATTCAATCAATATGTCTATGTGTTGGTTGTTTATCTCTTGTTCTTGTCTCAATTCTACTATGCTAGGCTAGATCTCTCTTGTGTTTACTTAGATCTAATGAAACCTAGATGTTGATTATGTGTTGATTACTTGTCTATTCTTGTTTTGAATGAATGATTTATATGTTAGGCTTAAGAAAACTGGCAGATCTCCAAATGGTAACATGCTTGAACGTCTTAAGAAACATGAACCGAGGCGTACTAGGTCTTTATTGGTTGTATTTAATGCATGAGCCACTGTTTACAATCCCTATAGTTGTGCTGGGTCATGGTGTAGGAGGAGATAAGAGCTCACAGAGTTGGGGAGTTATGTATGCCACCCCACGAATGGTATTAAGGAATACAACCCGTCATTCATACAAGTGTAACAAGTAATTAACATGTAAAAGATATCTAGGGAGTAGTGAAGTCTAAGTAAACACAATTTCTCCAATTACTGCTCACAACCTTAGTATAATTTAGTTTAATTTCATTTTCATTATTTTATTTTAATTATATCTTAGCTTTGGGTTAGTTGAATAGCAACTAATTCCGCCCACTCCTTCAAAACCAGAGATTTTACTTGCTTTCATAAAATATAAAAACACAAAAATAGTCATCTTTCACCTCTAGAACTATTAATTAGGTTTTCTAATCCTAGCGACACTATTCCTAAGCTGAACGATCAATCCCCCGGTACTTGTCACTATACTATACTACAACGATCAGGTACACTGCCTGGTGGGGGTTGTAAGCCTCGCGAGATCCCTCGAGAGGTAAAGCAAGGTGCGATTCCCACGCATCAATAATAGAAGTTGATAAGTAGTGAAGTAGGTTAGTTGTGAAGTAGAAGATTGGTGTGTAGAAGATAGTTGCGAAGAAGAATGGTGTGTAGTATATTGGTGTGAAGAAGTTGTGTAGAAGTTGTGATCAAGTTGTGAAGTTGTGTGGTGTGTAAATTGGTGTGTAAGGTTTTCTCCGCCAAAAGGGAGTTTGTTGACATAGTGAAGAAAACTCTTGAGTAGGTGACTCGGGGAGTGGAGTAGGAACAAGGAAGGTGTCCTTGTAGCCGAACCACTATAAATCCTTGTGTTGTGGTTTGATCTTTCTAACTCTTCTCATTACTTATTTATTTACCTTTACTATATTAGCTTTGTTAGTTAGTTACCATACAATTGTTCATATAGTGCAAGTATTGAGTTCACATAAACTAGAATCGAAGTTTTTAAAACAAACTTGTGTTTATAAATTTAAAAGGACGTAAAACTATTCAACCCCCCTTCTAGTTTTCCACAATTGGTATCAAGAGCCACGTCTAGCAAGATTTTTAAAATATATTGTATTTTAAAACTTGTAACGATCTATGGAATCTGAAAAATATTTAGAAGGGCAATCTATGCAAAGACCACCACTATTTGAAAGTGATGGATTTTTATATTGGAAAAATTGATTCGAAACTTATGTGAAATCAAAAGATCTAGATCTTTGGCATATTATTACCAATGGTGATTTTTTACCTATTCAAAATAACCCCGAAACTAAGAAAGATGAAATCGTACCTTTTGAAAAACAAAATGATGATTTAAAAAGAAAACTTGCTAAAAATAATGAAGCAAAAATGGTTATTTACAATGCGCTACCACGTAAAGAGTACGAAAGGATCTTTATGTGTGAAACCGCGAAAGAAATTTGGAACTCTTTGTTAATAACCCACCAAGGTAATAATCAAGTCAAAGATAACAAAATAGATCTACTTGTTCAACAATATGAGCAATTCACGATTCCGGAAGAGGAATCAATTGATAATGCTTTTGCTAGATTTAACACTATAATCACAAGTTTAAAAGCACTTGATGAGAATTTCTCTAGTAAGAATTTTGTTAGGAAGTTTCTTAGAGCTCTTCACCCAAAATGGCGAGCTAAAGTGACGGCTATTGAAGAATCGAAGAATTTGTCAACGCTACAACTTGATGAATTAATTGGTAATTTAAAAGTCTACGAAGCAATAATAAAGAAGGACTCCGAAATGGTTAAAGGGAAACGAGAGCAAAGCAAGTCAATCGCCTTGAAAGCTAGAAAGGAATCCAACAACGAAGATAGCTCATCTTCCGAAAGCGAAGACGAAGAATATGCCATGGCCGTAAGAGATTTCAAGAAATTCTTCAAAAGGCGAGGAAGATTCGTTAGACAACCACACGATGAAAGAAGAACATCTCAAAAGAATAATGATGACAAGTATATCAAGACTGAGAGAAAATGTTTCAAGTGTGGTGATCCGAATCATCTTATTGGAAAATGTCCAATGATGACAAGAGATCAAAATCAAAGAGCGTTTATTGGAGGTGCTTGGAGTGATAGCGATGAAGATGAGAAAGAAACAACAAAGGAAGAAAAATGTCTCATGGCTAAAACATCAAGTGAGGTACGTTCCGAAACCGAATATTTTAGTGATGAAAATTTATCATTAGATGAAAAAGACTTAGATAGTGAATACAATAGATTATGCAAACTAGGACAACAAGTCATGGCTAAAAACAAATCACTAAAATACATAAATAACAAATTAGAAAATGAAGTACTTGAACTAAAACTTAAAATACATCAACTTGAGAAAGGTAAAGAAACTTTTGAAGAATGTAAATCATGTCAAGAGCTTAGAAGTGAAAACAACAAACTTAAGGAAGAAATTTGTAAACTTGATAAATTTGAAAATAGTAGTAACTCACTTAGTAAAATTGTAAGCATTCAAAGAATATCCGGAGATAAAACCGGTCTAGGTTTTAACTCAACCAAAGCCTCAACAAGTGAAGTTAAAAATGTTAAATTTGAAAGCGAACTCAAGGAACTAAAACCTTCAAAATCTAATCCTGAGTATATACTCATAAATGATAAGAAAATACATCTAGCTAGTAATGAAGAAATAAAACCGTTTTATAAACCATCTTTAAAAACCGAAGTAGGATCGTCCAAAACTAAAACAAGATCTACAACTCCACCACCTAGGAAACCGAATAATTCTTACCCTAGACCTAAAACACCTCAACCAAGAGTAAACCAAAGTAGACAAAACTTTAACAATAATCAACAAATGTGGAACTTCAATCCATGGGGAATGTTTCCACCATATATGCACCCAAGTCAAATACAAAACATGTTCGGAACAAACAACTTTGGTCAAATGAGACCATGGGGACCAACGTGAAAACTTTTTTTGGGTAAAAGGTCAACGACCCGGTAAATATATTACTCCAAAAAACATTTAAGTACAACGGATATGAGTGAATCCCATATCTCAGCCCGTTACATAGGCGAAAAGCTTACATAACAAGATACTTCCTATTTTCTAGACAAGAAAATAAAACCACTACCACATAATATTGAACGACTCGTACAAACATATAAACTACTTCCTACGATCTTGGAGATTAAAGCCATAAATGGCATTAAAAGCATCCAATTCCCCTGGAAGATCGTAAATTTGCTTCGAGTAATCATCATAGTCGTCAAACTCCTCTTCACGTTCATGACCTCCACCAAAAAGATTTGCTGATTCATCGAACGTGTTAAGAACCTCCTCCTCCTCACTATCAGAAACCACAACCTCACCCACCTTGGAAAATGGGTTAACCCTCTTAGTGACAGAAGCGGACGGAATAGGATGACCTTCATCATCCACAAGGGTTGCTTTCCCATCGATAAGTAGCTTTTCAAGCTTACTAATTTTATCAACTATAGGATTAGAACCAATATCCTTAGTTCCCATTGAATCACTCACAAGCGGTTCTTGTGATGTAGTACCAGTCTTAACCGACTCATCCTCCTTAACTTTCATTGTACTACCATCATCCACATCCTGGTTGGTGTCATAAGTAGGAATACCAAATGTATCCGTATCATCCATATTAAGAGCATCAAATTTGTTAGATGTAGAAATCTTAGTACCACTAGAACTAGCCACATCAGAAGTCTTCTTCTTAGTGGCACCAGCTTTCTCAGGCTCAAGAGGATTCTTTTTGGGTTGATACTGAAACTTCTTACCCACAACAGGTTTAGTAAACCCCACTTGACCCGGATTTGTAGAACCTCCATGCTTACCCTTCTTCTTGTGATTGACAGTCTTGAAACTATCAGTAGCAGGCTTAGTAGGCTGAACAGGAGGTATAATAACTGTAGGACAATCAGTCAGGGTATGACCAAATATCTTACACTTGTCACAACGGGGTGGTTGCCACTCATATTCAACCCGTATCTTCTCAATAGTCGAACCTGATCCATCAAGTAATGGTATTTCAACAGTGAGGCTATCCCGAAGCACCTTATCCGAATTCACTTCTATCATGCATCTAGCAAAACTACTGCGGCCCCACGATTCCTTGCACATCTGGCTTGTAAAAGCATCTAACCTTTTGGGTGTGCCAATCAGTGTGGCCAGAAGACTGAGGCCATCATCAGAAAACATAGCAAGGGGAACCTCATGGAATTTAACCCACACTGGGACTTTAGTCAAATCTTCTTTAAGGAGGTTTGTGTTCAAAGTCCATGGTTTAAGGATAATAGGAACATTTCTGATCAACCAAGGACCGTTATCAAGCACATCATCAACACCTTTCTTCGTGTTGAACTTAAAGAAGAAGAACCCCTTAGCATTCATCATAACCTTTTTGCACACCAAACTTAGCCCATGCATTGCGAACAAAGTAATCAACAACAGGAAAAGCAAGGCGTTGGCCAAGGAAGTAACCGTATAGAGTATTCTCAAACCGCGTGTTCACCTCTTCCACTACTTTCATTGGAACTGAAAGGTCAACATCATCCTTGATTTTGCTACATTCCAACCTCCGAAAATTAGACACATGTTTCTGAGGTTCATTAGAAGTAGCACCCGCACAAGAAACCGACTTCACACCAGTACCATTAGTAGGGCCAGAATTGGCACTCTTAATCAAATTCCCATTACGATCACCAGTACCAATAGTAGTACCATCCATAGGGTTCTTTGTAAGATTAACTTCAGAAGCCCAATTTCACATTGAATTTTGTTCATAGCATCATCAAAATTCTTATTCGCATTAGCAATTAATAGTTCCACAATAGGCTGTTGAGAGCCTTGTGAAGCCGAAGAAGCATCCTCCATTGTAACATTAGCATACGCAGCAAGTGAAACCGGCTTCACTTGCTCAGGCACATGTGCACTTACATCACAATCAACACCATTATCTGAACCACTACCCTTATCCATCTTCTCTATGGCAGTGAACTTATTATCCATCTTCTCTATGGCGTTCTTCTCTCCCATATCAGACATCATGAAACCCTTAACCAATAAATTGCAAACAAAATAAACAAGAAGAAGTAACGTCTGGTCTTCAAACTAACCGAGTAAAACGCTAGAAAAACTAGGGTTTATAAGCATAGAATCGCAATAACTAACCCATGATAATAGTGATGTCACAATCGGTGTAAGTAATAATTAAAAGAAGATAATAAAACCTCGTAACCGATTAACAAAAAACCCTAAGATGCGATTGAGACAAGAACCCTAAAACCAGTAACGATTTGATATAATCAACAATTAAAATAAAACTCAATTGAGGATTGTATAGGCAGGATCGATCAGGTTGAAATCGATTTAGGGTTGATGTTGGTCGCCAAAATCGCCTGGGGTGGGAGAGTCGACTTTTCTTAAAAACCCCAATGGTCTCTTTTGATGCTCTTTTATTGTTCTTTTAGGATAACATAGTTATATCATGTCATCCAACGTGAAAACTTTCGCCATTAATACATGGAAATCTTTGATGTCACCCCGTGTTCGGACTTTCCTTTGAAGATTTTGAAGTTTAACGCATTGAAGACGAAAGGTACACATTTCCTTTTATTTCCTTGTAAACAAATGCATGCTTAGTTTAGTATCTAGCTTTTATGTGATTTTGATTGGTTCATTATTCTCTCTAGTCTTTACTTCTATACATATATATACTTATTTACTTATACTATATCTAAATATATATATATATATATATATACATTTAGCTATATTTAGGATCTTATAACCTAGAAAACTCATTTGTTGATTTTCTAGAACTAGAAATTGTTCGTTTACGAACCTTTTCTTTTCCCCATTTGCCTTATTGAACTTTAATGTTCAACAACACTCATGCTGATGAAGAGAGATGAGTCGAAAAATCTATGGATGAAACAAACTCCCGGTTTCCGTTGCATTCGTCTCCCTCCTTTATTCTCGTCTTATAAGCCCATACTACATATATATATATATATATATATATATATATATATATATATATATATGTATATATATATATATATATATATATGTATATATATATATATATATATATATATATATATATATATATATATATATATATACTTATGAACCTTCCACAACGTTCTCGTGTACTTGACAACTTGATAAATTTCATCCGAAATGATCAAGAAAATTTAATTGACAAATTGTCGATTAAAAGTGTCAAGTAATTCCTTTCGTGCGAATACCCTCCAACGTATTTTTGATTAAATATAAATCTAATACATACATATGAATAATTTTTTGCTCTTTCCAGAAACCAAAATCACAAAAATCGAATTTTGGAGGGCGGCCCCCTTAATGTTTAAGGGGACCGGCAGCCAAATGTAGGGCGGCCCCCTTAATGTTTAAGGGGACCGGCCATCTGATAGCTCAAACCTGTTTTTCTTCTTTTTCCTTTTGCCAAACACTCCACTTTTTCATACTTCCCTTCCCTTGCTTCTGTTGTGACAAAAACCAAAACCCAAAAACCTCTCAAATCACTTCCAAATCACATAATTCGGGTTAATTCGCAAAGGGCAAATTCATCTAACACAATCACCATTACTTATTGTAAGTTTTTCATAACACATTTCATCTAATTTCATCTTATTTGATCATACTCATGATTATGCATGTTTTATAAAATTCGTCAAATTTCACAATTTCTTTCGAATTAAGCCTTAAAACTCCATAACCAAATGCTTCCCCTAGGATTAGGATGATTGATCAACACTAGAAACTAGTTATTATAAACTATCATGTCGAAATTTTTTGAAAAATTTCATACACTCCTTTTCAAAATTTTTAGTAAACTCATTGTTGAATAATGATTTGAAAACGTGTTAAAACTAATCACATTATATTTTTGTAACTTGTAAAACTTGAAATTACATTTTTCGACTAAGAAAAATTATATTGGTTCATAATATAGGGGTGTTTGGATTATGTCCAAATATTATCGAAACATAGTCATTATAATTTTTATAAAACTTTGTTATAATTATAAACCTAAAAATTGCCAATCGAACTCGTCAAGATATATAATTCATATATATATTGACATACTAGGGGTATAAGTCAATAGTTAAGGAAGCATTTGGTTTATTACTAAAAATGACATTTTTAAGTAAAAATACAAACCATCTTTTTCAAAAACAAATCACATGCATAAGAAACTTGCAAGAAATAGCTAGTTTTACAATCTAATGTAAATCTAGTAAATTTCATGATACATTAAGATGTTTAAAGGGGCGTTTGGATTTGTCCATAACTACTCATTAAACATCGTAAAGTATATCTAGAACGAGTTAAAAACAATATTAAGTGTCACAACCCGCTATTTCCCAGGTCAATACTAATTTCTAAACTCGAATTTAAATTCTTGACTTTTAATTTGAAACATTTTTACATGAGCCTTTTACTTGAATCGACGCGAATTTCTAATTAAATTCTAAGTACTCTAGGACTTAGGTTAATTTTAGTCCACAACGCTCCGGTACCTTGCTCCTTTCCCCAATTCATAATTTTATACTATAAAACAAATTTCTATTCTTTAAATACTTACGGTTTTAAAATTCAACAAAATGTTAATTTTTATTCAAGAATGTAACACATGACATACCCGATTCTCTCAACTATTATTTTTAGAGTATTTTTATACTTCCAAAATTATTACAAAAGTCCCAAAAATATTTTCCGATGACCAAGTTAAATTCTTTACATATTACGTTTAATTACGTATAACTTCCGTTAACTACCAAACTAATACCCGATACATATTTTTACTACCCAATACATTTAATATATACATTTTATAAAAATTACATTCATTTTTTTTTCCAATTTTCCCTATGGCCGCCCCTCCCCCTTGTTCCTTAATTAATTACCACATTTTTTTTTTCTACTTGTATTAATAACCATGAAACATGCTAATTAATTTTGTGTGCTTGAATAGTGATGTGCTTCCCATCCTTTCCCCTAAAATTCGGCCAAATCCAAGGACTTTGTCCTTGGATATTTTTGACCATCTTGACCAATTTTACTATATATACACTTGAGTTTAGTTACTCATTTATACTTACAAAGAAAAATATAATCACCTCCCATCTATATACTCCATTCGACACATCCAAGGAGCAAGGGAAGAAGGAGGCTTGTTGGGTATTTCCAAGGATACTAAGGGTAGTTTAACAAGGGTTTGGACAACTAATCTTGGGGTTACACTAGTGTTTTACAAATCTCATCTCACTAACCTCTTTGTAAGTAATTTTTATACTACTAATACTTCATGATCTTCATGATTTTTATGCTTGATAAGTGTGTATACTTAGTTATCACTTGGTACATGTTGAAACATCTTACATCCACTTTGATCTCTTGCCAAGAAAATATATTTTGTACAAGTTTTCATCACAAGAAAAGTTGTTAATAGAAATCTCTACAAGAAAATGAAATAAACTTTATATATATATATATATGTTAGTTTTGAATACTTGGATGATCTTGAACAAGGACTTTAAATATTATTAGGTTATGTTTAGATCACTATTTTTCTAGTTGATGGATGACCTAGGACAAGATTTGGAGTTGTTGGCAAAAGGTTGTAGCAAATAAAAACACTAGAAAAATAACTTGACATCATCCATGATAAATCTGTCCCTTTTCGACTCCCTGTGGAAAATCAGTATCTTGGTGGCCTTATTAGGCTAGAAATATAGAAAATAGATTTAATAATGAAAACATAGCCGCTTGAACGGGTTAAAACTGATTTATAACGAAAAAGATATGCTATTTTCAAGATTGACGACGAAAACTATATTTTCTGAAAAATGGTTTCTGTCCCGATTTTTGAGCTAGGAAAACTGAGGTTAAATGACATTTAGGCTAGCCGAGACCTTGAAAAACCTAGAGTATACTTGAATACCTTCGCGGGAATATATAGAACTTGAAAAACGGAGTTACGACGCAAAAGTTATGGCCTAGAAAAGTTGCGACGAAACATATACTTTTTGACAGCTTTGGTTCAAATAATAAAAGCTGATGGAATATTTAAAAATTGACTTTTGGACATTTTAGAGTATAATTTGGCTAAAATGACGTATATAAAAATGGTAGAACATTGTGTATACTTATTAGGTGCGTTAGAGTTTTTCAAAATATATATTTACAAGACGACAAATATTTGGTCGTGAGATTTACAAGCTACGTTTTCTAAAATGGTGGATGACTTAAATACGAGATTACTTTGATTACCTACGTTTTTGGCAATAAAAATTTCCAACAACATGTACAAGTGATAATATAGTGTATGACTTGCATGCTTGACCTTGTTTTCGAACCTAAGACATATGCATTATTTAGGCCGCGATTAGAGTACCCGGACTTTATTTCCAACTACTACTTTGTCTATCGGATATTGCTTTTGCTAAGGTGAGTTCATAACCCCTACTTTTACTTGTTTTACAACTGTTTTGGGGGAAGATACATGCTTATTACTATTTAAATTCAATGCTTGTTTTACTTGAACGCGATTCACTTTCTCAAACATTACTGGATGGTTGAAATACTTGATTGATTACTTGAATACCTTATGAATTACTTATTCCATCCTTGATTACTTTCTTATGGATACAAGTTCTTGCTTTTGCGGATATAAATACAAAACTGTTACTTTGCCTGAGTTACCGATTACTGCCACTAAAGTCCCCTTTTATCATGAACCGTTAATTACATGCGTGTAAGCGCGAATGCTGTGGATAGATCTATTTGGGTTGACACCCCGTCCGAGTTGGTCGCGCCAACCTGTCAAACGGACGCATATCATTCGGATTACTTCCGAGTGTCTGGCAAACACTTACTTGGGGCATTTTATGCTTGATTGCATACGATTACGTCGAGCTTCGGGGTCATGAGCTTTAGGCACTGTATACCTTATTTTTGGCTGTGACATTGTATTTGTTATATTGTCTTGCCTTCCGCAAAATACTTGTTTACCGAAAATACTTGTTTACCGAAAATACTTGTTTACCAAAAATACTTGTTTACCGAAAATACTTGTTTACCGAAAATACTTGTTTACCGAAAGTACTTGTTTACCGAAAATTACTTGTTTACTAAAATCTATGAACTCACCAGCTTTATACTGACGTTTTAGCATGTATTTTCAGGTTCTTAAGGCGTTATCTTACCTTTGGTGGCTTTTGGCATGGCATGGTCATAGAAGACTCTGATAACTAATTGGGACCGCTTTAACTAAATTATGGGCCTATTTCCACACTTCTTTTATAATATGAAAAATAAATGCTTTGATAAAAATTTTCATTCTAAATAAATGAAATGAAACCATTCTTTGTACCATATGTTATGATACCAATTGAGTTGCACCCCAGTGACATGTAAGCTTCCGCTGGACCCGATTTCTGGGGTGTGACATTAAGGAACATGGTAATCTACTTCTTAGGATTAGTAACGAAGTATGTTTACGTTCCAACATAAACCTTAACAATAAATATATACTTTTATCTTTCTTTATATTTATTTTGGTCTTTTTGTATTGTTGATGTGTTTAGGTGAAAATGCCCAAAGCAACTACCGATGATCTTTCTCACACTAAAAACTACATTCCTAAAGTTTCCCAACTCCCTACCACATCTCCTTTCATTGGACTTATATATCGTCAAATTGAAGATAGAAATGTTCATGAAGGAGGTGTAGTAGATCTTGCTTTTGCTCAATCCGAGTACATAAATCGCTTGTTTTCAAGCATCAACTTCAATTGTCTTTATGAAATAAATGAACCTATCATTCCTCGCTTCATAATGGATTTCTATAGCCAAGTCACCGTCCAAGCCAATGATCTTGGTTTCATCACCATCTCTTTCATGATTCAAAATGAATTTATCTCCCTAACTCTCGAACAATTTGGTCATATCCTCCAAATTCCATTTAGAGGTCAAGCCGTTTTCTCAAATGAGTGGGACCTCGAATCTCTTAATCGCTATCACCAACCTTCGGTCCCTATCTCGACGAAATTCCTCATCCCGACAAAATTCGTCAAGTCCCTGGTATAGAACGTGCCACCACAAGCTGAAAAAAAATCCAAAAACGTTCAAATCTCTCCATACCAACTTCTCCTCAAGGAATTAAGCCCTCACATGAAGCGTTGGGAAGAACTCATTCGTGAGAATGCGTTTGGTACTGGAGGTCACCGGGACCATCTCCCGGCGAGCCTTGCTCACATGTTGTATTGTATAGCTGTCGAAAAGCCGTACAATTTGGCCTACTTCTTCATCAAACGGATTGAGTGTGCTAGAAAAACTCCCAAAGCCAATCTTCCATATGGAATGTTCCTCACTCGTATCCATCGTCATGTTATCGAGTACTACCCCGATCTTGACAATAGTATCTATGAGTCCATCTACCCCACTCTACGTCCTCTCGCTCTAAAACAAGCTCGACGAACTCGAAGTGACAAGGGTAAACCTCGTCGTCAAAGCTCTCATGGATCGTCTTCAAGGCAAGACGATGACGATGAGGAGGAAAACATCCATGATGCTAGTACCCCTTCGTTTTCTGAGTTCGTTGACAATTTAGAGGATCTTGACTATCCCGACTATTCTACCCCATCTCCTAGTGATCAAAACGAAGAAGTGCTTCATGAACGAACTACCGAGATGCTTAGAAGACAAAAGAGCTTGCACGAAGAAGTTAGAGGTGGCTTCAAATCTATTGGAAAGACTTTGAAGGGTATGTTCGGGAAGAAAAAGAAATGATATGCTTGGATTATGCTTGTTAAACAATATTTATTTTTATGTCTTGTGTGCTATTTGTCCGAAGTATATTCGGAAGTACTTATTATTTGGATATTTGTTTAGGATGCTAACTTGATGGTTTTTAATATATGCTTTTTAATGCATGCTTCTCATAAACTATATATATATATATATATATATATATATATATATATATATATATATATATATATATATGTTTGCATGATTAGTTAATGTTTAAATAAATATATGGCATGTATGCTTTCTAATAGACCAAAACAAATGTGAAATGTCCAAATAGAGCTTGCTGCAAATACAAAACAGAACACAACATTTTTCTAGAAAATTTTTGAAATTTTTTGGTTTCTGGGTCGTCAGATGGGCGGCCCCCTTAAATCATAAAGGGCGGCCCCCTTAAAATTAAGGGGACCGGCCTCCATTTAAGGGGACTGGCCATCTGGAACAATTTTTACACTGTTTTCTTTTGCATCTTGTGATCCCTTTTGCTAGTCCCAGCTACTATTTCCTTTAAAAACTAAACTGATTTTGGAATATAACATTACAATTTCAAATTAATTCCACTTCTAAACATGTTTTCCCACTATATAATCTCCATGCATGTTTAATTCACATTCCATCATCCTCAAACATTCATCAAACATCATCATGTCATCACCAAGAACCACCTATTCAAACAATGCCAAGAAACAAAAACTTGTCATCATTCCACCCAAACAACTCTTCGTTGATCTTACAAATGAAGACAACACCACTCCAGCTCCACCACCTCAATGTTCATCTCCTAGTGCACCAAATGCACCCTCCAAAACACCTTCAACAAATGGAAACTCCACCTCCTCCATACCATCCACTTCATCCATAAATGACTACATCAACACCCACTTATCTCCTCCAACAATTGATCAACCATCACAACCTACCAATGAGAACACATCTCTTGCACTCACTCTCTCATTATCACCATTAACACCACTTGATGCACATTTCTCATCATCTCCTATCAACCCACCAACCTATAACCCCATCCCATGGAGCTTACTTGAAGCTCATGGAGACACTTGCCTTTGTTGCATTCACAACCGAACAATTGAGACTTGGTCTTTTATTTTAATGATGATTCTAAGCCTTTAAGGCTTTTGTTTATTGCATTACTTGTTATGGTTGTTAATGTAATGCTTGATGTATCTTTTTTATATTATTAATGTTATGGTTATATTTAGTCTCTACTCTTGCATGCTATATACATATATATGTTGCTTGCCACTAAATATTTTTGCAAGATATCCATATCTCGATTCCTTTTGGCCTCTAAACGAGGGGGAGTATACTTCGAGGGGGAGTTTACATTAACATGGGATAACCTTTTTGATGCTAACAAAAAGGGGGAGAAGTGATATAAACTCACAATAATACTTGAATGTATACTAATTTTCGATTAATGAGTTTAAATTTTGTAATCATCAAAAAGGGGGAGATTGTTGACATAAATAATGTGTGAAAACGTTATTCATATCTTTCGATATCCCTATATTTTGACGATCACAAAATGTAAAATCATCAATCGTATAATTACTACGTAAACAAGTATTAAGCTAGTTTATATCACTATATCCAACTTAATCACTTAAGGTATGGATAAACAAGTGCTTAATACATCTCATGATCAAAGGGGTATTTAATTAACTAACACAAAGTTTATTTAATTATATAAACATATTATATATTTTTGAAAAACACTTTTGGTAATTCAGAAAAATGTTTTATTCATACTAAATATATGAATTCAAATTTTTAACCAAAATCAGTTAGTTTTTCACCAAATAAACTTTCCCCACTAAAAGACAAGGATTCTGGCCGTTTCAGCTGGGCGGCCCCCTTAATTATAAGGGGCGGTCCCCTTAATTTTAAGGGGGCTGGCCTTGATTTAAGGGGACCGGCCACGCTCCTCTGTCAGAATCTTTTGCCTATAAATACCACATTAAACCTGGATTTTTGTCTCACATTTTGCACGAAATTTTCAGATCTATAACTCTCTAAAACCCTTTGATCATTTGTATATTAATCCTTGTTTCAAGTGATTCAATCCCTCATCATCCATTCTCATCCAAAGTGTAAAAGAAGAACACTCTTTCTACAACCAAGTTCAAGAAGTGTTGAAGAGTAGTTGTGCATAGTGTATATATATTCATTTGTGAATATTGTGATGTGCTTGTGATTAATTGTGTATAAGATATAGAAGTTGTGTAGATAATAGAAGTTGATAAGTAGTGAAGTAGGTTAGTTGTGAAGATAGGTGTGAAGTAGAAGATTGGTGTGTAGAAGATAGTTGTGAAGAAGATTGGTGTGTAGTATATTGGTGTGAAGAAGTTGTGTAGAAGTTGTGATCAAGTTGTGAAGTTGTGTGGTGTGTAAATTGGTGTGTAAGGTTTTCTCCGCCAAAAGGGAGTTTGTTGACATAGTGAAGAAAACTCTCGAGTAGGTGACTCGGGGAGTGGAGTAGGAACAAGGAAGGTGTCCTTGTAGCCAAACCACTATAAATCCTTGTGCTGTGGTTTGATCTTTCTAACTCTTCCCATTACTTATTTATTTACCTTTACTATATTAGCTTTGTTAGTTAGTTACCATACAATTGTTCATATAGTGCAAGTATTGAGTTCACATAAACTAGAATCGAAGTTTTTAAAACAAACTTGTGTTTATAAATTTAAAAGGACGTAAAACTATTCAACCCCCCTTCTAGTTTTCCACACATGTGTCAAGATAGAACTACTATGTATGTAAACTTTTGTGTACATTATCTTCGTGTATTCAAAATGAATTCCCAGGGTTCAATCCTTAGCGACACCCTGGTATTCGAATATATGGAATGTGTAATGTACTAATGTGAAATTCAATCGTCACGACATTTCATTTATGCACAAGTTTGATTGTTTGAGTTTTGTTTTAGTTAATCAAGGATTGCACTAAAATGGGGAAGGAATGTTGGATATTTTAGTGTAATTGGATTAACTTGTTTGACCAATTTAGTCATAATAACACATCATTTAGGCTTGGAGGTGCGGAGTGCACACCTAATTGAATCTATTATGATCCTAGGGCCGAAGCCCCTAAGGGACGGTCTAAGTTGTTATGGTAAAAGTTCCTCAGAAAATTAAATTTTCAGAAATTAAGGGACTAATTTTGACAACTTTGAAACCCTTGGAAAACTATATAAAAAATAGTTTGTGCCCTAATCCCAGATACAGATTTTGATACGCTTTTCTTTGGTCATCAATTTTCTCTGGTTCATAAGAATTCAAACAAAAACCATACAAAACGTTCTCAATCTCTGGATTGTATCCGATTGAATAATTCGGGGGAATCACCGAATTGATTCGATCTGAAAGTGTTCACACGCCTTTCAGAGATTCACACTATATCCGGTTGGGTTCGTTGATTCCGCTTATCCCCTACATATAACCCATGGATTTGTGCTAGATGAGAAGGGTCTAAAACGCCACGTACTCTAATTGAAGGAGGGAAGAATCAAGAGGTTGGTGATTGTTTTCCAATGTTCTCTCTAGGAAGAACCTTCCTATTGAGCAGGTGTGCTTAAACTTTGGGTTTCAAGTGTCGATTATACACCAGTCGTGTTAATTGGATCTCAAGTTCTTCGACAAAAATGGGACATTTACAGAAAACGAGGAACTTTGCGGTTTCTTTTAGGAAATCTTCATAATCGGAAAGTATGTTTTTCATATATGTCTCAGAAATATTTGGTTTTAACTTTTAAATATAGTTTATGCATTACCATATATAATGTTTTTTTGTAGACTGAAAATGCCATTTCATATGACGAGCTTCCTGAGATCGATCAGCATGCTCTGCTTCAGCTGAAAGCATTGTGAAAAGCATCAAAGAAAGCTATAAAAGCTATCAGTTCTTTAAAATATCCCAGGTGAAAAAATTATTTTTCACCCACCTAAACTAGACCTGTTATCACGGTAAATATTATTTTTATCTAGATAAAAAATTTCTTATTCTTTCATAGTAAATATTTTTTTGTCTTTTCAGATCATTCAAAGATTTGTCATTGTTATTCTCTCAAATATCTACTTCGATGTTGTCAAAGATCGCCTTTATGTTGGGCAATACTCTCTCTCTCATATATCTGTTAGGATCATGGGAACATAATCAGTGGCAAAAGGGCAGTAGCAAAAACATAAAAACCAGCAACAATAATTCAGGACATTGGAGCACTAAAGCTGGTATTTCATTTTTATGAAAAAGAGTTGTTGTACATACTTCCATATCTCTTATTAGTTATATAAGTGAATAACCGACCTTACAAAGACTAACCGACCTTACAAAAACAACCGACTTACAAATTCTAGATACTACCAAAATGACTAAAATACCCTTACAACTAATATTACCAAACTGCCCTTAGGAGGTCAAAGTCAAACCAACTAACAATATCAATGAAGTTTAATTTGATTTATAGTGACAAAGTATTAAGTAGACTATAATATGTTGATTCTGTTTCAGTAATGCTTCGAGTTTTACAAGGTGGAGTTGTCTAACAGTTCATGCAGATCATCTACTCTCCATAGTGAGAGTCATTGCTCCAATAATGCCTCATCTGGCTGAGGATCTCACTTTAGAATATAATATTGACAATGCTGACATCGCTAAAGATGGCTTGCCTTTCATGAGGAAGATACTGATTTTTGGGAGATGGAGCTTTTAGACATTGTGAAACGAAAGAAGTGTGTTGAATAGTAGAATGTTATTGCAAAGTGGCGTATTTATAGGAGTACAAAGTTGCATCCTCTTGATGTGATGGCATTTTACATGATCAATAGATACTTACATTTCCTAACAATTGATTTTGATTTGTAAAATTACATAATAACAAGTACTGACAATGACAGTTAATAAGTAAAAAAAAATATATATATGTATAGTCATGCCTGCAATGAAACAATTTGAGATTGTTAAAGTTGTAAATTTACTTAAAGTAACAATTACAATGAAACTAGGGGTGGACCCAATTTTTAGTTAAGGGGGACCGACCGTGCTTAAGGCAATTCATAGTGATGGATATCGTTTCAAAATTTAATCTATAATTTTGTAGATATGCCTATAGAATAAGGGTGGGTGAGCATAAAAACTAGTATTGACTTGTAGTCAAAGTAAATAATGAATGAAGTGGGTTGATTAGGGATGGTTCAACACCCACTAGTCACCCTACTATCTCAGCCCTTGAATGACTCTGATTTGTAAATTTACTTAAAGATGCCAAGTAAAATCCAAACCAATATCAAAATGTAACATTACTAGATACTGCTTGTTCAAATGGAATTTGTATAATATATGACTATTTTGGGTGTATTCATACTTTGATCTCATAATTCAAACCAGCACTTTAACACTTATCAATAAGTTATTTTTCGTTTGGTCTTGTAAAATCTACTTGCATCTAACGCACTTGACATCCATTGAAACTTCGAATTCAACCCACAACATTGTTTTTTATTCATGAACACAACTTGTTATTAAGTAATAATGTACAATAATGTTGGCAAGTAACAATGGAGCTATTAGACATTGTGAAACGAAAGAAGTATGTTGAATAGTAGAATGTTATTGCAAAGTGGCGTATTTATAGGAGTACAAAGTTGCATCCTCTTGATGTGATGGCGTTTTACATGATCAATAGATACTTACATTTCCTAACAATTGATTTTGATTTGTAAAATTACATAATAACAAGTACTGACAATGACAGTTAATAAGTAAAAATAAAAATAAAAATATGTATAGTCATGCCTACAATGAAACAATTTGAGATTGTTAAAGTTGTAAATTTACTTAAAGTAACAATGACAATGAAACTAGGGGTGGACCCAATTTTTAGTTAAGGAGGACCGACCGTGCTTAAGGCAATTCATAGTGGGGGGTATTTAAAGTAATGAAAGGGTATTTAAAAGTAACGATTTTTATTACTCATCTGTCTTCCCTCCTTCCCATGGATTTGTTTACTTTCTTCTTTGTATCTTCCACTTGCACAGCTAACTAACAAAACAGGTTGAAGAAGATCTAAACTGCTGCTGGAAATCGGCGGTCAATGTTGATCGAAAGCTTTGAGAAACGAAAAAGTCGTCAAAAGTTTATGCAAATTCGTTGAAAGAAACGAAACGTTATCTTACAAACGTTAAAACAAAAAATAAAACCAATTTAGTATTCGCAAACGGGCCTGAAAAACGGAGCAAAATAAGCCCACTGCAAGGCCCAGAAAATAACAGTTTTTTAATCACAAAATTGGTCGTTGTCAACGCAAATAGTACATATAGAGAATAGCACACAAACATATTTGTTAAAACCCAACGCACCATAATCTGTTTCCAACCGCACCCTCAAAGCTGAAAATTAACGCACCCTAAATGACTCGAACTAAAACAATTTACCACACCCTTGTGTATTTCTCGTTTGTGTTAGTGAATTTAGTGCACTTGAGGGATTAATTCACACCTGGTAATGGGTTTGGAGGTATGGAGTGTACACCCATTTGGTCACTGAATCCCCTGACTCAATAGTGGTTATGTAATGATTCTGCTGATAGCAGGAATCTGATTCTGCTGATGAGAGATTCTGCTGATGATGTATTCTGCTAGTAGAATCTGCTACTAGTATGATTCTGCTGACGGCATCAGTTTATTCTGCTGCTCGTTTTTAACCACTGATTCCTAATATTATGGAAAGTATTATGTTATAATTAATGGGCCGTTAATTATACATAATTCCATGGGCTAGGTTTGAGTATTCTCTATTATAAATAGAGGTCATAATACATCTGCATGGATATACAAAATCACAAAACCCTAAACACTTGAATACGCATCTGGTTCTTGGTTTGTGCCTAAAACAAGAACATCACTTGGTCTTATCCCATAGAGATATTCGTGTAACCCAGGCATAGGGTCGAATAGTTTCTATTGGAAAGTGATACCACGATTTCAAGTGAATATCCGGTACCTTATTGATTATCTTAACCCTAATCTGGGAATTTGTTTACACATATTAACCAACAATCAATAGAAACTATTCGTGATAATCAATGGCTGCTAACTTTTCCAAGTTGGAAAAGTTTGAAGGTGTTGATTTCAGAAGATGGCAAAAGAAGATGCACTTCTTGTTGTCAAGTATGAATGTGGTTTATGTTCTGACAACTCAAATTCCAGAAGATTTTGGAGATGATGCTACTATGGATCAGATGAGGGCAAGAAGCAAATAGGAGAATGATGACTACATATGCAGGGGTTTAATTCTCAATGGTATGTCTGATTCTTTATTTGATATTTATCAGAATGTTGAAACTTCTCAAGAACTATGGGATTCCTTGGAAGCCAAATATATGACTGAGGATGCATCAAGTAAGAAGTTCCTTGTAAGTAATTTTAACAATTACAAAATGGTTGATTCTAGACCTGTCATGGAACAATACAATGAACTTCTTAGTATACTTGGTCGATTCACACAACACAACATGAACATGGATGAGGCTATTTCAGTCTCGTGTATCATCGATAAACTGCCTCCCTCTTGGAAAGATTTCAAGCATATGCTTAAGCATAAGAAGGAGGAGTTAACTCTTGTTGAGTTGGGCAGTCACTTGCGCATTGAGGATTCACTCAAAGCACAAGACATTGACAAGCCAAAGAGTAGCACTGCTACTGGTCCATCAGTTGTCAATATGGTAGAGCATAACAACTCCTCCAGGAACAATGACAACAAGGGCAAGCGTAAGCATCTAGATAACACCAAATCTGATCTTAACAAGAAACCTAAGGTGACTTGTTGGAAGTGTGGGAAACCTGGACACTTCAGGAAAGATTGCAAGGGTGGTAAAATTGGAAACAAATCCAATGGATCAGGCACAGGTGGAGGGAATGGTAACACCAATTCTCTGAAAGGTCAGAATGTGTTTAATAAGTCTTTTAAGATTTATTATGTTACATATATATCTGACATTTACTTTGTGCAGGATGATGATGTTGCATGGTGGGTTGACTCTGGAGCAACAATTCATGTGTGTAAAGATAAAAGCTGGTTCAAGACCTATGAGTCAATGAATGATGGTTCTATTCTTCATATGGGAAACGAGTCAACTGCCCTGGTGCATGGAAAATGATGTGTTGATTTGAAGTTTAGTTCAGAAAAGATTTTTTCTTTATTTAATGTGTAACACCCCGAAATTTGATTAAGCAGCGGAAGTCTAATCGGGGTCATTACAGTTTAGTACACAGTCATACTCATAGAAAACAATTCAAAAGATTGTCAATATCATTCCATGAAAACTCAAATATTCAGAGTTACAAACATTTTTCCAAAATGTTAATTGTTTAGCAAAAGTAATGATGAGTTTGTAAAGAATGATATAATTATTGAAATCAAAGAGGGAGGTCCTGTGCCCTTTGCCAGCTCCGTGCCGCCATGCTTGCTAATTTCCTGAGATAAACATGCTTAAAAAGTCAACACAAAGGTTGAGTGAATCCATAGTAGTTTAAATAGTAATAGTGTGAACACAAGTCAAGCATTTGAAATAAACAAGCCAAGATAGACAGGTCTTGACTAAATCGGGTGTAATATTGCTCCTAAGCCTCACGAAACGCAAGCCTTAACATTGATTTGACATATCATAAAGATAATAACAATCATCTACACCACAGCGGATGTAAATGACAAGGGGCCCTCGGTGACAGGAAATGTGCCAAATTTCCATAATACCTTGAATATAGCACACCTCCTGCCAAGTGATCACCTTGACAGAGGCGGGCTGCCATCCAATAGATCTATCAACTATATTCGCGCTCACTCGCAAGTGATTAAGGTTCGTGATATGAGGGACTTGTAGCAGAGGTGTCAACTTAGGCAATATCGGGTGATAACAGCATACAGAAAAATACTTGTGTTCGATTTATAGCATGTATCTCCCCACGGGGTTTAAAAACAATTAAAATGTGGGACCATGAACTCACCTGAAAGGTGCGTAATCACAACGGTGCTCAAATGTGATGGTGTATTGCTATGACTAGCAATGAAATTCCTCCGACTTGCGACCTATAAATATATTGTAATCGGTGTTTTAGATTTGTGTCGTAAATGACATGTGATATGCCTCGTGTACGGTGATATTTGTTCGGGTGCTTTATCATATACCAAAATAACCTCACATAGTTATTTGTATCGTTGTTACGAACCGGTGTTCGATAAATATTAACTCGTTATGAAAATTAATATCGTTAAAAATATTTATGATTAAATATTTTTAATAAAGTTATATATATATATTTAGGTTAAAGAAATATATATATATATATATATATATATATATATATATATATATATATATATAAAGTATATGAAAAGATTAATTATAAGAATATATTTTGTCACAATTCAACCTTTAACTTTAAGAAAAGTTAACTCTTTTACCCTTTTGTTAAAACAATTACATTTTTAGTCCTTATTATACTTTTTCCACTTTAATCCTTGATCTTTGGAAAATTACGGTTTCTACCCTTCATTTAATTCAAATCGACAGTTTCCAAAGTGGTCTGAAAGTTTTCATGCTTTGTCACATTTAGTCCCTTTACGTGGGACTTTTGCAAAAATAGTCCTTGTTGAATTTTTCGAAAACCAAACTTTTGACACAATAAAAAGTGACTTTTATAACCTAAAAACTTGTTCAAATTCAGTTTTCTAAAGTCTTATACATTTCGACTTTTCTTCAAGTTTTCAAACCGAAATCTTATTATGAAATAACCTTGGGCTCGTTAGCCCTTTTAAGGCCCAAAGGGTGTTTAGTTTGTTGTTAAGGAAAAAAAAATATGGTTCGACTAAGGTTTAATTTGGGTCTAGTTTTCGTGATGTAAAACCGTATATGTCTTGCATGTTTGGTTGTCTCGGTTAAGCTTGAGTCGAATATTGGGAGGGTCGAAGAAAACATATAAGTTGTACGTGTAGATAACAAATGACGAGCCCTTTCCTCAAGGGTGTCGAGATATATATACGTATATATTATAAGTGTAGTAATGAAGCAAAAATGGTGTGTGTATCGTGTATATGTGATATGTATGATACGAGCAATGTATAGAATGAAAAGGGAAGAATATAACTTACAACACCAAGAATTGGTGGTGATGAGGTCGTGTGTATGTGTAACGAGAACAAACCAAGGTGATACCCTCCTCGTGAAGTGATCTTGTACCAAAACTTAGTTACCCAACTCGTTCTCTACCCAACCCTAGCTCGTGTCCTCCTTGCTCCTTCTCGACAGCAACACAACCGAAAGAAATAGTGTGTTTGACTTGAAATTTTTGTGGAATTGGGAGTGTGTGAGTTCTTTAGCATTTAATGTGGCTTTTATAGGGTGTGAGGGTGGTTCGAATGTCTCCAAGAGACACAACATCTCTCGAAAGGTCTTGTCTTGCTCGACAAAGTTGTCTTGGTCTCCTTCGTGTGGTCTTATCGAGTGTAGAAGTCTTGAGAGGCTACAATCTTATTTTATGGCTAGGTCTTAGAAGGTTTTAGGCATGTGTTGTACAATAATCTTTGTTTATTGTTTGTGTTTGGGATTAAGAAACATATGTTCTAGTGGTTAAAGTGTTGGGCGTGTAATGAGTTTATCCAAGGGTCGGACGGCTCATGTGTGGCTCTTGTAGGGTGTTACAAAGTCAAAGGTTGTGGCATGTGATTTTCAAGCTCGAAGGGAACAACAAAGTGAAAAACATGTGTATATTGTAGCAAGGAAAATCCATGGTTCTCGTTTGTATTTCATGCGTAGCAGCCAAGAAGAAAGAACAAAAAGAAGTAGTCAGTGGGCTCGTGCAAAAATCCGGTCCAATTACAAAGGCATGGTGTGGTGGGCTTGAGGTTGTGTTCGGCCCAACAGTAGGGCAAAAGGAAAAAAAATAGCTTTGGGCTAAGGGGGTGATATTCGGCCCAATGTAACGGGGTGTCGCGACTAGTGTTTTCGTAACTTTTATTTCGGTGTCGGTGTCGGTTCGTGAAAATCTTAATTATTTAAATGGTGTCGTCATTTATATATATATACTCATATATATATAGTAATAACAAATTTGTAAAAGTTAATATATACATAGTGTCGTATATATATATATATATATATATATATATATATATATATATATATTAATAATTTCTCGTTGTTCAATTTGGGTGTCGGGTCGCAAGTGGGAGTTACCGGTGCTTAACCTCATTGGGTGACATCCAAGAGTGACATTTGGGTGACAAATTATACTCGGGTGTCGACAAACGGTGATTAAAAACATTCGGGTGCTCAAACAAATAGTGACCAAAACAATCGGGTGTTAAACCAACGGTGTTCAAAACAATCGGGTGTTCAAACAAACAGTGTCTCATGTAAAAAATTTAAATTAGCCTGCAAAAATGGCTTAGTTTAGAATAATGTTGATAATTAGCATTAATAAATGACCTGGGATTTTACGGTGTATTACAGTACCCACCCGTTAGATTGGATTCGTCCAGGAATCCAAAGTTGAATCGGTGCTCGGGGTTGTCTCATCGAATAGTTGTGGGTATTTGGCACGCATTTGATCCTCGCACTCCCATGTGTACTCGGGTCCTCTCTTAGAGTTCCATCTGACCTTAACAATGGGAATGCGACTATGCTTAAGTCGTTTGACCTCCCTATCCATAATCTCAACGGGCTCCTCAATAAAGTTCAACTTGTCATTGATTCTGATCTCCTTCAATGGAATCACAAGTGTTTCATCCGATAAACACTTTTTCAAATTTGACACGTGGAAGGTGTTGTGTACTCTACTGAGTTCCTCAGGTAATTCCAGTTTGTATGCCACGGGACCGATCCTTTCAATGATTTCGAAGGGTCCAACGTATCTTGGGTTTAGCTTTCCACGTTTTCCAAACCTAATCATCCCTTTCCAAGGTGATACCTTAAGCATGACCTTGTCTCCAACTTGAAACTCTATTGGTTTCCTTCGCACATCGGCATAACTCTTTTGCCGATCCCTAGCGGCTTGTAATCGCTGCCTAATCTTCACTATTTTCTCAGTGGTTTCAAGAATCAACTCGGGACCTGAGAGTTGTACATCTCCAATCTCAGCCCAACAAACTGGTGATCTACACTTTCTTCCATAAAGTGCTTCAAACGGTGCAGCCTTAATGCTAGCGTGATAACTGTTGTTATATGAAAATTCTGCTAACGGTAGGTGTTTATCCCAGCCTTTTCCAAAATCAATCATACATGCCCTGAGCATGTCTTCCAGGGTTTGTATAGTCCTTTCACTTTGACCATCAGTCTGTGGATGGTAAGCTGTACTCATATCTAACTTAGTTCCCAAGGCTTTCTGTAAAGATCGCCAAAAGTTAGACGTGAAACGGCTGTCTCGGTCGGAGATAATAGAAATCGGCACTCCATGCCGGGAAACTATCTCCTTTAGGTACAAACGTGCAAGAACATCCATATCATCAGTCTCTTTGATTGGCAAGAAGTGCGCTGACTTCATGAGACGATCGACAATAACCCAAATAGTGTCCAACCCACTCGATGTCTTGGGTAATTTCATAATGAAATCCATTGTAATCCTTTCCCATTTCCATATTGGTAGCTCGGGTTGAATCAAAAGACCGGATGGTTTTTGATGTTCAGCCTTTACTCTTGAGCAGGTCAAACACTTACCGACATACTCTGCAATGTCAGCTTTCATGTTTGGCCACCAATACAACTTCTTTAGATCTTGATACATCTTGTCCAAACCAGGATGAATGGAATATTTAGACTAATGAGACTCGTGCATGATGAGGTCTCGTATTCCTCCATACAATGGAATCCAACTTCTGTCCTTGAAACACAGCCTTCCATCTGGTTTCTTGACAAATCCATTCGTGCTTTCTGGCATGCCGTAAATCTTCTCGTGCGGTCTATTCTCTTCCTTAAGGGCCTCAGCTTGAACTTCAAGAATTTGAGACGGAAGTGGTGATCTAATTGTCATACCCAATGACCTAACTCTGAGGGGTCTAAGTCGTTCCTTTCGACTCAAGGCATCTGCTACAACGTTTGCCTTCCCCGGGTGGTAGCGGATCTCACAATCATAGTCACTTAGCAACTTTAGCCATCGACGTTGCCTCATGTTCAACTCCTTTTGATCTAAAATGTGCTGAAGACTCTTGTGATCGGTGAAAACCATACACTTGGTTCCATATAGGTAGTGTCTCCAGATCTTCAGAGCGAATACCACTGCTCCAAATTCTAGATCATGAGTAGTGTAGTTCTCCTCGTGGGGTTTAAGCTGTCTAGAAGCGTAAGCTATTACTTTAAGTCTCTGCATCAATATGGCACCCAAACCTTGGATTGATGCGTCACAATATACCACGAAGTCTTCACTTCCTTCGGGTAGTGCTAATATCGGTGCTTCACAAAGCTTCTGCTTCAAAAACTGAAATGCCGATTCTTGTTCTTCTCCCCATTCAAACTTCTTCTTCTTCTGTGTTAACTCAGTCAAAGGTTTAGCAATCCTTGAGAAACCTTCAATAAATCTCCGATAGTATCCGGCAAGACCTAAAAATTGGCGTATCTCGGTAGGACTTGTTGGTGACGCCCAATTTTTAACAGCTTCGATCTTGGCGGGATCAACATGAATACCCTTACTGTCAATAACATGCCCAAGAAATTGTACCTTCTCAATCCAAAAATCACACTTGGAAAATTTGGCGTATAATTTCTCTTCTCTGAGCAGTGTTAGTATAGTCTTTAAGTGCTCTACGTGCTCTTCCTTACTACGTGAATAAATAAGGATATCATCGATGAATACAATCACAAACTTATCAAAATAGGGTTTGCACACTCGGTTCATTAAGTCCATAAATACAGCGGGTCCATTTGTTAGACCGAATGGCATTACTTGGAATTCGTAGTGGCCGTATCTTGTCCTGAAAGCCGTCTTAGGGATGTCATCTTCCCTAACTCTCAGTTGGTGATAACCCGATCTCAAATCAATCTTCGAGTAGACACTCGATCCTTGCAGTTGATCAAACAAATCATCTATCCTTGGCAACGGATATCGATTCTTAACTGTAAGTTTGTTCAACTCACGATAATCGATACACATCCTGAAGGTTCCATCCTTCCTCTTCACAAATAACACCGGGGCTCCCCATGGTGATGAACTAGGGCGAATAAATCCTTTATCCGACAATTCCTCCAATTGTCCTGATAACTCCTTCATTTCTGATGGTGCAAGCCTATAGGGTGCTCGTGCTACGGGTGCTACTCCTGGCATCAAGTCAATTTGAAATTCCACTTGACGAGTAGGCGGAAGGCCAGGCAAGTCCTCAGGGAAAACTTCTGGAAAGTCCCTGACTACTGGCACATCCTCGAGTCGTTTCTCTTCCGACTTCTTCTCGGTGACTTGAGCCAAAAAGACTTGACATCCTCGTTCGATGTACTTCACAACCTTGACCCAAGAAACGATGCTTAGACGTGTCTTACTTCGCTCTCCGCGAACAACCAGGGTTTCGTTATTCTGTGGGATGTGAACGACCTTTCCGTAACAAATGATCTTAGCGCGGTTCTCGGATAACCAATCCATTCCTACAACGACGTCGAAACTACCGAGTCTAATAGGCATAAGGTCGATAACAAATGGGGTGTCTAATAGTCATAGGGTGCAACCTCGGAGTATAGTGTTAGTGCTTACTAGCTTCCCATCGGGTAGTTCAATCTCATATGTTGTGTCTAGTTGGGTGGGTGTAATATGAAGCAGGGGTGCAAGAGAAATAGATACGAAACTTTGATCGGCTCCGGAATCAAATAAAACTTTAACGAGGCGGTTGTTTAGAAAGAACGTACCCGTAACTACGTTCGGATCTTGCTGGACATTTCCATCTCCCAGCACGTATGCTCTCCCACGTGCATTGTTATCCTTGTTTGGGCACTGACGCCTATAGTGTCCTTTCTCTCCACAAGCAAGGCATACCACAGCCACGGGTTGCAAGTTAGCTCCTGTCGCCTTGCAATCTTGTGTCTTATGTCCAACCCTTGAACACTTCCCGCACTTACCATATCAGGGTCCATTGTGATGCATCTTACACTTGTCACAGAATGGAAGAGGTCCAGCATACCTAGCATCCTTAACTGGTGCAGCGACATAAGCTCTGACAGCTTCCTGTCGTCGGTCCTGTTGGTTGTGGTGGGTGTTTCTGTCATGGTGATAGTTACGGTTGGGGTTTCGGTTGTTGTTGTTGTTGTTGTTATTGTTATTGTTGTTGTGATTGTTGTTGTTGTTGTTGTTTGTCCTTCGATCATCAAACTTCCTTTTGTGATCGTTGTTCCCTTGAGCAGAGTTACGCTTAATCTCCCGGTCTAGCAGTCTTTGGGCAATGGACATTGCTTCATCCAAAGATTGAGGCTTAGACGAGGTGACGTTTCCCTCAATGCTCCTGGGTAATCCTTCAATGTACCTTTCCAACAACTTTTCCAAATCGGGAACCTTCGAAGGGCAAAGTGTGGCAAGCTCCTGAAATCTCCTATCGTAAGCCCTGAGATCATTTCCTTTCACAACCAACGTGTGAAACTCATCTTCTAACTTCTTGATCTCGCCTCTAGGGCAGAACTTCTTCAACATCTTCTCCTTAAAGTCAGCCCAGGTGATCTGATAGGCCTCCTCCACACCTATCTTCTGAGCAGTTGCATTCCACCAAGACAACGCGTCTTCCAACAATGTTCCAGTAGCAAACGAGACTCGGTTTTCCGCGGCACAACCGCTCCTCACAAACACAGTCTTAGTTCGCTCAAACCATCGAGCAAGCTCTGTCACTCCTTCAGTTCCTTTGAAGTGAGATGGTTTACAAGCAATGAAGTCCTTATAAGTGCACTTCCGAGTCGCAGCGGACTCGCTCTCAACAGTGGCTCGGTTATTGCTACTAGTTCGTGCCATTGCAGCAGCCTGCTCTTCTAAAGCTGCAGCAACGCTGTCGGCAACCAACTTTCGGATAGCAGCTTGGGTCATAGCGGGTGACGAGGTAGCAGTAGTGGTTTTCCATGGGGCCATAACTCTATAAAATTGCAAGTGCATAAGTACAAATCCCAAACACCAATAACAAGAGGAATAGTGTAATCAACTCATAATAGTCGAGATCATCACAAAGTACATATCACAACCATACCATAAATACATCATCATAAACCATATCATTCATAAATAAACATCACGACATGTAACAAGACACATGGAAATTATAATGAATCTCAATATGGGAGCATAATAAAAAGAAAGATCAGACAACTAGAACATCATAAATCAACATCAATACGTTACAATCGTAACCAACATAAAGTTTTAATAATTTTTGAATTCATTGTTACAAAACAATAAGTTACAACAATTATTAATGCCACAGGCGGCAAGTTAAGATGTCTCTGTAAGTAATGACATGTCATAGATCTATGAAGGTCCAGGTGCGCCTCCTGATCGCCTTCTTCTGTGTTAACTCAGTCAAAGGTTTAGCAATCCTTGAGAAAGCTTCAATAAATCTCCGATAGTATCCGGCAAGACCTAAAAATTGGCGTATCTCGGTAGGACTTGTTGGTGACGCCCAATTTTTAACAGCTTCGATCTTGGCGGGATCAACATGAATACCCTTACTGTCAATAACATGCCCAAGAAATTGTACCTTCTCAATCCAAAAATCACACTTGGAAAATTTGGCGTATAATTTCTCTTCTCTGAGCAGTGTTAGTATAGTCTTTAAGTGCTCTACGTTCTCTTCCTTACTACGTGAATAAATAAGGATTCATCGATGAATACAATCACAAACTTATCCAAATAGGGTTTGCACACTTGGTTCATTAAGTCCATAAATACAGCGGGTGCATTTGTTAGACCGAATGGCATTACTTGGAATTCGTAGTGGCCGTATCTTGTCCTGAAAGCCGTCTTAGGGATGTATTCTTCCCTAACTCTCAGTTGGTGATAACCCGATCTCAAATCCATCTTCGAGTAGACACTCGATCCTTCCAGTTGATCAAACAAATCATCAATCCTTGGCAACGGATATCGATTCTTAACCGTAAGTTTGTTCAACTCACGATAATCGATACACATCCTGAAGGTTCCATCCTTCTTCTTCACAAATAACACCGGGGCTCCCCATGGTGATGAACTAGGGCGAATAAATCCTTTATCCGACAATTCCTCCAATTGTCCTGATAACTCCTTCATTTCTGACGGTGCAAGCCTATAGGGTGCTCGTGCTACGGGTGCTGCTCCTGGCATCAAGTCAATTTGAAATTCCACTTGACGAGTCGGCTGAAGGCCAGGCAAGTCCTCAGGGAAAACTTCTGGAAAGTCCCTGACTACTGGCACATCCTCGAGTCGTTTCTCTTCCGACTTCTTCTCGGTGACTTGAGCCAAAAAGACTTGACATCCTCGTTCGATGTACTTCACAACCTTGACGCAAGAAACGATGCTTAGACGTGTCTTACTTCGCTCTCCGCGAACAACCAGGGTTTCGTTATTCAGTGGGATGTGAACGACCTTTTCGTCACAAATGATCTTAGCGCGGTTCTCGGATAACCAATCCATTCCTACAACGACGTCGAAACTACCGAGTCTAATAGGCATAAGGTCGATAACAAATGGGGTGTCTAATAGTCGTAGGGTGCAACCTCGGAGTATAGTGTTAGTGCTTACTAGCTTCCCATCGGCTAGCTCAATCTCATATGTTGTGTCTAGTTGGGTGGGTGTAATATTAAGCAGGGGTGCAAGAGAAATAGATACGAAACTTTGATCGGCTCCGGAATCAAATAAAACTTTAACGAGGCGGTTGTTTAGAAAGAACGTACCCGTAACTACGTTCGGATCTTGCTGGACATTTCCATCTCCCAACACGTATGCTCTCCCACGTGCATTGTTATCCTTGTTTGGGCACTGACGCCTATAGTGTCCTTTCTCTCCACAAGCATGGCATACCACAGCCACGGGTTGCAAGTTAGCTCCTGTCGCCTTGCAATCTTGTGTCTTATGTCCAACCCTTGAACACTTCCCGCACTTACCATAGCAGGGTCCATTGTGATGCATCTTACACTTGTCACAGAATGGAAGAGGTCCAGCATACCTAGCATCCTTAACTGGTGCAGCGACATAAGCTCTGACAGCTTCCTGTCGTCGGTTCTGTTGGTTGTGGTGGGTGTTTCTGTCATGGTGATAGTTACGGTTGGGGTTTCGGTTGTTGTTGTTGTTGTTGTTGTTGTTGTTGTTGTTATTGTTGTTGTGATTGTTGTTGTTGTTGTTTGTCCTTCGATCATCAAACTTCCTTTTGTGATCGTTGTTCCCTTGAGCAGAGTTACGCTTAATCTCCCGGTCTAGCAGTCTTTAGGCAATGGACATTGCTTCATCCAAAGATTGAGGCTTAGACGAGGTGACGTTTCCCTCAATGCTCCTGGGTAATCCTTCAATGTACCTTTCCAACAACTTTTCCAAATCGGGAACCTTCGAAGGGCAAAGTGTGGCAAGCTCCTGAAATCTCCTATCGTAAGCCCTGAGATCATTTCCTTTCACAACCAACGTGTGAAACTCATCTTCTAACTTCTTGATCTCGCCTCTAGGGCAGAACTTCTTCAACATCTTCTCCTTAAAGTCAGCCCAGGTGATCTGATAGGCCTCCTCCACACCTATCTTCTGAGCAGTTGCATTCCACCAAGACAACGCGTCTTCCAACAATGTTCCAGTAGCAAACGAGACTCGGTTTTCCGCGGCACAACCGCTCCTCACAAACACAGTCTTAGTTCGCTCAAACCATCGAGCAAGCTCTGTCACTCCTTCAGTTCCTTTGAAGTGAGATGGTTTACAAGCAATGAAGTCCTTATAAGTGCACTTCCGAGTCGCAGCGGACTCGCTCTCAGCAGTGGCTCAGTTATTGCTACTAGTTCGTGCCATTGCAGCAGCCTGCTCTTCTAAAGCTGCAGCAACGCTGTCGGCAACCAACTTTCGGATAGCAGCTTGGGTCATAGCGGGCGACGAGGTAGCAGTAGTGGTTTTCCTTGGGGCCATAACTCTATAAAATCGCAAGTGCATAAGTACAAATCCCAAACACCAATAACAAGGGGAATAGTGTAATCAACTCATAATAGTCGAGATCATCACAAAGTACATATCACAACCATACTATAAATACATCATCATAAACCATATCATTCATAAATAAACATCATGACATGTAACATGACACATGGAAATTATAATAAATCTCAATATGGGAGCATAATAAAAAGAAAGATCAGACAACTAGAACATCATAAATCAACATCAATACGTTACAATCGTAACCAACATAAAGTTTTAATAATTTTTGAATTCATTGTTACAAAACAATAAGTTACAACAATTATTAATGCCACAGGCGGCAAGTTAAGATGTCTCTGTAAGTAATGACATGTCATAGATCTATGAAGGTCCAGGTGCGCCTCCTGATCTCCTCTCTAGCTCTCTGATGATCCTGATCATCCCCAACATCTCCATATCTCTGGATCTCTCACGGGCCTGAATCTCCTCAATGGTAGCTGAAAGTGTGTGGATGGTAGAACTAGATGCAGCTAACTCCTGTGCCTGATGCTCCATCATCTCCTGTGTAATGGCCGCAATTGCTCTCAAATCAACAATCTCGTGTCTCTGAATATCTAGTCGATGACCAAACTCAGTGATGGTAGTCTGTGCCTCCTCGATCTCTGTCCCCATCATCTCAAATACCATCTCTAAGGCTGTCCTATGTACCACGAGGTTCGTGACCTCCTCCTGCATACACTCAATCCTCTCCAAGGATATATCCTCAATAACGCTCAACAACTCATCAAGACGATCCTCATGTCTCACTAACCTAGCAGCCAAAAGAGGGATAGTATGGTGTATCGGCTCCCCAGTGACCGGTAACACCGCTGAAGAGCCATCTCCAAGCTCAGCAGCCCTAGGTGATCCCTCAACCAATCTCCATCTACGTATGTAGTCTAACAAAAACGACCATCAACGAGCATCAACCAATCTATGAATGCCAGGTGAGGTGGGTGTCTCGGTGGGAGCAGGTGATGGTACAGGTGATGTAGCAGGTGATGGTATCGGTACAGTGGTAGTCTGAGAGTAGAAAACTGTAGGTGGTGGCATGGGTGGCAAAACCTCAGAGGTAAGGGGTGCGGTGTAAGTAGGCAACATGTAAGGATGTGGCTCAGGTGGGGGTGATACAGGTGATGGTGGGGGTGCTGGTGATGCCACAGGTGTCAGATCTGGCATAGAAACAGGTGGTAGCACAGATATGGGTGATGATACAGGTGTAGGTACAGGTGTAGATACAGGTGGTGTAACAGTAGAAGCAGGCAAAAAGCATACTCGTTTCCGAGCCGTGCATTTGCGGGTATAGTCTCCCTCATGATATCGAAACAACTCATCGAAAGGCTCAGGCTCATAGGGCTCAAGAATCCTCACTCGCTTGCGCCGACGAATCGGTGCAGGCGGGGATGATGGTGGAACAGAAGCAGCAGTGTCAGAAGTATCGGAGTCAGAAGACTCGTCATCAGCATCTGAACCGGTGTGGTGACTAGCAGGTGGTGTAGGATGATCATCAGCCACAAGAAACTGCTGAGATGTCAGGTACTGGTCATAAAGGTATTGTCCCTGTGTCATGGGTCCACAAACAGGACGAAAGAGAGGCTGAATAGCAAAAGAATCAATGGGTGTAGAAGCAACCTCACCCTCCTCAAAGGGCTCAGTATCAGCAGATGGGTCTCCAGATGGAACAGGAGATGGTATAGCAGGTGATACAGGTTAGGTTTCATGGTCAGAATCATGGGTGTCTCGGGTGTCATGGGTGTCATAGTCAGATAAGTCAATAGTAGGGTGAGTGGATGACGCTGGCACGACGTCGTCACTGTCGGACAAAATAATAACCGGGGGCGACATGGTACTGTAATATCCCAAAAATAGTAGTAATATAAGTCATTTAGTCTACATAATGCTACATGCACAGTGATCATAGTGTCACAGTGAGCTAAATGCGATGGGTGCTAAAATCAAACCTTAAAACATAACGTCGGCAAACGCTGGCACGGAGGGCACTTCGGTGATAAATAGTTTGTTTAAAATCCGGTGAGGTTATAGTCCAATGTTTTGAAAAAAAAAACATTTGGTTCTCTATAACCATGGCTCTGATGCCAATCTGTAACACCCCGAAATTTGATTAAGCAGCGGAAGTCTAATCGGGGTCATTACAGTTTAGTACACAGTCATACTCATAGAAAACAATTCAAAAGATTGTCAATATCATTCCATGAAAACTCAAATATTCAGAGTTACAAACATTTTTCCAAAATGTTAATTGTTTAGCAAAAGTAATGATGAGTTTGTAAAGAATGATATAATTATTGAAATCAAAGAGGGAGGTCCTGTGCCCTTTTGCCAGCTCCGTGCCGCCATGCTTGCTAATTTCCTGAGATAAACATGCTTAAAAAGTCAACACAAAGGTTGAGTGAATCCATAGTAGTTTAAATAGTAATAGTGTGAACACAAGTCAAGCATTTGAAATAAACAAGCCAAGATAGACAGGTCTTGACTAAATCGGGTGTAATATTGCTCCTAAGCCTCACGAAACGCAAGCCTTAACATTGATTTGACATATCATAAAGATAATAACAATCATCTACACCACAGCGGATGTAAATGACAAGGGGCCCTCAGTGGCAGGAAATGTGCCAAATTTCCATAATACCTAGAATATAGCACACCTCCTGCCAAGTGATCACCTTGACAGAGACGGGCTGCCATCCAATAGATCTATCAACTATATTCGCGCTCACTCGCAAGTGATTAAGGTTCGTGATATGAGGGACTTGTAGCACAGGTGTCAACTTAGGCAATATCGGGTGATAACAGCATACAGAAAAATACTTGTGTTCGATTTATAGCATGTATCTCCCCACGGGGTTTAAAAACAATTAAAATGTGGGACCATGAACTCACCTGAAAGGTGCGTAATCACAACGGTGCTCAAATGTGATGGTGTATTGCTATGACTAGCAATGAAATTCCTCCGACTTGCGACCTATAAATATATTGTAATCGGTGTTTTAGATTTGTGTCGTAAATGACATGTGATATGCCTCGTGTACGGTGATATTTTTTCGGGTGCTTTATCATATACCAAAATAACCTCACATAGTTATTTGTATCGTTGTTACGAATCGGTGTTCGATAAATATTAACTCGTTATGAAAATTAATATCGTTAAAAATATTTATGATTAAATATTTTTAATAAAGTTATATATATATATATATATTTAGGTTAAAGAAATATATATATATATATATATATATATATATATATATATATATATATGTAAAAAGTAAATGAAAAGATTAATTATAAGAATATATATTGTCACAATTCAACCTTTAACTTTAAGAAAAGTTACCTCTTTTACCCTTTTGTTAAAACAATTACATTTTTAGTCCTTATTATACTTTTTCCACTTTAATCCTTGATCTTTGGAAAATTACGGTTTCTACCCTTCATTTAATTCAAATCGATAGTTTCCAAAGTGGTCCGAAAGTTTTCATGCTTTGTCACATTTAGTCCCTTAACGTGGGACTTTTGCAAAAATAGTCCTTGTTGAAGTTTTCGAAAACCAAACTTTTGACACAATAAAAAGTAACTTTTATAACCTAAAAACTTGTTCAAATTCAGTTTTCTAAAGTCTTATACATTTCGACTTTTCTTCAAGTTTTCAAACCGAAATCTTATTATGAAATAACCTTGGGTTCGTTAGCCCTTTTAAGGCCCAAAGGGTGTTTAGTTTGTTGTTAAGGAAAAAAAAATATGGTTCGACTAAGGTTTAATTTGGGTCTAGTTTTCGTGATGTAAAACCGTATATTTCTTGCATGTTTGGTTGTCTCGGTTAAGCTTGAGTCGAATATTGGGAGGGTCGAAGAAAACATATAAGTTGTACGTGTAAATAACAAATGACGAGCCCTTTCCTCAAGGGTGTTGAGATATATATACGTATATATTATAAGTGTAGTAATGAAGCAAAAATGGTGTGTGTATCGTGTGTATGTGATATGTATGATACGAGCAATGTATAGAATGAAAAGGGAAGAATATAACTTACAACACCAAGAATTGGTGGTGATGAGGTCGTGTGTACGTGCAACGAGAACAAACCAAGGTGATACCCTCCTCGTGAAGTGATCTTGTACCAAAACTTAGTTACCCAACTCGTTCTCTACCCAACCCTAGCTCGTGTCCTCCTTGCTCCTTCTCGACAGCAACACAACCGAAAGAAATAGTGTGTTTGACTTGAAATTTTTGTGGAATTGGGAGTGTGTGAGTTCTTTAGCATTTAATGTGGCTTTTATAGGGTGTGAGGGTGGTTCGAATGTCTCCAAGAGACACAACATCTCTCGAAAGGTCTTGTCTTGCTCGACAAAGTTGTCTTGGTCTCCTTCGTGTGGTCTTATCGAGTGTAGAAGTCTTGAGAGGCTACAATCTTATTTTATGGCTAGGTCTTAGAAGGTTTTAGGCATGTGTTGTACAATAATCTTTGTTTAATGTTTGTGTTTGGGATTAAGAAACATATGTTCTAGTGGTTAAAGTGTTGGGCGTGTAACGAGTTTATCCAAGGGTCGGACGGCTCATGTATGGCTCTTGTAGGGTGTTACAAAGTCAAAGGTTGTGGCATGTGATTGTCAAGCTCGAAGGAAACAACAAAGTGAAAAACATGCGTATATTATAGCAAGGAAAATCCATGGTTCTCGTTTGTATTTCATGCGTAGCAGCCAAGAAGAAAGAACAAAAAGAAGTAGTCAGTGGGCTCGTGCAAAAATCCGGTCCAATTACAAAGGCATGGTGTGGTGGGCTTGAGGTTGTGTTCGGCCCAACAGTAGGGCAAAAGGAAAAAAATAGCTTTGGGCTAAGGGGGTGATATTCGGCCCAATGTAACGGGGTGTCGCGACTAGTGTTTTCGTAACTTTTATTTCGGTGTCGGTGTCGGTTCGTGAAAAACTTAATTATTTAAACGGTGTCGTCATTTATATATATATACTCATATATATATAGTAATAACAAATTTGTAAAAGTTAATATATACATAGTGTCGTGTATATATATATATATATATATATATATATATATATATATATATTAATAATTTCTCGTTGTTCAATTTGGGTGTCGGGTCGCAAGTGGGAGTTACCGGTGCTTAACCTCATTGGGTGACATCCAAGAGTGACATTTGGGTGACAAATTATAATCGGGTGTCAACAAACGGTGATTAAAAACATTCGGGTGCTCAAACAAACAATGACCAAAACAATCGGGTGTTAAACCAACGGTGTTCATAACAATCGGGTGTTCAAACAAACAGTGTCTCATGTAAAAATTTTAAATTAGCCCGCAAAAATGGCTTAGTTTAGAATAATGTTGATAATTAGCATTAATAAATGACCTGGGATTTTACGGTGTATTACATAATGTTTTACATGTTCCTGATATTAGAAAGAATTTGGTTTCTAGTAGTGTTTTGAAAAATTGTGGTTATAAACAAGTTATTGAATCTGATAAGTTTGTTTTGTCTAAAAATGGTGTGTTTATTGGTTTTGGTTATTTGTGTAATCAAATGTTCAGACTTAATATTGTTCATGATAATATTGATTCTGCTTTTATATCTACATCTAAACTTTATGATTCAAACCTATGGCATGCAAGACTTGGCCATGTACATTTTAAAAGAATGCAAGATATGTCAAAGGATGGGTTAATACCAGCTTTTGATATGAACACTGGAAAGTGTAAAACTTGTATGTTGAACAAGATAACTAAAAAAACCTTTTCAAGGAGTAAAACGTGAAACTAAAGTTTTGGAGTTAATTCACAGTGACCTTTGTGATTTACATGCTACTCCCTCTTTAGGGAATAAGAAATACTTTGTGACTTTTATTGATGATGCTTCTAGGTTTTGTCATGTTTATTTATTACATTCTAAAAATGAAGCATTAGATAAATTTAAAGTATTTAAAACTGAAGTTGAATTGCAACAAAGTTCCCTGATCAAAAGATTAAGGACTGATAGGGGAGGTGAGTACATGGATACTCTGTATTTTCAGTCTGTTGGTATAATCCATGAAACGACTGCCCCTTATACTCCTCAGCAAAATGGTATTTCTGAAAGGAAAAACAGGGTGCTGAAGGAGATGGTTAATTCCATGTTGTCCTATTCAGGGCTGAGTCAAGGGTTCTCGGGTGAAGCTATGTTAACAGCTTGTGATACGTGGGAATCGCACCAGGCTTTACCTCTCAAGGGATCTTGAGAAGCTTACAACCCCCACCAGGCAGTGTACCTGATCGTTGTAGTATAGTATGGTGACAAGTACCGGGGGATTGATCGTTCAGCTAGGAATAGTGTCGCTAGGATTAGAAAACCTAAATACTAGTTCTAAAGGTGTGGGATGATTATTTTTGTATTTTTATATTTTTTAGAAAGCAAGTAAAAATCTCGGGTTTGAAGGATTTGGGCAGAATTAGTTGTTAGTCAACTAACCCAATACTAAAGATGCAATTAAAATAAAATATTAAAAATGAAAATAAACTAAATTAAACTAAGGTTGTGAGCAATAAGTAGAGAAGTTGTGTTTACTTAGATTTCACTACTCCCTAGATATCTTTTACACTTTAATTACTTGTTATAGTTGCGTGGATGACGGATTGTATTCCTTAATACCATTCATGGGGTGGCGCACTTAATTCCCCAATCCTATGAGTGCCTACTTCACTCCTATGTCGAGCCGGCTAAGAAGCTCCTAACATGGGATCATTAGAATTTACTCATGCATTAAATACAACCAATAAAACCTAGTGCACGTCAGTTCATGTTTCCTAAGACGTTCAAGCATGTTACCATTTGGAGATCTGCCAGCTTTCTTAAGCCTAACATTGAAATCATTCATCCAATACAACCATAAACAAGTAATCAACACATAATTAACATCTAGGTTTCATTAGACCTAAGCAAACACAAGATAGATCTAGCCTAGCATGATGGAATTAAGACAAGAACAAGATATAGACAACCAACACATAGACATATTGATTGAATTAAAAGAATACTTATCTCAATTACACATGAAAGGGTTCAAGGGCTGAGAACCCTTGAAAAACCTGTAAAATTCGTACTAAGTTCGGCCTTAGGGTTTCTCCAAAACTTCTCGTTTTTTATGAATGAAAATTAGAAAACTATATATAGGAAATTGAGGCCGACGGCGTCAAGACCAAATTGGTGACGCCGTCATCTCGCCGGCAAAATACTTCTCGGACTGCCTTGATCTACTTTTGACGCCGTCACGTTATAACTTTTTCCAGGCCGTCACGTATTTTACTCTTGACGCTCTTCCTTGTGACGCCTTCAATTCTGTATTGGGCCGTCATGAAAATTACTCTTGATGCCGTCAGGATTTTCTTCTTGACGCCGTCACCTATTGTCACACCCCCAAAATCGGGTCCAGCGGAAGCATACATGTAGCTGGGGTGTAACTCAATTGGTATTACAACACAAGTTCAAAACTGGTTTTCACTTCAGTCATTTAGAATAAAATCATTTAACCCAAAAGTATTGAATTTACATCGTTAAAAGCAGTGCGGAAGTAGACCCGTAAAATAGTTTAAAATGGTCCCCAAGTGAATATCAGAGTCTTCTATGACCATGCCATGCCCTGCCAAAACCTCCAGCAGCGTGCCATTGCTTAAAACCTGAAAATACATGCTAAAGAGTGTCAACACGAGGTTGGTGAGTTCATAAGTTTGTATTAAAACAATAGTGTTGTGAGTACAATAGAGAGTTTTGTGACCATTGTGTAACTCACAATCTCATAAAAATAAAGTTTACCTTACAGTAAAATCAGGATTGTGGACCATGAGTAGAGTGTGTGATCATTACAACAAATATAATATCACATAGAAAAATAGTCTATTACGCTAGCGCTAAGTTCATGCAACCGAAGCTATAACAGTGTGCATGCTCTAGAAGCATGTTAAATATAAAGGCCCGGCAAGTGTTTATCCCGTTACACTTGTAATTCGACATGTTATACGCTCGCGTTTGCCTATCCGGTCAAACCGAATGGGGGAGTCACCACCAATAGATCTATTTATAACATTCGCGCTTCCCAGCAGGAATTGACGGTTCATGAGTTTGGGCATAGTGGGATTCAAGGGCTTAGGCTAATCCGCGTGATAGTGTAAATAAAGCATAAGTTTCAGTGTGGTCCATAAAAGTGTTTGCATAAAAGCAATAGTTCATAAAGTGTGTTGCATATAAGCAAAAGTTCATAAAGTGTGTTGCGTAAAAGCAAAAGTTCATAAAGTGTGTTGCGTAAAAGCAAAAGTTCATAAAGTGTGTTGCATAAAAGCAAAAGTTCATAAAGTGTGTTGCATAAAAGCAAAAGTTCATAAAGTGTGTTGCGTAAAAGCAAAAGTTCATAAAGTGTGTTGCGTAAAAGCAAAAGTTCATAAAGTGTGTTGCATGTTTATAAAGCATTTGTGTATGTGAGAAAATAATCAAGCATGCAACCAATATATACATAGGTGCATTTGAATAATCAATCAAGCCTTCAAAGAAACAGTAGTGTTTAAGTAAACAATTGCGCATTCAATCCTTGAGTTTAGTAAAAAAACGAGCATGTATTCTCCCCCAAAACAGTTATAAAAACAGGTAAAAGTAGGGGGGTATGAACTCACCTGGTGCGATAGCTATGATGACAAAAGTGGATGCACTGAAATGAGGCACGATCTCTAATCGCAACCTAATATGAATGATAGTTTCTCATGTAAGAAACGAAATGATGCTACACATGCAAGTACGTATGTTATCGATACCACTCATTAGTTTGGAAAATAACGTTTATCGTCGAAAATATATTTTTGACGTCTCGTTAAGTTAATAACCACTTTTCAGGTAAATATGTTGAAATGGTACTCCACGATCCTTGTTTGGTGTCTCATCGGCAAATATAAGGTTTTCGTCTCAGAATGTATTTTCTAAATCTTTGGTCCAAAGTTACACCCTAGACCCTGAGTTTCCCACGTTTTACAAAAATGGACAGTAGCTTTATATAGTTTGCAAAAATCAACTTTTCTAGTTTGTAACTTGTTCAAGGCTTAACTAAACTATCTCAAATCAACTTCACAAATACCCAATACTACCATACACCTTCTTAGGGTGTCATGGGTTCCTAAACATCATCAATCTTGGTGGATCTCATGAGATTACTAGTAAAAATTATAGATCTATATTTATAAAGAGAAAAATGAGTAATAAGTGGTATGGATCTTACATACTTGCATGTTTTACCAATATTTCTTGAAAATACATAAAAATATAAAGTAATGAAAGTATGAAAAGATCAAAAGTGTTTTTGAAGCTTACTTGAATATTTGAGGTGATTTGAGAAGAAAATGTATAATAACCTAGGGTTTTTACCACAAAACCCCAACTAGATCATGATTAGAACTTGAATATGACTTGATCTTGAAAATCAATGGTGGATGGTGGTGGTTCTTGTGGTGGTCGATCCATATGAAGAGAGGAGAGAAAGAGAATTTGCTAGTTTAGTTGATGTAAATGAATGTGTTGTATGTGTAGATTGGAAGTATATATCTTGGTCTAGCATTAATTGTGGTCAAAAGTCTTTTGGTCTTGGTCCTAGGGGGGGGGGCACCAAAAAGGAGTGAAACAAGGAAAGTGTTTTGTGGCTCATTAATGCTTATGTCTCCCAAAGTGCAAGTATTAGTTTAATTCTTTTGTGTATTAGGCGTTATCGGGTACCGAGTTAACTAAAAATAAATGTTACCGAGGTGAAATAAAATACGACGAAGTTGTAAAAGTTGTAAAATATTATTCCTGATGAGAATCGGGTGTTGAAATAATTATCGTATTGAAATAACGCAAACCGACGGAGTTATAAGCTCCGACCGTAAAGTATAGCCATTGATTTTAAAACACCGGGTAAATTAATAATATAATTTTTATATTATTATTATGAGTATGTAAATATGTTAGGATCATAGTCGGGAGTATTGGGTATACGTCATTAGTAAAACTGAGTGGTATCGTTAATTACAAATTAAGCATACGTAAATTGAAATAATGCATATCCGTGTAGGTTCTCAAGTGATGATGATAAGGTGTAGACTATTCCAGTCTATATGAAGTGTCATTAATGAATGATGCATGAATTCGCAGCTAAACCTAACTGGTTACGCGAATTTGAAGACTCGTAAACTCAGTTTACGAAATGACGAACGATGATCATGAATAGTGATTTCCCTTCGGGAATGAATAGTGTCACATGAATAGTAAAATTTTTGAACGTTTCTCGGAATCACAAACTGACTCCGAAAATGATGAATAGTGACCGGTGAATAGTAATTGATGAATAGTAACCAATGAATAATGAATAGGAGAAATGTCCCGAAAATGCGGGTTGTTACAGTCTCACCCCCTTAAAAGGAACTTCGTCCCGAAGTTCAGTTTGTGTTGGTCTCTGAAGTTGTTTTGGTGAAAATATGATGATCTTTATCGTGTAAGCTATTGAGCTCTATCAAAGTTCAAGTCTGACGGCCACCAGGCCTACTCTGTCAGAAATGTTGAATGATCCAGTGTATATCGGGTTCATGAATGCTTACTGGACTAGTGAGTTGGGTTTTTTTTTTCCAAATTTCAATCAGTCAATGGATGTTGGCACTTTGGCCATAGAGTGCTTCAAATGGTGTAGTCTCTACACCCGTGTGGTAACTAAGGTTGCAACTGAATTTGATTTATGGCAAATGGTTAATCCAACCATTTCTAGTGTCAATCACACCCGATTTGGGCATATCTCCCTATGTTTGAATCAACCTCCAATTCCGACCATTGGTCTGAAGATAATAGGTGGTGTGGTTCCAAAGGAATCTTAATGAAATCGCTAGGAGTTCGAGGTGAATAAAATTCCTCTATTAGAAATAATTGAAATGGATATCATGAATCTTGTTTTGGAAAGACTTACAAGGTTAAGTCTGTCAAAGGGTGTTGTTGGAAATAATAGATTAGGATAAGGTTGTGATCCTCCATAGGATGTCATGAATCGAGTCTCTTTCCACCTGCGATGCTTAGTCTCCATTACTAAGATTTTCCCCAAGGTCTATGTCGTCCAAATCACAAACTCTTAAAGGTATACGAGATGTAATATAGTGATTGATTTTCAAAGTTTGTTTTGAGATTGTGTGTTTTGTTCATAAACCTTCCCTTTACAACTTTAAACAAACGGCTTTTTAAGTAACGTATTTCTTGATGTTTCAAAATTTAATAGTTATGCAAGATAGGACAATTTTCAACATAAGGTGGATAGTATGGTTGACCAAAGATTGATGTTTAAAATTTTCTAATCATTCAATAGTTTTGTGAAAAATTAACCAAAAGGAATTTGCTTGTCAAAATAAGTGCCTCAGAAAAGTGTTTTGTATAACGGTAGTTTAGAGAAAAATCCATTTAAAGTGAAAGTATTAAGAGGATAAAAATAGCCAGGTAGGTATGTCTGCACAAATGCATAGATGTCTAACATGTTTGAATAATGTCTATTGGCGAGGACATATTCAATTGAAGGTTCTGTAGTCTTGGTTAGGAGGTTGGATGTATCTCTATAGTGTTGCTTAGTGAGCATTCGCATCGAAACTAATCTTGTAATTTAATCAAGCCAATACTTTCCAGATGGTGGAATTGTGGCAATCAGGCCAGTGATAGTGGTTCGAATGGTTTTGTGGTATCCTGAGATTTCTGTTGAGTTTTGAATGGTTTCAATGTTCCGAGGAATCCTCCTTTTAGATGGTATGGAAAGTCTTTCCTAGGGAGGTCATTGATAATATCCACTTATCAATATAAGAAGTAGTGAGGGATGAGTGACATCGGAGTCTATAGAGTGTTAGCTAATTCCTTATATATATATGGGGATGGGGAAAGGAAATGATAGTGAGGGTGAGAAGGGAAAAGATTGTGACAACTGCGACAAAATGAGATTGTGATAAAAGAAAATACTGTGATATAAGTGTATCGTGCATAGACGTAAATGTCCATGAGATGAAATGTCCAGTTGGCGTGCTTCCAATCGGTGGTTAACGAGATAGTGAAAAGTATGGATGTTCTGCCAACGAGTGTTTACTCACACGTAAATGAAACATTTGGGAATTGAGTAGTGAATTCAATACAGACAGAATTTTATTATAACCATTCTCAGTATTGCAAAATTCATTTCTGAGTCAGACATAGGTGGTCAGCCTATATCTCACTATCCCGGGTTGAATATAGATGACCAGTCTATATTCCACCGAGGTTCCATGAATTTTGAAATACTCGGCTCAGTTATACTAAGACTATGTCCTTCCCAAATACCAAGACGTTCTGAAAGACAAAAGCAAGTGACCAAACTCGAGGTCAATTGATGAAACTATGCAAAGAGAAACATAGCGCGGTAACATATACGATACATGAGCATACTTATATGAAGGGCAACTATAGTAATCGACTATAATAATGAATATAATATATCAGATAATGAGACACAAATCTCATCACCTATGTCAGCAACTAACCACAAATGAGGCTTCAGCTTGGCAGGCAGGCACATGGCGGTCATAGGGTTAAGTTTTCTTGAAAGTAGCTATAGTCTAGGTTTTAAAAACACTTAGTTCGCTATAGCCAAAGCTCTGATACCAATCTGTCACACCCCCAAAATCGGGTCCAGCGGAAGCATACATGTAGCTGGGGTGTAACTCAATTGGTATTACAACACAAGTTCAAAACTGGTTTTCACTTCAGTCATTTAGAATAAAATCATTTAACCCAAAAGTATTGAATTTACATCGTTAAAAGCAGTGCGGAAGTAGACCCGTAAAATAGTTTAAAATGGTCCCCAAGTGAATATCAGAGTCTTCTATGACCATGCCATGCCCTGCCAAAACCTCCAGCAGCGTGCCATTGCTTAAAACCTGAAAATACATGCTAAAGAGTGTCAACACGAGGTTGGTGAGTTCATAAGTTTGTATTAAAACAATAGTGTTGTAAGTACAATAGAGAGTTTTGTGACCATTGTGTAACTCACAATGTCATAAAAATAAAGTTTACCTTACAGTAAAATCAGGATTGTGGACCATGAGTAGAGTGTGTGATCATTACAACAAATATAATATCACATAGAAAAATAGTCTATTACGCTAGCGCTAAGTTCATGCAACCGAAGCTATAACAGTGTGCATGCTCTAGAAGCATGTTAAATATAAAGGCCCGGCAAGTGTTTATCCCGTTACACTTGTAATTCGACATGTTATATGCTCGCGTTTGCCTATCCGGTCAAACCGAACGGGGGAGTCACCACCAATAGATCTATTTATAACATTCGCGCTTCCCAGCAGGAATTGACGGTTCATGAGTTTGGGCATAGTGGGATTCAAGGGCTTAGGATAATCCGCGTAATAGTGTAAATAAAGCATAAGTTTCAGTGTGGTCCATAAAAGTGTTTGCATAAAAGCAATAGTTCATAAAGTGTGTTGCATATAAGCAATAGTTCAAAAAGTGTGTTGCATAAAAGCAAAAGTTCATAAAGTGTGTTGCATAAAAGCAAAAGTTCATAAAGTGTGTTGCGTAAAAGCAAAAGTTCATAAAGTGTGTTGCATAAAAGCAAAAGTTCATAAAGTGTGTTGCATAAAAGCAAAAGTTCATAAAGTGTGTTGCGTAAAAGCAAAAGTTCATAAAGTGTGTTGCATAAAAGCAAAAGTTCATAAAGTGTGTTGCATGTTTATAAAGCATTTGTGTATGTGAGAAAATAATCAAGCATGCAACCAATATATACATAGGTGCATTTGAATAATCAATCAAGCCTTCAAAGAAACAGTAGTGTTTAAGTAAACAATTGCGCATTCAATCCTTGAGTTTAGTAAAAAAACGAGCATGTATTCTCCCCCAAAACAGTTATAAAAACAGGTAAAAGTAGGGGGTATGAACTCACCTGGTGCGATAGCTATGATGACAAAAGAGGATGCACTGAAATGAGGCACGATCTCTAATCGCAACCTAATATGAATGATAGTTTCTCATGTAAGAAACGAAATGATGCTACACATGCAAGTACGTATGTTATCGATACCACTCATTAGTTTGGAAAATAACGTTTATCGTCGAAAATATATTTTTGACGTCTCGTTAAGTTAATAACCACTTTTCAGGTAAATATGTTGAAATGGTACTCCACGATCCTTGTTTGGTGTCTCATCGGCAAATATAAGGTTTTCGTCTCAGAATGTATTTTCTAAATCTTTGGTCCAAAGTTACACCCTAGACCCTGAGTTTCCCACGTTTTACAAAAATGGACAGTAGCTTTATATAGTTTGCAAAAATCAACTTTTCTAGTTTGTAACTTGTTCAAGGCTTAACCAAACTATCTCAAATCAACTTCACAAATACCCAATCCTACCATACACCTTCTTAGGGTGTCATGGGTTCCTAAACATCATCAATCTTGGTGGATCTCATGAGATTACTAGTAAAAATTATAGATCTATATTTATAAAGAGAAAAATGAGTAATAAGTGGTATGGATCTTACATACTGGCATGTTTTACCAATATTTCTTGAAAATACATAAAAATATAAAGTAATGAAAGTATGAAAAGATCAAAAGTGTTTTTGAAGCTTACTTGAATATTTGAGGTGATTTGAGAAGAAAATGTATAATAACCTAGGGTTTTTACCACAAAACCCCAACTAGATCATGATTAGAACTTGAATATGACTTGATCTTGAAAATCAATGGTGGATGGTGGTGGTTCTTGTGGTGGTCGATCCATATGAAGAGAGGAGAGAAAGAGAATTTGCTAGTTTAGTTGATGTAAATGAATGTGTTGTATGTGTAGATTGGAAGTATATATCTTGGTCTAGCATTAATTGTGGTCAAAAGTCTTTTGGTCTTGGTCCTAGGGGGGGCACCAAAAAGGAGTGAAACAAGGAAAGTGTTTTGTGGCTCATTAATGCTTATGTCTCCCAAAGTGCAAGTATTAGTTTAATTCTTTTGTGTATTAGGCGTTATCGGGTACCGAGTTAACTAAAAATAAATGTTACCGAGGTGAAATAAAATACGACGAAGTTGTAAAAGTTGTAAAATATTATTCCTGATGAGAATCGGGTGTTGAAATAATTATCGTATTGAAATAACGCAAACCGACGGAGTTATAAGCTCCGACCGTAAAGTATAGCCATTGATTTTAAAACACCGGGTAAATTAATAATATAATTTTTATATTATTATTATGAGTATGTAAATATGTTAGGATCATAGTCGGGAGTATTGGGTATACGTCATTAGTAAAACTGAGTGGTATCGTTAATTACAAATTAAGCATACGTAAATTGAAATAATGCATATCCGTGTAGGTTCTCAAGTGATGATGATAAGGTGTAGACTATTCCAGTCTATATGAAGTGTCATTAATGAATGATGCATGAATTCGCAGCTAAACCTAACTGGTTACGCGAATTTGAAGACTCGTAAACTCAGTTTACGAAATGACGAACGATGATCATGAATAGTGATTTCCCTTCGGGAATGAATAGTGTCACATGAATAGTAAAATTTTTGAACGTTTCTCGGAATCACAAACTGACTCCGAAAATGATGAATAGTAAAATGATGAATAGTGACCGGTGAATAGTAATTGATGAATAGTAACCAATGAATAGTGAATAGGAGAAATGTCCCGAAAATGCGGGTTGTTACACCTATTGTTCCCAGCAAGGAAAATTAAGACTTTGGCGTCTTCTTCACTTTTATGCTCCAAAAACGTCTGAATTGCTTCCTTTTCCAGAATCTCTCCCAAAGTACCTAAAATCACAAAAGGAACGATTTAGGGCAATATTTGATCAAATAAATTCAATTCCGGGCTTAAATGACCCCCTAAAAGTGGTTCATTTTTCGCCTCATCATATACCCTTACACTTGAGATTTGCTTGTCCTCAAGCAAATGCGCTTTTATTCTACTCAAAATACAAGTTAGGGGTCATTTAACACTAATATAAAAGTAACTACAACAAATAATCGTTCCACTAAAGACCAAAGACAAGCACGGAGGTCATACACAAACACCTCACAACTAGTGTTTAGATACTCACATCTCTCGGGTGTAATAATGTATAAATTACAATATGGAAACGGAAGATATCTCTCACTACCTGTCATAGCAAAATAGATTACCATAGGCTTGGGAAAGAATCAAACCTCCACCACATGACGTAAGCACCTAGGATAAACTATCAAAGAGGTCTTTTAAAGGGTTGTAACGTTAGGTGTAGGGATATGAAATACACGGTTTTGTTGGATAAAGGAAGTTTTACTGGTGGCGAGTTAACAATCTTGGTTAATTACATGTACAATATGGCGTTGCTAAGCCAAGACTAGACTCGACTTAAGCTAATAAATGAAAAATAACAAAAACATAAAACAAACATAGAATAAAAAGGGATGGTAGTCCGTATGTTTTTTTCTCTTTTCTCTTTTTCTATTTTTTTTCTTGATTTTTCGAATTTTTTTTTTCTTTTTTTTTTTTTTTTTTTTTTTTTTTTTTTTTTTTTTTGCATACACTCTTACCCTACCATCCAAAATAATATATCATAGGGAATGAACATTCCCCTTACACTTGAATTTTTACATACTTTACAATTAACTAATCTAATGACTCGAATTAAGAAAATCAAAACACTTGGAGCACTTTTAAGATTAACGCACATATGGGGGTAATAATATGATGTTCTTCCCCATTACTCCATAAAATAAGTACTTTACCCATGAGTCCCAATCGTCCCAAAACAATATGTACAAGGATATGACTCGACTTAGCAACCATTTAATCAATTAGAAAGTTAACTTAGGGTTTAACAAATAACAATAATGCACTAAAAATGAGTGCATACACGGAAGGCTAAGGCGATTTGGTTGTACCTTTAAGTGGGGTGTAACAAATTCTTCCTTTAAGTAAGATGCTTAAAGTTAGAAACGAAAAGATAGGCTCGGAGGGGTGTACTAGGGGTTTCGTGTACTAAAAATGAGTACAACGCTAAGGTGTGGGAAAAATTAGTTGACTTAACTAGCCAAGTAATATGACTTAAATGGTCAAGTAATTATAATACGGGTTTAACACAAGGGTGATCCTAATGCCTCTTATCATGTAGTAAATCCTACTACACGAATGTAGTCTCACTAGCGGTCTCGGGATGCATCACTAACGCAAGTTCTAGAATCTAAATGCTACCGGTACACTCATAAGCACTAATAGTAAATGCTTTTCCTATCAAATCTAAAGGCGAACCTCACATATTTGGGTGGAAAATTTTTCTGAATAGTATGGTTATGTGCTAGTCATACAATCTCCTATCCAAGAGACGCTTGCTATGGCTAAAGTTTCACTCCTAAATATTGTAAAAAATTTTAAATTTGGCGCTAAAATTGCACTAACAAGTATTTCTCATAGTTTTATTACACACCTACTATTAAACAAAACAAACTCAAGCGAAAGTGTACATGTAAGGTATCATCATTTTACCCTCCCTTTACACTTAGGATGAGCATTGTCCCCAATGTTCAAGTAAAGAATGTAAAAGTGAAAAAGTAAAAAGAATGAAATCAAATACTCCCCTGATTCGCTCGGTATGGATAATTAGGTGGCCAGGTTAAATCTTCCTCCAAGAAAATGAAAAATCAAAGCTACCCTTCCAGAATATAAATCATCTTCTTGTCATACATAACCTGTAAATCCTGAGAAAACAAACAAGACAACCTCGCGTAAAATCGGCGGCAACCTATATAAGTTACTAAATCCTAGAAAACAAAATAAGATATAATGCTTGTGGAATGAAGTTTGCAGATTCCCTGGAGATTATAAAACTTAATAGTTCACAAAAACCATAAGACTCCGTTAGAAAAACCAAACCGGTAAAATTTCCAGATTTTTACACGTGACGCCGTCAAGAGTTAACTCGTGACGCCGTCAGAAGTGACCTGCAGAAATTCTTATGTTATTTTCCGGAAAATTTCTGGAAAAACTTGGTCCTACTTCCTGGAAAATCCTGCAAAACTTCATTATGACTCAATACAAGCATTTGACTCTAACAAATACGAATATACATGTTCATTTAAATATTGTGGAGAATCATGATCGGTTTGTTTCTTAAAAATGTATTTAGGGTTTCCCCTTACACTTATCTTTTGGAAAAATACTTTTAGGTGGAGTTAAGACTAGGCCAAAACAACAAAGTAAAGTATTTCCACTATTTAATTGAGAAACATGATCTACCAACAATAAAAATAAAGCATGCATACGGAAGCAAATAACAAACAAACAAAATAAAATCACACAAAACATGGGTTGCCTCCCAAGAAGCGCTTTTCTTTATTTACGAGTCTTGTAGCTAGACTCAAGGTCATGGGTTACTCCGTGACCTCATCGTTGGTTCCACTCTCCGATTGTAAATATTCTTTGTAGAAACCAATCACCTTTTTCTCAATCGCCCCCATAATCCTTTGGGCAAATTCCTTATCGACTTTATACTTTGGTCCTAGGGCCAAGCAATCTTTGTAGAAAAGACTCCTATTTTCCCATACATAATCCATGCCCTTTTTCTTATCCTCTTCATTGATGTCCTCAAAAGCACCAACGTTATCCTGATCAAATCGGGATATAAAGCGAAACTCTTTCATTCTATTAGGCATCCTATAAGTGATCCTAACGGTGTTACTTGCAAATCGGATTGTCCCTTCTATCTCATCATATTCTAACTTAGACTCCTCAACAAACGGTTTACCAAACACGACATTTGACAATCGACAATCAATAACATTAGCAAGATCTTCCACAATCATAAAGTCGGTGATAAAAGTGAAATTCCCAACAAAGACATGTAAACCTTTAACTCTCCCGACAAAGTTACAAACTCCACCAGGGTATTTGGGATCTTTTCTAGGTTCAAGTCTTGTTTTCACTATAGCATTATAAACATTTGAGGACATGATGTTGATTGGGGATTTAAAGTCAATGTAAGCATTGTTAACGTGTCTATACCCAATCATACATGGTATCTTAGCATTCCTAAGATCGCCTCTCTATATCTTAGGTTCGATTATAGTGAAAGGAGATCGCGGGTTATCAATAAGATTATTATAATATGCAATCTCCTCTTAAGTGGGGTATTGATTAAAGTAATCATTAAGCTTCGGATCTATTTCTCCCTCTTCCAGTCCCTCAACAACATTCACAAAGTCATTAGGCCCCAGGTCCTCATTTGAATACAAGGCGGTCGCTAGGTCACTAAATGCATGTTCGATCTCAACCTTAATCAACCTATTAAGCTCCCTAAGTTCCCTAATCTCACTCTCAATTTGTTCACGTAACACAGCTACTTCTCTAGGGGAAGGGGTTGGGTTTACGTTTTCCATAATGGTCAACGGAATAGTCAATGAATTTTAATTTACTAACCAAGGCACAAAGAAAAAGATAGACTAAAGAAAACCTAAAAATAAAAATAAAATCTTACTAGAAAGGAATCCAGCAAGTAGACCTAATAAAAAGAAATTCTAACCTAGACAATAACTATTCCCCAGGCTGCGGCGCCAAAAACTTGATACGTGGGAATCGCACCAGGCTTTACCTCTCAAGGGATCTTGAGAAGCTTACAACCCCCACCAGGCAGTGTACCTGATCGTTGTAGTATAGTATAGTGACAAGTACCGGGGGATTGATCGTTCAGCTAGGAATAGTGTCGCAAGGATTAGAAAACCTAAATACTAGTTCTAAAGGTGAGGGATGATTATTTTTGTATTTTTATATTTTTTTAGAAAGGAAGTAAAAATCTCGGGTTTGAAGGATTTGGGCGGAATTAGTTGCTAGTCAACTAACCCAATACTAAAGATGCAATTAAAATAAAATATTAAAAATGAAAATAAACTAAATTAAACTAAGGTTGTGAGCAATAAGTGGAGAAGTTGTGTTTACTTAGATTTCACTACTCCCTAGATATCTTTTACACGTTAATTACTTGTTATAGTTGCGTGGATGACGGATTGTATTCCTTAATACCATTCATGGGGTGGCGCACTTAATTCCCCAATCCTATGAGTGCCTACTTCACTCCTATGTCGAGCCGGCTAAGAAGCTCCTAACATGGGATCATTAGAATTTACTCATGCATTAAATACAACCAATAAAACGTAGTGCACGTCAGTTCATGTTTCCTAAGATGTTCAAGCATGTTACCGTTTGGAGATCTGCCAGTTTTCTTAAGCCTAACATCGAAATCATTCATCCAATACAACCATAAACAAGTAATCAACACATAATTAACATCTAGGTTTCATTAGATCTAAGCAAACACAAGATAGATCTAGCCTAGCATGATGGAATTAAGACAAGAACAAGATATAGACAACCAACACATAGACATATTGATTGAATTAAAAGAATACTTATCTCAATTACACATGAAAGGGTTCAAGGGCTGAGAACCCTTGAAAAACATGTAAAATTCGTACTAAGTTCGGCCTTAGGGTTTCTCCAAAACTTCTCTTTTTTTTATGAATGAAAATTAGAAAACTATATATAGGAAATTGAGGCTGACGGCGTCAAGACCAAATTGGTGACGCCGTCATCTCGCCGCCAAAATACTTCTCGGACTGCCTTGATCTACTTTTGACGCCGTCACGTTATAACTTTTTCCAGGCTGTCACGTATTTTACTCTTGACGCTCTTCCTTGTGACGCCTTCAATTCTGTACTGGGCCGTCATGAAAATTACTCTTGACGCCGTCAGGATTTTCTTCTTGACGCCGTCACCTACTGTTCCCAGCAAGGAAAATTAAGACTTTGGCGTTTTCTTCACTTTTATGCTCCAAAAACGTCCGAATTGCTTCCTTTTCCAGATTTCTCTCCCAAAGTACCTAAAATCACAAAAGGAACGATTTAGGGCAATATTTGATCAAATAAATTCAATTCTGGGCTTAAATGACCCCCTAAAAGTGGTTCATTTTTTGCCTCATCAGCTTGCTATTTATTAAATAGGGTTCCCAACAAAAGGAACAAAGTTACCCCTTATGAACTTTGGACTAAAAAGAAACCTAACCTTAATTATCTTAGGATATGGGGTTGTAGGGCTATTGTAAGACTCCCTGATCCAAAGCAGAAAACTTTGGGAGAAAGAGGCATTGAATGCATCTTTGTTGGATATGCTGAGCATTCCAAGGCATATAGGTTTTATGTTATAGAACCTAATGAGTCTGTTTCAATTAACTCAATAATTGAATCAAGGGATGCACTCTTTGATGAGAACAGATTCTCATCTATCCCTAGACCAAGTCAAAGGATTCCAAATGGAACCAATGACAATGGTGTTTCAGAAGTATCTGATGAGGTTCCTGATGAGGTTCCTGCTGAGGTTGTGGAACAACAACCTGAACCTGAGCTCAGAAGGAGCAAATGGGTGAGGACTCCAAAGTCATTTGGACCTGAGTTTCAATTATACTTAATTGAAGGTACAAGGAGTGAGGTCTCTGACCAATACTCCTATTGCTTCATTGTGGAGGATGATCCCAAAACATTTGAAGAAGCAATGAAGTCCCAGGAAGTTGCTTTCTGGAAAGAAGCAATAAATGATGAGATGGACTCCATTATGGGCAATAACACTTATGTGTTGACTGATCTACCACTTGGTTGCAAACCTCTAGGTTGCAAATGGATTTTTAAAAAGAAAATGAAGGTAGATGGAACTGTTAAAAAGTTCAAGGCAAGATTAGTTATTCAAGGCTTTAAACAAAAGTCAGGAATAGACTACTTTGATATTTATGCTCCAGTGGCACGTATCAGTACCATAAGATTTCTAATTGCTTTGGCATCAATTCACAATCTGATTATTCATCAGATGGATGTGAAGACAGCTTTCTTGAATGGTGATTTAGATGAGGAGGTTTACATGAACCAACCTCAGTGCTTCATCATGCCTGGCAATGAAAACAAGGTGTGTAAACTGATTAAGTCTCTTTATGGACTAAAACAGGCACCTAAGCAATGGCATCAAAAGTTTGATGAAGTGGTTTTGTCTAGTGGTTATTTACTTAATCAAGCTGACAAATGTGTATATAGCAAATTTGATGAGTCTGGTAAAGGAGTCATCATTTGTCTATATGTTGATGACATGTTGATCTTTGGCACTGACCAAAATCAAGTTGATCTTACGAAAGAATTTTTGTCATCAAAGTTCTCCATGAAGGATATGGGGGAGGTTGATGTTATCCTTGGTATTAGGATTAAACATGAAAGTAACAAAATTTTTATCTCTCAGACTCATTACATTGAGAAGGTGTTAAGGAAATTTAATTACTTTGATTGTACTCCAGTGAGTACTCCTATGGATACAAGTGAGAAGCTAATGCCTAATACTGGCAAAGCTGTATCTCAACTTGAGTATTCTAGGGTGATTGGCTGCTTGATGTATGCCATAACTTGTACAAGACCTGACATTGCTTTTGCTGTGGGTAAACTGAGCAGGTATACTAGTAATCCTAGTGCTCATCATTGGCAAGCAATTCAGAGGGTCTTTAAGTATTTGAAGAGAACTATGGATTATAATCTCTCATATACTGGTTATCTTTCAGTATTAGAAGGATACACGGATGCAAGTTGAATCAGTAACACTGAAGACAATTCGTCTACTAGTGGATGGGTATTCCTACTTGGTGGAGGTGCAATTTCATGGGCATCCAAGAAACAAACTTACATTACCAGTTCAACCATGGAATCTGAATTTGTGGCTTTAGCTGCTGCTGGCAAAGAAGCTGAATGGTTGAAAAACTTGCTTCTTGAGATTCCATTGTGGCCTAAACCTATAGCACCTATTTCTATCCGTTGTGATAGTGCTGCTACATTGGCAAAGGCTTATAGCCAGATGTACAATGGAAAGTCTAGACACTTAGGTGTTAGGCATAGCATGATTCGTGAGCTTATCATGAATGGGGTGATATCTATAGAGTTTGTTAAATCTCAACAAAACTTAGCTGATCACTTGACGAAGGGTTTGGCTAGAGACTTGGTTTTGAAGTCTGCTAAAGGGATCGGTTTAAGCCCAACTTAGTCACTGAATGCAAGGATACCCAACTCCCTTCTAAGGAAACTTGGAAGCTGAGTTCAATGTGGAAAGCTGATCATTTAGTGGACTGAAGCACATGTATCACAAACATCCCAAGGTTGTGCTTGTTATCTGCTGGAAAGGAGGATGAAGTCATAACTTCTTAATGGTTAATTTTCTTTGAAAAAGTGCTAAGCAGAAGCATGAGTTAAAGATGAACCACCTATGTGAATGTTGAAGTTTTGCCGCTTCAGGAAGCTTTGGACTTTTAGCTTTTACAACTTTTATGAATTAGATATGGACACATGGCTTGTATAGTGTCAGGAGTATTTTAGTGTTTGAAAACTTGTGTGTATTTATCATCAGGTATTCAAATGGGTTGAAGGGTTCAGTTCTTAGAACACTGATGAGGCGAAAAATGATCCATTTTTAGGGGGTCATTTAAGCCCGAATCTGACTTTATTTGATCAAATATTGCCCCAAATCATTCCTTTTGTGATTTTAGGTACTTGGAGAGTGAATTCTGGAAAAGAAGCCATTTTGGACGTTTTTGGAGCATAAAAGTGAAGAAAACGGCAAAGTCTCAATTTTCCATGCTGGGAACAGTACATGAAGGCGTCAAGAGTAACTCATGACGGCGTCAAACCCCAAGAATTAAAATCCGTAGCTCATGACGGCGTTACACAGGCCGTCAGAAGTAGATCAAGGCCGTCCGAGGAAGTATTTGGCGGCGAGATGACGGCGTCACACCTTTGTTCTTGACGCCGTCACCCCTATTTTCCTATATATAGTTTTCTAGTTTTTTCACATAAAAAGAAGAAGTTTTGGAGAAACCCTAAAGACGAATTTGGTGCAACTTTTACAGGTTTTTCAAGGGTTCCAAACCCTTGATACCTTGCATTGTAATTGAGATAAGTGTTCTTCTAATTCAATCAATATGTCTATGTGTTGGTTGTCTATATCTTGTTCTTGTCTCAATTCCATTATGCTAGGCTAGATCTCTTTTGTGTTTGCTTAGATCTAATGAAACCTAGATATTGATTATGTCTTGATTACTTGTTTATTATTGTCTTGGATGAATGATTTATATGTTAGGCTTAAGAAAACTGGCAGATCTCCAAATGGTAACATGCTTGAACGTCTTAAGAAACATGAACCGAGGCGTACTTGGTCTTTATTGGTTGTATTTAATGCATGAGCCACTGTTTACAATCCCTATAGTTGTGCTGGGCATGGTGTAGGAGGAGATAAGAGCTCATAGAATTGGGGAGTTATGTATGCCACCCCATGAATGGTATTAAGGAATACAGTCCGTCATCCATGCAATTATAACAAGTAATTAACGTGTAAAAGATATCTAGGGAGTAGTGAAATCTAAGTAAACACATTTTCTCCAATTACTGCTCACAACCTTAGTTTAATTAGTTTATTTTCATTTTTATTATTTTATTTTGATTGCATCTTAGTTTTGGGTTAGTTGAATAGCAACTAATTCCGCCCACTCTTTCAAAACCCGAGATTTTATTTGCTTTCATAAAAATATAAAAATACAAAAATAATCATCCCTCACCTTTAGAACTAGTAATTAGGCTTTCTAATCCTAGCGACACTATTCCTAAGCTGAACGATCAATCCCCCGGTACTTGTCACTATACTATACTACAACGATCAGGTACACTGCCTGGTGGGGGTTGTAAGCTTCTCGAGATCCCTCGAGAGGTAAAGCCTGTTGCGATTCCCACGCATCAAGTTTTTGGCGCCGTTACCGGGGAATAGTTATTGTCTAGGTTAGAATTTCTTTTTATTAGGTCTACTTGCTAGATTCCTTTCTAGTAAGATTTTATTTTTATTTTTAGGTCTTCTTTAGTCTATCTTAATTCTTCGTGTCTTTGTTCGTAATCTTTACCATCCGACATCATGGAAGGTGGTAACATCTTTGAACCCGTCATCCCACCACAACAAAACCCACCACTAGAACCCCTTAGGCCCCGAACCTTAGGAGAATATTCTCGACCTAGCCACCAAGGCTACCGAAACACCATTGAGCTCACCGGAGCCAATGTGCCCCCTTGTGATCCGACACCATCCGGTTGGTGCAAAGCGGATGTGCATTCCATGGACTTCGTTCCGAAGATCCAAACCAACATCTTAAGGACTTTCTCAAAATCGTAGATTCCATAGACCTAGGTGTTGAAACTAGAGAGACTACCCGTTTACGCCTATTCCAATTCTCTCTACGGGATCAAGCTAGTCAATGGCTTGAGCGTTTACCCGCGGGATCCATCACCACATGGGATGATCTCACCACTCGTTTCCTTGCTCAATTTTTCCCACCGGGGAGAACTACTAAGCTTAGAAATGACATCTTGATGTTCCAACAACGTCAAAATGAATCTCTTTATGAAGCATGGACTCGTTTTAAGGACTTACTCCAAAAAGTCCCTCATCATGGCATAGATCTTTGGCTCCAAGTCCAAATCTTTTATGACCATATCGACATCTCCACGAGGCGAACCATTGACCAATCGGCCGGTGGTAAGCTACGTGATCTTAGTGCGGAACAATCATGGGAACTTATAGAAGATCTTGCTCTCTATGACAACGAAAGTTGGAATGATCCCCGTGATTTGAACAAAACGGTCAAGGCAATATCTTTGCCTTCGAACAATTCTAGCACTCCCGACCGTAGGATCATGGAACTTGAGGACCAAGTCAAGTTTCTCATGAAATCTTACGAAGCTCCGAAGCCTTCAAGCCAAGTGAACAAAATCACTTCTTCATGCGAATTATGTAGTGGTCCCCATGACACTCGTGATTGTGTGGAACTCCCCGAAACAGCGTTTGCGGACTACACATCCACGCGTACCGACGAAGCGGGAGATAAGTGGTACACTTTCAAGCCCGAGCCAAACACATACGGTGATTCATACAACCCCTCTTGGAAAAATCACCCAAACCTTAGGTGGAAACAAAATCAACCCAATTCCTCCAATCCGCCTAATCGTTACCAACCAAACGGTCCACCATCCAACCGTACTTTGAACAACAATCCTTCTAACAACTATGGTAGTACCAACAATCTTGAAGGATTGATGTCAAAGTTTATGGCATCTCAAGAGGCCCGCATAGCTAGGTTTGAAACCGAATTCAACCAACAACAAACGGAGATGACCAACAAGATTGACAACTTGTTGAAAGCCCTCAACAACCAAGAATTAATCACACCTAGGAAGGACACTAGGGACACCAATAGTGGAATCCAAATTAAGGACCCCTCATCATCCAAACATGTCCACTTTGTCAATGTTGTCACCATTAAGCCGATAGATAAGGAGATAGAGGAGAGTGACAAGGATGAAGTTAGAGTAGAAGCCGATGGTAAGGATGAGAGTAGGGAAGTTGAGGTTAATAAGGATGAGGAATTAGAGGAGGTAGAACCTATAGAAGAATACTTTGATAAGTTGCCAACCAAGGAAGAACGGGAATACCATAAGGATTTATTCGATAGTCCCGAGAGAACATATATCTTTGGCGACCCCCTTATCAAAATGGGAGACCCCTCTAACATTAACATCCCATGTAATATCGGGCACATGCATATATGGAAAGCTTACATCGACCTTAGATCCCCCGTGAACATCATGACTAGGACTTATTACAATTGGGTGATGAAGAAGCAACTCAATTTTAGGTTGATGCCCGGTATGAATCGGATAAGTAATTTTGCAGGAAGAGTGAAGGGATTACATGTGATTATAGGGAATCTTACATATGAAATCGATTTTATGATAGTAGAAGACATTCGTCCGGTGATAGATGCTTGCCTAAGCCAAATAGTATTCGGAAAACCATTTGTTGAGGCCACTAGGATGAGTTATGATCCGACTTTAGGGATAGTTAGGTTCAAGAAAGAGAATGATGAGGTTGCTTATCAAATGCCCTACAAGATCGAACAATACCGCCGTCTCTCTAATTTCGAAAAGGAACATAAGCAAGCGGCTTATTATAGGAATGAGGAGGATAGACGTAGAGGAGTAGAGTATGTTAGAAATAGGATGCTTGGTTTCTACAAAGAATGCTTGCAACTAGGTCCGGAATACAAAACTGGTTTAGAAGACGACCTAGAGAGTGGAACCAACGATGAGATCACGTAGTAACCCATGACTTTGAGTCTAGCTACAAGACTCGTAAATAAAGAAAAGCGCTTCTTGGGAGGCAACCCATGTTTTGTGTGATTTTATTTGTTTGATTGTTATTTGCTTCCGTATGCATGTTTTATTTTTATTGTTGGTTGATCATGTTTCTCAATTAAAATGTGGAAATACTTTACTATGTTGTTTGGCCTAGTCTTAACTCCAACCTAAAAGTATTTTTGCAAAAGATAAGTGTAAGGGGAAACCCCAAATATGTTTTTAAGAAACAAACCGATCATGATTCTCCACAATATTAAATGAACATGTATATTCGTATTTGTTAGAGTCAAATGCTTGTATTGAGTCATAATGAAGTTTTGCAGGATTTTCCAGGAAGTAAGACCAAGTTTTTCCAGAAATTTTCCGGAAACTTAACATAAGAATTTCTGCAGGTCCATTCTGACGGCGTCAGAGGATTACTCTTGACGGCGTCAGGAGTTAAAATCTGGAAATTTTACCGGTTTTGTTTTTCTAACGGAGTCTTATGGTTTTTGTGAATTATTAAGTTTTATAATCTCTAGGAGATCTGCAAACTTCATTCCACAAGCATTATATCTTATCTTTGTTTTCTAGGATTTAGTAACTTATATAGGATGCCGCCGATTTTACGCGAGGTTGTCTTGTCTATTTTGTCAGGATTTACAGGTTATGTTCGACAAGGAGATGATTTATATTCTGGAAGGGAAGCTTTGATTGTTCATTTTCTTGGAGGAAGATTTAACCTGGCCAACCTATAATCCATACCGAGCGAATCAGGGGAGTATTTGATTTCATTCTCTTTACTTTTTCACTTTTACATTCTTTACTTGAACATTGGGGACAATGTTCATCTTAAGTGTAAGGGGAGGGTAAAAAGATGATACCTTACATATGCACTTTCGCTTAAGTTTGTTTTGTTTGATAGTAGATGTGTAATAAAACTATGAGAAATACTTGTTAGTGTAATTTTAGCGCCAAATTTAAAATTTTTTACAACATTTAGGAGTGAAACTTTAGCCATAGCAAGCGTCTCATGGATAGGAGATTGTATGACTAGCACATAACCGTATATTCAGAAAAATTTTCCACCCAAATATGTGAGGTTCGCCTTTAGATTTGATAGGAAAAGCATTCATTATTAGTGCTTATGAGTGTACCGGTAGCATTTAGATTCTAGAACTTGCGTTGGTGATGCATCCCGAGACCGCTAGTGAGACTACATTCGTGTAGTAGGATTTACTACATGATAAGAGGCATTAGGATCACCCTTGTGTTAAACCCGTATCATAATTACCTGACCATTTAAGTCATACTACTTGGCTAGTTAAGTCAACTAATTTTTCCCACACCCTTAGCGTTGTACTCATTTTTAGTACACGATACCCCTAGTACACCCCTCCGAGCCTATCTTTTCGTTTCTAACTTTAAGCATTTTACTTAAAGGAAGAATTTGTTACACCCCACTTAAATGTACAACCAAATCGCCTTAGCCTTCCGTGTATGCGCTCATTTTTAGTGCATTATTGTTATTTGTTAAACCCTAAGTTAACTTTCTAATTGATTACATGGTTGCTAAGTCGAGTCATATCCTTGTACATATTGTTTTGGGACGATTGGGACTCATGGGTAAGTACTTATTTTATGGAGTAATGGGGAAGATCATTTATTACCCCCATACGTACGTTAATCTTAAAAGTGCTCTAAGTGTTTTGATTTTCTTAATTCGAGTCATTAGATTAGTTAAATGTAAAATATGTAAAGATTCAAGTGTAAGGGGAACGTTCATTCCCTATGATGTATTATTTTGGATGGTAGGGTAAGAGTGTATGCAAAAAAAAAAAAAAAAAAAAAAAAAAAAAAAAAAAAAAGGAAAAAGAGAAAAAACATACGGACTACCATCCCGTTTCATTCTATGTTCATTTTACATTTTTGTTATTTCTCATTTATTAGCTTAAGTCGAGTCTAGTCTTGGCTTAGCAACGCCATATTGTACATGTAATTAACCAAGATTGTTAACTCGCCACCAGTAAAACTTCCTTTATCCAACAAAACCGTGTAATTCATATCCCTATACCTAACGTTACAACCCTTTAAAAGACCTCTTTGATAGTTTATCCTAGGTGCTTACGCCATGTGGTGGAGGTTTGATCCTTTCCCAAGCCTATGGTAATCTATTTTGCTATGACAGGTAGTGAGAGATATCTTACATTTCCATAATGTTATATTACTTTATTACACCCGAGAGATGTGAGTATCTAAACACTATTTGTGAGGTGCTAGTGTATGACCTCCGTGCTTGTCTATTGGTCTTTAGTGGAACGATTATTTGTTGTAATTACTTTTATATTAGTGTTAAATGACCCCTAACTTGTCTTTTGAGTAGAATAAAAGCGCATTTGCTTGAGGACAAGCAAATTTCAAGTGTAAGGGTATATGATGAGGTGAAAAATGATCCGTTTTTAGGGGGTCATTTAAGCCCGAATCCGACTTTATTTGATCAAATATTGCCCTAAATCGTTCCTTTTGTGATTTTAGGTACTTGGAGAGTGAATTCTGGAAAAGAAGCCATTTTGGACGTTTTTGGAGCATAAAAGTGAAGAAAACGGCAAAGTCTCAATTTTCCATGCTGGGAACAGTACATGAAGGCGTCAAGAGTAACTCATGACGGCGTCAAACCCCAAGAATTAAAATCCGTAGCTCATGACGGCGTTACACAGGCCGTCAGAAGTAGATCAAGGCCGTCCGAGGAAGTATTTGGCGGCGAGATGACGGCGTCACACCTTTGTTCTTGACGCCGTCACCCCTATTTTCCTATATATAGTTTTCTAGTTTTTTCACATAAAAAGAAGAAGTTTTGGAGAAACCCTAAAGACGAATTTGGTGCAACTTTTACAGGTTTTTCAAGGGTTCCAAACCCTTGATACCTTGCATTGTAATTGAGATAAGTGTTCTTCTAATTCAATCAATATGTCTATGTGTTGGTTGTCTATATCTTGTTCTTGTCTCAATTCCATTATGCTAGGCTAGATCTCTTTTGTGTTTGCTTAGATCTAATGAAACCTAGATATTGATTATGTGTTGATTACTTGTTTATTCTTGTCTTGGATGAATGATTTATATGTTAGGCTTAAGAAAACTGGCAGATCTCCAAATGGTAACATGCTTGAACGTCTTAAGAAACATGAACCGAGGCGTACTTGGTCTTTATTGGTTGTATTTAATGCATGAGCCACTGTTTACAATCCCTATAGTTGTGCTGGGCATGGTGTAGGAGGAGATAAGAGCTCATAGAATTGGGGAGTTATGTATGCCACCCCATGAATGGTATTAAGGAATACAATCCGTCATCCATGCAATTATAACAAGTAATTAACGTGTAAAAGATATCTAGGGAGTAGTGAAATCTAAGTAAACACATTTTCTCCAATTACTGCTCACAACCTTAGTTTAATTAGTTTATTTTCATTTTTATTATTTTATTTTGATTGCATCTTAGTTTTGGGTTAGTTGAATAGCAACTAATTCCGCCCACTCTTTCAAAACCCGAGATTTTATTTGCTTTCATAAAAATATAAAAATACAAAAATAATCATCCCTCACCTTTAGAACTAGTAATTAGGCTTTCTAATCCTAGCGACACTATTCCTAAGCTGAACGATCAATCCCCCGGTACTTGTCACTATACTATACTACAACGATCAGGTACACTGCCTGGTGGGGGTTGTAAGCTTCTCGAGATCCCTCGAGAGGTAAAGCCTGTGGCAATTCCCACGCATCAAACACCCTGATTCTCGAATATTTGAAAGTATATGTACTAATGTGGAAATTCAATCCTCAGGATATTTTCATTTATGCACTTGTTTTGTTTTGTGTTTAATTTTTCATGCAAAGGAAGTGAACTAAATTTGGGGAGGATTGTTAGTAAATTTAGTGCACTTGAGGGATTAATTCACACCTGGTAATGGGTTTGGAGGTACGGAGTGTACACCCATTTGGTCACTGAATCCCCTGACTCAATAGTGGTTATGTAATGATTCTGCTGATAGCAGGAATTTGATTCTGCTGATGAGAGATTCTGCTGATGAGAGATTCTGCTGATGATGTATTCTGCTAATAGAATCTGCTACTAGTATGATTCTGCTGACGGTATCAGTTTATTCTGCTGCTCGTTTTTAACCACTGATTCCTAATATTATGGAAAGTATTATGTTATAATTAATGGGCTGTTAATTATACATAATTCCATGGGCTAGGTTTGAGTATTCTCTATTATAAATAGAGGTCATAATACATCTGCATGGATATACGAAATCACAAAACCCTAAACACTTGAATACGCATCTGGTTCTTGGTTTGTGCCTAAAACAAGAACATCACTTGGTCTTATCCCATAGAGATATTCGTGTAACCCAGGCATAGGGTCGAATAGTTTCTATTGGAAAGTGATACCACGATTTCAAGTGAATATCCGGTACCTTATTGATTATCTTAACCCTAATCTGGGAATTTGTTTACACATATTAACCAACAGTTTGACCAAATCTAATGATCATCCGTAAACACCACCCAACACCCTAACTGAGTGGTAGTCGAACCGAGACTCAAACCAAACGTCACACCCCAATCAGTTGAAACAAACAAACAAAATCACTAATCTGTACCAACAAACACCCTCGAATGGCTGATGAAAATGCACCCTCGTGGTTACTTTCTAGGCCGAGACAAACAAACAAACATACCACCCTTGTGGTTGTGCTTGATAACCAACCTAACCAACAACATTTTGTAACAAAACATACCCAAATTGAGACCCAAATGACTTTATATACTCGACTCCATGCAAGCATCAAAGACAACAACAATAATCTTCCAAAATGACTAGTAATAATTAACCCAAAGGTTTATTCGTGACTCACTGAGTCAACTCAGAACCCAAACGGGTTTTATGACTCGACTCGTAATAACAATCGGAACAAAACAAACACCAATAGGACTTGTTTCTTACCACGCTAATCCATTTCCAACCACGTTTTTAATCTACTTTTAACCACAAAACTAATAACTCGTTATTATAATTTTTGATCCCCGAAAACTGATAACGACAACACCAATCGGTTTTATCAAAACAATAAATAACAAATGGTTTTCACGATTTACCAAGTTAAGAAAAAGGGAGAGGAGGAGGATGACGGCGGTGGTGATGGTGATAACAGCGCTGAGGTGGTGGCATACGAACCCAATGGACCCAACAAAAACCCAACGGGGTATTACAGTCTCACCTCCTTAAACAGAATCGCGTCCTCATGATTCAATTCAAGTTACCCGTTATGGTATAAAAAGGATGAGTATATACGCACAAGGATTCATCTTCACGTTCCTACGTAAATTCCGGACCTTTTCATGAGTTTTGACTAAACACAGGGTTGAGGTGTCCCTGCCAATCTACACTTTTTGACCAACAAGAACAATAAAAACAATTCATAGTGATGGATATCGTTTCAAACTTTAATCTATAATTTTGTAGATATGCCTATAGAATAAGGGTGGATGAGCATAAAAACTAGTATTGACTTGTAGTCAAAGTAAATAATGAATGAGGTGGGTTGATTAGGGATGGTTCAACACCCACTAGTCACCCTAGTATGTGACAACCGGCAATTTAGGGAGCCATTTTGAAAACCCGCATTACATTAAAGTTCGTTTATAAATTTTTATTTGAAATTTTATTCATGACGAACTTGTAAGACCTATTTTATGGTTAATTATATTTAATATCGTTATGGGATTTGAGATTCATTTAATGATTTGTTATGGAAATATACTTGGTGATTTACTTTTGAATTCTCACTTGGTACTACGTTGACTCCGGCACTAGGATTACCTAACAGAAATTTTATGACTTGATTTTATGAGTTCGACAATATTTAATTATTTACGGAATGTTTCGCGAGAAGTTAAACGTTTTGAAATAAGTTCGGGTTTCAGACCGTGTGTTTTACACTCACCCTTATTTACTCACTCATATTATTAGTAATATTATTATTATTACTATTATTATTATTATTAAAAGAAAATGTTTTTTTTAAATAAATTACAAAAATCGTCCATGTGGTTAATACCACACACACACACCAACACATCACACTCACCCTCACCAAATACTCTCTCTCTCTTCCCCTCTTAATCCTAGCCGCCACCGATCACTAATCCGGCCACCACCACCACTACGCCACTCTCACAACAAAACCACCACCACCATCTTGTTCCTTATATTTTCCTCTTTCATTTGGTGTATCATACGCGCCATATAACCCACCATAACACCTCGAAATCTTATTAAATCTGACCCAACTTTATTTCTTTTACTAGATCTATTCGATTGGAGGTTCAAGAAGGTGAGTACGATCGATTTTGGCTTTTGGGTGCCTCGATTTGGTGTCAAATCCGTGGCTACATGGAGTATTTTTCATGGGAATCGAATTATTATGAGATGAAATGATGTTTTTGATGTTAAAATATGGTTTGGTATCCGGGTCTTGGTGTTTCTATGATGGTTCGAGTGAACCGTGAGTCAAGGACTCACGGCTTGATGTGGGATTCGAGCCTATGCCCAAGTGGGTCGAATGGGCAGTTTTGGTGTGGCTCTTTGGAGCTTATTTTGTGACCTCTTGGTCATTGTGGTCGAGTCCTTGTGACTCGTGGTATGAGCCGAGACTCAAGTGAGTCGAGGGTTCGGGTTTGGCTTGGTAAACCAACCCGAAATGGACCTTGTTGATATTTATATTTTTCTTGTTATGTTATGTTAACTTATTATTGTTTTGGCATTTGTTGGATTCGGCCGAATGCTTGGTTGAGTCGAGATCATTTTTGGTCTCGACAAGGGATTTATTGTTATATTGAGAAGTTGTTGTCGAATGGTAAAGTGGGGACCGATTGTGAGACGGTCACTTAGATTGACGGAGATAGGTTAGTCGGGTGCCGTAGTCGGACCCTATTGTTGTAGCACGTGTATTGGGATTGATTTGGACGGAGTTGGATTGATTATCTATGACTTTCTTACATTATTTTGGACTTGGACAATGAGCCGAGATTAATGACTCGGACATGTGACCATTTCGTATGACTCGATAATTATTTACAATTTAAAACGCAAATAATAAAACTCGTAATAATATTATTGGTAATATAAACGTTTATATAAATATATAGACGTGAATAACGTATATATAATTGTATAAATGCGTATATTAATAATAACAAAAATCACGAGTAGTAATATAAATAATGCGACTAAATATGTTATGCTACGAGAGTAGTGTAATATTATTGGAAGCATTATTATGAATAAATATGATAAATAATGAGAAATTCTCGACATTAACTAAATATTAAATGAAATATTATCTTTTATATATAATAAGGAAAACTATCGAGTTATGCGGAGCCGTGGTCACTTGGGTCCAAGTGGGTTATTGTTTGTGACTTTTGTGTTGTCACGGATATATGACGATTAATATAAACATTTTCTATAACTAAATAACTTATTTAATCGATAGGTTAAACCGAGTTATTTGGCTATACGAAACGAGTATATTAATGGGCATCGTATCCTACGACGCCCATAGGTTGTGGTAAATGTATAGGATAATAAATCACTAAATATATGTATCTTGGAATCTGGCCAATTTGACGATGTATATACGGAATTTATTAGACTACGATATATACCATATAGTATTTTTGTGCTATGTGCTTTAGGATTGGGTGTAATCTTGGAACGGTATGTTACGTAAATAAATGTGGGGATTATCAAATCGACGGATTTGATAAACTTCGATGATTTATTTAAATAATGTATTGGGCTAATATTAGATCTATAGTTTGTTTTATTATTCTTTTGTGAGACTTTTTGGTTTGTTTGTGTCGACCCACCACCTGTATGGTTACCAAACGTAAAACTCCAAACTAATACGAGAAATGAATTTTCGGAAATTAAAACGGAATACGTGGTTTGGGAGTATTTAATTTTGAAGAAATGATTTCTGAACGAGTTGATATTGTTAGGTCGTGCCGAGTCCATAGTTGCCGTCTTGTGAGTTACTATACATCTTACTTCTGTCAAGTTCTTATTGCTGATTTCTGGACTTGAGGTGAGTCATAGCCCCACTTTTTACTCTTGAACTATGTTTTCAATACTTGGGGTGAGAAACGTGCAAATTATTTTATGTGGACTACTATCGCTTTTATATTCTTTCTAAACTTGCTATGCGCATGGAGTAGGATGTATGGTCAACTTTAGTCACATATTTTTGTGTGTACTATTCAAGGTTGGCTTATTTGGATATTGGTGAATTGTCAACTTTAGTCACATAGTTTCATGTGTACTATTCAAGGTTGGCTTATTTAGATACTATAGTGTGCACCTATAGGTTATTAATACTTCGGAGGTTATCCGAGTATTTATGATATTGCGGGGGTTACCCGAATATCTATGTTAGAGCGGAGGGAATCCGTGTGTTATGTTGGAGCGGAGGGTATTCGCAGGCTTTTAATGAATTTAAACCTATGATCTCACCAGCGAAAGCTGACTTTTAGCACGCTTTCTCAGGTAATTAAGTGATGATTTGGATGCATGGATTGGAAGGCTCGGCTATGGCACCTGGTTTATGGATCTATTTTTCTAAACTTTGATATTTAATTGTGGGCCTACGTTTATTTCTTTTGGGCCTGACTCTGAATGATGTTGGGATAAATGTAAACTTTAAAACCCCGTTTTGGTTGTGTTTTTCTTATGTTCACTTTATCTCGTTCTGTTATGTCTTGTGTTGGATACCAATCCCCGTAGCACCCCAAAAGCTTGTTGAGTCTTCCGCTGTACCAAATTTTGGGGGTGTTACAGATTGGTATCAGAGCCAAGGTTATAGGGAACTAGGTAAATAAACACCTAAACTATAACCGAATTTTTATAGAAAACGATCCTTGACCATTGCCCGCCAAGCCGAAGCATTTTCGATTATTTTGAGGTATTATGAGATATTCGAGATGACTTGAGATTATGGGATATATTGATTTAGTGATAAGATGGAGTTTCGAGGAATTATATGGTCTAATTGTTTTATAGATGTTTTAGTAATGCGGTATTTGAAATTCTTTATTAAGATTATATGATTGAATTTATATGATGAGGATTTTGGTATGGTATTTTGAGTTGCGATTTAGTTGTTTTGAAACACTTACACCTACCCTACGCCGTTGTCACAGACTATGGCCTCCCATATGCCCGATGTTGTCGAGGATATTCTTACTACACCGGTATTCCCAGCACAGTTCACTATGGCATCTGATGATCCTTACCAGGTTGCCATGCTTTCAGCTACTGTGTTGCAGACAGCTTCTACTTCAGCACCTCCTGTTGCATCTACGCAGGGACCCTCATCTTCTCTAGGGCTCCCTGGTACATCGAGGCAGCTTATTCTTCATCAGGCTTTGGCTCGTGTGGCTCCACGCTTTACCCACCGAGCTACGGCACGTATGTCGGTACGCCCTACTTCACCACCTTTACAGATAGATGCTCACTCTCTTCTGTCAGAGGCGCCACCCACATCATTGCGTCGTCGTCCTAGATCACCTACCACATCTCCACATGGTTCACCTGTTAGGAGACGACGATTGATGATGTACTCTTCCGATGAGGAGGAGGAGGAGTACGAGGGTGAGGATGAGGCTGATGACCTTCAGGAGGCTGAGCAGGGTGATGATGATGACCCTGAGGAGGAGGATGACCCTCAGGAGGAGGAGATGCCTGATGATGATGATGTGTTAGTGCCGCCAGCTCAGGCTGAGGAGCCCGATTCACCTATACATCCGATTGAGCCTATTTCACCTGATCATCCATTTCTATTTGATTCACCACCTGGTAGTCCCGTGGCGTCGGATGCGTCATCGGAGGTTTCTGCTGAGCAGGCAGAGTTAGGTGAGAGTGGCAGGTTGTGGGCTCAGATTACTGCACAAGGTGAGAGGATCTCGCGATTATCTGATCGACTTGAGAGGGTTATTGGAGAGTTTATAGCAGATTTGAGAGTTGATATGACTGTGGTTGAGGGCAGGTCGACTGAGATGAGGAGAGTTTTGATGGAGGTTCATGAGCAGATCGAGAGTTTACAGCAAGGTTTTATCACAGCTCGAGAGGCCGACCGCAAGTCATGGCAGCGGAACGCCGAGCTAGAGAAGGAGGTGGCAAACCTCAAGAGAGACAGCGACACCCATAGTGTGGAGTTAGGATCATTATGGAGAGATCTTGATGGATTGAGGCAGGAGTTGAGGAGCCTCCGCCAGCAGCGTGGCTAGATGTTTGGGTTATGTTGTCTTGTTGCTTTTTACACCGAGGAGTGTTCGGTTAGAAAAGCTAGTTATCATATTTTGATGTATTTTTCGTTCAGTATTCATCTCTTTTGGAACGATTAGCATATTTTGTGTTTTTCAGTAGTTGGAACGATGTTGGATCTCTCTTGTATGGTTGATGGTTATTAGTATATGGTATTATGTGGATTTTGGATGTTATGGAAATTGAGTCCCTATTCGCCTTATTGATGTCTTGTGGTGTATTGTTGATATTCTTTCCATGACTTGGCTTCGTTAAATTACTTTTTGTTGAGCATATGATAAGTTCTATTGGAGACTCATGAACTTGTATGATGTTTCAGATCAATGGCCCCACGACGAAACCCTGTTAGAGCTACCAGAACTGGTCCTGCAGTGACTACCCCCCTGGTCGCCGAGGACGCCGTCCTACTCGAAATGTTGAAACCCCTACTCCTGACAACCTGGACACTACTAACCGCAACAACAGGAATCAAAATGTTGATGTTCAGGGAGACAATGATCATGTTCCACTTAATGCACCTACTGTGGATCAAGCAATGATCAATCAACTTGTGGAGCAAAGAGTTGCTGAACTACTGGCTGAGTCAAATCATTCCAACAATTCTGCTGGAACTTTTCCACCTGTTCGTGCTAGTGGATGTCACTACAAGGAGTTTAAGATTTGTGGACCTATTGAGTTTGGTGGAACTGAAGGAGTGGTTTACTTGGTCAGGTGGATAGAGAAGACTGAGTCAGTGTTCAATGTCAGTGGTTATGCGGAGAATGCGAAGGTAAAGTTTGCTTCTTTTACTTTCAAGGATGAAGCTTTAACTTGGTGGAACAATTACCGAAATTTGGTTGCGAGTGATGTAGCTTATGCTATGAATTGGGAGCAATTTAAGTCTCTGCTGATTCAGACTTATTGCCCAAGAAATGAGGTTAAGAAGCTGGAAATTGAGTTTTGGAATCACAAAGTGAAGGGTACTAATATGGCGACTTACAATCGTCGTTACCAGGAGTTGGCCTTGCTTTGCCCAGATATGGTAAAAACCGAGACTCAAAAGATTGAGCGGTACACTGATGGGTTGCCTGTGGCTACAATGAATGATGTGATTTCTGCTAGACCTGCAAACATCCATGAGGCAATCACAATTGCTCAACAACTAATGGATTCGTTGGAATTGGAAGGAGCTGATAAGGATAAGAATGGAAAGAGAAAGAGAGACCATCACTCTAAGGGTAATGATCACCGAAACAAGCGACAAGCTAAGGCTTATGCTATTGGGAATGGAGATAAGAGGAACCAAAATGGTGATGCACCCAAGTGTGGTCATTGCTACTAGAATCATTCTGGATGGTGTAGTGTAAGATGCCAGAACTGCTCAAAGAAAGGACACACATCTAAGGATAGTAGGGCTCGACCTCTGGCTATGGTTCAAGCTGCTCCTGAAATGAGAAATAAGGCAGACGTTACTTGTTATGGGTGTGGAAAGAAGGAACATTATAGGAATGAGTGTAGAGAATCGTGGAACCGAGGAAATCAAGGATCGGGTGGTAATGGGTACAATCATGGAAACCGTGGAGCTGGAGGAAACCGTGGACGACAAGATAACGGGGACCAACGTGTGGAAGCTGGAGCTGCTCAGGGAAGAGTGTATGCACTCGGGAACGAGAGAGGAGAAGATCCGAACATCGTTACTGGTACGTTCCTTCTCAATAATCGTTATGTTTCCATACTATTTTATACTGGTGCCGATAGAAGTTTTGTGTCCACTACGTTTGCACCCTTACTAGAGAAACCCCCGATGGCCTTAGGAATTGGGTATGATATAGAGTTAGCAAATGGGAACATAGAAAGGATTAATACTATCATTCGCGGTTGCACGTTAAATTTCTTGAATCATCCTTTCAACATAGATCTTCTACCCGTCACGTTAGGAAGTTTTGATGTCATCATTGGTATGGATTGGTTGTCGAAGTATCGAGCTCACATACTTTGCGATGAGAAGATCGTGCATGTACCTTACGGAAAGGAAATTCTAAATATACTAGGAGATCGAAAAGGTTCGAGGAGCCCATCCCGGTTAGCAGTCATTTCTTGCACTAAGTTACCAAAGCTAATGGAGAAAGGATGTTACCTTTTCTTAGCTCAAATCTCTGAGAAAGGAGGAAAGGAGAAGAAGGAAAGGTGCATTGGAGATGTGCCTATAGTTCGTGATTTTCCTGATGTGTTTCCCGATGATTTTCTGGGAATCCCGCCTACTAGACAAGTGGAGTTTCAGATTGAGTTGATACCTGGTGCTGCACCTGTAGCACGAGCGCCTTATCGACTTGCACCCACTGAACTGGAAGAGTTGTCGAAACAATTAGCGGAGTTAGCCGAAAAAGGATTCATAAGACCAAGTTCTTCACCTTGGGGAGCCCCAGTCTTATTCGTGAAGAAGAAGGATGGATCGTTTCGTATGTGTATTGATTACCGAGAGCTGAACAAGTTAACGATGAAAAATAGATACCCGTTACCAAGGATCGACGACTTGTTTGATCAGCTTCAAGGATCGAGTGTGTATTCAAAGATCGATTTGAGATCGGGATATCATCAGCTTCGAGTTCACGAGGAAGATATTCCGAAAATGGCTTTCAGAACCCGTTACGGGCATTATGAGTTTCAGGTGATGCCGTTTGGGTTGACTAACGCACCGGCGGTATTCATGGATCTCATGAATCGGGTGTGTAAGCCTTATTTAGATAAATTTGTGATCGTATTCATTGACGATATTTTAATTTACTCAAAGAGTGAGAAGGAGCATGAGGAGCATCTAAGACTTATTTTAGAATTGCTCAGGAGGGAGAAACTGTACGCCAAGTTCTCCAAATGTGAATTTTGGATTCCGATGGTACAATTTTTGGGTCATGTGATTGATAGACAAGGAGTTCATGTGGATCCTACTAAGATTGAAGCAATAAAAGATTGGGCTGCACCTACGACCCCAACAGAAGTTCGTCAATTTTTAGGTTTAGCCGGTTATTACCAAAGGTTCATCGAGGGATTTTCGAAGATAGCTAAACCGCTGACCAAATTGACTCAAAAGAGTGTTAAGTATGAATGGGGAAATAAGGAAGAGGAAGCATTTCAATTACTTAAGGAGATGTTGTGTAGTGCTCCTATCTTGGCATTACCTGAAGGTAAAGAGGATTTCGTCGTCTATTGTGACGCTTCACATAAAGGTTTGGGAGCTGTGTTAATGCAACGAGAGAAAGTGATAGCTTATGCTTCCCGACAGCTTAAAAAGCACGAGAAGAACTACACCACCCATGATTTGGAGTTAGGTGCCGTGGTTTTTGCCTTGAGGATATGGAGACATTACTTGTATGGAACTAAGTGTGTTGTGTTTACTGACCACAAAAGTCTACAACACATCTTGAATCAGAAAGAGCTCAACATGAGACAACGACGTTGGATCGAGTTGTTAAGCGATTATGATTGCGAAATCCGCTACCATGCTGGTAAAGCAAACGTTGTTGCTGATGCTCTTAGTCGAAAGGAGAGGATACCTCCGTTACAAGTTAGGTCATTGGGAATTATTATCGTATCGCCGTTTCTGTCTCAAATATTTGAAGCTCAAACGGAAGCGTTGAAAGCAGAAAACCGACCTGCTGAGAACATATTTGGGATGGCTGAGAATGAGAAAGGATTTGTTAAGCATTCCGATGGAGTCATATGTTTTGGAGATCAGATTTGGGTACCTTTGTATGGAGGAATTCGAGAGTTGATTATGCATGAGTCGCATAAGTCAAGGTACTCTATTCATCCCGGATCCGACAAGATGTACCAGGATTTGAAAAAGTTATATTGGTGGCCAAACATGAAGGCAGATATAGCATTGTACGTTATTAAATGCTTGACATGTTCTAAGGTTAAAGCCGAACATCAAAGACCGTCAGGATTATTGACGCATCCAGAACTCCCAGTTTGGAAATGGGAGCGGATTACAATGGACTTTATTACCAAATTACCGAAGATAGCTAGCGGTTGTGAAGCTATCTGGGTAATTGTGGATCGATTGACTAAGTCTGCTCATTTCCTGGCGATTAGTGAAGATGATAGTGTGGATAAACTCGCGAGGTTGTATGTAAAGGAAATTATTTCTCGTCATGGAGTGCCGATATCGATTATTTCTGATCGCGATAGCCGCTTTACTTCAGCTTTGTGGCGATCACTTCAAACGGCTTTGGGGACGAGACTTGATATGAGTACTGCATATCATCCCCAAACCGATGGTCAAAGTGAGAGGACCATTCAGACTTAAGAGGATATGCTTCGTGCATGTATTATAGACTTTGGTAAAGGCTGGGAGAAGTATCTACCCCTTGTGGAATTCTCCTATAATAATAGCTACCACACAAGTCTTAAAGCTGCACCATTTGAAGCTTTGTATGGCCGAAAATGTCGTTCGCCTATTGGTTGGGCGGAAGTTGGAGATAGCCAACTCACAGGCCCTGAACTTATCTTGGAGACTACTGAAAAAGTGACTCAGTTTCGTGATCGGTTGCAAGCAGCCAGAGATAGGAAGAAAAGTTAATCCGATCAGAGACGTAAACCCCTAGAGTTCCAGGTTGGAGACAAAGTGATGCTGAAAGTCTCGCCTTGGAAGGGTGTGATACGTTTCGGGAAACGTGGAAAACTCAACCCTCGCTACATTAGACCATTTCTTATTTTGGAAAGAATTGGGCCCGTGGCTTATAGGTTGGAATTACCACATGAACTGAGTAAAGTTCACGATGTGTTTCACGTTAGTAATTTGAAGAAATCTCTTTCTGATGAGACGCCGGTTATTCCGATGAAAGATATCCGTATTGATGAGAAATTGAATTTTGTGGAAGAGCCGATTGAGATTTTGGATCGTGAGGTTAAACGACTCAAGCGAAGTCGCATTCCGCTCGTCAAGGTTCGTTGGAATTCCCGACATGGACCGGAATTTACGTGGGAACGTGAGGACAAGTTCCGGAAGAGATATCCGAAGCTTTTCACTTCGTAGATGAATTGTTCCGAGAGAAACCCGGGACGGGTTTCTTCTGAGACTGGGAGGATGTGACAACCGGCAATTTAGGGAGCCATTTTGAAAACCCGCATTACATTAAAGTTCGTTTATAAATTTTTATTTGAAAATTTATTCATGACGAACTTGTAAGACCTATTTTATGGTTAATTATATTTAATATCGTTATGGGATTTGAGATTCATTTAATGATTCGTTATGGAAATATACTTGGTGATTTATTTTTGAATTCTCACTTGGTACTACGTTGACTCCGGCACTAGGATTACCTAACAGAAATTTTATGACTTGATTTTATGAGTTCGACAACATTTAATTATTTACGGAATGTTTCGCGAGAAGTTAAACGTTTTGAAATGAGTTCGGGTTTCGGACCGTGTGTTTTACACTCACCCTTATTTACCCACTCATATTATTAGTAATATTATTATTATTACTATTATTATTATTATTATTATTATTATTATTATTATTATTATTATTATTATTATTATTATTATTATTATTATTATTATTATTAAAAGAAAATGTTTTTTTTAAGTAAATTACAAAAATCGTCCATGTGGTTAATACCACACACACGCCCCAACACATCACACTCACCCTCACCAAATACTCTCTCTCTCTTCCCCTCTTAACCCTAGCCGCCACCGATCACTAATCCGGCCACCACCACCACTACGCCGCTCTCACAACAAAACCACAACCAACATCTTGTTCCTTATCTTTTCCTCTTTCATTTGGTGTATCATACGCGCCATATAACCCACAATAACACCTCGAAATCTTATTAAATCCGACCCAACTTTATTTTTTTTACTAGATCTATTCGATTGGAGGTTCAAGAAGGTGAGTATGATCGATTTTGGCTTTTGGGTGCCTCGATTTGGTGTCAAATCCGTGGCTACATGGAGTATTTTTCATGGGAATCGAATTATTATGAGATGAAATGATGTTTTTGATGTTAAAATATGGTTTGGTATCCGGGTCTTGGTGTTTCTTTGATGGTTCGAGTGAACCGTGAGTCAAGGACTCACGGCTTGATGTGGGATTCGAGCCTATGGCTCGTTAATTTGATTATTGTGGCCTTGAGTTTATGGTTTTCATGTTTTGTTTGCTTGGAGTTGGTTTGACTCGATGGAGTCTTGGCCTTTGGCCGATTGTGGTTGATCGATGCCGCGACCCAAGTGGGTCGAATGGGCAGTTTTGGTGTGGCTCTTTGGAGCTTATTTTGTGACCTCTTGGTCATTGTGGTCGAGTCCTTATGACTCGTGGTATGAGCCGAGACTCAAGTGAGTCGAGGGTTCGGGTTTGGCTTAGTAAACCAACCCGAAATGGACCTTGTTGATATTTATATTTTTCTTGTTATGTTATGTTAACTTATTATTGTTTTGGCATTTGTTGGATTCGGCCGAATGCTTGGTTAAGTCGAGATCATTTTTGGTCTCGACAAGGGATTTATTGTTATATTGAGAAGTTGTTGTCGAATGGTAAAGTGGGGACCGATTGTGAGACGGTCACTTAGATTGACGGAGATAGGTTAGTCGGGTGCCGTAGTCGGACCCTATTGTTGTAGCACGTGTATTGGGATTGATTTGGACGGAGTTGGATTGATTATCTATGACTTGCTTACATTATTTTGAACTTGGACAATGAGCCGAGAATAATGACTCGGACATGTGACCATTTCGTATGACTCGATAATTATTTACAATTTAAAACGCAAATAATAAAACTCGTAATAATATTATTGGTAATATAAACGTTTATATAAATATATAGACGTGAATAACGTATATATAATTGTATAAATGCGTATATTAATAATAACAAAAATCACGAGTAGTATTATAAAGAATGCGACTAAATATGTTATGCTACGAGAGTAGTGTAATATTATTGGAAGCATTATTATGAATAAATATGATAAATAATGAGAAATTCTCGACATTAACTAAATATTAAATGAAATATTATCTTTTATATATAATAAGGAAAACTATCGAGTTATGCGGAGTCGTGGTCACTTGGGTCCAAGTGGGTTATTGTTTGTGACTTTTGTGTTGTCACGGATATATGACGATTAATATAAACATTTTTTATAACTAAATAACTGATTTAATCGACAGGTTAAACCGAGTTATTTGGCTATACGAAACGAGTATATTAATGGGCATCGTATCCTACGACGCCCATAGGTTGTGGTATATGTATAGGATAATAAATCACTAAATATATGTATCGTGGAATCTGGCCAATTTGACGATGTATATACGGAATTTATTAGACTACGATATATACCATATAGTATTTTTGTGCTATGTGATTTAGGATTGGGTGTAATCTTGGAACGGTATGTTACGTAAATAAATGTGGGGATTATCAAATCGACGGATTTGATAAACTTCGATGATTTATTTAAATAATGTATTGGGCTAATATTAGATCTATAGTTTATTTTATTATTCTTTTGTGAGACTTTTTGGTTTGTTTGTGTCGACCCACCACCCGTATGGATACCAAACGTAAAACTCCAAACTAATACGAGAAATGGATTTTCGGAAAGTAAAACGGAATACGTTCGGGTTTGGGAGTATTTAATTTTGAGGAAATGATTTCTGAACGAGTTGATATTGTTAGGTCGTGCCGAGTCCGTAGTTGCCGTCTTCTGAGTTACTATACGTCTTACTTCTGTCAAGTTCTTATTGTTGATTTCTGGACTTGAGGTGAGTCATAGCCTCATTCTTTACTCTTGAACTATGTTTTCAATACTTGGGGTGAGAAACGTGCAAATTATTTTATGTGGACTACTATCGCTTTTATATTCTTTCTAAACTTGCTATGCGTATGGACTAGGATGTATGGTCAACTTTAGTCACATATTTTTGTGTGTACTATTCAAGGTTGGCTTATTTGGATATTGGTGAATTGTCAACTTTGGTCACATAGTTTCATGTGTACTATTCAAGGTTGGCTTATTTAGATACTATAGTGTGCACCTATAGGTTATTAATACTTCGGAGGTTATCCGAGTATTTATGATATTGCGGGGGTTACCCGAATATCTATGTTAGAGCGGAGGGTATCCGTGTGTTATGTTGGAGCGGAGGGTATCCGCAGGCTTTTAGTGAATCCTTAGTCTAGCTAGCAAGCGTTTTGCGTATATGTCCACTATATTGATTATGAATTTAAACCTATGATCTCACCAGCGAAAGCTGACTTTTAGCACGTTTTCTCAGGTAATTAAGTGATGATTTGGATGCATGGATTGGAAGGCTCGGCTATGGCACCTGGTTTATGGATCTATTTTTCTAAACTCTGATATTTAATTGTGGACCTACGTTTATTTCTTTTGGGCCTGACTCTGAATGATGTTGGGATAAATGTAAACTTTAAAACCCCGTTTTGGTTGTGTTTTTCTTATGTTTACTTTATCTCAATCTGTTATGTCTTGTGTTGGATACCAATCCCCGTAGCACCCCGAAAGCTTGTTGAGTCTTCCGCTGTACCAAATTTTGGGGGTGTTACATAGTATCTCAGCCCTTGAATGACTCTGATTTGTAAATTTACTTAAAGATGCCAAGTAAAATCCAAACCAATATCAAAAAGTAACATTACTAGATACTGCTTGTTCAAATGGAATTTGTATAATATATGACTATTTTGGGTGTATTCATACTTTGATCTCATAATTCAAACCAGCACTTTAACACTTATCAATAAGTTATTTTGCGTTTGGTCTTGTAAAATCTACTTGCATCTAACGCACATGACATCCATTGAAACTTCCAATTCAACCCACAACATTGTTTTTTATTCATGAACACAACTTGTTATTAAGTAATAATGTACAATAATGTTGGCAAATTTCAGACAACAAAGTGATTGCTCAAAAGTCTCCTTCAAATAATGCACTAATTCATAACTACGAATTTGTTACAATAACGAACCCAACTTGCAATAGATCCATGGAGGGAGCTACAATGCGGGTAGCGAGGGTATCTTCGTTCAACAATTTTGTCTGCAATGTATTTTTTTGTAAAAACATTGAATTTTCATAATATGTCCCAATTAGATAACCTGAGAACAATAATTAGTTAAGCTTTCGAATGTAAAATATCTTTGGTCAATTTGGCAAGACACCCTACTTCTGCGCACTTGAGGTCATGGGTTGAAGTCCGGTTAATGGTATTTTTTTTTTCTGCCCCTCATGAAACTTTCGCTGGCTCCGCCTTTGAACAGATCCATTTGAAAGCAAACTTTATTAAACAAGCAGTTTTGTTTTTTTTATAATATAGTACTTGTATACGTGTAATACACGTTAAAGATATGACTTCATATATTTAATTATTGAACCTATCTTAGAATGTAGAAGTCTATATATGGTTAGAAATTGCGAGTCCACATATATGTATCTGTATCTTACAGTATAATGTAATGCACTCAAAAGAAACACCATCTATCTTGTTTCATTAGCATCTTTAAATAGATAATTAAAAGCCATGTGAACATGAAATTAGTGGTTATCTTATTGGGTCGGCTTTGATTCGTATATTATTTTTTAATGTTTCTTTTGTTTTTGGTGTTAGGTCAGTAGCTTTCTTAGTGTGCATATCACAATGATCATTGATGTGTTGTTATTTATGAGTATTAAATTCAAATAATTCTATAAAGGTGACGGTTCCTATCGCTATAGACAAACAGTCAAAAAGTATTGTCTTTACAACAAAGCAAAAAATAGATCTCCACCATTAAAGATAACAAGGAACCCATGCACATCTTCTATATACACAAACACAAACCTTACAGATTTTATGTATATCACCTAAACAATCCATCGCTTCTTTTTGTAACAACCAACACGCCCTTTTTTGTTCAGATAACAAACAGATACATACATGATGTCTTCGGTAAATCTTGACGACTTTGATCACCTAAGAATCCCCATGAAAGATTTACTATCAGCCACCAACTACTTTTCTGACTACAATCTCATTGGAGAAGATGCATTTGCGAAGTTTTACAAAGGACAGCTCTTGTGGTCGGGTGAGTCAATTAGTATCTTAGCTTTGAGGTTAAATGAAGAATGGGTTGATATATATGGAGAACAACAGTTTTGGATGGTGATTTCCATGCTTTCGAGTCTCAAGCACAAGAATCTGGTTTCTCTTGTTGGGTTTTGTGATGCTAATAACGAGAAGGTCATCATTTACAAGGATGAGACGAGAGGAAGTCTCAGCAATTATCTAAGTGACCCGATGTTGTTGACATGGGTGCGAAGATTGGAGATATCTGCTGGTGTTGCGCATGCATTGAGTTACATTCATTATGACGAGCCACGTGATTTTAGCGTTATACGTCAGAATATCAGCAGCGAAGCAGTTCAACTGAATAATGACTGGGAACCCAAGCTCTTTGAATTTCAGCATTCCATGAAGATTAAAGCATCTGAAAGACACCATTCTTTCCATAATGATTCAATTAATTGGTCTATGAAGGGGCATACAGATCCAACATATGAAAAGACTAAGAGTGTGAGCCACAATTCAGATATCTACACCTTTGGAATGGTATTGTTTGAACTACTTTGTGGTAGGAAATCAGTAATTAAAGATAAGAATAATAAGTATTTGGCTCCGGTGGCAATTTTTCATTATAGAGAGAAAATACTCGATGATATAGTTGATCCAAAACTATGGAATCAAATGGATCCACAATCATTGAACATTTTCACGGAAACAGCGTATGAGTTCTTGAGTGAAGAACAATCGCAACGCCCAAATATGGATCAGATTGTCACAAGACTTGAGAAAGCGTTGGAAGTTCAATTGGAATATGAAAATGATGTAAGATGGTTTTTTCTCTTTATCTTTCTAGCACAATAACTACTCTATAATACGAGTTACGTTTGTATACTAATTGTTGTATTAATTTGTTGCCATCAATGTTAAAGGGACACTTATCAGTTGTGGCCGAAGTTGGAGAGACATCATCCAGTCATGAGAAGGTAATTAATATTCTTTTTAGCTCTTGTTGCGAGTAACTAAAATCTTTTTTTAAAAAAAAAAAAAAAAAAAAAAAAAAAAAGAAAAAAAAAAAAATGTCGAAACAAGAGAAACGATATAGAAAGATGCGAGTAAAGAGGGGGCAGAATATAATGATCATTATATAATGCCCGGTAGGCATCTAATGGCAATTCCCTTATTTTATTTAAAATCTTGTTGTAACTTACAACTTGTAAGTCACTAAAATTTTTCTAGTTAAATCTTATCTGCTTATTAGGCTATGAACATTGGTGACCCAGTGAGACCTGGGTTTTGCCTGCCACATTAGCTTTCTCTCTCCGGACCTTCCGACGACCAAGTTGTCACAGTCGCGAACAAGTTATTTTTTTATTTTTTGTTTTTTTTTAAATTCAAATTTTTTAAACAACAAATTTAAACTTCATTAATAATAAAAACATTACATAAATTATTCAAATAACATTAAAAACATTACATAAATTATTCAAAAATTTTAAACAACAAATTATTCATCGTCATCGTCACTTGTGTTTTTGTCTTCACTCCCTTTATTGACTTTATTTCCACGATTTCCCTAAATTCGACCTAATCAGCTTTTAAGTTTAGATGAGTTGTTCAATCGATTATCTCCTAAGTAGTTACTAACGATTGTTCATGCGAACTTAAAGAATCATGATCGTGTTGGCCCTCATCTTTGAACCATATAGGACATATCGCCCGACCCTTATTACGAATGAACATATTATGTAATATGATACATGTGTACACAATATCTTGGAGATCATGATGCGACAGCCCGAGAGCCGGAAATTTAAGCACTTTCTACTTCTTATTCAATACACCAAAAGCTCATTCCACATCTTGTCTTGCTGCTTCGTGATTCCTCTTGTACAATATTCTTTTATCATCACCCGTGGGAGGATTTGTAATGGAATTAATAAGAACAGCCTATTTATGTCCCATCAGTAAGATAATATCCCCGTTTAGAAGCTACATCATTAATCTCGAATGGAAGGTCTGGTGCTCTCCCAGATTTGATATCATTGAAAATAGGGGATCGATGTAAAACGTTAATGTGGTTATTCATTCCGGAGACACCAAAGAACGCATGCCAAATCCATAAACCTTGAGAGACGATCGCTGAATAATCGGTTACCTCTCAAACAATTTTTGTGAATAGTTCTCGGCTCATTCGGAACCGCTGACGAAATGTTCTTTCATCATACACTGGGTTTACGGAGAAGTAAGCCACGACTAAACGATTACAAGCACCCTGATGATCCCTAGCTATGTAGGTTCGTCAGACTTTTGGCAGTGACACTTGGTACTCGGCCCAAGCCAACTGCATAAACTCCGCAAGCTCGCTCATAACTTCTTCTTCATCATCGGAAGACGAAGAAATAAAAAATAGCTCGAAAGACATAAATGAGGAAATGAGTGGGTATTTATAATGTTGTAAAAGTGGTAAAATTAAAAAAAAAAAAAAAAAAAAAAAAAAAAAAATTGTTTTTTTTAATAAAACGGTCAAATAATTTAAAAAGGTTATTTTTTATTTATTTATTTATTATTATTATTTTTTTTGTGTGAGGTATTAAACTCGGTCGAGAAAACAACCGAGTGTTGGTTTTTTTCATCCAACGACCGATCAAGACCAATGAGCCACAATGGCGTAACCGATCTCGACAGATCGGTTGACCGAGTTGGAATCGACCCATTGTGGACAGCCTTATACTCAAACGATATTTGTTAAAATAAGAGAAAATTAAAGGATAAAGAAAGATATATAAAGTGGGTGTTTTGTTCCGTTTATAACGTGATGACCGGGAAAGAGTGAAAAATCAGACATGTCACTTATATATGGGTAACTTTTGTGGAATTATGGTCATTCTGCCTTATATATTAAAATAGATCTTGAATTAAGGTTACAAATAAAAAGTCTTATTAAATAAAGGTAAGAACCACATAAGTGGGTGCTGGCTCAAAATAATTAAAATACATGTATAAGTGGGAGTGAAGAGCAAAAGCATTTTCTATTTAGTTCTCCACTTATACAATAGGTGTGTACGCATGCATAATTTTAGTTTAGAAGTTGTCCACGTACGACCCATACATTTGTTTCCAAGTCTTTAGTTTATTCCTTAAGTTTAGAAGATCATTCATTTGTTCTTTTGTTATTTAATTGTAATTACATTGCATTTTAGAAAGGGAGAAAAAATATCTAAAGTTTAGTCTACTACTTTATTACTTTTTCCGTCTTAAAATAATTGTTCTTTTTTGACTTTTTAAAGTTTTTTTTTTTTTTTTTTTTTTTTTTTTTTTTTTTTCAACTTTGATATTTAAATATTTTTGTTGTATTATATAATAATATATTCAAAATATGAATTGATTGATTTTTTAATATTTTTTCCTTAATTTTCATCAAGTATTATATAACACATACAAATATATTAAAGATCAAAATTGAGAAATTAAGACTGTCATTATATTTCAACAATCTTTTTGGGTAAAAGGGAAATTGAACATGATTGTCTTTTATATCTATCTTCTATACCTTTAGTGTACCAGCTTTAATTTTCCATTGAAAATGACTCATGTATAAAAAATTATTGAGAGTGATTACACAAGATACCGTATTATATGTACTTAGATTCTCACAATTTCGTCCCTTTTATAAATATTTTTACTGATCGATCAACCTAACTGAAGTGTTACATCCTGTTAATCAACACATATAGGGATCAGTGACCTTCGCATCTATAGGCAATGAATCCCAAGTCAGCAAAAACACAAAGTCTTTCCTCCAAGATCTATCTCTCTTAAAACTCAGCGATCAAGATATGAAATCAATTTTTGACAGTTTTGATGAACAATATATTATCACCAGAGAAAAAAAGATTTTCAAAGGTCGTCTCTTGCGTTCCGAACAGCTCATCGATATCGTTGCAAAGTTTTACAAATCTTATTCTAAAAAAGATGAGAGTAAAAAGTTCTGGTTGGAACTTTCGATGCTTTCAAATCTCAAACATAAGAATCTAGTGTCCCTTATTGGGTTTATGATGAGTATCAGGAGGTGAAGGTTATCATATACAAGAGGGAGGCCAACGTAAGTCTCGAAAAATATCTAATTGGTCGGACTCTTACATGGATGCAAAGGTTAAAAATATGTGTGGGTGTTGCAAAAGCATTGAGTTACATCCATTATGATGTTGGACGTGATTTTAGTGTCATACATTGCAACATCAGGAGCTCGAAAATTTTACTAGATGACAAATGGGAACCCAAGTTATCTGGTTTTGAACTTTCGTTGAAAAATACAGTAGCTCGGAGGCAACGACTTGTTCTTACTCGTGATATTATTGAGAATGTATACCTGGACCCAAAATATAAAAAGACTGGCGGTATGACCCACAAGTCAGATGTGTATTCGTTCGGTGTTGTATTATTTGAAATCTTGTGTGGAAGGAGTGCAGTTCTTCCAGGTGAAGAGTTGGGAGAGGGGTTATTAAGTCAAGTGGTCAAATCTCATTTGGATGATATGGTTGATCCACATTTACGAAAACAGATGGATGCAGAATCATTCAAAATTTTCTCACAGACAGCATATGATTGCATAGAAGAGGAACGAGCGAATCGTCCGCACATAGATCAGGTTGTCAAAAGACTTGAGAAAGCTTCAGAACATCAGTGGAAACTTGAAAATCCAGTTGACCGTACATCATTCATTCGCTTGAAGGTAATTAATTTCCTTAAACTTTTAGTTTTAGTCCAATTATGAAATATCCTGGTCAAGCGCCTTCCAATAGTTAACTATCGCCTTAAACCTAAGAATACACGCTAAAATGTCAACACGAGGTTGGTGAGTTCACATGTTTAGTTTAAAAACAATATGGCTAAACCATAAGGTTTCGCGTTTAATCAATCATTCCTAAATTTTAACGTAGGCTCACACTGCCCAACACACAGTTCCAAAACAAATCCACAAATAAAATCATAACCAAATAATTCAAACCGCACGCAATCATACACATACTAAGCTTATATAGTATCACACAAATTTATCTGTTACACTGGCTAAGTCACATAAACCACGTCATGAGCCGCACTCAAGGAGTGTCTCATATCCTAACAATAATCCGTTATAGGTGCACCATATAATTATAAGCTGCACTATTGCAGCTCGCATATTAATAATCATGCACTATTGAAGCACGTATAACAATAATCTTAGCCAGCTCGCGTAACAATTTCATAACTACAAACACAATTCAAGGTCAAACCAGTAAACACATCGTTGACAGGTAAACAAATAACCCATTACAATAACCAACTCAAATATATCTACCAAACAGTCAAATCCTAAGTAAACAATTCCCGTATCCAAATAAATAACCTTTATGTTTAGTTAAAAACAAGCATGTATTTTCCCTCAAAACAGTTATAAAACTGGTAAAAGTAAGGGGCATGGACTTACCTTAGCCACAATAATGCAACTATTCATGACTGACACAACCGGCATCTAGCTAATCACGACGGTATACGGAGGGCAGGCACAACGGTACGAAATCGGCACGACCTAATACATATACGGTTATCTCAAAATACGGCTCGTACAATAATTTAACTCACGCAGGCCAACGTGTCATAGTTTTCATGGATTACTCTTATCATTACTCGTAACAGTTTAGTCTCAACGTTTTGTGTGGTGTGGTAAGAAAACATGGACTCAAAACACAACACACGCCAAAAGGACAAGACATAAACACGGTAAAAAACATTACTAACGAAAAGTTAAGCTGAGAATAAATATATCAATACAAATAGGTCAATTGGTAAGTTCCGGTATTTACCCCAAATTCCCAAATAGATTGGAAAAGTCATTTATGTTTTTATAATAAAATTCATTTAAAATAAAAATATTAGTTTGGAATGTTTTATAAACTTCGTCATAACGCGTCCGTTTATTCAACATTCCATAGTTATCGTGACTTTACCAAATATAAAATTTCACATTTCAATATTTAATAAATTTCATGTTTCGTTATCATTCGCGTATATGTAAGTCTTGGCTTATTGAATATTTTGTGTCCGGTCCGTGTTTAATATATTAAAGTCTCTTCATGTTTAATATATTACACCGTTAAGTCTCAAAATGTCCAATATGTTCAATGTCTAATATCGTAAATCCGATAACGATCCAATAATTGTCCAAATAAATCATATCCATGCTTAGTCCGTTAAGTAACCATATAGTCCATTATCTAGTATCAAATCCCAATATATGTCCAAAATGTACCAAGCATCACAATGTCAAATACAAATAAACTCGTTAGTCGAATATATTTTGACACAACAATTTATAACCAAACACACTCTGTACCACTTTACTAAAATTCAATACACTCTTTTATTTATACTTGGGCTTGTGAGCCCATTTGTAACTCAAACGCACCCTAAGAATCTCCTTGGGCTTCGGCCCATTCTTAATCCCAACACACACTCTAATTGGTTGATAACAAGGTTATGGCGCCCGCCGCTTTGCGGCGGGTCTTTTAGGCATTAATTCTGATTCAGATCGTGTGTCGTTTATCCATAAACGGATTAACAATATCTGAAAAGTAACTTTTCAAACATGCAATTTGTACGCACAAAAATTGGTTTATCAATCCTCCCTTTGTAATAACATTGTCGTACAGAAAAACTTTTGGACAAAATGTTTAGATCTTGTGCATTTACAAATATAAAACCACTACATGATCTTTGTGCAATACAAAGATGAATAAGAACCAATAACACAACATATGCCCATATTCTTCACTTGTGCAATACACTCTTTTTTGGGGCTTTTTTTTCTGTAAGTATGTTCCTGCAAACCAAAGACACAACAATACCATAGCATAGTTAGTAACCAATAATATCACAGTGAAGCTTGTATCTTAGAGATTGAAATTAATTTATTGCAAATATGAAGTAGATGCAAAAGTGAAAATGAAATTCAATTGAGATTTTATGGCAACAATGTTGCTCATGGCATGTTTAATTTATCTGCATTAATATCTTAGAAGACACCAACCAAAGTACGAACATTCATCCTCTCATCTATAACAAAAGGAGCAAAAACATAAATTCTATGCAACATACCCGTTCATCATATGAAGTTTGCAACCTTTGTTTTTCGTATTAGCATATACATTCCTGTATTTGCTACTTGTGATTCTGCTACCTGAAAGAGTTGAGTTGGCAATAATTTCCCATCGTTTATACCCTATTCTCTTGACAGACCGATTTTAATCTTTCAAAATACAATGCAATAACACGGTTTCTTTCGCCCTTAGTAATTGTTACTGTGACAAAACTAAGTTCTTAAAATTCTATAACTTTTGACCTTGCTAATAAAGACTTATTTAAAATGGTTTATTCATTCATCTTGTATGGTAAATCCCGTGTGCCAATTAACTAACGGCACGAAACACTAAAGTTTATTCAACTTGTAACACCCCGCCTTATAGACCACAATATTGTCCGCTTTGCCCGAAGGCTCACGGCTTTGTTCTTGTGGCCCTCATGTGAAGACTTCCCGGCAGGTCACCCAAGCCTGTACTACTCTCACATGAGCACGCTTAACCGTATGGCCGATTAACCGTTCCACCACAAAAACGCGTTGTGTCATATAAGGCGAATGTTAACATATATGTCCCAGCATCACTACAAGTCACAACCAATATGGGATTTGACTGGGGTATTACATTCACCCCCCGTAGGGACTCATCGTCCCCGATGAAGTTTGCCCCACATCCCGAACGGCTTGGAGTGGCTCTGATACCAATATGTAACACCCCCAAAATACCGCAGCGGAAGACTGTGTCATAGGGGTGCTACTTCATAATACAAAGTACAAGTTATAGAAAACGAACTCTAAATGAGACGTTTTGAAAAGTTACCATTTGATTAATGAATTCAAAGTTACAAACATGAGATTCCAAAGTATGATACATAAATGTATACAAAATATTATGAATGGTAAATGATAAAAGCGTAAGTCTTCAGAATATGCAGCTTGACTCTAAGTTCCACGCACTAGCTATCGCCTTACTAACCTGAGATAAACATGCTAAAGTGTCAACACAATGGTTGGTGAGTTCATAGAGTTTGTCTTAAAACAGTTGAAATGCCTTAAAGAATGTTCACATAGCAAAGGCATCGTGAATCCACTCAGTTGCAAGTCCCGCCATAAGAGACTTGTAACCTGTGTGGTCACAACCCACTGCTGACATATAGTATAATAAAGACATGTATAAGTTCATCAAAACAGTTAAGCAATTAGTCGTGAGTCTACACTTCATCTCCGAAGACCTCACGTTTGTTATATGTCTCAATGGTCATCCAGCAACTTAATCTGGAGCCACTGGCAGTCTCAATGGTCACTACACTTCATCTCCGAAGACCTCACGTTTGTTGTATGTCTCAATGGTCATCCAGCAACTTAATCTGGAGCCACTGGCAGTCTCAATGGTCATCCAGCAACTTAATCTGGAGCCACTGGAAGTCTCACAATCAAGTATAACGCAGTTAAGTATAACACAATCATGTATGTATGAAATCAAGTATAATGCAATCAAGTATAAGACAATCAAGTATAAAACAATCAAGTATAAATATTTTGAGTATTTGTACAAGTAAGCAAATAGTTATGCATGTATCTCCCCCAAAGAGTTAAAACAAGCATGAAAAGAGTAGGGGCTATGACTCACCTTAAGCTTATGTAATGAGAAATGAAAGTGGTAGTCGAATTGCGAAAGTCTCTAAGAGCAGCCTATAATAGAACGTTGCGACTTAGGTTTGGAGTAACGTCTAAGAATACGAAGGATTGCCAATATATGTCTTGCATAATGTTCATGATGTAGTACTTAGTATATAGTGTAAGTCGTTGAATATAAATGGTTTATGAAACATGTATAGGTTGTATATCTCTTACTACCGTTCAGGCCGACATAATTCAGAAGTCATGGAGTAAACGTTCGAGGAGCCAGGACACTTTAATTCGTAAATCCACAACTCATCTCGATGGCTTACTTAATGAACTCCTCACATGAGGCCCCCTACTATTGTAGTATTTGATAACATATATATAAGTTTTGATCTTTAAAAGTTACGTGGTCTTTAGCCGTGGCTTTGCCGTGACCTTGGTCATTGTTACCATGGTCTTGAGACTCAACCTTGGCTTTAGCCATGGTTGTGGTCTTGGCTTTAGGTCATTAGACCTCTTGGTCTCATCTAATTATAACCATTATATAGTTACTTTGGTCTAAAAATGGGCTGTTAAGAATTTGAAGAAAATTATCACTCAGAAAGCGTTTTCAGGGCTCGAACTTCTTTGATCCTGAACGAAAACGTCGTTCCGGACAACTTTCGTGTTTTAACTTTTTGATGAATCGGAGCAGAAGGATGACTTTCAAATTGGCAGAATGCAAAACAGTAGGTTATAGGCAGTTTCGGCGTTTTGGTGTCGCTAAATTCTTAAGGCCATAACTTTTGACTCGTGTACTCCTTTTGGGTGATTCAAATTGCTATGTTTTCCTTTCAAAACCCTATTTAACAGTATGTAAGTGTTTCATATCATAGTTATACTATTTTGGTCGTGGTTCTCCATAAAAATCACTAGTTTGCTTGTTTGCTTGTCATAAGTTAACATATGTATACCAATACTTGTTTTATCCATTTTTAAACATCATGAACACAATAACAAGAACATATATAGCATGAAAGGAACACAAAGAGTATGAAAATGATAATTAAGCAAGGAGTATGTTAGGGTTTGCTTACAACTTTTGGCTTTCTCTTAAGAAAGGAAGTCAAGTATGGAACTAGGACACTAAACCTAAGCTTTCAACCAATCACCACAACCCTTGCTAACCATTGATAGACTTGATATAGACCTTGTGAAAACCCATTAACTTCAGCCCCTAATCACTTTGTGTAGCTCCTAATTCAACCATGGAATCACCAAACAAACTTAAGAACTAGGTAGAGAATACTAAGACCTTGAACTTTGTAGTGTAACTTGTATATTGAAGATCAAAGGATCATGGTGCTAGGGATTTATGTTGTGGTGTTTTTAGTGATGAGAAAGGAAGGAGATGAGCTTGTATTTATAGCATGAAGAGGAGGTGCAAGGAAGGTGCCTAGGAAGGTTCATTAAGGAGGTTAGTTTTTAGGATATTTAGGAAGCTTACTTAGGAAGTTTTACACATGTTTGCTACCTAAAGTCCTCAAGACTTATCACAAGCCAACAAGGCTTGTGATACACGTTCATATGAGATAAGGGGTGACTAGATAAGTAGTCATGGTCTTATCTAAGTTACGGAGTGAGTTTTGGTCCCGGTAATCGCTAACGGTAAGTCGTTAAGTCATGAAACTTAAAATCGGGTATCCTAAAAATATGAAATTTATAAATATGCTAGAACTTATCAATATACTCCATAATAAAATATAAAATGAGTGGTAGGTTCTATTGGGGTGCTTAAACGCTACTAAAACTGGAAACGCGGTTCTAAAACGCGTAATACGTAAAACGTACGAAAGTTGCGTAAAATTGAGAAAAGTAAAATGTAACTTTTCTAATAGGATACTAAGGACTTAAAATGACTTATAATGTTTAGGCTGGGCTCAGTCTAGTATCGGTTGGTATTAAATGTCTTTTAGACATAAAACCGTAAGCCTAAAAATCAAGGAATGACTTATAAAATCAAGGAATGATTTTTGGTCAAAGGAGGAGGAAAAATATGTTGACTTTTTCTAATAAGTTGAAAACTCAAATCGTCTTAGAAACGCGGTGCAGGTATAGGCTAAGGTTACGGCTGAGTAAAAACGCTTAAAATTGAAATTTTCAGTTTTTCACGGCCGAGGCTTATTTTGGTCATGTTTTTCACAGTCATGATTAATTCTCAAATAAATCATGAGTGTGTCAAACATTTTTCTGATGCGGGGTCACTTAACGCGGTCGAGTTTCGTTGTGCGTAGAATTTTTGAATGACGTTTTACCCTAAAACGTGTAATTCCTTATTAACTTTCACGAAAATGATCTGCTGAATGTCAAACTTTTAATTTGCTATGGAAATGATTTATCACTCGAGGCCAAGAAACAAAAATCAAATTTCGGGAAAATTTTGGAAAAAATGAATAGTAAAATTTTCCGGGAATAGTAATTAACCTGAAATTGCGAATTGTTACACAACTCTAATGTTACAGAATCAAATTTCATATAGAAAAAGAAATTACCGGAACCACGTGTGACCGTAGAGATTCCTACTCAGTTTAACTTTGTGCTGAACCATTATCCAACGTATCTGAGCGGCCCAGAAAACAAACTCAACTTGCCGCTAGTTTATAACGAATTCGAAGTTGCTCATATACGCAAACCTGGATCGCGTCGAAAGGCAAGTTTTGCAATAGAGACAAACTGTACCCCTACAATTTTAAGAAGCCATTTACGTGAGTCACATCATATAATTTAGCAAAAAAGGGCAATGGATAAAAAGGCACGTAAGCCTCTTTTTAATGCAGGCAATCTCTTAAATTAGAGTATCCGTATTCTGATGTTGAATATGTGGACTTAAATGCGACAGCAAAAATAAATAAATAAAACTCAAATGCTTCCAAGCCTTGGGCACAAAATAGTCAGTTCCTGTCCCCGTCAACGTCCTCAACCATGTTCTGCTTCTTCAAAACCGAATTGGAAACCACAGCGACTATCTACAACACGGACATCTATTTGACATATAAGAATGAATGATTTTTAAATGAAATTTAACTATCCTAATGTACTGGCCTATCGCCACATATATGCTTAAACAAACACCCCCAAGCTGAATCAATTCAACTGAGATTAAACAACCATGAAACTTTTTTGAAGAATTACAAAAGTAATGAGTAATTGTCTACGGTCCATAACATGATAGTATGATACCTCTATCCGCCCATAAAGATTCATTGTCTTCAGTTCTTTGTAATGTGCTTGTCATAAAACCCATGACCCCATTGATTAAAAACTTTATAAATCAGTTTGCAGTTGTACCTACCTTGAAGATAAGAGATCCTGAAGTTACGTTGGTTAGCAGGATCACCAAGTTCAGTAGCACATTCATACATCTTTACACCTTCATCCTTCTTCCAAATCTCCAGATACACTAACCCTGCATACACATGCTAAAATTAATCAATTAAACATACACCGGTAACACAATTCAACTAAACATGAAAAAGTAAACGCGGCTTGATTCCAAAACTTCATATAATACAAAACACACAATAGTATCAATTCACAAACAAAAAATACCTTGAACCTAGCTCATCTCCTTCGCAACTTTTGTTTCAACACAAAGCCCTTGGAACTCCTGACCTCCCCTGTTATAAAACGGCGTAAAAAAATGATGATGAATTATTGAACCCTACAATTAAATATAAAACTGAAACCTTCAAATGGATTTCCGGCCACTTACCAATGTCGCTACAATGTGTCCTTTCTATTAAGTCAGATTTTAGTTTTCTTTGTTAGTAAAAAGAATGGATTGAGTTAAAAATTAATACATACCAATTATTAGAATCACTTCTAGTGAGATGTCAAGTGCGCCTGAGAATGCTTGTCACCAAGAGTCTGTTCCCTTGAAACCAAACATTAAGAGTGCAGGAAACTGTGGTTACTTCATAAACTGTGAAACTAAGTAGCATCATCGTAATCACCTTACCGCAACAGGCTCGCGCTCGGTAAGTCGTAGACGAACGGGACCATCCACCTTAACATACTCTTCCGACAACACAACAGCACCCACCCCAGCATCCTCATTCACCAATCATACAATTTAACACCACGAATAGTTACAACCCCTAAAATCATCAACAAATGAAAACCCAATACAATATTCTAAAAATTCACCCAAAAAATTATGGTGTATAAAATATGGAACAACATATGTGCAACTTGAACTCCTAAAAAGGCCTTGCAGTCAATTTCACCGACCCATAATCAAAACCTATAAATAAAAACACATTAGCTAATCAGTTAAAGACAACCCAAATCATAAAAACCATAAACCGATTAAAGTAATGAAAGGGTATTTAAAAGTAACGATTTTTATTACTCATCTGTCTTCCCTCCTTCCCATGGATTTGTTTACCTTCTTCTTTGTATCTTCCACTTGCACAACTAACTAACAAAACAGGTTGAAGAAGATCTTAACTGCTGCTGGAAATCGGCGGTCAATGTTGATCGAAAGCTTTGAGAAACGAAAAAGTCGTCAAAAGTTTATGCAAATTCGTTGAAAGAAACGAAACGTTATCTTACAAACGTTAAAACAAAAAATAAAACCAATTTAGTATTCGCAAACGGGCCTGGAAAACGGAGCAAAATAAGCCCACTGCAAGGCCCAGAAAATAACAGTTTTTTAATCACAAAGTTGGTCGTTGTCAATGCAAATAGTATATATAGAGAATAGCACACAAACATATTTGTTAAAACCCAATGCACCATAATCTGTTTCCAACCGCACCCTCAAAGCTGAAAATTAACGCACCCTAAATGACTCGAACTAAAACAATTTACCACACCCTTGTGTATTTCTCGTTTGACCAAATCTAATGATTATCCGTAAACACCACCCAACACCCTAACTGAGTGGTAGTCGAACCGAGACCCAAACCAAACGTCACACCCCAATCAGTTGAAACAAACAAACGAAATCACTAATCTGTACCAACAAACACCCTCGAATGGCTGATGAAAACGCACCCTCGTGGTTACTTTCTAGGCCGAGACAAACAAACAAACATACCACCCTTGTGGTTGTGCTTGATAACCAACCTAACCAACAACATTTTGTAACAAAACATACCCAAATTGAGACCCAAATGACTTTATATCTCGACTCCATGCAAGCATCAAAGACAACAACAATAATCTTCCAAAACGACTAGTAATAATTAACCCAAAGGTTTATTCGTGACTCACTGAGTCAACTCAGAACCCAAACGGGTTTTACGACTCGACTCGTAATAACAATCGGAACAAAACAAACATCAATAGGACTTGTTTCTTACCACACTAATCCATTTCCAACCACGTTTTTAATCTACTTTTAACCACAAAACTAATAACTCGTTATTATAATTTTTGATCCCCGAAAACTGATAACGACAACACCAATCGGTTTTATCAAAACAATAAATAACAAATGGTTTTCACGATTTACCAAGTCAAGAAAAAGGGAGAGGAGGAGGATGACGGCGGTGGTGATGGTGATAACAGCGCTGAGGTGGTGGCATACGAACCCAATGGACCCAACAAAAACCCAACGGGGTATTACAGTCTCACCTCCTTAAACAGAATCGCGTCCTCGTGATTCAATTCAAGTTACCCGTTATGGTATAAAAAGGATGAGTATATACGCACAAGGATTCATCTTCACGTTCCCACGTAAATTCCGGACCTTTTCATGAGTTTTGACTAAACACAGGGTTGAGGTGTCCCTGCCAATCTACACTTTTTGACCAACAAGAACAATAAACAGGATACCTAACACAAACTCGATTCCATTTCATGCATTTATCAAACATATATACATGTTATTTTCACCCAATAACAAACTAATATGCGTAAACCTTTATGTAATGATAATGATGCATAACTAGTATCCTTAAACTTAAGCCTATTTCATTTTGAAATATGCCATATTTACTCTCTCTTAGTTAACTTGAAACAAATCAACTGTTCCTTTTGAACGTTTTCAAATTCTTTTTAAATGTTAATCAATTATAAAAACTTTTTTTTCATTTCAATTATAATGAGATGCTGCAAAACTCCATAACGTTGCAAGGGAGAAACTTGGAACACTTGAGGATTGGACTAAATGATATAAACGTGGCTACCAAGAATTTTGATGACACATACTGCATCGGGTCTGGCGGATTCGGTAAAGTATACAAAGCAGATCTTGAACATTTTGATAGCAGTAATTCCTCGTCGATAGAAGGGGTGGATAAATGCGGTTTACCAAGAAAACGAAGCACGGTAGCCATAAAGCGCATTCACAATCAAAGAGGAGAAGAAGGGTTCATGCAAGAAATTGAAACTCTAACTACTTGTAAGCATAAGAATATAATCTCTCTTCTTGGTTTTTGTGATGAAGGTAATGGTGCAATGATCCTGATTTATGAGCATGCTTCAAAAGGAAGTCTTGAAAACTATTTGGGAAGTAGTGATAACAAGACTACTCTTACTTGGGTGCAACGTCTGAATATATTGTAACACCCCCAATTCATGATGCAGCGGAATTCAACTTGGGTGTTACTCGACGGCACAACAGTCATAATAATAGAAAACGATCTCTAAACGAATCGTAATAAAAAGAGTTGTCATTCATATTATTCAAATATATCAAAGTTTACATAGTGAGGTCCCAAAATGTTGCATTGTTTCAAAACACATCAATATAAAGTCTATGATGTTTTTATAGAATGACATAATTGTTTATAGCCTTCTTCCTTCGGTACGTGCCCTTCCCGCTCCATTCTTGATTATCATGGACCTGAAATACATGCTTAAGAGGTCAACACAAAGGTTGAGTGAAATTCATAGAGTTTGTTTAACGGTTGAACACAATATGTTGGTAGTAATGAGTTAATTAGACTCATACTCATGTTATAAAACAAAACAGTTATTATTATGTACTAAGCTCATGCAACCAATACGTTAACGGGTACCAATATCAATCGGCGGTTATGTTGCCCCGGTAAGTACTTTGCCGTCATACTTAATGTTTCAAATATAGTGCATTCGTTTGAACTAACTGCTCAAACAAATGGGATTCGTCAATCCCAATAGGCCTATTCACAATACTCGCGCTCACTAATACTAGTGATTAAATGGTTCATGATGGGGCCTAGGATTGGCAAGGTAGGTACTTAGTAATAATAAAACAATCAGGCAACATACAGTTTCAAAGCATTGTGTTCGGTTTAAAAGTAGCATGTATTTCCCCCAAGGATTTGTAAAACATTAAAGTAATGTAAGCGGGGCTATGAACTCACCTCAAGTATGATAGCAAATAATGAAGGTGATGATCGGATCGTGTAGGTTTCTACGAGCAACCTAGAATAGAATGTTGCGACTTAGGATTTGTGTAAAGAATATAACGGAGTGCCTATATATATGTTTTGCATTTAGTCCATGATGAGGTATGATGTATATTTGTAAGTCTTTGAAAGAAAGATTTATGAACATGTATGTTTTGGTATATCGTTTACTACCGTTCGGGCTAACATATTTCAGAAGTCATGTTAGTAAGCGTTCGAGGAGCCAGGACACTTTAACTCGTAAATCCACAACTCATCTCGACGGCTTACATAATGAACTCCTCACATGAAGCTCCCTACTATTGTAGTAGTTGATAAAGTATATAGATATAAGTTTTGATCCGAAAACGTTACATGTCCGATATTTGGATAAACTTAGGAAAGTTTATGGTACATGAAGATTGTTATTAGGGTTTGATTCATAAGTTTTGTATGACCATTTGTCTTGGTAACATCTCATGGTTTCCTTTTAGGTGAAGTAGATACAAATTACTTGTTCATGTTATCGCCAATTTCATTGTTTCATGTTTACGCCTTTGTAAGTTGGTTTGGTCATTTCGTCATGGCCTAGCCATGACCTTTGGTCCTTGTTCCAAGGTCATGTTACACAACTTTGGCTCTAGCCATGGTGGGGGTCTTGGTTATAGGTCATAATACCTTTTATTCCTTTGAAAGTATGACAATAACTTAGTGACTTAAAATATGTAAATAGCTGTTAAGAAACTGAGAAATATCTCACTCAGAAGGCGTTTTCAAGGATCGAGCCTCTTTGTTCCTGAAGGAAAACATGATTCCGGACAACTTTCGTGTTTTAACTTTTTCATGAATCGGACCAGAAAGGCCTCTTTTTGCGTGTTTTAGGTTCTGTCACAGAAATCACAGAAACATTTAGGCAGTTTTGCCGGAAATCTTTGGTAACTTCAAATCGCCATAACTTTTGACTCGTTTACTCATTTTAGGTGGTTCAAATTGCTATGGTTTTCTTGTTAAGTCCTCTACTGTAATATGTAATAATCCAATATAAAATTTTTACCATTTTGATCAGGTTATACCAAGATATTCACTAGTTTGCTTGTTTTAGTAACTTGTTTCAATAAGTCATTACAACAACATCTTTTACTCATCATGATTCATCATGGACATAATTACAACACATAATATAGCAAGAATAACATATAAATGAGATGAACATGATAAATAAACAAGAAGCATGTTAGGTTTAGGCTTACAACTTTAGGCTTTCTAATTAAAGAAAGGAGTAACTAGTAAGGAAATGGACTTTGATTGACAAGCTTCAACCCTTTTCACTTCAAGCAACCTTTCTACTCTTAGTATTCTTGAAAGATAGATGATAAAGGTTGAGGTGTATTGAGTAGATTTAAACTCAAGAGAAAACACCAAGTATGTTAGGGTTTGGAAGATTTTTGGTAAGAAATAAGCTATCTAGGGTTTCTATACTTGAACTTCACTTGAACCTTGCAACAAATTAGAAAGAAATAAGCTAAGGAGAGAGTGTTGTGGTGTGTTTGATGGCCGGCCAAGGGAAGAGAGGGAGAGGGGTATATATAGGTCCATGAGGAGGTTAGTTTCATGGGATATTTTTGGCCAAAATACACATGTATGCATCCTAGACCAACAAGCCATGAGATCAAGCCACCAAGGGTGTGACTCCCCCCCCTTGTGGCGGTTCCAAAACAGATAAGGAGGGGAGGTGGCTTGGCTTGGTATTATCCTTGGTTATTAGATGCATTTTGACTCCGGGAAATGCCAACCGTAAATGATTAGGCCTCAAAACGTAAAACCGGGTGTCGTAAAATTATGAAACTTTAAAGTATTGTTAGAAATGTTCATAAGTCCCATAATAAAATATAAAATGGGTGATAAGTTCCATTTGGGTGGTAAAACCTGCTAAAAGCTGGAAACACGGGTCTAAAACGCGTAATACGTAAAATGTACGAATATTGCGTAAAACTGAGAAAAGTATAATGTTACTTTTCTAATATGCTAAAAATGATTTAAAATGATTTATAATGTCTAGACTGGGCTCAGTCTGGTGTCGGTTGATGTTAAATGTCTTTTAGACATCAAACCGGAAGCCTAAAAATCACGAAATGACTTATAACATCAAGGGATGATTTTTGGTCAATGGAGGAGGGAATAATATGTTGACTTATTTAAATAAGTTGAAAGCTCAAATCATCTTAGAAACGCGGTGCAGGTAAAAGCTAGGGTTACGGCTGAGTAAAAACGCGTAAAACTGAAAATTCCAGTTTTTCACGGCCGAAGTTTATTTGGGCCATGATTTTTCTCAGTCATGATTTATTCTCAAATAAATCATGAATGTGTTAAACATTTTTTTGATGTGGGGTCACCTGACGGGGTCAAATTTCGTTGTGCGTAGAATTTCTGATTGCCGTTTAACCCTAAAACGTATAATTCTGTGTAATTCCTTAATAACTTTCACGAAAATGATCTGACGAGTGTCAAACATTTAATTTGCCATGGAAATGATTTATCACTCGAGAATATGAAATAAAAATCAACTTTCGGGTAAATTTCAAAAAGAAATGAATAGTAGAAATGAATAGTAACATGAATAGTAAAATTTTCCGAAAATAGAAATTAACCTGAAATTGCGAATTGTTACATATATGTCTTGATATTGCACATGGTTTGAATTACATTCACAACAACACAGATCATGGCAAACAAAAGATGATACACCGTGATGTCAAGAGCGATAATATTCTATTGGGAGGTAGTTGGAATGCAAAGATTGCGGATTTTGGGCTCTCCAAGTTCCACCTACAAAATCAAGCGGCCAGCACTATCTATACCAATAACATTGCAGGTACAAATATGTATTTAGATCCAGAATATCGGAAGACTGGTAGATTAAATAAGAAATCAGACATTTACTCATTTGGAATAGTGTTGCTTGAGATCTTGACCGGGAGGTTAGCCTATGATTCTGTATACACCAATGTGAATGAGAATGGAATTGCACCCATTGCAAGAGATCATTTTGAAAAGGGAAAAATAATGGAAATTGTTGATCACAAGATAAAGGAGGAGACCGATGAACATGTCTTTTGTAAAGGTCCCAATAAAGAGTCTTTGGATATCTTTTTAGAAATCGCATTTGGATGTGTGGCAGAAACTCAAAAGAACCGTCCAACAATAGAAGTTGTCATCAAAGAACTCAAAAGAGCATTAAACTGTCAGGTAAGTCACAATGAAAAATTTAGATAGCAGGTAGTTGTTTCAGTTTATTTTTTACTTATCAAATCAACTTACTGACACATGATTCATAGGAGAACCATAAGGACATATTTAAACTGTCACTTGAAGATGTAAAGTTAGCCACGCAAGACTTCAGTCAAGACAATATCATTGGACATGGAGATTTTGGGAATATTTACAGAGGAGTAGTTACTCACGCTCATGGACATAATATCATTGCGGCAAAGCGGTTAAATAGGAATTCTGTTGCAAAAGATGTTGAATTTATGAGAGAGCAGGAAATCCTTATAGAGTTTAAACATGAAAATGTCATTGGCCTTGTAGGCTACTGTGATGAAGAGGATGAAAAAGTTATTATATACGAGTATGCATCCAGAGGTAGTCTTGATAAGTACTTGAGTGTTGATAATCTTACGTGGGTGATGCGGCTCAAAATATGCATTGATATTGCAATTGGGTTGGAGTTTCTTCATGGAACTGTTTCAAGTCCAGAAATAGTAATACATAGGGACATCAGCAGCAGCAACATTCTACTTTTTGATGACTGGAAAGCAAAAATTAGTGGTTTTGTGCTTTCCGTAGTATGTTCAGTTACAAATCAGAATGTTGACTATGTTATCGACAATGTTATAGGCACAATCGGTTATCGTGACCCACTACTCTCGGAAACAGGCTTCTTAACCAAAGAGTCGGATATATTTTCATTGGGTGTGGTCCTATTTGACATATTGTGTGGGAAACTATCATCCGTAAAACTAGATGACGAGTATCTTTATTTACCCTTTTTGGCTAAACACCACTATCAAGTGGGAAAACTTGATGAGTAAGTGTTTGAGGGTATAAAGGAACAACTTGAGACACAGTCATTTATTACATTTGCAAGGATTGCCTATCAATGCATACATCACAGGAGAGAAAGACGGCCATCATCTAATGAAGTGGTCATACAGCTTAAGAAAGCATTGGAATTCCAGGTAAGTTAAGTTTCTATATATTGACAGAATTGGCTAACTTTTGATTCATATATATTTAAACTATGGCCTTTAACTGTATGAAACACGAGTTTCTTAATTTATTAATGTATATACAGGAAAATTATGAGAAATGGGAGCCCAAATTGCCCAGAGACTATAAAGAAATAATCCAAATGTCAAAGTGCCCTGAAATCTATTCTACCATCAAGAAAGAGGATCTTTACAACATTTTTTCGAAGGGAATCCTCCTTCAACAGGACAAAGTGGTAATCAGTTCATTCTTGTATTGGGTGTTTCCCGTTTCTATGCATCTTCTCCTTTATTACACGTTGAGTCTGATTTGTATTTTGTTTGTATAACAGCTGTTGTCATTCGTTCGTAATGGAGAAAGAAATGAAATGGTTTCGGCCACAATGTTTTCCTACATAAACAGTTGTCCACATGAGTGGAAATCTCTTTCAGAATCAAGGTTATTCTCTCTACTTCTCCACCTTTGTTAGTTTTAAATGATAAGCAAACATATGCATTATTGGTAGAAGTATGTTATGCATTTTAATGATAAAGTATAAGGTTATTCCCTTTACCGTTTAATGCATGACAAGTGGTTTATGGTAGATGACAAAATACACTTGCTTATCACAATGATTGCCTGCACTTACACAAAACATGTTTGAATCCCTTTGACTCTATTATTCTAGAACTGCTAATCCCCTGTGCTAAAGGAATAATGCTTCATTTTTATCTCTTTTACACTTCATACCTCATCTCATTAGGTTAATAACAAGATTATTCCGGCATACATACATATTAACAGTGAGAACTGATGTTGTACATAACAAAATAGATTTTAATACTCACTATATGATTTGGAACTATAATTTTATAAACCTTCTAATATGGTAGTTGAGATATGCCCCTGTTTTGAGTGCTCTGTTCTCATGACCGTGAATTGTAAATTTTGCTAGCATCTTGATGGTGTTTTTTAAATAATATTCTTACCTTTTTTTAGATAGAGATTTGTCCAGTACCCAAAATTCTAATATAGAATTTAAACTCTTGTTCCAAAAATTACGAAATTCAAATGTGTAAGTTTGTGTAAACTGTATGTATTGAATGAATCATAATGTTCGGTTACATGAGAATATATAAGACATAATATGGGCCAATATACATCACGGGCCTAATATCACTAATCTAATACTAACCGAACCGTCCATGTAAGTTTGTGTAAACTGTATGTATTGAATGAATCATAATGTTTGGTTACATGAGAATATATAAGACATAATATGGGCCAATATACATCACGGGCCAAATATCACTAATCTAATACTAACCGAACCGTCTAACAAAAAGTAGAAGTGTTTGGGAATAAAGGCTATGGCTGATTTAGACTTGAATATTTATAATATTTGCAGGTTTGGGACAGTAGTCGAGATGTTAGATATTTCCAACTTGAACATCGAAATCAAGACAAGAGCTCAATTTTTATCTCCTAATGTTGTTTATGGGGTCTATTTAGTCTTCAGACTTTGTGATTCAAGAATATTTTCTAGTAAACCGATGTGTGTTAACCTAACGTATAGAAAGGGACTTGAAAGTCTACATGCATATTTCGCAACATGGAGAGACAAGGACTGGATGATGATTGAGTTGTACCAGTTCTTGAATCAGAACAAAGATGTCGTTTTTGAATTTCTACTTGAGAGCTTTTCATCACACTATTGTGGAGAAACTGCTGTTTATGTCGAAGGCATTGAATTTCGAGCAATTGACCATAAGTTTGGAATAATATCCCTGGTTCCATTATATACTCTTTTGTTTATATTTTACAGAGAGGTCAGATGCATGCAAAAAAATTAAACTAATTAAACCCATGTTCTATGTTGCATATTTAACATGGTTTGCACACAGGTGAAACATGAAGAAATTGGAAAATTGAAAGAAGTCCAACAAGTCTTGAAATCAAACTTCAATGTGGATCAGGTGCAGCAACTTCCAACTAACTTTGAAGAAATATTCAAGATATGCATAAACTACAACGAGTTGTTCTGGTTGGGCGAAGTCGACGAAAAGAAACTTCTTGTGCTTTCAGCAAAGGCAGCTTTATACAAATTCTCTAATGTGGATCTTTTTACTTCAAAACCATCAGCCCAATCCAGGTTCATTGCTTATATTATAGCGATTTTTTTTTTTTTACAATTTCCTTTAACTAGGGCCGGCAACTCCTGACGCTACATGAAACACGACCCAAGACCGATACGAAAATAAATGGGTTAGGGTTGGGTGTAAACAAGTTTCGGATTGGGTGGGTTAAACGGGTCGACTTGCCAACACAATTAACCTATTTAACCTGTGTAACCCGCTAATCCGCCAACCCTGTTAGATAAGTAGATTAAATGAATCGTGTTCAGAAAATATATTTAAAGAAGTTACAAGTCTGACCCAATTATTTAAACAGGTCATGTTCGGGTTGGGGTATCGTGGCCCACCAACCCGAACCCACATGGATTGCCTGCCCTTCCTTTAACCACTAAACTTTTTTTGTACATCCAAATATGTAGATGTCACAAAAAACTAGATTTCTAGCTCCATATTTTTTGTTTTATGGTTAACAATTAAAGATTCGTGAATAAATGGCTCACAAAAGTTTAACTTCTTGGATTTAGTTTCCTGTCTATATTTATTACTTCATTCTTAATCCATCCTACGTGCAGATTTCAAGAGGTGATTGAGCTTTTACCAAAACAAGTATTTCATCTCAATTGCACAATCAAAAGTCAAATGTTGTCACCAGATACAGAATATGTGTGTTACCTTGTATTCAAGCTTTCAGAAAAATGTGAGGGGCTGCATTGTCCAGTAGAAGTACGAGACATACTCCACAAAGAAAACTGTGAGGCTGAATTTGTTTATTTTATAACCCCAAGCCCATTGAACATAAATGGTATCACTCGGGTTCCAAAACAAAGGGAAGACGGATGGATGGAGATTCAAGTGTGGAAATTTAACTCAGCTCATGAATTCAAGGATGACTCCCTTTCTATTAATATGAAATTTACAAGTCATGATGGACCTATGTCTGGCCTCATTGTATGTGGTCTTGAGTTCCGACCAATGTTTTTTGGAAACAGCGATGATATTCAGCCTCAAAAAGACGACAGTACTTGGAAACTGTCAGATCTGTTACCAATCAAAAGATGGAACATTTTCTCATGAGAAAGAAAGATGTACTCGTAGTAAAAGATATTTACTTGTATGTTTACGTGACAACTAAAATGCGATCTGCATGTAAATTTGTTTAGAATTACTAGTTTATTAAAATGTGTATTGGCAAAGATATTGTACAAGACACAAGCTTTATATGGTGAACTTCATTTTAGTCGGCAGTTTTGGCAGGCTAATCAATGCTAGGTGGTAATGGCTACATTGAGTTGCATACCAACTGTTTGATATAATGTCTGCTGTAAATTGGTCATAACTTGTTGCTGATTAGAATTGTTTTGTGGACTTAAATCACCTTTAAGTAAATGGGTTAGGAAAGTTGGGTTGTATAACTGTTTGGTTGTTTTGAGATATTCTGAGTGTGTTAATATTGACATAAGCTAGTAGTTAGATTGTGAAGACTCGTTATTTGATAACAATGAAGTTTCAGTCTTGTTATTTGATCTAGTTAACAATTCTTATACCATTTACTGGAGTGGGTGTTAGTTTTAGTACTGAGGGCAACCTTTTAAATTCGTCTTATATTATCTTTCGATCAACTGACCTTTGACTGGTTGATGTATTCAGTTGTTTAGGAACAAATTAACGAGCAAGATGGAAAATACAAGCTTATTGTTGATCTTTCTACGACAACGTTTACGAACAGAGAAATACAAGCATACTATTACCAAAGAATTCATCCAATTTAAATGTCATTATTCTCTAACTTTAGAGCACAAGTATCTGTAGAGTTAGCCAAAAAAAAGCCTACGGAATTTTGGGTAACTGAACAATGGTTTGCATCTGTTGACGGATTCAGAGAGGCTGAAATGGATGCAATTAGTAAACTCGTGTGGTCTTCAACTCTGGTAGTCTTAATTCAAAATTGTTCACTTCAAAAGTTCATATAATCTATTTTTTTTTAAAGATTTCTGATTAGTTCCATGTTCATATAACATTAGTACCAGAACAACAGGTTACGAACAGAGAAAATCTAATTAACTTAATGCAGCTACAGATTTTGTTTCTTTACATGCTCGCCGTTACTGATTAATTTCTAATAATTGCAGGATCAAGGTTAATGGGCATTATCGATGAAGCAATTTGGAATATTCATCTTCATCTTATGTTTGGTACTTTAGGTCAATGTGTCAAGTATGAAGACAATCATTTCTCAAAAGGGCCATATCAGTAGAAGAATTGCTTCCTGCAAAATATCGTGATAAAGTATTGGGTTATGTGAAGGAAACTGATACGATGGATGTTAGGTTCGATTCAGGTGTATTTACTAGTTATATGTTACACATGAAAAGTTCTTGTATCAGTTATATGCAATTGGACATGATCTATTTAGAAAGTAGAGGTGGCCTCAATTATCCAGCAGATCTATATGTTTAAGGTACCAATCTGCATTGGGGTTCGTTTCAAAATTTTTTATTGACCGGTATTCCAAGGTCCAACTAAAGGTATCTTGACAAATATGGCAGGAAATTCTCCTTATGTTGGAGTTATAACGCACCATTTGTGATGAAAGCAAGGGGTTTCAGATTGAGAAAATCTTTGGGTAACATCCTTGACTCGCACCATAATTTAAGGATGGATTAATCAAGAGGTTAGCGTTAATTTTGCAATACGTAATTATCAATCCTAAAACAAGCGTTTATCATTTACTCATATTTACTTGTGAAGGGAATGATCAATTAGGGTTAATGAATCAGAAGAGTAATATCAACAAGATAACTAACAATAAAACAACACAAAAGTTGCTCAAAGCATGTTATTAGTCCATATTGCATACTCAAAACTTTGTACTAAACTGTTCCCGGTCAGCCCAAACAAACCCGGCTCATTTCTACATGTACGCAAAAGTTGTCTGTTTGAACCTTAAACCTTTTGACCCATTACCAAACATTACACAACCAGTATGTATCATCTCCTTCAAAATCAAGGACATGCAAAACTTAACAATTATTATATGCTAAATAATTGTTGCATATAAGGTGTTTGATGATATGCCTAACTCAAATTAGTTAACTAGAGGTTAGTAAATTTATAATTGATAGCTGAATCTGATGCATGTAAGGTGTTTGATGATATGCCTAACTCATGTCTTGTGAAAAAATGAATCTGATACCACTATGTACTCTTTGTTTGACAAACGCTAGAATCACCTCAAGTGAAGCTATATTAGATGAAATACCATTTGAATGTTACGAGAAGTGATTTGTTCATTTTGTTGGCGTTGTATGATAAACTTAGTCTTACTTTATATGCTTTGCTCATACTGTTTGTTTAAATTTTTATTAATATAGCATATAGGCTTGAATTGTGTACTTGTATTTATGTGCCCTATATGTAGATTGTGTAGTATCTAGTAGGTATAAACGAGAACTAGTAAACATGATAAACCCACTAAAATAGAGTGTTTGTTAGAGATTATGTTAGTCAAATTTTCCACTCAACTCTTGTCACTCAGATGAGAATTCAGACTGTTCAGATACAAGGATATGTGGATCAACTAGGAATTTTAAGTATATCTCAAGGTTGTGCGTGTAACAACTGACCTGGACACCTACTTGAAGCAACATAGCGTGTATGCGGTAAGTGGATAGTGTAAGGTGAGATAATAGACCCCTTATAGATACCCCGTCTACCCGTGCTTCTTTATGGTGCTCATTTTCTTTAATTGAAATAGAACTTCTGAATGGTAGTTTGCTAGTCATACTACTATACTACCCTAGATTTATTGTAGGAAGCTGTTGAGAGTGACTTTCCAGATCTTTTTTTGTTGCAGGTGACTGGAAATCCATGTCTTTTGGTATATAAAGTTGGTTACTGAAAAAAGAAATCAGACCAAAGATTAATTTAATACTTCACACCCTGAGCCACAATTTCCGTAGGGCTACAAGTGTAGTTCGTGCACCACTAAATTTACGGATTAAACCAGGGGTTAATGCAAGCGATGTAAGTTTTCGTTCATAAAGCGATGAATTTAAAGTTATAATATGTTTTTGAACAAAGCAGTTGGGCTATGTTGTTAATGTGTTCGAACATTTACCAAATTACAGGGTGTAGGTCTAATTGCCGCAGTGGGTGATGGAGTTAAACATCTAAAAGTTGGCACGCCGGCAGCAATCATGACGTTTGGATCTTATGCTGAATTTTCCATGGTATATGATCCGAGTATATTTTATTTTTTAGACAAAATTTCACGGTTTGTCCTAATGTTTGTACATAAATTTCACATGTCGTCCTTTAGTGTTACAAATTACACTGCCCATCCTAAATGTTGAGATTTGGTAACACCCATGGTCCTTTAGTGATTGGTTTTACTTTTCGAAGCTTTAAAGGACATCAAGAGAGAAGATTTTACTGTGAATTTTAGATTTGTATTGTTTCTTACTGTCACATTAACCATTTATCTCATGCTATCATTTGAATACTTTTGCTAGATTCTTATAGAATTTGTGGTTTGAAAAAACATGTTTTCAAGTAACAAACATTATAAGTTGATAATCACTTTGTGCATAAACTCTGTATCACGCAGTGTAATAAGCAGCACTGCAGCAGTCGGTGGAGCTTTTGCATCTACTTGTTAATTTACCCTTTAGTGTACGTTTACAGGAATTCTTTATGACAGGTGTGACACTTTTGTTCAGGAGCCGCTTGATGCAAGGAAACCAGATATAAGATGGAGATTTTATGTTTTTAAAGGTGGCGAATCACTTAATGGTAGGCTTGCCCCTTTTCATTAGTTTTACTTTTTTAAAAGTTTTGGTTCTAAATAGTAAGAATATGCTATTGTTTCACTAACAGTTTTAGTTTTAAACAGGTCCCTTGTATGTGCATTGTCAAACCTGTTATCTTTTTGGGAGAGAAAGAAGGGTAGCAGACATCCCTACGGATCATCCATCATGCAGTAATCAGCATGCTGTCCTCCAGTACCGGTATAATAACCTTGTGAAGTCAGTTGATCTTTTTAATTCCTAGACACTATATCTCCTCGTTTCTGCCGGTTATGAGTGTTGTTCTTTCTCAGGCAAGTTGTTAGGGAGCAACCCGACGACATGTTAGCTAAGGAAATCAAGTAAGAACACTAAATCTCTGTTCTATGTTGTTTCACTTCAGTGACTCTGTGAGCAATTGAATTCTCTTGAGCATGAAGTTTATATATTCACTTATTGATTTTAGGCCATACATCATGGATTTGGAAGCACGAACCGGACCTTAATAAATGTAAAGTAGACATAATGATTTTCTTGATGATATGAAATCTTGGTGGTACTCAGTAATTTAGGCCTTTCGGGGTTGCAGATTTGACCCATTTACATCCAATCTAAAAGGTGGGTGTTGGCTAAAGCATAATCCTCGATGGTTAAATGGGTAGCATTTTAAACTTAGCTATATGGGCTGATCACTTTAAAAGTCACCATTCTCCAAGGTGTTCTCAAATGTTATAAATCTCCTAATAAAGTGTTATCAAACTTATGAGTACATTGTATACTCGTATTACTTTTATAAAAGAGTGTTTCATTGCCCTTAAAATAGAATTAGAAAATATGAATATTATATAAGTTCAAATAGAATGTTCCAAAAATGTGTTGATGGCTCGGGAAAACCTGACTTAACCTGATGTCCTGATTGGATGTTGACTTGTTACTGAATCTGCATATATTTAGCCACCTTTGCTCATTAAGTGTAATTTTCAACACATTTACCTAAAATTTGGTTGATTTTAGTTATATTTTACATCTAACGGGTCAAATGGGTTAACTGTATGAACTTGGTTAAAGTGGAACGAGTATAAGGGATCTCATACGTCGATGTACCTGCTTACAACAGCTCATATCACTTACTTCCAGGAAAAAAAATAGATTAGTATATTTTGTAGCATAGTTTTTGTATCATTTTTTTATACATTTTTTATGTGTACAAATAAGAAAAATGGACTAAAAAAGGTTTGTGGTTCAACCCATTTTGACCCATTACTCAACCCGCCCGATTTTGCACCTCTAATTGTTGGGATGGGCTTATGTATATAGGTACCCTCGAACACGTTCTTCCTGTCGCAAGACCAGACCTCGAAGTTGTCGCCATGCTTTTACTTCTAGACTTATAGCATCTATCTCTCTAGGAAATGGTGACCATCTCATTTTAGCCATGCTTCTGGACAAAATTTGGTATTAAGTACATGTAATGGTTGTGGTACTGGATAATGGTTTTTGTATGATATTGTATTAAGACCTAACATTGATATGCATTGTAATATGATGATGTCACACATTTTGGAATCATATACTGGAAGTTCTGGATGTATGTATGTTATGGCTAATGGTATGATATGTAAAAGGAAGGATACATCACATGAATATGTGTTTGTAAAAGTATGTTTGTATACTACTGACACATCAAGTGTCAGGATAGGTGTGTCACTATAGACCTTTACCATTGGAACTTCTGCTGACACTTATTATATGTGAAGGAGAAGCTAATTTATCTTTTCTGACACTTTTTTATACCTATCCTGACACTTTTTGTCTGTCATCAAATGCCATATATCTTGTAGTGACTAAAGTTGCAGAATGTGCTTTTGGTATAATGCCTGTGGTAACACAGGTTAACAGTTTATACTATTTCATATGGAGAAAATCACTAACTGGGCCAACAAAAGGTAATAAGGCAGCCAAGTGTGTTATGCTAGTGCTGTTTAATAACCTCATTTGATTTGCTTACTGAGAATGAGGTACGCACTATGCACAAATCATACAAACAAAATTATCTGATGTTCATAGTTGAGCTAAACTTATAAAAAAAAAAAAAAAAAAAAAAAAAAAAAAAAAAAAAAAAAATGCAAACAAAGCCCAAAATCAGAGGCATGAAACATATCAAACCAATAGTCATAAAACAAATCATAAAGTAATTCATAATCCACTACTACTTTATTACCTTCACCTTTAAAGACGTAATGGCGAGCACAAAACCAAGCACATAAAAATACCCCGCAATATACCTCACACATAGGGCAAAAAATCATTCCAAAAAAGTGACCTTGGCGAGCGCTGGTGTTCGGCCGTTATGGGCTTGGCTCGCGATGAGGTTCGTTAGGTGATCTGCACCATCCTCCGTAACGCCTGGTGTCACAACTCGTAATTTCATGTCCTGTTTCAAACGTCAAAATTCCAATTTTTATCTCGGAAAGTTACTATTCACTTTTACTATTCACAAAACACTATTCATGTCCGAAATTTTTATTTCATATTCTCGTAAGTTAAACTATTTTAACGGAAATCCGAGAGTTTGGCGCTCGTCGGATCATTTCTGCAAAAATCACGAAGCCGTGTCCGAGATTTACATTCAGGTTTAAACGTCCTTCCGGCATCCCGATACGTCTATAAATCATTGTAAACAATAAAAATATGATTTTCTTTCATTTTACGACAATTCTAAAAGTTTTGGAATTTTACGTTTTCCAGTTCAGCGTTTTACACGAATTACGCGTTTTTAACCCGCGTTTCCAGTTTTAGCAGCGTTTATGCAACCCGATGGAACTTACCATTCATTTTATATTTTCTTATGGAGTATTTTGACAAGTTTAGTCATTCTTTCAAGTTTCATATTTTTACGATACCCGGATTTACGTTTCACGATTTAAAAATTTACGTTTAGCGATTAACGGAACCAAAACCGACTCCGTGAACTAGATAATACCCAAGTTTTCCACATACTCTTCCACATTTCACTACATGTGCCACCCCCTCCTTCCTAGCCTTCCACTTGATCCTTTAATTACAAAAATGCCATCCAAAAATGAGATATTTTATTAAGTTACCAAATCTAATTTTTCTACTCATTTTCTTTACTAAACAACTAGCTATTTTTTTTTCTCTCTTCTCCTTGGTGAGCCACGACCAAGAACCAATTTCAATCAATCCACCATTGATTTTTGAAGATCAAGCCATTTTATTGTTCCTTTAATGATTCTTGTTAGAGTTTTGAAATAAAAACTCAAGATTATTAAGTTTTCATCATCCAAATCCACTAATCATTGCTAAGTAAGTTTTCAAACTCTTTTTCATGATTTCTTCATGTTATCTTCATGATTATATGATTTCCATTCAAGATTTCATGCATATGCTAGCTTATACCACTTTATTTTATAAACTTTTAACTTATAAACCCTAGATATAGATTATATGGATATCCTTGTTAGTTTTACTTGATTGATGATGTTTTGGAACCCATGACACCCTAAGAAGGTGTATGGTAAGATTAGATTAGCTTTGTGGTGCTTGAAAGAGTTTTGGTAATGTTAGAAACTAGTTTAGAACCTTAGAAATGGATTTGGAACAAGTCTACAAACCTTCTGTCCCAAATTGCCAAATCCAGAAAAATCACGGGATTCCGGGTAACTTTGGGCTAAATATTTAGAAAATACTTTCAAAAACGAATCCGTAGGCGAAAGAACGGATTAAAACGAGTTTATAACGAAGGAGATATGATTTTTTGCAAGTTTAACGACGAAAACTATTTTCTGAAAATTGTACACGCTGTCCCACGATTTTCAATGGGCAATCTGAGGTGTAAAACTTGATCTAGCCATCCCGACTTATCAAAAATATATTAGTATGTTGTCCCACGATTTCAGGGATATAAAGAACGTAGAAAACAAGCTTATAACGACCAAGATATACACGTTTCAAAATCGGCGAAACTCTATTTATTTCCATCAGCTTTTTAGCAAAATATGTTGAGAGCCATGTTGAGAGCCAATTTACTCATGTTGAGAGCCAATTTACTCATTGATAAACTCATTTCTGGAAAATTTACATCATTGACAAAAAGTTAGTTCACCCAGCCTAGTTTTCAAAACATCCAGCCGTTTGTCAAAAGGATTTATAACGAACAACTAATGGACTTCCAAACATTCCCAAAAACTGCCCGGAATCTGCCAAAACAGCCCAAATACCTCACTTGACGGCTAATTATCTTTATGATCGAGACCTGTATGGACAAACTTCACTTCTGTGACTTTTTAGATATGGTGAAAATCTTCTCAAAACTACTGAGCTTCTTTCCTAACTCCTAATATTCACTATTTCACGACTAGTTTTGTGAGACTAATAGAAGTAATAATACTTCTACGTACTAAATCCTAGATTTTCTATAAATACTACCAAAGTGCCAAATTCTTAACCATCGAAGTACTTATGATTACAAGCTTATTTATACGACTATTAAACGTTATTTCAAGGTTTTCAAAGCAAGGAATTCAACACAAACATTGGTACATACGATATATATATAAGTATATATTGCAACTAGTTTTATTTTTCTAATAGCCATATTTTCCTAAGTCTTGGAAAATGTATATTTTGATAACAAGTATTTTTCAAAGAGTAGAGTGGTATAGGAAACATGTGCATGGACATTCATAACATCATTTCATGATCTAAAGTAGATCGTTCATCATTCATATTAGGTTGCGGCTAGTGTGCGCGCCTTGTTTTTCAGCTCATTACATGTTCATGGTACCATCATATCAGGTGAGTCATAGCCCCACTTTTACTTGTTAATGACTTTATAAACTTTTTGGGGGAGATACATGCTTCAATACTTGTTTTATGCTGTTATACGATTTGAATTACTTATGGGGAAGAATACGTTGCTTTAACTATTTTTGTACAATGCCAAAGTAAAAAGTTCTTACATTGCTTAAGTAGTCTTATTACCACGTCACGACAAGTCCCCTTTATTTCATGGACCGTTAATTACAGTACGAGCGAGAGTGAGTGAATTGATCTATTGAGGGTGACTCCTCCATTCGTGTGTGGGTTGCTCCAACGGAATTACGAATGCATTTCATGTCTAACATATTACGAGTGTCTCGTAAACACTCACTTGGGGCAAGTTTTAGTACGTCTAGCTTCGGGGTCATGAGCTTAAGAGCCAATGTGGGTTTCATTATTGAAATCTTAGTACTTTACTTTATACTTGGGCTATTGTACATACAAAATTACTTATAAATTCCTGATACTTTTTCATCATTATTACTACTGAATTACGATGCCTTTGCATCAAGTATTATTACTGAAATACGATGCCTTTGCATCAAGTCTTACTACTGAAATACGATGCCTTTGCATCAACTTTATTACTGAATTACGATGCTTTTGCACCAAACTTATTACATTTGGCAGTGGGTTGTAAACACACAGGTTACAAGTCTCTTATGACGGGACTTGGAACTGAGTGGATTTACGATGCCTTTGCTGGGACAACTTCATCCATATGCATTACATTCTTTTGCACAAGACTCTATGAACTCACCAACCATTGTGTTGACACTTTAGCATGTATTTTCAGGTATTAAGCATTGGCACGCTACAAGAGGTTTTGGCAGGGCATGGCATGGTCATAGAAGACTCTGATTTATTCATTTGGGGACCGTTTTAAACTATTTTAAGGGCCTACTTCCGCATTACTTTTAACAATGTAAAATCAACATTTTGATTTAACTATTTTATTCTAAATGATTCAAGTGCAAACTATTTTTGAACTAGTGTTGTAATACCAATTGAGTTACACCCCAGCTACATGTATGCTTCCGCTGGACCCGATTTTGAGGGTGTGACACCTGGTCTTATAAAGATGATTATTGTTAAATACTTGTCTTCATAGCGATAATACTGACAAAAATGGTTACTCCCAAATTGGAAAAACCACAGGTATTGAATTTGCAGTTTACTTTAAAATTTATCATTTAAACCCCACTCTAGACCTAATTCATATCTTACAATTATAAGGTATTAAGGGTTTTTTTTTTTTTTTTTTTTTTTTTTTTTTTTTTTTTTATGAAAATGTGAATATATATATATATATATATATATATATATATATATATATATATATATATATATATATATATACCACCAACACAACTATAATGTTTAGAATGAGAATAAGGATCATAAACAGGCTTGAGATCCATAGAAATAGAGAACTAACACAATACATTCTATCTAATTCTTTCTCTCTATACCTCACAATATATCTAAAGATACACATCCATGCCAGTCATCATTCCAAACCTCTATGGCCCAACCATCTCTATAACTCCATCCACCAATAATACTCATAACCAAGCACCCCTTAATCACTTCTTTTTCCAATTCATGTCGACATTCCATTCCCCTGCCACTTTGCATACCTGATATGATTTGATTACACTCAAACTCTGCAACTGCAACCTGATGTTTTCAATTATCTTTTGCAGAACATTTTCTGAGTTCATCTTTTCATTAGCAAACAATCTAGCATTCCTTTCCTTCCATATATAGTACACAGAGTGGCTAGAATTATTCTTCTCAGCACACTTCTAATGGCATTGTTACATGGCAAAGCTGCAAATTCCTCAATAATGTCCTTCCAATCTTCTGGAATGACTTCATATTCAATTTCCTTTTAGCTTCTCCCATATCTTTTTAGAGAATTCACATTTGAAGAACAAATGAGAATGGGAATCATTTTCTTTGTTGCACAGAGGACATAACAGAACAGTTGACTTCCATTTCATTACTCTCTATCTTGAGTGGACAATTTCCCATGAATGGCCATCCAAAGAATGAAGGCACATCTTGGGTTACACTGAGCAAACCATACCACCTTCCACCAATTCACAATGTTCATTTGCTCTCTTAGATCAAGCCATGCATTTTTAACAGTAAAATCCACCACTTTACCATCCTTAGTCCTCCATTTCACACAATCCATAACATTCTCTTGTAATGTAGGTACATTGACAGTTTTAAGGATAGGTAATTGAGAATACCAGCAATCTGGCCAATGGGACTCCAGTTATCATTCCACATAGAAATGTCGGTACCCTTTCCCACAATGTGTACAATAAAAGGTCTCAATTTATTTCTCATTTCAAGAAGGGCCTTCCAAGTGCAGCTGTCATTCCTTTCCTCTTCCACATCCCAAAAACTTATCTTTTTTAATTTCACTATATTAGCCCATTTGAAAAAACAGAGTTAGAAACCCAATCCCATTCACCAAAAAATTATCTTTTTTAAAAAACAGAGTTAGAAACCCAATCCCATCCACCAAAGCATCTGTTACTAATTTCAGTAATTCTATCTGGCTTTAAATGTATCTCAATAACTGCACACACACTTAAACCTTCTTCTCTAATCATTTTCAATACTTCTTTTTTGTTTTTCTACCAACTGTCAATTTAGAACAGTTGGATCCATTCCACTAACCACATTAGCAGCACACACTTTTGCTGCAATATTCATACCCTCCAATACATCTTGATTCACCTCGCTATTCTCCGTTCCCTCTTTTGATCTATCCTCTTCCCATTTCATCTTGAAGTATAAAATCATATCCTTAGACGAATTACTTGTTTCTGAACATGAAGGTTGAACTTTTTTGTTTAAAAACTGATCCACAATCAACCTATCTTTTAACTGATCCACATTTGTTAGGAGACACCCTTATGGTTGACAGTAACTAATCCTGAATAGACCTTGTCTTCTCAATGTTATTCATGTTCTCCTGACCTTGTCTTCATAGTTTCTGTGTTGTTATCCTTCCTTCTATACACACCATTCTTATTCCATCCATTCTTCCCACCACCCTTCATATGATTGTACCCATTAGGTCCAGTTTGTCTCTTTTCATTGTTCCTTTTATAGTTTGCGTCAATGAAACAATCATTCTCATTGTTTTGAACCCTCTGTTCATTCTCGGATACTATTACATTCTCTACTACCCTTTTAATTTTATTACATTTTCCAATTTCATGTCCAAAAACCTTGCAGTGTGTACAAATTTCAGGCTTCCACACATACTCAACCGTCACACATTTTGCCCAAATAGGTATCGTTGCAACATCAGCTTTTTCCATACAGTCATAACTTATACTTTAAGCTGAAAACATTTTTTAGTTTTTCATAAAATTGCATTGCGAATTAGTCGAAGTTTATTACCATAAAATCACTTAAAAATAAATCAATTAATCGGAGTATATTTCAAGCTTTTATGTGTTAATCTATTACATTTTTAAAAGTATTTAAATAATTTGACTAATAAAAAACCCTTATAAACATGTTTTAATTTTTTTTTTGTCAAAAGGAGAAATATTATTAATCACAAAAGAACTAGTCTCTCAAATACTCATGGACATACCCATGAAGTTATATTTTGAGACTACACAAATAGAGGTTCATTCAATCAGACAAAACCTAATCTGTATACAATTTTACATACTATAACAACAATCTCAGAAGCATGCTTCAGATATACAAATCAACAAACAAAATCATCTCACTGCTCTTTTGATTTTCACATTCCATTTTGTTTCCACTTCCTTCACTGCAGCTGAATCATTGACAGTAAAGCTCATAATTCTCCACTTTATACTATCCATAATATTCTGCACAAGAGTTTCAGCACTTCTTTCTTTGTCTTTGAATAATCTGGCATTTCTCTCTTGCCACACAAAATAAACAGTTGCACCCAGCACAAGTCTTCTCATTGTACTCCATATGCTCCTGTTTGCTTTCAACTTGGAAAACTCATCAATTATGCTCTTCCAATTAAAAGAAAATCTTTTATCAATGAACTCTTGCATTACACACCAAACTTTTCCAGTGTACTGACATTGAAAGAACAAGTGTTCATGTGAGTCCTGGCATAGATTGCAAAATGTGCATCTCAACTCATCATCCTGTTTCCAGGCTGCTAATCTGTCTTGTGTCATTAATCTTTCTTGGACTGCTAACCATAAAACAAATGAGTGCCTAGGAATATTTTGAGCATACCACACCACATCTTTCCATACAACAGTATTTCCATTACTACTCAGATCACTCCAAGCTGTTTTTGTAGCATACTCAGTTTTTTTGCCTGAATTTGTCACCCACATAGCTTTATCCTCACAACTACTGTTCAACATTGGAACCTGAATATCCTTCAATCTGGGAAATTTATTTCTCCAATACATTGGCCAACACCAATTATTATCAACAACCAAATCCTCCACTGTGCAATCCAGCCTCAATCTTGCATTATAGATTTCCCTATTTGAGATAAACTCACTCAAAGGCCCTTCACTGTTCCATCTATCAAACCAAGCAGACACATTTCTACCATTTCCAAGCTTATAAAACACATGATTCTTAGCTCTCTCTCTAAGATTCAAGATATTAAACATGTTTTAATTAACTTGTGCTTATGTAAGCTCATAGCTTATAAAAGATTCATAAAATTGTGTAAACTTATTTTAAAAAGCTTAAGCCTTTACAAGTCTATTATAACCATTGACATCCTAGTCATCCCAATAATCCAATATGCACCTAGCGAGACTCGAGAATATATGCCATAAAGTTTAACCATTACGAACATAACATAAATTAATAATAATATAGCCTGTAATACTTTCACGTCTTAAATTAATAATCCACATTCTTTTTGGTGAAATGATGAAATATATACTTAGAATAATGTATGCTTATCATTACTTGAAATTATAATTACAAACTTAAAAAATTACTGTACTTTAATTTATTAATTAAATGTAAAACTATTATTTTGCCAAAAAAAAGTAATAATTATTATATTTTTACCGGGAGTAATATTTACACAACAATGGCCGACGAACCATGCTACAACACCACCAAACGCAAACACGACGACTCCAATCCACCTCCACCACGGCGCGTGTCTAATTTCTCCGACGCGCCATCCTACAACGTGCGTGTCTAATTAGCAATCCTAGACACCCTTGGTTTAAAATTTACAAGGTTTCATTACTGTGAATTTTATGCTTGTAGCTAGTTTGATGATTATGATGGATGTTAATAATTAGCTTCTAACAAAATGCTTAGGCCTATGGTTGACAATTATTAGAAGCACATAATCAGCTATGAAAAAAGTAATGCAACTGATAGTGTTTAAATTTGCTAATGCTGTATAAAAATGCAGTTAACAGAGATTTTTTAATTGTAGTTCTGACCAAAATCAACCGAAAACCAAACCGAACCGAACCGAACCGACAAAACGAGCCAAAACGGGCCGAACCGAACCGACCTTATTCGGTTTGATTTACAGTTTTGTATAATTGTTTCGTCTTTACTCAGTTCGATTCGGGTCAAAACACATCTATTTGGTTCGATCTACCTAAGCCAACCTGAACCGTTCGGTTTCTATTTTACTAGGTATTACTCGGTTCGGTTCTCGGTTCACGTTTTACCTGTTGCTCAGCCCTATCGTGAAGTTAATTGTTTCTTTCTTTAAAAACCCAAAAGTGCTTATTTGGCTTTTAAGTAAATGAACAAGGAGATAATTAATCTATATAAGCATTCTCAAGCACCCCTAAAGTATCAGTATTGTAAATTTTTCAATCAGTTTCATGACTATGGAATATTATCTTGGGTCTATTGATCAGTTTATTGAAGAGGCTTGACTTGATAGGACCAAAGGCTATTGGTAGCTAGATAGAATTTTTTTTTTTTTTTTTTTTTTTTTTTTTTTTTTTTGCGCTTAGTATATGCTTGATTCTCCATTTATTAGTGCTTTTCATTGTGATAAAAAAACACTTACAGGACTTTAGGCAACATGACATATGTTGGGTGTTTCACATTTGTGGAATTTGGGTCATCAGATAGTAATAGCAAATTTGCTACCTTCTTCTTGCTTTCATTTTTGCTATGAGTTTCAAAGAGAGGGTTTAAAAGACATAAAAATGTTGATATGTTGAAGTTGAAATTTTAATGTTGTATTATACATAACTAAGTAAACACACATAACGCACAGAAAGGTCGAAGCATGAGTGGCAATATTTTGGAGCTTCTTGTTGAAGCATATGTAGCAAAATACAATGTATATAGGTATGACACCCCCAAAATTTACAACGCAGCGGAATACCAATTTGGGTGTCACTTCATAATTCATAAAAACAAGTTACATAAAATGACCTCAAAAGAGACGTTTAATAAAATGTCACATTCGATTTGATAAATCAGAGTACAAAGGTCCCAACAATTTTTATTCAAAACTTTAAGTTTCAAGAGTTCAAACATGACTCATTTGCATATTTAAAAAAAATAATAATAATCGAATGTGAAGAAAACAAGTCCTTCAATGTTTGATATCCACGCGACTCCGATTGCTCCCAATACTCAGCTAGCAAAATAATACCTGAGAAAATACATGCTAAAAGTCAACACAAAGGTTGAGTGAATTTATAGAGTTTAATAAGTAATAAGTTGAATACAAGCATTATTTATCAATAGACATATAACAAATACATGTCGAGTAATCAGATTATAGTATTGAGAATTATGAAACCGAAACCTTAACCATGATTTTGTGCGCCGAGGTAAAAATTGCCAGTTTACCCCAAACTCTCAAGATTATGTGACCGTACCCGGTCAAAGCCGGCCAAGCCTAATATGCATATCCATAATAATAGCGTTTCCCTACGGAATTAACGGTTTTATGGTGGCGACTTAATTGGCAAGAAGCATTCAATCACTATAATCATATAATCGGGTCCAGCATACAAAAAAACTACTTGTATTCAATTTGTAAAAATTAGCATGTATCCCCCTCGCGAGGTTTATAAAACATTTAAATAAGTAAAGGCGAGGCTATGAACTCACCTTGATGATACGGTAGACAGGATAAAGTAATGTCGATAGTTATAGTAGGAATGGCTCCAAAAGGCAACCTGAATAATATGGAAGTCTGAGATGTTGATAATTTAAGCTTGAATTATTGTGAATAATGATTTGAAACAATGTCGAATGATAAAATGGTTTGTGTGACAAAGGTGGCTTGCAATTAAGGAAATAGAAGCGATAAAGAAAATGCATAAATTGCATACACATATAAAATGTATACAATTAATCGACATGTATAATCATATTCCTTAGAATCCATGTAACCTTTAAACTCTCTTAATTAGACTCATTAAGTGTTTCGCATAACAACTATACTTAATTTTAATTCATTCCGCCTAATATGTAACTTTTAGTAAAAATTCCCATTTTGACCCATTACCGCAATTTAGACTTTTAGACATCCACAAAGCCAACGACTAATTTATTAGTCGCAAAATATTTATTCTTACTTATTAAGTTCTACGCTAAAACAATTTTATAATGTTACTAGACTATTAGAAGAGTTTTGCCGAAATTGACTTTTGTAATATATTCTCCAAATCTGACCCGTCCGAAACGACCCGCTAGATGACATTTTCACGTTTCGGACTCAAAAGAGATTTTGTGTAAAACGACATTCCGGAAAACTTTTTAGTTATAGCCGAGACCTGAATCTCAACATAAAATGACCAAAATGCCCCTGCAAGTTTCAGTTGGTAGTTTGACTTTTAAAATAAACTGCAGTAGTTTGACTTTCCGTTTTGACCAGTTATATTACATTTTAGTGACTCGGACTCTAAAGAGATTTAATGCAAAACGACATTCCGAACAACTTTCATGTTTTAACGGAAGGCCGGTTCGGACCAGAAAAGGCTCAAAACCCCGTTTAAAAACTGCATCAGCTCACTTTTTTGCTGTCATTTTAAAAGAAAAATGTAGAACTGATTTTTAATCAAAATTACCCTCATTTTCGCACTTTCACACCCCAATTCCTCGCGGTAGACTAAAAACGTTGTTTCGGACAACTTTCGTGTTTTGGCCGAAGGCCGAAACGGGCCAGAAAATGACGAAAATGCCCTTATTCAGATCTGACAGCAACTAAATTTTATACAAGTGCTGTTTGGAAATTTATAATTTTTCTAAATTTCAAATGACCGCCAAATGTTCGTTATTAAGAGTTAAAAGCCGAATTTTATATCAAAACGTTCATATTAACATCCTCTATCATATTCAAAAGACAAAAATCAGTTTCAAAAATTTCAACCTAGGCGAAACAAGCCTCAACTTTTTGGTCTAAAATGGGTAGCTTTAAACCCCTTCAAACTTCAATTTTCGCAATATACAACATCACCATAAGCTCTAACTAGCCTAATCCCATTCACTAATCATCCCAACTATTAATCCAACCTTAACAATAATATTTCACACATCACCACATGGATTCTAAGTACTAGATTATAAACATGCATTGAAGTTAAGAGAAAATAATTAAAGAGGAGTTTAGAGGTATCACTTACAACACAATAATTGGAGACAAAAGATCAAGCAAGAACCCTAATTGGGTTGTTCTTGCTGCCGTGACCACTCAACACAAAACAAAAGCCCGAATACGATCACCAAATCTTGTTAAAAACAACTAGAATTGAACCCTTGTATCACCAATTACCTTTAATTATTTGAAAACACTTGAATCAAAATCTTCAAAAATCAATAACCTGGATAAAAACCCTTTTTCATGATGATTCTTATTGCAAAGGATGATGGGGTTTAAATATTGGAATGACTTGGGAGTGATTGTGAGTGATTGTAAGAAGTTTGATGATGGTTTTGATGGTGTTTGCTGTTGGAGTCGAAGACCAGAGAGGGAAAAAAAAGAAGTCAATATAAACAAGAAAAAGAGGAGGGCGCATATTTATTTGTTTTAGTTTTAAGTGTATACCCGGTATCACGGGTATGCTTGGTCCGTAAAAATACAAAAGAAACCCAAAAATTTGCGTTTATGGAAAACGTTTTTATAAAATAATAAATAACTTATTTTAATATGTTTGTTAAAATATTTTATAATAATTAATTATAAAATTAATTATTATCGTGTCGGTACACGCTGCGTCTAGTTTTTTTTTTTTTTTCACGTTTTGCTAGATAATTTCTCGTTTTCAAATCAAAAGAGTTCGGAAAAGTTCAAAAATGAAATAGAAGTAATAATAAATATAATTTATTATTAAAATGCTTTCAGAAAATTACGGGTACATGTTACGACGTACACGGTTAAACTCCCGACGAAGTTAATTATAAAAAAAAAGTAAATAATAAAAATAGTAAAATAAATGACATGAAATTTGAAATGTCACAATAGGAGTTGGTGCTTTGTTAGTTTGTTTTTCATTGATGTTGAGACCTGGCGGTTCTTCAATTTGGAAGAGGTGCACATGCACTATGGATGAGTTGATTGTTGAAGGGGGCGTAGGTTGAAACGTGTCTTTTTCTATCTCCTTTTGACACTTAGTTCCACAACATTCCATCCTAGGAGCACCGCAGTCTCTTCCCATGATAGTGGGTTCTAACAATGGTGAACAACGGAGTATTGACTTTCTCTAGAGGTGGCAACTATCACCCAAACACCTTGAGATTGGTTATTTTGGGTCATCATTTACACCCAATAGGTTCAACAAATACACAGTTGATAATACCTAAACATGTCCATTGGGTCACTTGAAATGCTAGTGTACAAATAGGATGGGTCGAATGGGTTGTACATCAGATCCAAATGGGTCTTTGAAAATTATTCATATATGAAAGAGTTAAACTAAGGTATCAGTTTTCCGGCACCATTAGCTGCGATAATTTACAGTGGTTGGTGAGTAGTTATCGGTCTGTCGGCAACGCTTACTGGTACGATCGTTGTCACCATCGAATGCGTTTCACACTCATTGTAGTCGTTATTTTTTGTACTCCATCGTATGTGAATTTCAATTTAAATGGAGAATGATGACGAAAGACATGGTTTCTAACATAATGTAAAGTAGTGGTCTAAATTTGTTATCTTTACAGTTAGTTGTACCAAATACTTTTATTACAATACATAAAATATTGGACAAATACCATATTAAATCATTATACTTGGCAAGAAAGTCTCTTTTGGGTATCGAACAATTTTTTTCCTCATATGGGTACTGAACTTTCATTTTTTGACCTCTTTGAGGCACTTTGTGACATTTTTTTCACTGGATTTTTAATAATTTTAGGGGCAAAAATGTCACAAAGTGCCTCTAAAAAATGAAAGTTCGATACCTATGAGGAAAAAAATTTGTTCGATACCCAAAAGTGTATTTTAGGACAAGTGTTATGCTTTTTTATGGTATTTGCCCCTAAAATATTTGTAGTAATGTGTACGTGATATGTTTGACTTGTACGGAGTAATACATTTGGTCAGTGAGGATCTTGTTTAGTTGTTCGCAAAATGATTTTGTTATTTTCAATATTTAACACAAATTAAATCACCTTTTTTTTTTTAAATTTACGATAAAAAATGAAAAATAATGGGCGGACCCAAGGGGTGGCAATTGTCGACATGATACGATAAATGACACGAACCCGACACGAAGTTAAACAGGTTTAGGTTGAGGATAAACAAGTTTGGGTAAAAAACAGGTCAACCCGTCTAACCCGTTTAATAAATGGGTTATGTTTGGGTTGAGTAAATATTAAATAGGTCAACTCGTTAACCCGTTTAAGTATATAACACTCTAAAAATAAAATATATAACATGTCTTCTTATGTTGGATGTGGATTAAATGAATTCTGTTATGTATTTAATATGATTGAATTTCGATTATACCTCATATATCATAGAAATTGACGCTTATAACCGAGAAAATTGTCGTATAGTTATTTGTCTGTTATTTTTAACATATTTTAAATCCTTATATCATTTTGGCATTTAAGCTAGTTAAATCAACAAATCACCAACCTTATTCACTACTTGACCTATTTATTTAAATAGGTTAAACGGGTCAAAAATGGGTTACATGTGTTATGCAGGTGCGGGTTCGGGTTGAGTTTCTTGACACGATTAATAAATGGGTCGTGTTTGGGTAGAGGTTATACTAACCCGCCAACACGCGAACCCGAATAGGTCAACACGAACACGACTTGATTGCCAGCCCTAGCTGACCCGACCCAACCCGTTTGACCCATGACCCGTTTGACCTATTTTTAAAACATGACCTGTTTGACCCATGACTTATGGCCCAAACCGACCCATTTGCCACCAACTTTCTCACAGTTAGGCTATAGACTCATTGTGCTTTGCTATGTGCTTGAAGTTCTCTGGACACTATGTTTCAAGCTCGTAGTTATATTCTCTTAATACATGCAGACGAAGCCCAAAATCTAAGGCATGAAACATATCAAACCAAGAGGTGAGATCAATATAGAAGTCATATTTGCCATATAACCAATGAACCAATCATAGCAATACATTTTTTTTAAATCTAAATTAATAAAAAACCATTTTCACATTTTTTTTAAACAACATATCTTACAAACGGTAAATCTTGAAGCTACAAAAAATACACCATCGCGACGAGAATTAAATTATACATCTAGAGATATGCAATTTTATATACTTTCGACGAACTTTTTTTTGACAAACTTTTTTTAAAAAGAATTTCCGCCCAGAAAAATCACACGTGATTCGTAAAAATCACATGTGATTTTTCTAGGCGGAAATTTTGAAAAAATAAAAAGTTTGTCGAAAAAAAAAGTTCGTCAAAAGTATATAACAATGCATATCTATAGAATGATAATTTAATTTTCGTCGAGATGGTATGATTTTTTTCGTGTAACGATTAACTGTTTGCGAGATATTTAATTTTAAAAAAAAATGTGAAAGTTTATTTTTTTATTTTGATAAAAAAAATGAATGACTAAGATTGGTAACACTACCTTATTAGAGTCTTCACCATCGACCATCTACCATCAAAAACTTATCTAACCACACCAATCTGCAAACAACTCTAAAACTAAGAAAAACATCTGAATGCTATCATTAGCAATGTCGTGAAAGTCGATGTTTAGAAAGAAATCAAAGGCCATGAGGAGTTTCGTAATTGTTTTCTTAGAGCATCCACAATGGTGAAGCTTTTCAATAGGTTTATAACATGTCAAATCATTAATTTATAGAACTTTTGATACTATAAACCTATTACCACTATGTATAAACCTTTTACAATAATATCAAATGTTCAACCATAACACACATGCATTAAATTATGAAGAGGTCTAGGATCTTGGACCTCTTCATGCCACATAGATATAAACCACAAGCTCACTATGGTTGAAACAAAAGAAAAACCTTTTCATAGTTTTTAGACCTTTTCATAAACCTCTTATAGTGGATGCCCTTAGTTTTAATTTTTCGTTTTTCTAAGTTTTAGTATAACACCTTACAAAAACCATCTTTCTCTCGCAGCAACCATCAGAAATAACCCTCCGCTACCCTGCAAATCAAAACATAACACAACCAATTATATCCTAAATGAATCAATTCAATTGCAAAACATAACACAACCAATTATAACCTATTCCTACATTTTTTTTTCATAGAAAATGTAGGGAATTGCCTACATAGTAATGTAGGTATGATTTTCTCATAGCATATATTCCTTTATTATTTTTCACTTATTAAACCGACCCAAGGGGTGTTTCTTTTTCTCTTAACTAAGAGAATGGGTCCACACAAAGTATATAATAATGTTTTTTTTTATGTGGAGCCCACCATTTTTCCACTAGTGCCTCTATCCCCATGTGAATGGTATAATGGAGACTCTCTCCATTAAGACCATTTAACAGCCATAGGTCCCACATAAGCTCCACACATTCCTTAGCTAACAAAAAAAAGAAACACCCCCTCATATATAGCAGGGACAATTGGACAGGATACCAAAAACGTACACCTTCCCAACTCCCAACACAGCTCACCATACACATCCAAACACGAACATTTATTAATCCCCAATAACACAACCCGAACCGCCTCAAACCGGGTCCACCCCCCAAAACACAAAACACACACTAAAAACACACACAAAAACAGAAACCCTCACGATCCAAAAATGGCATCACATCTCCTCGTAACCAATCCCACCGCCTCCCACTCCTCGCGTCCCACACACGCGCCGCCGCCTCACTCCACACCCCCTCCCCCTACTCCCCCCCACCCCCACCCTCACCAGATGTAGCTGGTTTATCAAAAACGGCTGAGTTTGTGATCTCGAAAGTAGACGACCTGATGAACTGGGCCAGGAGGGGGTCCATCTGGCCCATGACTTTTGGACTCGCGTGTTGCGCTGTGGAAATGATGCATACGGGTGCTGCGCGATATGATTTGGATCGGTTTGGGATTATTTTTAGGCCGAGTCCCAGACAGAGTGATTGTATGATTGTGGCGGGGACTCTGACTAATAAGATGGCCCCGGCGCTAAGAAAGTATAGTTTCTGTTTTACTCGCGCTTATTGTTTTGTTTGTTTGGTTAATGGTTTAGCGGTAGCAGTAGCTGTTTATTTATTTATTTTATAATAATGTTTGCGAATAGTTTGTTAGAGATAGAGGTGTGTTACCAATCGCGTTTATATATGACTGACTAATAAGATGGCCCCCGCTCTTAGAAAGTAGTTTAGTGGTATCAGTTAGCTAGCAGTAGCTGTTTATTTATTTATTTATTTTATAATAGTTTGTTAGAGATAGAGGTATGTTAGATAAAACTAAACTAACAACTAGGCTTTTACAAAAACACACTCCTCATTCGGCAACCACACGCGCCACCTTAATCTAATCCTTTCTCATCACCGCAGTTACATTACCAACGTAGGTTTATCTTCTGTAATTATAAAGTGTTCTAGGGGGTGCTTGTTTAAGCTTATATGACGGCTTATGAGCTTATTTGATTTCGGCTTATATTTCATAAGCCCAATTTTTCCGGCTTATTGGGGACTTATGGGCTTATATGAGTTTATCATATCACAATAAACTATATAAGCCTACATATCTAAAAATAAGCCGAAAAATTGGAGCTTATGAAATATAAGCCGAAAAACAAATAAGCTCATAAGCTACATTTAAGATTAAACAAACACCCCCTCAAGACTAACTAACGACTAGGCTTTTACAAAAACCCTCACAATCCTTTAAAAAATGTCAGTCCTCATCCAGCAACCATACGCGCCACCTTAATCTCATCACCATCCCTTACTCAAGTGTAAAATGACGAAAAACTAAACACTTATTCAAGTAAATAAAACAACAAAATAAAATGGTTACACTTTATAATTCTAGATATAGCTATGTGTTTGCCAAAAATAGCGGTTAGTTAGCAGTAGTTGTTTGTTTTATAAAAGTGTTTTGGTAACGTAGCTCTATTTCTAATTATAGAGTGTTGAATGAAACGTTAATGTTAAATGCTTTTATTTTATTAGTGTTTCAAATAGGAGCGTAAATGCTCCTATTTGAAACGTTAGTAAAAGAAGTGCTTAGTGTTACTGTCATTTTACACTTTATGGTTACAGATACGGCTACGTTACCACACGCTTTTATAAAACAAACAACCTGCTAACTGCTAAGTTTGTCAAACATATTATCTGATATGTTTGATTGTGACTTGAAACAGTAGATTGTATAAATTAGCGAGATGTTCTGTGATGAGCTTTTGCGGTGTTTAGAATACAATGCTTGTTTGGTAACGAGTGTTTAGCTTTTGTTTTTGTATATTTGCTCCTCTTTGAAACGTTGATAAAAGAAGTGGTTAGCGTCTAGCTTTTATGGATATAGCTATGTTAACGGCCGCTTTTAATACTAACTGCTATTTGAGAGGGTGAGCTTATAATGACTGACAAATTGGTAGCTTGTTGAGAGGGTGAACTTATTTGGTCAAACATTATTGATATCTACTTTTTTATTGATATGTTTTAGTTGTGAACAATTAATTGTTGATTTTAGAGCTATGTTTAGTGGCGATCATTTGAAAAGTTTAAAAAATAAGTGCTTTATATCATTTTACACTTTAATGTTACCAAGCGCTCTTATAAAACCAATAGCTAACTGCTACTGCTAGTTTTGCCATAACATAGATCTTATGTGATGTAATTCTGCTTAGTTCTTTTAAAAATTTTAATCAAATCCTTTCAGAAAAGGTTTAGTGACAACTGACAAGCTTTTAACACTCTTATATTATGTTAGTTGAGATATTAATTTGTGATATTAGGGCTATGTTTGGGGACAACTTTTTGTGTGTTTAGAATATAATTTTTATTTGGCAACTAGTGTTTAGCTTTTTGATTTTGTCTAAACACGATCATTTGAAAGAAGCGTTTAGAGTTGGCGTCATTTACACTATAATTACAAATAGTTACTACATAGTTACTACATCTGTTTATAAAACAAACAGCTGAGCTTATCTGATTGTATATATCTTATGGTGTTAGGGATTGCTTTTAGTTTGTGCTTCTACTTCTGCTTATAGATAAGTACGCATAAGCTGTTTAAAAGTTCTCATTTAAATCCACTAATGAATGGTTTTCGGGTTCCCCATTATTCTGCTTATCTGCCTACTTTTAAACAAATAGATGTTTTTGTGTCACCCAAACTGCTTCGGCTTATTTTGAAGTGTTGATTGAGATGAAATATGTATTTGTTTACTTTTACATTTGATATTTTTATAGATGGATTTTGATTAAAATTTTTTCCTGAGTTAATTTTTCTGACTTTTTTTTTTTTTTTTTTTTTTTTTTTTTTTTTTAATTATTATTATTATTATTATTATTATTATTTTTTATTTATTATATATATATTTTTTTACAAAATAAGCAAATCCAAACACTATATTCTATATTACCTTCATTTAAGGAGGAAAAATAACCAATCCTAGGCACCCTTAGTTTAAGATTATAAAGGTTTCATTAGGGTGGATTGTATTCTGTATGCTGGTGTCCATATATCTAAGGTACAAGGAATCACCACCTCTTTTTTGTTCAAGAGGTTTGATAGGAACTTATTTGGTCAAAGGCCATTGGTAGCTAGTTTAATATTTATGTTGGATGTAGATACTTAGCTTCTAAAAAAATGCTTAGGTCTATGGTTGACAATTATTACAAGCATATAATCAGCCATGAAAAAATTGATGCAGCTGCAGCTGATAGTGTTTGAATTTGCTAATGCTGTAAGCAGAGAATAGTTAATCGTTGCTTTTCTTTGAAAACCAAAAGTGCTTATTATTTGGCTTTTAGGAGATATTTAGTCGATATAAGCAATCCCTCCCCCCCCCCCCCCCCCCTCTCCCCCTCCAAGCATCAGTACTGTATATTTTTCAATCAGGATCTCTAAGGGTTTCATGACTATGGAATATTATCTTGGGTTTCGTGATCACTTTATTGAAGAGGCTTGACTTGATAGGACCAAAGGCTATTGGTAGTTAGATAGAAACTTTTGAATTGCTGTTTTTTTTGTGCTTATTATATGCTTGATTTTTTATTTATTTGGAAGACCATATTAGTGCTTTTCTTTGTGATTAAAAAAGCTTACAGAACTTTAGGCAACATGACATATGATAGGTGTTTCACATTTGTGGAATTTGGGTCATTAGATAGTAATAGCAAAGTTGCTACCTTCTTCATATTTTTAGCAGGATTGGTTTTGCTATAGCTAGAGGAGTGGGGGCTCAGCTTGTCTCTCGGCTCCCCACTAATTTATTGTAAATCCTATGATTTTCTAATGAAGTGATGTTTTATAGTAATAATAATAATAATAATAATAATAATAAGAATAATAATAATAATAATAATAATAATAATAATAATAATAATAATAATAATAATAATAATCGTATACTATGTTTAGGATTTGAAAACAAAAAACTACGGTAGAGGTTGGAATGGAAATCATCATTTGTAAATTGGGTTAAAGGATGAGATTTTCCCTTATCATGTTACCGGGGAGGGCGAGCCTTTTTGACTAATATGTGTGCGGCCTCACCGGGTTAATCCTAGAACCGTTCCCAACTCTTCCTTCACCACTCCTAAAATGCACACATTTAGCGAGGTTTGAGCCGTATACACTTTATGAGGAAACCAACGACCTTACCAATAGGCTATTAGTGGTGGTTAATGGAAATCATCATATTTGTGAACATAAAAATGTGTATTGATGTAAACAAAGAAACCAACATAATCATAGACTAAGGACTTAAAACTCTATGCTTATCTCTGCCAAAAATGCTATGTCTAAAATTTACTAGTTACCACACTTTATTTTTTTTAATTGGAATTTGTGATGATGTCACAGGCTATTAGGAAACATAACTGTCTCTGTTTTACATCCATCTCCTGACCATCAATGTGTGCTTCGTGTAAAACGGTATCTTTGAGGTTGTAAACGTAGAACAACTCCATTCCTTTATCCACTCTGGTGAATTTGATTAATATGTCTCCGGCCTTGTTCAGACTCTCTAAAACCTTTATGTAGCCAAAAGGAAAATAATGGTCTTCCAAATTACAGTGTAGCACCCATTATTTCTTGTGGTTCAATGCGCAAACCCCCGTTGTCCTATTACAATAATATCCAACTTGGCCATCTAGATTTACAAAGTGATCGTATAAAGGATGGTTAGATTTCCTTTTGGAAAGCTTACTTATTGTCTTGGGAGGTTTAATCAACTCAAATTCCTCATTTTCAACATCAAACCATATTACTTGTCTTGCACCATCTTCGCCGTTATAGCTAACCAACCAATGCAAACAACCATGAGCAATTATATCGTTACCAGATATGTGATAAGATGGGACTTTGGGTTTATCTCGCCATGAGTTGGTGCCAAATACATAGTGATAAGAGAAAAGTTAAACTCTATGTAACAAGCTGAATTGAAGTCAAAAAGTCAACAAAATCAAACATAAAATGGCGGGAAAGGTAGTTAACTTTCCCAAACGCCTTTAAATACCCGTTTTCACTTTCCTTTTATTTTACTTCTGAATTTGTAAACTTTCTCTCTGTTCTTGTTTCTCAATCATTGTAACACACTCATAATTCCAATAACAAATCGTTTTCGAGATTGTTCTCGAGACCTTGCACTTCTTGGCTCCTCATTGTTGAAGTCAAGACGGGTTTGCACCTGCCTTAGTTTCTCTTAGTGGACCTTCTCGGCCATCAAGGGCAATAATTGGTCGTAATGCTTATCGCAGAACTCCCTTATCGCCTCATGTGGCATAGGTCCACCCATTCTTTGGCTTTTCTCATTTTCCAATGTGTTTTCGTACCACAGAGCGTTCCTGGGTTGGAGAAGAACCATTTGCCGGGTTACTCATACTGGTCAGAGTATCTTTGGAAACGTAGTTATGTTAGCGAGTCACGAACGGATGGCGCCACTTGTTAGTACAAAACTTGGGCTCAATGCAAGACTTAGTTTAGGCTAGTTCTTAATGGAGTGAATTTCGGACTTAAGAATCTGTGATGAAGCTGCTAAGAAAGAAAGCAACGTTAGTCTCACTGCGGAAGGGGGCTTCCGCGGTCAACCTCCGGTGTAAGAGTAAGTGTTTGGTCTAGAGAGATAAAGTATGTACTAAGAGTGTGAGAGTTATGTGTGTTACCATTTGAGAGCGGCTAGTGCCCTCTATTTATACCATGGTATTTGTTGTCGGTTTCCTGGGATCCAGTACTATCATAGTGATGTTTTTAGGTGGCAAACCCCTCAGGTCCATTCCCATTCTTGTCTTTATGTCGTGAGTGGCGGTTCCTTCAGAGGAGGAATGACGTATTTCCTATTTGTGGTCTGCCCTGGTCAGCTATATGATAGCTAATAATATTCCCTACTCTTTTTGGGTTGGTCCGTGGTTTAGGACTTTGAGTTTACCCCAGACGTAAGGCTCGCCCGCGGCTAGTATGCTAGGCCGCGGTCCTTTATGATGAGGTGTTTATTGTCCGGCCCGGTTTGGGTTGTTACAAGCGTGCCCAGCCCGACGTATTAGGTCCAGGACTACTATACGTGATCACACCAAGCCATTCAAAGTTCAAACTACAAATAACAATAAATTACTTTGCACCAACCGTTGAATCCCCCCATTAAACTTTTGACCAATTAAATTGTCTTCACCAACACATTTTACTTTAGTTTTGAAAAAAAAAAAAAAAAAAAAAAAAAAAAAAAAAAAAAAAAAAAAAAAATCGCACATTTTACTTTTACCCAACAACTTCCTTGACTTCTTACCTTTTTTTTATTAATATTATTTTTTATTTTTTTAATCTAAGTGTGCTTGAGATTGTTTTACTTGGTTAAATAGAAACATATGTCCTCACCCATCGAATTTGCTTAGTTAAAATTCTTCCCTTGAAAGTATACTAAGGGGTTAATTTATAGGGGTGGGATACTCTAATGTTCATTTTGAACAAGATGATAATCTTGTCATTGTTGTTTGAAAAGTGTATGCTTTTATTTACAAGGGTAAGACACCCTTTACCAAAAAAAAAAAAAAAAATGTATGCTTCAATAGTTTTGTAAATAGGTCATCTTAGTGAGACTATTAAGACTCGTTGCATGTTTGAATGGTCTCTAGACTAATTAAAATCGCCTTTAAGAAATAAATGACCCTTTTTTTAGTAGAATTCGGTCTCTACTGAGCGAAATCGGATCAAGTAGTAACATCCCTCAAAACTTTTCTAAAGGAGCATTTTTTTTAAATACTGTACTTTAATAAACATTAGGAGTTTGACATTGCTATGTGTTTATTAGGTTAGGAGAGTTGGGTTGTATAGCTGTCTGGTTATTTTGATATATTTTGAGTGTGTTTATCTTGACATAAGCAAGTAGTTAGATCGTGAAGACTAGTTAATTCAATTGTGTTTTTGACATGTCTTAGATAATAATTGATTTTCAGTCGTTAGGTATGAGGTATGCGCTAGTAGACCGACCACATAGGATCCATCTTGGGCATAGACATTAGATGGATGGTATAATTGATGTAACTTACAACTAATTTATATATCAACTTTTGGATGAGATCTATATACAATGCTTTTGGCGCACACTTATATTCATTTTTGGTCCATGATGATTTACTAGGCGCAACAAAAAAAAGAAGGTGTACTTTAAACTCTTTGTGATTGCATTATTACTTTCCCTTTGGTACATATTAATTGTGGTTAAGAAAATCGGAAGAAAGACTTTTCATATTATCATATCATCCCATATGGCCATATCTCGGTGTGCATTTTTTTCAAATCCACATTAACATACATTGGTTTGTTCATGTAAATCTTTATTCGAATTTTTTTTCAAACTTTGAGAGGAAAGTTTCCTATACACTTGACAGTTGACACTATTTGTGTTATGGTCAAGAAGTTAATAGTCTATTACCATTAATAATGCAACTACCAATCGAATCTCATACTAGTTGCTAAGAAGTTTCCCATCATACTTTTGTTTTTCACATGTTGTGCATTAATGTTTCAGTTATTGTGTCTCCTGTTTTGTTTTATATTACGTACTCTTTTGAAACTTTGAAAGGGAAGTTTCCTATACGCTAGAGACGATGTGTGTAATGGTCAAAAAGCACACCTCTATTATCACATGGTACTCGTCATAGTACAATAATGCATTGTACAATAATGCAAAGTCATACTCGGTAGTGGCACAAAGGCTCATCCACTAACCACATATAGAAACGCCCTATTCTAGTAGTAATACACAAAGATGATGTTTTTACCCGATGACTTTGCTCACCTAAAAACCCCCTTTGAAAATATACTATCAAGTCATGAACAACTTTGCTGACGAAAATGTCATTGGCATACTATAGTTATGTTACTTAAGTTATTCAAAATATACGTTCAAGTCACCTTGATTAACACTAAAATTATAGAAATGTATGCTTCCCATAAGTTTAGTAACGTAAGTGAACAAAATAAAAATTAAGTATTTTATACGCACTTTTATAAAAAGTTTAATGCTGTAACATGTTTATATATTAACCATTTTTTTATTTGGTCCACCACTGTAACTATTCAATGGCTAAAACATCTTATATCCAAAAATAGGCTAGCGAACAACTGTTTAGAAAAATCCCATCATAGATCAACATTATATTAAAAACATCCGGAAGGTTCCATTTCAATAGCTAAAAGTTAGTTAAACATTTTTTTATTATTTTTTTTAAGACGCAAACTTTAATTTTACAAAAACCATACGAATGAAAATTAAAAAAATGAAGGCATACATACGTATGAAGCACCAAGCCATTCAAAGTTCAAAACTACAACTAACAATAAATTACTTTGCACCAACCGTTCAATCCCCCCATTAAACTCTTGACTAATTAAATTGTCTTCACCAACACACATTACTAGTTTTACCTAGGGGTGGCAATTCGGGTCGGGTTCGGATTGGCGGGTTCGGGTTGTCAGGTTGGTGGGTCAGAAAATCCTCACCCGAACCTGACCCATTTAAGTAATCGGGTCAGCTACGTCAACCCTAACCTATTTACACGTAACTCGAACCTGACCCATTTAACCCGTATATATATTTAGGTTGACGGGTTAAATAGGTTAGAAGGGTTGAATATGTTAAACGGGTTTCAGGTTTACCTATTAAACCCGTTTTATATACAAAAGCGAACACATTACACGAGTTAAACGGGTTAGTGGGACAACCCGTTTAACTCATTTAACTCTTATAATTAAATATAAATAATTTTAAATTTAAGAAAAAAAATCTTAAAACGGATTGGCGGGTCGACCCGTTTATTTTATTCTCAACCCAAACTTTACTTGTTTAATAAACGGGTTAGATATGTCGACCCAAACCTAACCCGAAATCTATTTAGCTCAACCCGAACCTGTTAATTTTCGTGTCAGTTTCAAGTCGGGTTTCATGTCGGGTCAGAAATTGCCACCCCAAGTTTTACCCAACAACTTCCGTAACTTTTTACCTCTTGTTGTGATTTTGATTTTTCTTGTTGTGTCTAAGTGTACATGACGTTGTTTTACTTGGTTAAATAGGAACATATGTTTTCACCCATCGAATTTGCTCGGTTAAAATTCTTCCCTAGAAAATATACAACGGGGTTAATTTATAGGGGTGAGATTCTCTAATGTTCATTTTAAACAAGAAGATAATGTTGTCATTGTGTTTGAAAAGTGTATTATCTATTTACGAGGGTAAGACACCCTTTACCCTCCCTCCCCTAAAAAAAAAATAAACAAATTCAATAGTTTTATAAAAGGGGTTGATTTGCACATCAAATTTTTTGATAAAAACACCATTTCGTACAAGTTGTATAGCACACTATAAAATACTGTAATACACATGGTGTGGTGAAAGAATAAAACATTGTAGTGTGCAAATCAATCCCCTTTTATAAATAGGTCATCTTACTGAGACTATTAAGAATTGTTTCATGTTCGAATGGTCTCTGGACTAAAATCGCTTTTAGAAAATGAATGACCGTTTTTTAGTAGAATTATGTTACTATTGAGTGAAATCAGATCAAGTAGTAGCACCCCTCAAAACTTTTTCTAAATGAGCAACTCTTTTTTTCTTTCTCTATACTTTTATAGTTTAATAAACGTTAAGAGTTTGAGATTGCTATGTGTTTATCGGGTTAGGAAAGTTGGGTTGTATAACTATTTGGTTATTTTAAGATATCTTGAATGTGTTTATCTTGACATAAGCTAGTAGTTAGATTGTGAATCTAGTTAATTCAATTGTGTTTTTGACATGTCTTTGATAATAATTGATTTTCTGTCGTTAGGTCGCTAGTGGACCGACCACATAGGATCCATCCTGGGCATAGACATTAGATGGATGATATAATTGATGTAACTTACAACTAATTTATATATCGACTTTTGGATGGGATCTATATACAATTCTTTTGGCGAACACTTATATTCATTTTTGGTCTATGATGATTTACTAGGCGGAACTAAAAAAAAAAGGTTGTACTTTAAACTCTTTGTGATTGTGTCAATGTTTGTTTATATAAGACAATAGTTTATAGCACGTCATGCTTAATTGCATTATTACTTTCCCTTTGGTACATATTAATCGTGATTAAGAAAATTTCTCAAGAAAGCCTTTTCATGTAAATCTTTATTCGAATTTTTTTTCAAACTTTGAAAGGGAAGTCCTATACACTTGACACTATTTGTATCATGGTCAAAAACTCAATAGGCTACTACCATTAATAATGCAACTACCAATCCAATCTCATAGTAGTTGCTAAGAAGTTCCCATCATACTTTTGTTTTTCACATGTGGTGCATTAATGTTTGAGTTACTGTGTATGTTATTTTGTGGAGTACTATTTTGAAACTTTGAAAGGGAAATTTCCTATACGCTAGAGACAATGTGTGTTATGGTCAAAAAGTCAATGCAGCTACTAGACCTCCATAGTCCCATACATTTGTGGCCAGTTTGATAAATGATACGGAGTATATTCAAAATAGGGTAATAATGCAAAAAAACACGTCTTACTCGTTTTACTACAATAATGGAAAAAGCACACCTCTGTTATCACATCATACGCGTCATATACAGTACAATAATTCATAGTACAATAATGCTGAGACATACTCGATCCGTATTGGCACAGAGGCTCATCCACATTCACATATACAAAACGCTCACTAAACACATTTATTTTTTATATGATTATGATCACTTCACCATCAGCTACCTCACTCCTCTTTGTGTATTTGTTCTTCCATATCTTGTGAGAATCCTTCGCATCATTTTTGTAACCCGAAACGCCCTATTCTAGTAGTAATACACAAACATGATGTTTTCACCCAATGACTTTGCTCACCTAAAAATCCTCCTTGAAAATATACTATCTGTCACAAACAACATCTCTAACGAAAATATCATCGGCACACGATAATTATATTACTTAACTTATCCAAAATATACGTTCAAGTCACTTAGATTAAGACTAAAATTATAGAAATGCATGCTTCTTATAAGTTTAGTAACCTAAGTGAACAAAATAAAAGTTCAATAACTTAGACTCATTTTTTTTTTTTTTTTTTTTTTTTTTTTTTTTTTTTTTTAAATTCAGTAACATGTTTGCATATTAACCATTTTTTTCTTTGGTCCGCCACTCTAACTAAGTTTGTATTTCAATAGCTAAAACTGTTTAGAAAAACCCCATCATAGATCAACATTATGTTAGAAACATCTGCCATTGTAACTAAGGTTCCATTCAATAGCAAAAAGTTAATTAAAAAATAAAAGAAAAGAAAGAAAAGACAACAACTTTATTTTTACAAAAACCTTACGAATGAAAATTAAAAAATGAAGGCACCGTGCATCCGTACGTATGATGATGCACCAAGCCATTCACAGTTCAAACTATAACTAAACAATAAATTACTTTGCACCAACCGTTCAATACTTCAATCCCCCCATTCAACTCTTGACTAATGTTTGAAAACTCGGGTTGACCCGACCGGTTCAACCAGTTGAACTGGCTTGGAGACCGGGCAGGATGAGACCGGGTTTTTGCTTGTTTGAGAACCAGATTGAACCGCCGGTTTATCGTTGACCTGGGTTGACCTAGTTTTATAAACCCGGCCAGGTCATGACTTTTTATCAAAATTTTTAACAAAATGATTTTTTTCCATTAACTTTTCTAAGTTTAATTGAAAAGTTGAAGTTGTGACGACTAACATTTGTTAAAATTTTGTAAAATAGTAAATTATAGTTATACACTATCTTAGAATCACCAATTATTATAGTTATACAATAGACCATTATAAATTAGAAACACTTGTTGAAAATTTTTGCTATATTATTATAGATATGGACTTAAAAAGCAAAACTTATCAGTCTAGTCTCAATCTTCTTCATCGGTTTAATCTGTAGGATATTAGGGTAAACCGTATCTTTATTATGTGAATCATTCGGTATATAAATACCATTACAAAGAATATTCTAGACTCGGGCCTTAGCCAATACAAGTGTTACATGGACTCTAATTATTAATATATCGACTAACATAATCAAATGTATGAATAAAAACAGATAAATTGTGAGATCATGCAATACTAATTATTAATATAGAAAAAGGTATATATATGTATAGAACCGGTTGGACCCGGCGGTTCAACCGGTGACCCGATGAACAGGTGACTAAACAGGGTCGATAAAAAAATCGGTTTTTAAAACAATGTTCATGATCAATTAAATTGTCTTCACCGACACACATTACTTTTGCCCAACAACTTCCTTAACTTTTTACCCTTGTTGTGATTTTGATTTTTCTTGTTCTGTCTAAGTGTACATGAGGTTGTTTTACTTGATTAAATAGGAACATATGTTTTCACTCATCAAATTTACTCAGTTAAAATTCTTCCCTAAAAAATATATAACGGGGTTAATTTATAGGGGTGATATTCTCTAATGTTCATTTTAAACAAGATGATAATGTTGTCATTGTTGTTTGAAAAATGTATGATCTATTTTTCGGGTAAGACAATCCTTAACCCCCCCCCCCCCCCCCCCACAAAAAATAAAAAAAATCAATAGTATTGTAAAGGGGGTTGATTTGCACATCTTTTATTTTTTTTTTATTTTTTTTTTTTAATAAAAACACCATTTTGTACAAGTTGTTTATCATACCGTACAATACTGTAATACACACGATGTGGTGAAAGAATAAAAAGTTATAGTTTGCAAATCAATCTCCTTTTGTAAATAGGTCATCTTACTGAGACTATTAAGAATCGTGTCATGTTCGAATGGTCTCTGGACTAAAATTGCCTTTAAGAAATGAATGAACCCTTTTTAGTAGAATTCTGTTACTATTGAGTGAAACTAGATCAAGTAGTAGCACCCCTCAAAACTTTTTCTAAATGAGCAACTCTTTTTTTCTTTCTCTATAGTTTTATAGTTTAATAAACATTAGGAGTTAGAGATTGCTATGTGTTTATCGGGTTAAGAAAGTTGGGTTGTATACCTGTTTGGTTATTTTAAGATATCCTGAGTGAGTTTATCTTGACATAAGCTAGTAGTTAGATTGTGAATACTAGTTAATTCAATTTTGTTTTTGACATGTCTTTGATAATAATTGATTTTCAGTCGTTAGGTATGCGCTAGTATACCGACCACATAGGATCCATCCTGGGCATAGACATTAGATGGATGATATAATTGATGTAACTTACAACTCATTTATATATCGACTTTTGGATGAGATCTATATACAATGCTTTTGGCGAACACTTACATTCATCCCCGTGCGTGAAGGTTTGCTGTGTGGGAAGGATCCCATGCGGTACCGCATGGCCGACAGTGGTGTTCCCGCACGGGATGGATCCCGTCTGGTGCCTTACCGTGTCCACTGCCAACACCTTCATTACTTCCCTTTGGTACATATTAATCGTGATTAAGAAAATTTCTCAAGAATGCCTTTTCATGTTATCATTAGAGCATGCGCATGCCTAACGTGGATCCCCACGTTAAGGCTTATTAACTCACGTTATCTTTGCGTTATTGTTGTTTTGACTTGCGTTAGCTGGGCGTTAACACGGAGCGTTACCCGGTTAACGCTGAGTTAAGGTGCCTGTTTGTAAAAAAAAATCACTTTTCCCCCCTAAATGAAGGAGTGTTTTTGTAAATTGTTGTTGAGTTAAGGCTGAGTTATTGTTGTGAGTGTTTTTTTGTGAGTTAAAGTTAAGGTGTAAAAGCTGATGTGGCGCTGACGTGGCACTGCGTTAAGTTTTAACACGGGTTACGCTTAGGCATGCTCTTATCATCTCAATATCTCGGTGTACATTTTTTTCAAATCCACATTAATATTCATTGGTTTGTTCATGTAAATATTTATTCGATATTTTTTTCAAACTTTGAAAGGGAAGTCCTATACACTTTGACACTATTTGTGTTAGAGTTGGCAATTTTGACACGAAACCTGTTAACACGACACAACACGACCTGTTCTTAAGAGGTTTCGTGTCAGGTCTTAACAGGTTTCGTGTCTTAACAGGTCCGGACCTGTTAAGGCACGAATGAAATTAACAAGTTTCGTGTCTTAACAGGTCCGGACCTGTTAAGACACGATAAGAGACCTGTTACTGTTACAATGTTATTAAAGATGGATATATGGTACTTGTGTGGACCAGTCACAAACACAACACAAACACAACCACACATCTTCATCATTTCTCTAACCAAAAACCCTAGCATCGGACCCTTTTTCCGGCCGCCATCACCTCACCGCCGGTCAACACACCACACGACCACCACCATTCGATTCCCCATCACCTCCTCTTCTCGATCCACTACTACACGCGCCAATATTTCTTTCATTTTGACCTCGTTATATTTCTTTCTTTTTGTTGGGTTTTGATTAAAATCGTGATATAAATGTGGGTTTACATGTAAAACGTGGTTTTAAACAAGATTTGGTATCCGGGTTTCTATGTTTTTGTGGGTGTCGAGACTCAACCGAGAGCACAATTTGTTATCCGGCTTATATAACTTTTCTTGATTATTTTGACCTCGATGTGATGTTCTTGAGGGTGTTAGGATTAGTTTATTTGAGGGTGTTAGGATTAGTTTATTTGACCTTGATTATTTTGACCTCGATGTGATGTTCTTGAGGGTGCTAGCTCTAGTTACAGGTCCAAATCATGTGTATTCGTGTTCGTGTCGTGTAACCTGTTAACTTATCGTGTCGTGTTCGTGTTCGAAAAAAGTGACACGATTTGTTATCGTGTCGTGTTTGTGTTTAGGTCTTATCGTGTTCGTGTCGTATCGTGTTCGTGTCTTATCGTGTCGTGTCAACACGATATGCCAGCTCTAATTTGTGTCATGGTTAAAAAGTCAATAGTCCATTTATAATGCAACAACCGTTTCCCATCATACTTTTGTTTTCCACATGTGGTGTATTAATGTTTCAGGTTACAATGTGTGTAATGGTCAAAAAGCACACCTCTATTATCACATCATACTCGTCATAGTACAATAATGCAAAGACATACTGTATATAACACGTGATGGGACACAGAGGCTCATCCACAAACAATATATACAAAACTAAACACATTTATTATTGATATGATTATGATCACCTCACCAGCTATCTCTCTCTCTCTCTCTCTATTTGTTGTTCCACAATCCATATCTCGTGAGACTCCTTTGCATCATTTTGTAAACTATAACACCCTATTCTAGTAGTCATACAGAAACATGATGTTTTCACCCGATGATTTTGCTCACCTAAAAACCCCCTTTGAAAATATACTATCAAGTCACAAACAACTTCTCAAACGAAAATGTCATCAACACGCACGATAGTTATGTTACTTAACTTATCCAAAATATACGTTCAAGTCACCCTGATTAACACTAAAATTATAGAAATGTATGCTTCCTATAAGTTTACTAACTTAAGTGACCAAAATAAAAGTTAAGTACCTTAGATGCATCTTTTAAAAAGTTTAGTAAGATGTTTAATTTGCATATTAACTATTGTTTTCTTTGGTCCGCCACTGTAACTAAGTTTCTATTTCAATAGCTAAAAACATCTTATATCCAAAAATAGGGTGGCGAACAAGTGTCTAGAAAAATCCCACATAGATCAACATAACAACATTATATTAGAAACATCCGCCATTGTAACTAAGGTTCCATTTCAATAGCTAAAAGTTAGTTAAACATTTTTTTTAAAAGAGACAAACTTTATTTTTACAAAAACCTAACGATTGAAAATTAAAAAAAAAAAATGAAGGCACCGTGCATCCGTACGTATGAAGCACCAAGCCATTCACAGTTCAAACTATGGTGGTGTTTGTTTTCTTCTAAAATGTCTTAACAAGCTCTTAATGAGCCAAACCTTTTAATCGGTCAGAAGTTTTGGACGTTCAAACCGTTCGTTTTTTTTCTTTCGTTCAGACGAGGTCAGACGTAAAAACATCTTACTGGCCTAGACTTTGGAAGGGTATCTTAATGCATCTTGTTGACACTTAATAAAGAGAAAAAAACATTTCCTTCTCCCATATTCCCTCCCAAACCTATCCAAAGCTTCAACACATATTGAAGCCCCCAACCTAAAAAGAAAAGAAAAAAATATGACGATTAATATGATATGTAATAACTGAAATGATTAGAACTTGATATCTGTTGATATGTATGTTTATGTTTTTTTTTTAATTGTTTCTTCTTTTAACGTTTTTTTTATTAGAATTCAATACCTGTTATGTTAATGTTAGATAGCTAATTTATTCAATATCTGTTACGTTCCTTTTGTTGTTTTACTCTAGTTTTCTACATAGTGTTTGTATAAGTATAACTTGTGAATCATGATAAGACCCTTTGTTTCAGTACGTTTATAGGTTCTACATTATGATATGAGCCTTTGGATGCTTTAGGTCGATCATCAGTATTACAAATGGTATGATGATAGCCAGAAATACATATGCATATTGCCATTTTCTTTCGAGTATCATAAAAGATGTATAGATATATGACTAGTTTACGAGATTCAGTTACAGCACAATGTCCTTGAATATTTTAGATTATGACATTTTATTTTCATGTTATTAGACTATGTTAAATTTATGACTCAAATGTTTTCTTTAATGTTCGGATGTGTTTATGTTTTGTAAGAATGAAATTGCTTTACATTTAAAACATTTAGACATTTTTTTATAAAAAAAACAAAGAATCTTATTTGATTCATATTCATACATTTACGCTTCATATTCAGATTCAGATGTGCGGTAGATGCTCTTAACAAACAAACAACACCTATAACTAAATAATAAATTACTTTGCACCAACCGTTTCATTCCCCATTAAACTCTTGACGACTTGACCAATTAAATTTTTCTTCACTGAAACGCATACTTTTACCCAACAACTTCCTTAACTTTTTACCCTTGTTGTGTTTATTTGGTTAGGAGAGTTGGTTTGTATAACTGTTTTGTTATTTTGAGATATTCTGAGTAGTGTGTTTATCTTGACATAAGCTAGTAGATAGATTGCGGAGACTCGTTAATGTAATTGTGTTTTGGACATGTCTTTGATAATAATTGATTTTCGGTCGTTAGGCATGCACTAGTTGACCGACCACATAGGATCCATCCTGGGTATAGACATTATTAGATGGATGATATAATTGAAGTAACTTACAACTAATTTATATATCGACTTTGGATCAGATCTATATACAATGCTTTTGGCGAACACTGTATATTCATTTTTGGTGCATGATGATTTACTAGGCGCAATTAAAAAAAAAGAAAAAAAAGAAAAAAGTGTACTTTAAACTTTTTGTGATTGTGGTCAAGTGTTTGTTTATATAAGACAAAAGTTTATAGGAGGTCATGCTTAATTGCATTATTACTTTCCATTTGGTACACATATTAATCATGACTTAGAAAATCTAAAGAAAGCCTTTTCATGTTATCATATCATCCCATATTTCGGTGTGCATTTTTTTCAAATCCACATTAACATACATTGGTTTGTTCATGTAAATCTTTAGTCGAATTTTTTTTTCAAACACTTGACTATTTGTGTTATGGTCAAGAAGTCAATACTTTACTACCATTAATAATGCAACAACCAATCCAATCTCATAGTTGCTAAGAAGTTTCCCATCATACTTTTTGTTTTCACATGTGGTGCATTAATGTTTCAGTTATTTACTATTACGTACTCTTTTGAAAGTTTCCTGTACGCTAGAGACAACGTGTGTTATGGTCAAAAAGTCAATGCAGCTACCAGACCTCCCATACATTTAAGATAACAAAGAATACACAGTCACACACCTATCCACATCTTCTATATATAACAAATACAAACCGAACAGATTTTTATGCTTATCACCCCAAACACTACTTCATTTCTTTTCTGTAACAACCCACACGCCCTTTTTTCTTCAGATAAACAAACAGATACATCCATGATGTCTTTAGTCAATCATGAAGACTTTGCTCACTTAAAAATCCCCCTTGAACGTATACTCTCCGCCACCAATAACTTTTCTGACAGTAAACTCGTCGGAGAAGATGCATATCAAAAGTTTTACGTGGGAGAGCTCTTCTGGTCCCATCAGTTCATTTATTTCTTTGCTCGGAGGTTAAATAAAGAATGGTTTGACGGAGACCAACAGTTTTGGACAGAGATTTCCATGCTTTCTAGTCTCAAGCACAAGAATCTGGCTTCTCTTGTTGGGTTTTGTGATGAGAATGATGAGAAGGTCACCATTTACAAGCGTGAGTTCAGAAGTAGTCTCTCCTTCTATCTAAGTGACCTGATGTTGTTGACATGGGTGCGAAGATTGGAGATATCGGTCGGTATTGCGCAAGCATTGAGCTACATTCATTACGACGAGTCACGTGATTTCAGCGTAATACACCGCGACATCGACAGTCGATCAATTCATCTAAATAAAGTCTGGGAACCCAAGTTAGGTGGTTTTATACGTTCCATGAAGATCAAAGCATCTGAAAGGCACAATTCTTTCTATACTGATAAAGTGTGGAGAACGGATGGGTATACAGATCCAACATATATAGAGACAAAAAGTGCAAACCACAAGTCGGATATGTACTCCTTTGGGATAGTAATGTTTGAGCTACTGTGCGGCAGGAAATCAGTAAGAGCCAACAACTATAATAAGTATCTGGCTTCGGTGGCCGTTACCCATTATAGGGAGAAGAAACTCCACGAAATAATTGATTGGGGTCTATGGTCACAAATGGACTTGCAGTCATTCAACGTGTTCGCTCAAATAGCGTATGACTGCTTGAAAGAACGATCGCAACGCCCAGATATAGATGAGATTGTCCCAAGACTTGTGAAAGCGTTGGAAGTCGCACGTGAAAACATGTCTGTAAGACTTCTTCTTTATATACCTTCACTACATCAGTTTGCATGTTAGCTAGACCCCATAAATTAACCTGATTATAGATAATTAATATTTAATAGGCACTTGATATGATGCCTTCCGTTGCTAGACCTCACTGTAATTATGACTTCCCAATATATGCAATGCTAATATAAAGCAAGTTAAGATTTTTCAAGGTGACCAAAGCAGAGACCATATCTGCTCAGTTCTTATATCCCTCTTTTACTTATATGCATGTAGTTAATAAGTTTATATTTTATCAACACTTAGTCGCCCAGCTATAAATAAATGATAGGGTGAATTTAATATAGTATATCCAAGTTTTGTAATCATTTTTGAAACATGAAGTATGTGATAATAACGGTTTACATGCATATTCTTGTGGGTTATTAAGGTAATTAAAATTCACGTTATTTGATCCGCCACCCGCACAAAGCTTTTAATTTATTTAAATTAAGAATGTATTATATAAAAACAACGGCTTAGCAACTAGCTTAAGAAAAACAAAAAATGCAGGTGTTGTGATTTGAACTTCGGTGAAAAGCTTTAAGGAACCATGATTAAGGTATATTTGCCACTCGCCTGTAGCACATATTGATTGTTTTTACGCATAAGGGCAAAACGATAAAGTAAGACCTTGTAGTACTTGCTTACCTTTATCTTTCTAAATTTAGCATTAAAAGTGTTGGCCATAAAATTTCTTACATATTTTTCACACAAAGGCTAAGCTAAAGAATCTGATTGGTCAATAGATTGTTTGATCTATAGTATCTATAAAGCATATACACGTTAATTTTTTTAGACGATTTTTATTAAATACCAAACTTTTCTTACGGGACTCATCCCCACTATCTATCTAAAAAGAAATCAATGGTTGAAATTAAAAACATTTTAATATTTCACAAATTTTTTATAATTTAAATATCTTTTAAACCGTTAATCGTTAAGAGGAAATAATTACACTATCGCGACGAGCATTTAATTATATTTCTATAGACGGACACTTTGATATACTTTCGACAAAAAAAAAAAAAAAAAAATTGTTTTTTTCACTTTTTTTTCGTGGCCGAAAAAATCACATGTGATATTAGTGTAATATCACATGTGATATGTAATATCAGATATGATATATCACATGTGATTTTTTCGGCCACGAAAAAAACGTGAAAAAACTAAAAAAAAATTGTCGAAAATATATTAAAGTATCTGTCTATAGAAAGATAATTAAGTACTCGTCGTAATGGTATATTTTTTTTCGCTTAACGATTAACAGTTTGAAAAATATTAATATTTAAAAAAAAATGATGAAAGTGTGTCTTTTAAATTTTTGCTCATCCATTAAATCAAATAAAGATGGAGGAAAGATGGAGGGTGGGGATTAGTCCCTTTGTATGTAAAAAAAATTTGCTCATCAAATGATTTTAATTCTAAATTTTTTCCTTAATTCATAATCTTGAAAACTTAAAGAATCATTTTAATTACTAAAATACCCTTGATTAAAAATAGTAACAACATCCGCTACTAAATTAATATTTTAAGCATTGTTTAATCCTCAAACTTTTTTTTTTTTTTTTTTTTTTTTCCGTATATAACCAATTTTTTTTTCTCAATAACTACATATTGAACTCGGAAGTTGGATCAGGGTCACGCCAAAACACAAATTCGTAAGTATAATTATTTGGCTCTATATACCTAACTTTGCGCTTCGTCTAGTTGTTTTCCGATTGCTACATCAAAGGGTGTTCTATTATTTAATTCTTTTATACCAATATACATATACATACTTAATGCATTTACCGCATTGTACTTAAATCATACGCGCAAGGACAATCAATATTTTTTTCACTTCAAAATTTCCTTTAAATAAAGATGATAAAATAAAAAGTGCACGTTCCATATGTCATTTTTTTGGATAAAAGGATATTTACCACGGTAAATTATTAAACATATAATTGGGAGTTTTGAATGAGCAATACGCACGTTTGGTAGATAGAATTTTAGAAAATAGAATTTCAGAAAATAACATAAATTCAGAGAATAAAAATCAGTAGAGAATTTTATTCAATTCTAATGTTTGGTAACAACAGAGACTTGACTCAAGAAATGAAAGAAAAAAATATTTGTTTATTTAAAAAAAATATATATATTCTCCACTTTTTTTAATTCTCTCTACCAAACAAGAGAATTTGATCAAATTCTATTTCTCTCATTTCTTTTCTCTCTACCAAATGCACCCATAGTGGATTTCCCCACTAAAAGATTAACCAAAATAGCCTACATATAATAATACCATATGAATGGGCTTGCATGTAGACATTGGAAACCTAAAGAAATCAATAAAAAATAACCATAAAGTAAAACAATCTCGTCGGAGCAGGGCATAAGGAAGACAAACTACAATGTAGCACAAACTAAATAATTAACAAACTCTAAAGTCATGATGAACAATAACATAGTAAAATTTATACATGGTGAAAATAACCAACCTATTACATTTTAGCTTGAATTTGACTTTGGGCCATATAACACCCAAATTTGAAGTTTGCAATTAATTAATTATAGAAGGAAATGCTGTTCATCGAAACTATTAACGAAAAGGAGAAACTCAAATACAAATCAATTTGATATTACAATTTAGTTACATATAATAATTGTGAATAAAAGAACTCACTAAAACTTAAGAAACAAATGTTGCACATTAATATTATTATCGATCAGTAGTTGTTGAGGAATCGAATTCTGATTTTTTGAAACATTAATAAGCATAGCATAACTTGTAGATACAGTTAGGATTTTAGAAAAGAGGACGGCTGGCCGGAAGTTGCCTATACTTTTACGTAGGATGGAAATTATTAAATAGTAACCAAGTCTTTATCACTAATACCTTGTAGTGCAAAATACTTTCCAACATGTTACATGGTCATGTGTTAGTGCTCTCCAGTTTAATTCACAAGTCAAGTTAGACAATCATCTTGATATTCAACCCTTGCAGACATCTCAAATTTCAGAATACTATTAGCATCTCTACTAGTATCAACCATGAGCTACGTATTCCATATTTCTGAAACTTTACCACCCATTACGACATCAAACAATGTATCTCATTCCTTTCAACATTCTCAAAAATCCTCCAATTCCTCTATTGCCAAATAAAGTATCCTGTACGAAAACATGTCTTTGTAAACAGCTTCAAACTTCAGATGACCAAATATATTTCCAAGTTAACAATTTACTGTTACACAAAGCACATGCCAAAGAACATGTAGTAGTCTAAAATGGATGAACTCCACTCACCGCTATGCAAAGTATTTATCACCCATGTTTAGTATGGACCAAAATGCTTACAAAACCTCACAGGAGCAAATGTTAACTGCATCATCCAAGACTATATCTCAACATGAAATCACTAACAAACATCACTTCCAGAACTTTTTAGGTAATCTCGAAACCAAGCTATTGTAGGACAATATGAAGAACCAAAACATTTCAGATTTATAAGACCATGCACTTCCTAAACTATAAAAGGATCTTATTTAAATTTTTATCCACAAACATAATATGATAATAGCTATAAAGTGGAAAATATACACAGATTTAGACTTAAATTCACGATCAATATAACATACAAGGCAAGTATATACCGTAATATATGTTTGAAAAGGTTCAGAAATTTCATCAAACATGTTGTAGGCACTTCATCAAACTCTCTTATTGTGTTATCTTGTGTATTAATTCACGTCTTTACTTGATAAACAGATTTCTTCACCTAAAGATGATCTCCCGCACCTCAACATCCCCCTTGAAAACATACTGTCGGCAACCAACAACTTTGCTTGCAAAAATCGCGTCTACGCCACATTTAATGATACTTATGAGGAATACAATGGACAACTCTCGAGGTCCGGTGACTTGATTAATATTTATGCACGGAGGTTAAATAAAATAAAAAGGAGAAAAGAACGAGAGTTTTGGATGGAGGTTTCATTGCTTTCTAGTCTCAAGCATAAAAATCTGGTTTCATTTGTTGGGTTTTGTGACGAGAATAATGAGAAAATCATCATTACCAGGCGTGACACCAGGGGAAGTCTCAAGGAATATCTAGATGACCCGATGATGTTGACATGGGTGCGAAGATTGGAGATATCTGTCGGTATTGCGCAAGCATTGAACTACATTCATTATGATAAGTCACACGATTTTAGCGTTATACACCGGAACATCAGCAGTTACGCAATTCTGTTAAATGATGATTGGGAACCCAAGTTATCTGAATTTCTACATTCCATGAAGATTAAAGTATGTGAAAGACACCATTCTTTCCATACTGATTCAGTTTTAGATTGGTCTATGAAGGGGCATACAGACTCAACGTGTGAAAAGACTAACATTGTGAACCACAAGTCTGATATCTACTCCTTTGGAATGGTATTGTTTGAACTACTTTGTGGAAGGGAATCATTAATTAATGGTCGGGATAATAAGTATTTGGCTCCGGTGGCAATTTTTCATTATAGAGAGAAAATACTCGATGATATAATTGATCTAAAACTACGAAAGCAAATGGATCCGCGATCATTGAACATTTTCACGAAAACAGCGTATGAGTGCTTGAGTGAAGAACAATCGCAACGCCCAAATATGGATCAGATTGTCACAAGACTCGAAAAAGCGTTGGAACTTCAATTGGAATGGAAAAACGCTGTAAGATGATTTATTCTCTTTATCTTTCAAGCGTAATACCTACTCTATAACACGAGTAACATTTATTTACTTAGTGATGTATTCGATGCCATTGAAGTTATAGGAACACTCTTCACTTGTGGCCGAAGTTGGAGAGACATCATCTAGTCATGAGAAGGTAATTAATTTTCTTTTTATCTCTGGTGTAAACCAATGAAATCTTTTTTCAAGGAAAATGTCAAAACAAGAGAAACGACAAAGAAAGATGCAAGTTGAGATGGGGGCAGAATAATGATTTGAGTAATAGCAATTCCCAGTAGGCATCTAATAGCAATTCCCATATTTTATTTAAAATCTTGTTGTAACTTACAACTTGTAAGTCACTGAAATTTTTAAGAGAGAAGAATACATTTTGCTAGTTAAATCTTATCTGCTCATTATACTCAAACGATATTTGTCAAAACAAGAGAAATTCAAGGATAAAGAAAGATATACGTATGTTAGATTTTAAAGCCATTGAACTGTGAAACATGCCACATAAGTCATTTAAAGTGGGTGTTTTGTTCCGTTTATAATGTGATGACTGGGTAAGAGTGAAAAACCAGACATGTCACTTATATATGGATAACTTTAATTAGTTAAATTATGGTCACTCTGCCTATATTAATATAGATCTTGAATTTTGGTTACAAATAAAAACTCATATTAAATACTACGATATATGTGCGAGGTAAGAACCAAATAAGTAGCTGCTGGCTCATAAATCATAATAAAAATACATGTCGTATTAGTTTTAGGAAAATGATATGCGTGAATGAAACCCTTTAAGATATGTCTAACTTGTAGTCGTTGAGACATCGCCTTGCGTTTTTATCTCAAAAGCAATCCACCAAGATGAAAATGAAGTCGTTGACTAGCATCAACTATTGTCACATATAGTCCTTATATGAAACGAACACCCAAGACCAAGTCTCAACCGAACCCAACAGCATGTCAAGAGACTTCCCACACGTTTTAGGGAGTGAAGACCAAATACATTTTCTATTTAGTTCTCCAACCTACCACCCGTATCATACTTGCTGTCATTTGCTCCTGTGGGTAGCGAACAAATTTTTTTGCTTTTGTGAGTACTTTTCTTTCAAATTCATCCTTTTTAGGGTATTTTGCAAAAAATTTGGACATTTTTGCCCCTTAGCTAATAGAATTTTTTTTCCTGAAGGACAAAAATGTCACATAATACCCTAAAAAGGATGAATTTGAAAGAAAAAGTACCCACAAAAGCAAAAATTTATGTTCACTACCCACAAGAGCAAATGGTGGCATGTATGAAACCTTTTTTGTAATCATTTGTCCATTAGTTAATTGTAATTACGTTGCATTTTGAAAAGGGAAAAAAAGTGATCTAAAGTTTAGCTTCTATCACTATATTTCAACAATCTTCACCCAAGTTAAACATGCTTATCTTTTATATCTATCTTCTTTACACTTACTGTACCAGCTTTAATTATCAGCCCATTAATTGAAAATGACTCATGTGTAAAAATATCCCGTATTATATGTGCTTAGCTTCTCACCATTTCGTCTCTTTAATAAATATTTTAATTGATCAATCAACCTAACTGAAGTGTTATATCCTGTTAATCTACACATGTAGGGATCAGTGACCTTCGCATCTATAGGCAACGAATCCCAAGTCAGTAAAAACACAAAGTCTTGCCTGAAAGATCTGTCTCACTTAAGACTCAGCTATGAAGATTTGGAATCAGCAACCAAAAATTTTGATGAAGAAAATATCATCAACGAAGATGAAAGGATTTTCAAAGGTCGTCTCTTGCGTTCCGAACAGTTCATCGATATCTTTGGAAAAGGTTACGATTCTGGTTCTAAAGAAGATGAGAGCAAAAAGGTCTGGGTGGAGCTTTCGATGCTTTCAAGTCTCAAACATAAGAATCTAGTGTCTCTTATTGGATTTTATGATGGGGAGGAGGGGAAGGCTATTATATACAGGAGGGAGGCCAACGGAAGTCTCGAAAAACATCTAAGTGATCAGACTCTTACATGGATGCAAAGGTTGAAGATTTGTACTAGTGTTGCAAATGCATTGAGTTACATCCATTATGATGTTGGCCGCGATTTTAGTGTCATACATTGCAACATCAAGAGCTCGAAAATTTTACTAGATGACAAATGGGAACCCAAGTTATCTGGTTTTGAGCTTGCATTAAAAAATAAAGTAGCTCGGAAGCACCGTCTTTTTCTTACTCGTGATATTATTGAGAATGTATACCTGGACCCAAAATATAAAAAGACTGGCGGTATGACCCACAAGTCAGATGTGTATTCCTTCGGTATTGTATTATTCGAAGTCTTGTGCGGGAGGAGTGCAGTTATCCGAGATGAAGAGTTGGAAGAGGGGTTATTAAGTCAACTCGCCAAATCTCATTTGGATGCTATGATCGATCCACATTTACGAAAACAGATGGACCCAGAAGCATTCAAAATCTTCTCGGAAACAGCATATTACTGCATACAAGAGGAACGGGCGAAGCGTCCACATATAGATCAGGTTGTCAAAAGACTTGAGAAAGCTTTGGAACATCAGTGGAGACATGAAAATCCAGTTGAGCGTATGTCGTTCAATCGATTGAAGGTACATAATTTATTTACTTAAACTTTTAATTGAAGGCCGATTTTCCTTATTAATAAACAAGAGTTATTCTATGTTACCAACTGTTATCATCTGGTTTAACCATATAACCACTACTCCAGTATCTATCCTCGCTACAAATGCCAGTACATTTCTTGTCAAGTATCAAAAAAGCATCACCATACTAAAACGTGTATGTGATTTTGATTTTACCTTATTATAATTTTTAACAGTGTATTTGTAGGACCGTAGAACAACCTTAATCACTTATGAATCTTGCTTAAACCTAGAAAGAGAAAGTAAAGTAGAGAGAGAGAGGGAGGGAACTCCTAGTGTGTGAAATGAATGAACTTTGATATTACTAAGAGCACCTACCTCTCAAATGAGGTATTACATGAGTATTTATACTGGTAGTCTAGGGCTTCACATATCTTTGACCTTATTACATAACTAGCCCTTAGACTTTATAAAATCATGAAAACATTAGTAAAACTTCATCATAATTATATTCTAATGCAACCTATTACATAATATTAATGACCGACACTTTCTATAAATAAAATATGATCCTAACAATCTCCCCCTAAGTGTTGGTCATTGAAGGTTGCGCGACGTCATCATCTTTGTCTTTAAACTTTAACATTCATAGCTCTTGACGTCTTTAAGAATCATTAGATGAATCATAGTTCCTGTTCATCATGCTTCATTGTTGTTGAAGTGATTCCAATGATGTCATCTGCCTTTCGTCACTTCTGTCTCTGTGGTGGTTGTTGTATGCCATTCCAACATGCTCATACATCTTTGAATTTAGACTTTATCATGCACGAAGTTCCTTTTCTTTCACTTTGATCTTTAGTCTCTTTACTTTGTAGATTCTTATTTTTGGCGTAGAATCTTTCTTTTGAACTTTGTGGTGCTTAGATCTTTGGGGAGCTTTTATTGACTTCAAGATGTATGCATGAACATGCTGGAATCTATCATCATGGAGGTGATATGTACCTGCAGGTAAACAGTTAGCAATAATCAACTGGTACTTACAGATAAAGAATTAGAGATCGTCAACAACCTATTGTGAAGACTCCTTCTAATCCATATCAAGGCCGTTCCCATGTCAGATACTCCCGAAGGAGCTTACGAGACCTACTTAGTAGCTCAATGACTTGGTGGGTCGTTGGGGATCACTCCACGACTGTAGACCGTTTGAAACCACCGCGAACACTAAGCGTAACCCATAAAGAGTTACCGAAGTGACCTGCTGTCAGGGCTGCTTGATGTTGACCCTGGCAGGAATTTCCGTTGAATCATTGAGAAAATACATAAGTAAATCCTCTCATAAACATTCTCGGCAGATTGCTAAGATCTGCGTAGGACTCTTAAGTTTTCATCTGGTGTCCTTAATGTTGAACAACCAGTGTAGAAATATCATGTGTTCCTATGAGATCTTTTGATGAATCTTGGGGCTCTAGACTCGATAAGTGCACATTTGGTGTCCTATGCGGAGATTAGGGAGAGGTCTCCTGCTTCAATATCAACCATCTCTAAGAGACAGCTCGATAGATTACACTGGTTCCCCGTGAGAATGAAACAAGCTCTTTTAAAAGAACTTGAGTGGCCAGAAGGTTAAGTGCAGTGCGTCACTGGGTCCATGACGTCTTTATCTTCAATACCGGTGACACCTTAGCAACAATCAGTAGCATATGAATTGAACCCGGTGTCTGCCCTAAGGTTGAACATATGGAGGGCTATTTCTTTTCACCCTTTTTCATAACTTTTCTTTTTAATTCTTCAACCCCTTCTTTCTCCTTTCTCATTTTCTCCTTTTTTCAATCATACCTAAGGACTTCTAATTCTAATCTATTGGAATTGTCCTTGGGTAGATCCCTCTGGCTCTGGCGGATCATTGGACATAAACCTAACCATAATCACCTTATTACTCCTTGATTATCCTAGATTTATTGATCACATGCCATAAAACGTTTCTGTGAAAATCTCTCAAAGTGTTTATGATAATAAAACACATTGTTGACACTTCGAGAGTTTTGCATTTCTTTTGAAAGACTCCCCCTTCGCATGTGCTCATGGATTTTTAAGAAATTTGCACATGTGGGAAGAGTTTGCACTTTTTGAATTGATCCACTCTTAATAGACATATACCCGAGGGATACGTTTACGTTGCTTAGTTAAAGGGATCCATTATCAGCTTTTAGGTGATAACTAGCCCTAATAACTAACTTGAAGTTGTTAACATTCCTTAATAAGGAAGTTAGACCCGTCAAAGTACACATCTAAAAAGAGCTTCTCGAAACGGTACTTTCTACTTGGATAAATCCTTTCGAATACTAACTTTTAAGCTTCGTCAATTCATTGGTAATATCTGAGTCGAGCTCTTTTGAGATTCAGTCACAATCTTTCAACATCTTTGATCACATTTTAATCATGTCTTCTCCCCCTTAAAAATAGCATATTGTGATATTTTTGATATCAACTGATTAAGAAAAAGCTTTTTGGAGAGAAAGACAGATTTGTTTTTGCATGAAATTGGAACTTTTTGTTTTTGTAATCACCCTTAATGATAGCACATTTTAAAATCAATTAAGGGTCTTGAGGGAGTTTTCTTGAGCACTAATTTTGAGAGATTTTGAGAAATCTTTTGAACAATCTTGAAAAAGTGCTCAAGAATTCTATTTTGAAAATGAGTTTTCGTTTGAATTCTTTTTCGTTTGTTTAGACTCGAACTTTTTGAAAATGATTTCGTCTTTTGAAAATACGAGTCCTGGATTTGAAAATAATCAGGAGTCATCAATGAGGTCCGGGTTTCGTACTGAAGTATACGAAAGCCATAGTGAAGAAACTTTTGAGAAACGACATGTTTTAGAAAAACTCCCGTTCAAGGATCTGTACATATCCGTATCATTGTTGAATGACATTTCTAGAAACGTACAGAATATTGATTTATACGAGAGACATGTCGTGAGAAGAATATTTTTGGATTTTTTTTTATTTTATATTGTTTTTGTATTTTTTGAAAATTTTATATTTTTGTATTTTGTTTTTGTTCGTTTTTCAAATTTTGTATTTTGTTTTTTTCAAAAATATTTACAGTGAAGCGATTTTGAAAATATTTTTCAAGAAGATTCGAGAAGACGTTCTAGCTCCTCAGGAGTTAGGTTTCGCATGCCAATTCATCGAACTAAATAATCAAACCGTTCTTTTGGAAGGGCTTTAGTAAATAGATCGGCGAGTTGGTAATCAGTCTTAACAAAAAATAATTCAACAGTACCCTCTTCTACATGTTCTTTGATGAAATAGAAGCGGACTTTGATATGCTTCGTCTTTGAGTGATGTACGGAATTGCACGAGATGGCTATGGCACTTTTTGAGTCACAATACATAGGTATTCTGTCAAAAGTAAAGCCATAATCTGTGAGCTGTGTCCGCATCCAAAGAACTTGGGCACAACACGCAGATAGAGACACATACTCGGCTTCGGCGGTTGATAGTGCAGTACAATCCTGTTTCTTTGACGACCAGCTTACTAGCTTTTCACCCAAAAATTGTGCTCCTTCTAATGTACTCTTTGCTGTGACTTGATCGCCAGCATGGTCTACATCCGAAAATGCTGTTAGATTAAACCCCGAATCCTTCAGATACCAAAGTCCCATGTTAATGGTGCTTCGTAGGTACCGAAAGATCCGTTTAACCTCTTTGAGGTGAAGTTCGGTAGGCTTTGCCTGAAACCGTGCTAATAAACAAACAGCAAATTGAATATCGGGTCGACTAGCAGTTAGGTACATGAGAGAACCGATCATGCTCCGATATTTCTTCGGATCGATGGGTTTTCCAAACAAATTAGCACCTATTTTTGGTGAAGTGACCATTGGTGTACCAACAGAATCATAATTTTCCATTCCATGTTTTTTCAAAATCTCTATTGTATATTTAGCTTGATTGATGAAAATACCACGAGGGGATTGATGAATTTGTAAACCAAGAAAGAATTTTAGTTCCCCCATCATGGACATTTCAAATTTGCTTTTCATGAGATTTTCAAAATTTTTTGAATGGTTAGGTTTGGTTGATCCAAAAATTATGTCGTCCTCGTAAATTTGAACGATTAAAATGTCATCTTTGAATTTTTTTGATAAACAAGGTGTCATCAACCGTTCCTTTGGTAAAATTGTTTTTGAGAAAAAAAAATGATAGTTCATCATTCCACGCTCTTGGAGCTTGTTTTAAACCATAAATGGCTTTCTTAAGCTTGTTTTTTTTGGGTAAAAGGTCAACGACCCGGTAAATATATTACTCCAAAAAGCATTTAAGTACAACGGATATGGGTGAATCCCATATCTCAGCCCGTTACATAGGCGAAAAGCTTACATAACAAGATACTTCCTATTTTCTTAACAAGAAAACAAAACCACTAACCACATGATAACAAAAGACTCTGGCGAAAATATAAACTACTTCTTACGACCTTGGAGATTAAAGCCATAAATGACATTAAGAGCATCCAAATTCCCTGGAAGATCATAAATTTGCTTCGAATAATCATCATAGTCATCAAACTCATCTTCACGCTCATGACCACCGCCAAAAAGATTTGCTGATTCGTCAAACGTGTTAAGAACCTCATCATCATCACTATCAGAAACCACAACCTCACCCACCTTAGAAAATGGGTTAGCCCTCTTAGTGAAAGAGGTAGTAGGAATAGGATAACCATCATCATCCACAAGAGAAGCTTTCCCATCAATAAGTAGCTTTTCAAGCTTATCAATTTTCTCAACTATAGGAGTAGAACCAACTTCCTTTGTTCCCATTGAATCACTCACAAGCGGATCTTGTGATGTAGTACAAGTCTTAATCGACTCATCCTCATTAATTTCCATTGTACGACCAGCATCCACATCCACATCCTTGTTGGTGTCATTAGTAGGAATACCAAAACCATCCGTATCATCCATATTAAGCGCATCAAACTGATTTGATGTAGTGATCTTTGTTCCACTTATACTAGCCACATCAGAAGCATTCTTCTTAGTGACAACAACTTTCTTAGGTTCAGGAGGAGTCTTTTTGGGTTGGTAATGAAACTGCTTACCTACAACAGGTTTATTAAATCCTCCTTGACCCGGATTTGTTGAACCAACTTGCTTTCCCTTCTTCTTAGTGTTGACAGTCTTGAAACCATCATTAACATTCTTAGTAGGTTAGGCAGGAGGCACAAAAACTTTAGGACAATCCACCAAGTTATGACCAAAAACCTTACACTTATCACATCGAGGCGGTTTCCACTCATATTCAACACGAATCATCTCAATCGTTGAACCCGTACCATCAAGTAAAGGTATCTCAACAGTGAGTCTGTCCTGAAGCACCTCATCCGATTTCACTTCAATCATACACCTAGCAAAACTACTACAACCCCAGGATTCCCTGCACATTTGACTAGTAAAAGCATCTAACCTTTTGGGCGTACCAATCAATGTAGCAAGAAGACTAAGCCCGTCATCCGAGAACATAGCAAGAGGGACATCATGGAATTTAACCCATATCGGGATGTTAGTCAAATCCTCTTTAAGCAAATTGGTGTTCAATGTCCATGGTTTAAGAATAATTGGTACACTACGAATCAACCATGGGCCATTATCAAGGACATCATCAACACTTTTCTTCGAATTAAACTTAAAGAAAAAGAACCCCTTCGCATTCATCATAACCTTTTGTAGACCATACTTAGCCCATGCATTGCGAACATAATAATCAACAACAGGAAAAGCAAGGCACGGCTTTCTTAAGCTTGTAGACGTAGTCTGGATGATCTTTGTCGATGAATCCCTCTGGCTGACTCACATACACTTCTTCTTTCAGAGTTCCATTCAAGAAAGCTGTCTTAATGTCCATCTGATAGACTGTGATATTTTTGAGAGCGGCATAGGCTAAGAAAATCTGGACTGCTTCAAGTCTAGCTACAGGCGCGAATGATTCTTTGAAATATATCCCATCTTCTTGCGGATAACCTTTAGCCACGAGACGAGCTTTGTTACAAATTACAGTCATTTCCTCATCCAGTTTGTTCTTCCACAACCACTTGAGATCAAGAATCCATTTATCAAGTGGTCGTTCAACAAGTTCCCAACTATCATGTAATTGGTATTGAAGAATTTCCTTCTGCATCGCTTTTATCCATGGGTTTTCTGCCATTGTTTCCCGAATGTTCTTTGGTTCTTTGAGGCTGATTGAGCAAATGTAAATGCACAATTCGAGATCGGTGGCAAGTTGTCTCCTCGTCTGAACTGGCTTTGAAGGTTCACCAATAACATGTTCTATTGGATGGTCTTTTGTCCATTTGAGTGTAGAAGGGTACGTTGGGTTTAACGTATGTGTGTTAGATGGTTCTTGTAACCTTGAAGAAGATTCAGCAGAGTCTGTTGCAAACGGGTTTTCAAATACTTCTTCTTCTTCTAACATAACATCGTTTGAATTATTTGTTGGTTCTTCTTGAAAATGTGTGTTTTGGTTTTGCTCATCAACTCTTGGTAGATCAGTTTCAATAAATGGAGTTGCTGGAGTATATGTTGATGATGCTGAGGAAGTTGGTGCTTCAGCTTCGATTGTTGTAGATGCATCTTGTGATGGTGGTGGTGGTTGATGGTTTTGAGCGGGTGCAGCGGAATGTTGTTGAGATGCATTTGTCGAAGTTCCACCATAGTATTCATCAAACATTAACTCAAAAAAATTTTCCAGTTCTTGTACTGAAGGTTTGTCCGTGTTTGTTGAATGAGCTCCTTGAGGCACGAGTCCTGAACTGATGTGTCCAGAAGTCTGTATGTTTGGTGCGGGTCCTAATCTGATTTGATTAGAAGCCATCGGATTAAGCGCGGGTTCTAGAGCGTATCTCTCAGAAGCCATTTGTGAAATCTCGTCAAACTTCACAGTCATCGTCTCCATTATCCTTTTCGTTCTTCTATTATACACCCTGAATGCCCTCGAGTTTTCTGAATAACCAATGAAGATCCCAATATCACCCTTAGCTTTCAACTTTCCTAGATCTTCTCTGTCGTTCGTCGGATAGCACAAAGCACCAAACACGTGAAGGTAAGAGATGTCAGGTTTCTGGTTATTCACTAGCACATATGGGGTTTTATTGAATCTTGGATGGATTAGGGATCGATTTTGAATAAAACAAGCAGTGGCAACAGCATCAGCCCATAAGAATAGTGGTGCAGTAGAATATATCAGCATTGTGCGAGCAGCTTCTACAAGTGTTCTATTTCTTCTTTCAACTACCCCATTCTGCTGTGGAGTTCTAACAACTGATGTTTGGTGAGTGATTCCCACATCTTCAAAGTAGGTTCTTAACTCCTGATTTGTGAAGTCTGTGCCATTATCTGTTCTTACAATCCTTACTGGAGCTTGAAGTAGAACTTGAATACGCTTCAGAAAGGTGATGATGATGTCTGGTGCTTCGTCTTTTGATCTCAAAAAGTTTACCCATGTATATCTTGAATAGTCACCGACGATAACAAGAATACACTTCTTCCCATTAATGCTTTCAACTCTCATTGGGCCACATAAATCCATGTGCAACAAATGTAACCTTGCTTCCGAACTAGGTACGATTTTAGGTTTATATGATGCTCTTTTGCTTTTTCCTTGTTCGCATGATGGACATGGGTGTTCCTTGGTGTATTTGAACTTAGGAAGACCGGTGACGATGTTGTCTTTGGCTAACTTTGTGATGGTGTTGAAATTGAGATGGGATAATCTTCTATGCCACAGCCAGGACTTAGTTTTGGTTGCCCTTGTCATAAGACAAATTGGTGATCTAGAAGCCATTTGGTTGATGTCGATAGCATACAAGTTTGTACCACGATTACCCGTTAAGAGATCATCACCAACCAAATTTCTAACAAAAACCGTGTTTCTCCTGAATGCAACTTCTAAATCTGCATCACAAAACTGCCCAACTGAAAACAAGTTGTGTCCCAACCCTTCGACGTAGTAAACCCGAGTGATCAAAAAATTCCCAAATTGAAGGTCTCCATAACCTAGAATAGCTGCTACATGATCATTTCCAAAGCGTACAGTTCCCATGAATTTCCAGATGAAATTGATCAGCAGCTTTAAATTCCCGGTCATGTGCTTGGAGCAACCCGAGTCGACGATCCAAAGACATATTTCGATAACCTGCCAATAACTGAAGAGTTTGTATTTGGAAACCGTTTTGAATTTGGTTCCATGGGGTTAGGGGTACAATCCAAATCACACTCATAGACAGTTGCTACTTGTTTAGCTTGAACTATTTCTAATTTGCCATCCTTGATTATAAATTCTCTACCCGTTGGAATCCAAACACAATGCTTAAGATAGTTCCTAGGCATGAGACTATTAGTGATGTTCCTAATTCTTTTAATTAGGTTTCCAACATATCTAGATTTAGCACTAGGTCCTTTCGAAACGTTCTTCAGTTCAGGCATAACATCCACATTCTTAGAAACACATTCATCATGAACATCATTAATTAAACATTCTTTTTGCATTAAACAAGCAGAGTCATTACATGCATTAGAAACAATACTTTTGACATTACATTCAGATGAAACATGTCTCTTATTATAAAGCGATAAATTCCTAGGGTGTTCTTCTACTCCTTTAACTTTATTCTTGCAACTACTCATAGTGGCAGGCGAGACTCTATTGTTCCTTGTATTGCTCCTAGGCTGTAGTCTACTGCTCCTAGAGGTGCTTTCTAATCCTGTAGAAGGTAAGGCACACGCATTAGGATTTATATTGTTGTCCTTTTTAGCATCACTAGACCCTTTATAATTATCCTTTTTACACTCATTAGTCTTAGAAGTGGAGGCAGACGCACTAGTGGGACTAATCCTAAAAAGGCCAGGTGCTATCACTTTTGGTGTTTCGACAACCGCTTTTCTTTTATCAACAATCTTTTCATTTTCACTTTTCTTTGGCTAGGGTGTTGGAGTGACTGGTTTTGTCAAATCCGTTTTCTCATCGACTTTTGGAGCAAACCGTGAAATAGACATTTTTGGTTTTTGAACCGTGTTTGGAACATTTGGTTTCTCCGAAGTCGATGGTTTTGAAAACTTAGTTTCTTCACCCTTCCCTTTTTGATTTTCAAGCTGAGCCCTCAAAAGATCATTTTGCTCTTTCATGTTCTTGATGGCACGCTCATACGACAGTTTGTCATACTTGCATTCTTCTTTTTTTCGATCAAGTTGTTTGAAACATGACACATTTTCTTTTTCAAGCTTTATAAGAGCATTTTCATATTTTGAAACAATTTCGGAGGTCTCAGCTCTCAGTCTTTCATCGTCTTAAACCGAATATGTTTGTAAAATGATGGACATAATATCAGTAGACAGAACAGCTTCGAAGAGAGAATCATTTAGGTTGTCTAAAATAGTGATTTGCTCAAAAGATTCATTAGCCTTCTTTATCAGGGATTTGTGATCCGTGACGAAGTCAGCTGTTTCTTTCAAAAATGCTTGTTCAAAATGAATTACTCTAGCATGAATATTATTAATTTGAGGAGCAAATTCACTTTCAAGAATCTTTTTAAGCTGTAAATGAACCGTGGAATTCCAATTGATCTCATTAAGTCTCGTTTTAGATTCTAAAGTCGTTTTAAGTTGCCCAAGTCTGGTTTTAAGATCATCAAGATATCCCCTTGCAGCACTTGTGTTAAAAGTGTTGTTTGAGGAAATCTGTTCCATGTTTGAAATCGATTTGGAAGCAACTACCTTTTTAGAAAATATTTTCGAGAATGGTCGTTTGATGGAAAACACTGATGGTTCTTTTTATGGAACAAAAGTAATTCCCGAAAGTTTGTTTAATTTGTTGTAATCAATCGGTTTCAAATCCTTTTGTTTCATTTTAGTAATGCTCTCTTCGACAAGTTCCATCGTTTGCACAGAATCCCGAACGACGGGAGGATCATGTTTGGTGTAAATCACATTACCATTATACAAAACATTCTGTTCTTCCTGAGCTTTCTTGAGATTACAAGGAGTTGTGTTACCAAGAGCCATTTTATGTTTCATATGGTAAATCGGATTAGTTTGATTTGAAATCATTTTCATTGTTTGACTTGACTGACCCAACTTAGCCACTAATTCTTCTAGATGTGCAATCATGTGTTCTGACTCGACGATTTCTTCCAAAAGTTTATCTTCTTTCTTTGCAAAGTCCTTTTTCAACTCATCCCGTTCTTTTTCAAGATTGGTATAAGCTGATTTTTGTTTTGAAAGTTGGTTTGTTAGATCAGAAATTTATTGTTTTAAAGAGTTAATGGTTTTTGTTGAACTAATTTCAAGAGTATCAAATTTGCTTTTTCCATTCCCTATCTTTAACAAGTAACTTCTTATAACCTATTTTAAGTTCTAACTCGCGTTCTTTGTGAATTTGAAAACTTTTTGAATTGATGGGAGGTCGGTTTTCGGCACCAGCAGCATGAATATCTTGTTGTGTTGCCATGATATGGATTCAAAGTGAAAAGTTGTTCTTAGGATCTTTTGAAAGATAACAAAGGCTGTTGTGAAAGATTAGATGTTTTGGTGAAAATTTGGTCTAGAAACATAAAACCTCGATAACTTCCGTTCGGAGAGGATTTGGGCCTCGAAAGTGGGATTGAATGATCTTTAGAGAGGTATTTCGCTGAAAACGGAGTTACGGTTCAAAAGTTATAGTCGTTTGAAGTTTGGTCCTTACTCGAGAGTTTTAACTTGAATAATATCTAACTCGCAGGAATTAGAATATCTAACTCGCAGGAATTAGGAACCTCTAACTCGCAGAAATTACTAACAAGTGTAACTCACTGGAACGTGTAACTCGATAGAAGTTGTAATTCGTAAGAACTTGTAACTCGTCGGATCTTGTAACTCGATAGAACTAGTAACTCGCAAGAATTTGTAACTCGATAGAAGTTGTAATGCTAACTCGGTAATGTGACTTAAGTTGGGCAGAGTTTCCCTTAGGTATTAGCGACATAAAACCTTACTCGATATACGATAAGGATTGTTAGCTACTCGCTAACTGGCTAACTCGCCAAGACTTTCTAACTCGCAAAACAATTCCTAATTCGCTAAAATTTTTTAACCTAGCTGTCACAACTCACCATTTCACGTCATTTACCATTTCAGGTCATTTTCCCAAACTTCGACTTTTTACTATTCATAAATCACTATTCATCAAAACACTATTCATCGTTTTACTATTCATCATTTTCGAGGTCAGTTTGATGTTCTGAGAAACTTTTTGGAAATTTACTATTCACGAAACACTATTCATTTCCGGAAAAGTTTTCATCATTCACTTGCATTACTCATTTCATCGTAAATTTAGTTTACGGGTATTCAAATTCGCGTAACCGGATTGGTTTAGGTGCGAATTCATTTCATTAGTGCTAAGGACACTGCATACGGACTGGGGATAGTCTGCATATCATCATAACAGCATTTTCATGTTATACCACTCTCAGGATTTTCAAATTTATATATTTGGTACATTTAACGTTTTTACGTATAAGTATTTATAGTAAACGTTAACACCCGGTTTATACACGACGAATATATCTAAATATTCCCACAATGGTCCCGACATATTTTTATATCCATTTTAACATCATAAAAGTTATAACATTCAGTTACCCAGTATTTTGGAAATTTATTTTATTTTTAACATACGCGTATGAAAATAAAAACGGTTTTCGTTAAAACTAAACATTAATCACCCGATCACTCAGTAAATGTACCCAACATATTTTTAATATGTTTTTAACATTATTATAACTTTATTTCATCCCGGTAAACTTCGTGAACATTTATTTCTAATAAAACCGGTACCCGATCGTAACTAAAAACGCAAACTAGTGCAATTTCATACAAGGTTTTCTAATTAAATCCCAAGTACCCTAACCCCCCCTTCTACCCTTTGAAAACCGGCCCCAAGACACACCTTTTTAACCCCTAGCATTAACTTAACCATTTTATACTAATAAACCACTTAAAACATAACTTTACCAATTTTTACAAATCATAATCCAACTTTTGAGCTAAGAACACTTTTCATCTCATCTTCTTCCATTTCCTCTCCAAACCCACGACTTATTATTGATCTCCATGATCAAGTGATCATTTTCTATAAAGTAAAACACTAAAGTTGTTCATTTTACAAGCCTAATCAAGAATCAAGCAACAAAAACACAAGAACATCAAGCATAATCATCCTATAATCATCTCATTTTATCAAGTAAGTTTTCATCTTTATTTTTTCATGGATCATCCTATTTTTACATGTATTACACAAGTATCATGCTAAAAACCATGTATAAGTAGCTATACCACACTTTATTTTGGCTAAAAAGAAACATACAAACCCTAACTTTTTAGTTATGAATCCCCTTGCTCTAATAACTTGGTTAGGAGTCCATGGCACCCTAAGAAGGTGTATGGTAAGATTAGATTAGCCATGTGGTGATTACAAGAGGTTTGGTGATGGTAGAAATTGGTTTTTGACCTTGGAAACTTGATTTGGAACCTATTTTAGACATGCTGTCCCGTTTTGTAAAAATCTGGAAAATCAGTAAACACTAAGGAAACTTTGGCAAAATTTTTAGAAAATACTTTCAAAAACGAATCCGTAGGCGAAAGAACGGATTAAAAAGAGTCTATAACGAAGGAGTTATGATTTTTGCAAGATTGTAGACGAAAAGTATTTTTCTGAAAATGTATGCTGTTGGACGTTTTTCATTGGACAAAAAGAGACTTTAGACGTAACCCGGAGGAGCCGAGCTTTCCAAAATATATTACTACATACTAAGACGTAACCGTGGATATAAAGAACAAGTAAAACGGACAAGTAACGACAAAGATATACACGTTTGAATATCGGCTAAAACCATTTTATAATTGACAGCTTTTATTAAATTTGGCGCAAAAACTACGAAGTACATTTTTGAGCTAGAAGTAATATCAAGTACCGAGCTTTATAACTAACGTAGTATTAGTTATTACGAGTATGTTTTCATCATTTCAAGGATTACAACCCGAGTATTTCAACGCTAACATGGAAACTTACGTTATATATATATAAGTATATATATTATAACTAGCCATTTATATTTTCTAATAGCAATATTTTCCAAATTCTTGGATTATATATTTTTGACAATACAAGTGTTTTTCCAAAGAGTAGAGTGGTATAGAAACATGTGCATGGACATTCATAACATCATTTCATGATCTAAAGTAGATCGTTCATCATTCATATTAGGTTGCGGCTAGTGTGCGCGCCTTGTTTTTCAGCTCATTACATGTTCATGGTACCATCATATCAGGTGAGTCATAGCCCCACTTTTACTGGTTTAATTACTTTACAAACTCTTTGGGGGAGATACATGCTTAAATACTCGTGTTATACTTTTATACGATTTCAAATCCCATGGGGGAGAATACATTGCAGCAACTATTTTTGTACAATGCCAAAGTATAAAGTTCTTACATTGCTTAAGTAGTCTTATTACCACGTCACGACAAGTCCCCTTTATTTCATGGACCGTTAATTTCAAGTACTAAGCGAGAGTGAGTGAATAGATCTATTGAGGGTGACGCCTCCATTCGCGTTGGGTTGCTCCAACGGGACGAATGCATTTCATGTCTTATCAAGTGAGTGTCTGGTAAACACTCTGTTGGGGCATTACAAAGTCTAGCTTCGGGGCCATGAGCTTAAGAGCCAATGTGGGTTTCATTATTGAAATCTTAGTACTTTACTTTATACTTGGGCTATTGTACATACAAAATTACTGATAAATTCCTGATACTTTTGCATCAAGTCTTATTACTGAAATACGATGCCTTTGCATCAAGTCTTATTACTGAAATACGATGCCTTTGCATCAGCCTTATTACTGAATTACAATGCTTTTGTATCAAACTTATTACATTTGGCAGTGGGTCGTAAACACACAGGTTACAAGTCTCTTATGGCGGGACTTGGAACTGAGTGGATTTACGATGCCTTTGCTGGGGAATCTTCATTTCAATGCATTACATTCTTTTTCACAAGACTCTATGAACTCACCAACCATTGTGTTGACACTTTAGCATGTATTTTCAGGTATTAACCAATGGCACGCTACTGGAGGTTTTGGCAGGGCATGGCATGGTCATAGAAGACTCTGATTTAATCATTTGGGGACCGTTTTTAACTATTTTAATGGCCTACTTTCGCATTACTTTTAACAATGTAAATTCAACATTTTGATTTAACTATTTTATTCAAAATGATTCAAGTGCAAACCATTTTTGAACTTGTGTCGAGATACCAGTTGAGTTACACCCCAGCTACATGTATGCTTCCGCTGGACCCGATTTTGGGGGTGTGACAGATTGGTATCAGAGCTTTGGCTATAGCGAACTAAGTGTTTTTAAAACCTAGACTATAGCTACTTTCAAGAAAACTTAACCCTATGACCGTCACGTGCCTGCCTGCCAAGCTGAAGCCTCGTTTGTGGTTAGTTGTTGACATAGGTGATGAGATTTGTGTCTCATTATCTGATATATTATATTCATTTATTATAGTTGATTACTATAATTGTTTTTCATATAAGCATGTTCACGTATCATATATGTCACCGCATTATGTTTTTCCTTGCATAGTTTCATCATTTGACCTCGAGTTTTGTCACCTGCCTTAGTCTTTTTGAACGTTTTGGTATTTGTGAAGGACATAGTCTTAGTATAACTGAGCTGAGTATTTCAAAATTCATGGAACCTCGGTGGAATATAGACTAGTCACCTATATTCAACCCGGGATAGTGGGACATAGGCTGACTACCTATGTCTGACTCAGAAATGAATTTTGCAACACTGAGAATGGTTATAATAAAATTCTGTCTGTAATAAATTCTCAACTCATTTTCCAAATGTTTCATTCATGCATGTGTGAGTATACCCTCATTGTCAGAACATTCATACTTTTCATCACCTCATGAACCGCCGCTTGGAAGTATGTCAATTGATCATTTCATTTCATGAACATTCACGTCTATGCATGATACACTTACATCACGGTATTTTCTTTTATCACAATCTCATTTTGTCGCAGTTGTCACAGTCTCTTCCCTTCTCACCATCACTATCATTACCTTTCCCCATCCCCATATATATATAGAATTAGCTGACACTTTATGGATTCCTATGCCACTCATCGCATACTACTCCCTATATTGATAAGTGGATATTATCAATGACCTCCCTAGGGAAGACTTTCCATACCATCTATAAGGAGAATCTCTCGGTACATTAAGACCGTTCAAAACTCAACATAAATCTCAGGATATCACAAAACAATTCGAACCCCTATCATTGGCCTGGTCACCAAAATTCCACCATCTAGAAAGTATTGGCTTGACTGAATTACAGGATTATTTTCAATAACGAGTGCTCACTAAGCAACACCATAGAGATAAATCCAACCTCTTAACAGAGACTATAGATTGAACATGTCCTCACCAATAGACTTTATCCAAACATGTTAGACACCTATGCCTTTGTGCAGACATACATACTTGACTATTTTATCCTCTTAATACTTTCACTTTCAAATGTATTTTTCTCCAAACTACAGTTATACAAGACATATATGTTGTAAGAAATACTTTTATGAGGCACTCTATGGTCGAAGTGCCAACCTCCAATGACGGCTTGAAATTTAGAAAAGCCCAGCTCATTAGTCCAGTAAGTATTCATGAAATAACCAGGAACTTCCTACAAAATCAAGAATCAGTTACAAGTTCGATAAGGTGTAAACCCTTAGGATTTCAAGTTTGTGGTAGAGTTATGTTGAAAGTTCTGCCTAGGAAAGGCATGATACCATTCAGAAAACTTGGGAAGTTAAACCCGATATACACTGGACCATGTAATATTTTAGACAGAGTAGGCCTAGTGGCCGTCAGACTTGAGCCTTGTTAGAGAACAACAGGATTACACAACCATGTACTATCATCTTTTCAGATTAGTCACTCATAATCCCATTTGGAAAGGAATCCAACCCAAAGTCAAATATAAACCTTGCAGGAGAACAAGTAGAAATCATGGACCGTGTGGTCAAACAGTAGAAGCAGAGTCGAATTCCTATCGTTAGAGTTCGCTGGAATTCTAGAATATCATCACCTTTTCACCAATATGTTTTCAGAGACCAACATAAACTGAACTTCGGGACGAAGTTCCTTTTAGAGGGGAAGACTGTCACAACTCACCATTTCACGTCATTTACCATTTCAGGTCATTTTCCCAAACTTCGACTTTTTACTATTCATAAATCACTATTCATCAAAACACTATTCATCGTTTTACTATTCATCATTTTCGAGGTCAGTTTGATGTTCTGAGAAACTTTTTGGAAATTTACTATTCACGAAACACTATTCATTTCCGGAAAAGTTTTCATCATTCACTTGCATTACTCATTTCATCGTAAATTTAGTTTACGGGTATTCAAATTCGCGTAACCGGATTGGTTTAGGTGCGAATTCATTTCATTAGTGCTAAGGACACTGCATACGGACTGGGGATAGTCTGCATATCATCATAACAGCATTTTCATGTTATACCACTCTCAGGATTTTCAAATTTATATATTTGGTACATTTAACGTTTTTACGTATAAGTATTTATAGTAAACGTTAACACCCGGTTTATACACGACGAATATATCTAAATATTCCCACAATGGTCCCGACATATTTTTATATCCATTTTAACATCATAAAAGTTATAACATTCAGTTACCCAGTATTTTGGAAATTTATTTTATTTTTAACATACGCGTATGAAAATAAAAACGGTTTTCGTTAAAACTAAACATTAATCACCCGATCACTCAGTAAATGTACCCAACATATTTTTAATATGTTTTTAACATTATTATAACTTTATTTCATCCCGGTAAACTTCGTGAACATTTATTTCTAATAAAACCGGTACCCGATCGTAACTAAAAACGCAAACTAGTGCAATTTCATACAAGGTTTTCTAATTAAATCCCAAGTACCCTAACCCCCCCCCCCCCCCCTTCTACCCTTTGAAAACCGCCCCAAGACACACCTTTTTAACCCCTAGCATTAACTTAACCATTTTATACTAATAAACCACTTAAAACATAACTTTACCAATTTTTACAAATCATAATCCAACTTTTGAGCTAAGAACACTTTTCATCTCATCTTCTTCCATTTCCTCTCCAAACCCACGACTTATTATTGATCTCCATGATCAAGTGATCATTTTCCATAAAGTAAAACACTAAAGTTGTTCATTTTACAAGCCTAATCAAGAATCAAGCAACAAAAACACAAGAACATCAAGCATAATCATCCTATAATCATCTCATTTTATCAAGTAAGTTTTCATCTTTATTTTTTCATGGATCATCCTATTTTTACATGTATTACATAAGTATCATGCTAAAAACCATGTATAAGTAGCTATACCACACTTTATTTTGGCTAAAAAGAAACATACAAACCCTAACTTTTTAGTTATGAATCCCCTTGCTCTAATAACTTGGTTAGGAGTCCATGGCACCCTAAGAAGGTGTATGGTAAGATTAGATTAGCCATGTGGTGATTACAAGAGGTTTGGTGATGGTAGAAATTGGTTTTTGACCTTGGAAACTTGATTTGGAACCTATTTTAGACATGCTGTCCCGTTTTGTAAAAATCTGGAAAATCAGTAAACACTAAGGAAACTTTGGCAAAATTTTTAGAAAATACTTTCAAAAACGAATCCGTAGGCGAAAGAACGGATTAAAAAGAGTCTATAACGAAGGAGTTATGATTTTTGCAAGATTGTAGACGAAAAGTATTTTTCTGAAAATGTATGCTGTTGGACGTTTTTCATTGGACAAAAAGAGACTTTAGACGTAACCCGGAGGAGCCGAGCTTTCCAAAATATATTACTACATACTAAGACGTAACCGTGGATATAAAGAACAAGTAAAACGGACAAGTAACGACAAAGATATACACGTTTGAATATCGGCTAAAACCATTTTATAATTGACAGCTTTTATTAAATTTGGCGCAAAAACTACGAAGTACATTTTTGAGCTAGAAGTAATATCAAGTACCGAGCTTTATAACTAACGTAGTATTAGTTATTACGAGTATGTTTTCATCATTTCAAGGATTACAACCCGAGTATTTCAACGCTAACATGGAAACTTACGTTATATATATATAAGTATATATATTATAACTAGCCATTTATATTTTCTAATAGCAATATTTTCCAAATTCTTGGATTATATATTTTTGATAATACAAGTGTTTTTCCAAAGAGTAGAGTGGTATAGAAACATGTGCATGGACATTCATAACATCATTTCATGATCTAAAGTAGATCGTTCATCATTCATATTAGGTTGCGGCTAGTGTGCGCGCCTTGTTTTTCAGCTCATTACATGTTCATGGTACCATCATATCAGGTGAGTCATAGCCCCACTTTTACTGGTTTAATTACTTTACAAACTCTTTGGGGGAGATACATGCTTAAATACTCGTGTTATACTTTTATACGATTTCAAATCCCATGGGGGAGAATACATTGCAGCAACTATTTTTGTACAATGCCAAAGTATAAAGTTCTTACATTGCTTAAGTAGTCTTATTACCACGTCACGACAAGTCCCCTTTATTTCATGGACCGTTAATTTCAAGTACTAAGCGAGAGTGAGTGAATAGATCTATTGAGGGTGACGCCTCCATTCGCGTTGGGTTGCTCCAACGGGACGAATGCATTTCATGTCTTATCAAGTGAGTGTCTGGTAAACACTCTGTTGGGGCATTACAAAGTCTAGCTTCGGGGCCATGAGCTTAAGAGCCAATGTGGGTTTCATTATTGAAATCTTAGTACTTTACTTTATACTTGGGCTATTGTACATACAAAATTACTGATAAATTCCTGATACTTTTGCATCAAGTCTTATTACTGAAATACGATGCCTTTGCATCAAGTCTTATTACTGAAATACGATGCCTTTGCATCAGCCTTATTACTGAATTACAATGCTTTTGTATCAAACTTATTACATTTGGCAGTGGGTCGTAAACACACAGGTTACAAGTCTCTTATGGCGGGACTTGGAACTGAGTGGATTTACGATGCCTTTGCTGGGGAATCTTCATTTCAATGCATTACATTCTTTTTCACAAGACTCTATGAACTCACCAACCATTGTGTTGACACTTTAGCATGTATTTTCAGGTATTAACCAATGGCACGCTACTGGAGGTTTTGGCAGGGCATGGCATGGTCATAGAAGACTCTGATTTAATCATTTGGGGACCGTTTTTAACTATTTTAATGGCCTACTTTCGCATTACTTTTAACAATGTAAATTCAACATTTTGATTTAACTATTTTATTCAAAATGATTCAAGTGCAAACCATTTTTGAACTTGTGTCGAGATACCAGTTGAGTTACACCCCAGCTACATGTATGCTTCCGCTGGACCCGATTTTGGGGGTGTGACACTAGCTCGCTAAAACCCTGACCTAACTCGCTAAAACTCTGACCAAACTCGCTAAAATACTGACCTAACTCGCAAGAATACGTATGAACAGTAACTGATCCATAAAAAACGCTACGAAACCAAGTTTTTTCGACCAAATCGAACCTAAAACAACCTTTATTAGCCCTTGGCGAATGATACCACTTGTAGGACCGTAGAACAACTTTAATCACTTATGAATCTTGCCTAAACCTAGAGAGAGAAAGTAAAGTAGAGAGAGAGAGAGGGAGGGAACTCCTAGTGTGTGAAATGAATGAACTTTGATATTACTAAGAGCACCTAGCTCTGAAATGAGGTATTACATGAGTATTTATACTAGTAGTCTAGGGCTTCACATATCTTTGACCTTATTACATAACTAGCCCTTAGACTTTATAAAATCATGAAAACATTAGTAAAACTTCATCATAATTATATTCTAATGCAACCTATTACATAATATTATTCACCGACACTTTCTATAAATAAAATATGATCCTAACAGTATTTTATATTTCTTAGAATATAATATCATAGAACTAAAAAATATTATATAAAACAAAGTATTTTATGATAAATGCGGTGGACGAGAGTTACGTGGCTGCACTTTGCTAATCGCTATGGAACATGATTGCATGATAATTTTATCAGAAAAGATATATTATTATGGTGCATAACTTTATAATTTTGGTTTAAAAATGATTCTAAGTTGAACTTTTTTTAAATTTGAGCTAAGCTTTTAATAAAAATATGTAATACGTAGACTTTCAATATATACACAAAAAATAATTAATTATCTCAACAAATGTACGTTAACCATGATGGCACGATCTTCGCTTTATTAAACTAAGGTTGTGTTTGAATTCGACTTAATTGACTTAATATGAAAAAAAAAAGAAAAAAAAAATAAAAAAAAAAAAGCTGAAGTCATTAGTAATATGAATATTGTTTGTTTGTGACTTAATAGTGAAAGATGACTGAAAATAGTAAATATTAAAACTGAAGGTTCTGCATTTAGTTATATCTTTTAATTAAACATTAGTTAATAAAAATTTTTAACAAAGAAGCCTTAAGGTAGTTTGAAAACTTGTTGATATGATTTAATAGCTTCATATTTATAAATAATTGTTTTATATTCCTTCCGTCCCATAATTATTGTCCATTGTTGTTTTTTAAAGTTTTTATATTTTATTTTTGATTTTAAATATTTTTATTTATGTTATATAATACTTGATTCAAAAAGGATGAATAAATTGAATTTTAAATATATTTTTATTGACATAATTTTCATCATAATACAGACAAAGAATGATACAACTAAAACCAAATGATAAAACATTCGCAAAATACTAACAACTATATGAGGGCCCATGACTTACACGTACTAGTCACTGATGTCAACTATATGTCCCTTTAACAAAGAATGATACAACTAAAACCAAATGATAAAACATTCGCAAAATACTAACAACTATATGAGGGCCCATGACTTACACTAGTCACTGATGTCAACTATATGTCCCTTTATATGATGCTACCACAGCGTAAAACATAAGCCCATGTGCTCAGAAAAAAACCAATCCCACACTGTTGCAATATCCCAAACACACTGCTGCAAATCTGCATTATCCTAAACACACTGCTGCAATATCCCAAACACACTGCTGCAATATCCTAAACAGCACATTGCTGCAAGCACCGGGGCGACAGCAAGAAACAAAAGCAATCTAAACAATGACGGACACACCCACTAACATTATTTAAATTATTCTTGAACCCCACTTACCCCAACACAAACTTTATAGTATAAACCTGATCCACACTAGAAATCTAACACTATGTATCCTCAAAATTGTTGCAATGACAGTGTCCCAAAATATATCCATCACATATATTCACAACCTGATGCTTGCACTCAAACAGATAACCATATGCAGTGAATCCAATCATGAGGTCAATATGGAAAAAAGAAAATCACACTTGGTCGGACAAACCCGCTAACCAAGTGAAGACTGTAGAATAATAGAACGTATATGTTGATTGATAGTAATCGGTACATGTTAGAGTATATATAAGATACAATACAAACGGGCCTAATACATACGGGCCTAATTATCGTCTAACACTCCCCCGCAGCTTGAGCGGGAGGAAACCGAACACTCATGCTGTTACGAAACTCAGCAAACAAGATAGACGGCAACTCTCTGGTTAAAATATCAGCATACTGGAACCGAGAAGGAACATGGAGAACCCGAACTTGACCAGTTGCAACCAAATCACGTACAAAATGAATATCAATCTCAATGTGCTTTGTCCGCTGATGCTGGATTTGAGGACAAGTACACTGCACTCACATTATCAAAATAAACAATAGTAGCTGAGGACAACGGTGTATGAAGCTCACGAAGCAGATTCCGCATCCAACATATCTCAGCAACATTGGCAACACCACGATACTCAGCCTCAGCACTTGAACGAGAAATCATGGGCTGACGTTTAAAAGACCAGGATAGTAAGTTGTTACCAAGAAAAACACAATAACCTGATGTAGACCGACGAGTAGTAGGACAACCAGCCCAATCAGCATGCGAATAAGCAACCAAGGACTCAGTGGTAGAAGAAAATAACTGTAACCCATAAGCCAGAGTCCCTTGAACATACCGTAAAATTCGCTTGAGAGCATTGAAATGAGGCTCTCGAGGATGCTCCTTCTCTCTCTCTAGCCCTTGGGTGATATTTCTAAACATGAAACCCTAGATTCCCAGAGTCCCTTGAACATATCGTAAAATCCGCTTGAGAGCATTGAAATGAGGCTCTCGAGGATGCTCCTTCTCTCTCTCTATAGCCCTTGGGCGATTTTTCTAAACATGAAACCCTAGATTCGTCTATCAATCTAGGGACCTAATTCTTCCAATTAATCATCATGTTTTGGTAAATCTTGTATAATTCGGTTAGGATTCTGCAATAGAGAGGGCGAATTCTTAAATCCGATTAGGGTTTTTGGTTCGTTGGTGCGGCTTGGCTATCCATGGGGTCTCAAAACCAATCCAGTTTTGATGGTTATGATCGTGCATGTCTTTGCCGATCTGGTTGATGTTTCAAAGGGTCGTTTGGGTTGATCTGTCCATAACAATTGTTAGGGTTTGCATCAGCACCCTTTGAATGGTGGTGCGGTTCTTGGGATACCCCGATTTAGGGTTTTTCTTGCCTTGATCCGCTGGGTTTTGATTGATCAAGTTTCTATGCTTCATCCAGGTCTGCCTTTGGGTCTTGGCCATGCATTGTATTCTTGGTGGTCTATTGGTTGTCCTTGGTTGATCCGATATATTGTGTTGCTGGGTTTTTCTTGGTACATGATTTGCATGGGGCTAGGTCAGGGTTTATGGGTGCGTCGCTTGATGTTGGTGCTGCAAGGGTTTCGCTTGATGTCATACAGCATGGATTGATTATCAAATAGTATTGAGTGGACAATGATCTCTCTGCTTTTTTAGGCATGTGTCAATTAGCATCACTGGAATTATGATTTTTTTTTAGATTATACTGATCACACATTGCATCATCTTACAATTGGTTTTGAATCTATTCTATGCATTGTTAAACTTGATAACTCTGCATCTTAAAACTGGATAATCTTGCATCATCTTGAACATGATCTGCATCATCATCCTGCATCTAAAAAACTGGATGTTTGAACTGCATCGTGTTCATCATCTGATGGACGATGGTCCATAATTTGTCCTACACTTTTTACTTTATCATGCTATTTTAGTTGAACTCTTCTCTTTGTAGAAAAAATATCACTCCAATCCTTACTAGCATTAATGTGGTGTTGCACAACTTCATAATGTCACAGGGGAAGAACTTGGAACACTTGAGGATTGGACTAAATGATATAAACAAGGCTACCGACAATTTTGATGACGCATACTGCATCGGGTCTAGTGGATTCGGTAAAGTATACAAAGCAGATCTTGAACATTTTGATAGCAGTAATTCCTTGTCGATAGAAGGGGTGGATAAATGCAATTTACCAAGAAAACGAAGCACGGTAGCCATAAAGCGCATTCACAATCAACGAGGAGAACAAGGGTTCATTGCAGAAATTGAAACTCTAACTACTTGTAAGCATGAGAATATAATCTCTCTTCTTGGTTTTTGTGATCAAGGTAATGGTGCAATGATCCTGGTTTATGAGCATGCTTCGAAAGGAAGTCTTGAAAACTATTTGAGAAGCGGTGATAAGATGACATTTCTTTCTTGGGTGCAACGTCTGCATATATGTCTTGATATTGCACATGGTTTGAATTACATTCACAGCAATACAGATCATGGAAAACAAAAGATGATACACCGTGACATCAAGAGCGATAATATTCTATTCGGAGATAATTTGAAGGCAAAGATTGCGGATTTTGGGCTCTCTAAATTCCACCCAGCAGATCAAGTAGCCAGCACTATCTATACCAATGACATTGCAGGTACATATGTGTATATAGATCCAGAATATCTAAAGGGTGGTAAATTAAATAAGAAATCAGACATTTACTCGTTTGGAGTAGTGTTGCTCGAGATCTTGACTGGGAGGTTGGCTTATGATTCTGTATATACCAAGGTGAATGAGAATGGAATTGCACCCATAGCAAGAGATCATTTTGAAAAGGGAACAATAATGGAAATTGTTGATCACAAGATAAAGGAGGAGACTGATGAGCATGTCTTTTGTAAAGGTCCCAATAAAGAGTCTTTGGACATCTTTTTAGAAATCACATTTCAGTGTGTGGCAGAAACTCAAAAGAAACGTCCAACAATAGAAGTTCTCATCAAGGAACTCAAAAAAGCGTTAAACTGTCAGGTAACTCACAATGAAAAATTTAGATAACACGTAGTAGTTTCAGTTTCTTTTTTACTTATCAAATCAACTTACTGACCCATGATTCACAGGAGAACCATAAGGACAACCTTAAACTATCACTTGAAGACGTAAAGTTAGCTACGCAAGACTTCAGTCAAGACAATATCATTGGACATGGAGATTTTTGGGACATTTACAGAGGAATGGTTACTCGCGCTCATGAACATAATATGATTGCGGCAAAGCGGATAAATAGGAATTCTGTTGGAAAAGATGTTGAATTTATGACAGAGCTCGAAATCCTTATTGAGTATAAACATGAAAATGTCATTGGTCTTGTAGGCTACTGTGATGAAGAGGATGAAAAAGTTATTATATATGAGTATGCATCCAGAGGTAGTCTTGATAAGTACTTGAGCGATGATAGTCTTTCGTGGGTGATGCGGCTTAAAATATGCATCGATATTGCAATTGGGTTGGAGTTTCTTCATGGAACTGTTTCAAGTCCAGACATAGTAATACATAGGGACATCAGCTGCAGCAACATTCTACTATTTGATGACTGGAAAGCAAAAATTAGTGGTTTCGTGCTTCCCTTAGTATGTCACGTTACAAATCAGAATGTAGACTATGTCACTGACAATGTTACAGGCACAATCGGATATTGTGACCCACTACACTCGAAAACAGGCTTCTTAACCAAAGAGTCTGATATATTCTCATTGGGTGCGGTCTTATTTGACATATTGTGTGGGAAACTGTCATCCGTAAAAATAGATGACGAGTATCTTTATTTACCATTTTTGGCTAAAAGTCGGTATCAAGTAGGAAAACTTAATGAGTTAGTGTTTGAGGGTATAGAAGAACAAATTGCGCCACAGTCATTTGCTATATTTTCAAGGATTGCCTATCAATGCTTAGATCACAGGAGCGAAAGACGGCCAACGGGAAGTGAAGTGATCATACAGCTTAAGAAAGCATTGGAATTCCAGGTAAGTTTCTATATTTTGACAAAACTGACTAACCTTTTATTCATATAAACCGTAAGAAAGTAACTTTTGATTGCTATATATACAGGGGGATTATGAGAAATGGGAGCCCAAAATGCCTAAAGACTATAAAGAAATAATCCAGATGTCAAAGTGCCCCGAAGTTTATTCTACCATCAAGAAAGAGGATCTTAACAACATTTTTTCTAAAGGAATCCTCCTTCAACAAGACAAAGTGGTAATTAGTCCTTTTTCATATCTCGGTTATGTTGTGTTTTCTTGTGTTTTATGCATCTTTTTCTTTTTGAAGAATAGTTCAAAATCACACATGCATTTAATTTGCACACAGAGTCTAAACTTTGTTTTTCTTGTATAACAGTTGCTGTCATTTGATGGTGATGGAGTGTGACAACTGGCAAAATAGGGAGCCGTTTTATAAAACCCGCATTACATTTATATAATAAATATGGAATTTCTGAAAATTTATTGTGACGAGATATTTTACAAATGTTGGTACGTGATTTAATCGTACGATGTATTTGGGATTTAGTTATTTAATTATGGTTTGGTTTGATTCGGTCGTGATGAATTATTTTTGAGATCGTTATTGTTGGCACTACTTTGACTCCGGCACTAGGTTGACCTAACAATTTATTTATATTTTTACGGAATTCGGATATTTTATTATTTTTGGAACGGGTTCGGTTGGAAAAAGTGATTGATTATTAAAGGTTTCGGGTTTGGCCCGTGTGTTTATTTGGGGCTACTTAGCCCACTACTATCACTAATAATAATAATAAAACAAAATTTATTTTTTTTTCTTTCCCTATTATGAATCGTCCTTGTGTGTGAACCGACCCCCACAACACCCTCACCACTTTACTCTCTTTTCTCTCTCAAGTTACCATCTCCAAACCCTAACCCTCCTTAGCCGCCGCCCCTTTTTCCGGCTGCCACCACCTCACCGCCGCTCCACCACTATTAACACCATCACCAAACGATTCCCCATTCCATTTCCTACTAGATCCATCATAGCACGCGCCCTAAACCCTTCATTTTCTTTTGATTGCACCTCAAATTCGTCACTCCTTGGTGTGGTATTGAAGATCCATTCGAGTTTTTATTTGGTGGATAAAGGTAGGCCGAGTTTTGACTCGGATTTGTACTCAAATCGTGACCTAGGGTCACGGTTTTCTTTTTGGTTTTCGGGTTCCATGGATTTGGAAACAAGATTATTTGGGTTTTGATGAAAATGGTTTAAAGATGATGTTTGGTATCCGGGTGGGTCGATTGGGATCCATTTTGGTGGAAGGATTCATGATTGAATGGTTATCTTGGTTGGATTGGTGCTCGGATTGAGCGTAACCGAGACCCTCGAGGTCTCGGAGTCGGTTTTGTGGCTTGTTTTGTCGAGCCGAGAACCATTGGGGTCCTCCCCGATTCATCTTGTTGTTGTTGTTTGATTGTTGTCGAGACCCTAAGGGTCCGTTTGACTTGGGATGGCTCGAATGGGAGCAAGATCGCGACCCCCTTGGGTCCGGTCGAAGGCGTTTGATTTGGTTTCGACCTTTGTGGTCGTTTGGTATTTGGCCGAACGCCCCCCCCCCTAGGGGCTGTTTTGGTTCGAGCAAGCTCAAAGAGCTAGCCGAGACTCATTAGTCTCGGGTGTGGCTCCATTTCGTGTCTTGAACTTATGGTTGACCCGGGTTGACTTGGTAACTCAACCCGCCTATACTTGGTTTCGGATAATATATGTTACTTGTGATTATTTATTCGTGTGATGTTTACGATTTGGACATTTGGCTTATTATCTTGGACACGTTGCGGTATCTATTGTCTTTGAGTATATTTGGAGATGTGTTGACGAAAGTGAATTGGGGACCGTTGTGATACGGTTACTAGAATGACGGAGATAGGATTAGTCGGGTGCCGTAGTCGGACCCTCATGTTGTAGCACGTGGTATTGAGATTGATTTGGACGGAGTTGTTTTATTATTGTGACTTGATTATATTGTTTGGACTTGGACTATGAGCCGAGGGTCATGACTCGGACATGAGACCAAATTCTATGACTCGATAAATCTTTAAAGGTTGATATTAAAAATAAAACTCGTAATAATATTATTAAGAATATAATCGTTTATATACGTATATAGACGTGTTAAACGTACATATACATATATATATATATATATATATATATATATATATAAATGCGTATATTAATAATAAAACGATCACGAGTAAACGTATAATAATAAAGCGATAGTTATTACACTATGAAAATGGTGTAATAAATGTCGGGATATTATTATAAATAATAACTATATAAATAATGGCGAATTATACGTCGGATAACTAATAATTAAAAATATGGGTTTGTTTATAAAAATAGAAACTTATCGAGGTATACGAATTTTGGGTCTTTAAAGTCCAAGTGGGCTTTATATTGTGACTTTGTGTTGTCACGGATATATGACGGTTAATATAAACATTTTATACATCGAATGACTTATTCTAGATCGAGTTATTTGACGATATAAAATGGATATATTAATGGGCATCGTATCCCACGACGCCCATAGGATGTGGTATATATTTTAGGGTAATGAATTACTATATGTCTCGTGGAATTTTGGCCGATTCGACGATATATATAGGGAATTCATTGGGCTACGACATATACCAAATAGAAATTTATGTGCAATGTGTTTTAGATTGGGTATAATTTTGGAACGATATATTACGTAAATAAATATGGGAGATTATCAAATCGACGGATTTAATAAGCTTCGATAATTATTTAAATAATATATTGGGCTAACGTTAGACCTGTAGTTGTCTTATTATTGGTTCTTTGTTGAGGCTTCTTGGCTGTGTTGTGTCGACCCTCCACCCGTATAGATACCAAACGTCGAATTTCAAATGAATATGAAGTAAACTCGAGAAATGTATATTTTGGAAAGTAAAATGAATTACGTTCGGGAATGGGAATACTTGTTTTTGTGGAAGTGTTTTCTGAACGGATTTAATATTGTTAGGAAGTGCCGAGTCAGTAGTCGCCGTTACGTGAGTTGCTTGAGATTTACTTACGCCTTTCTTCTAACGTTTCTTTTGAGGATTTCTGGACTTGAGGTGAGTCATAGCCCCACTTTTACTCTTGAACTTTGTTTTCAATACTTGGGGTGAGAAACGTGCAAATGTTTTATGTGGACTATTATCGCTTTTTGATTTCAAAACTTGCTATGCTTATAGAACTAGGTAGAGCGAGGCCTAGACTAGATCCAGGTAAGCTATTGATTCGGTTATTGAGCGAGGCCTAGACTTGATCTAGGTAAGCTATTGATTTGGTTGTTGAGCGAGGCCTAGTCCCCGAACTAGGTAAGCTATTTGATTTGGTTATAGAGCGAGGCCTAGACTAGATCTAGGTAAGCTATTGATTTGGTTGTTGAGCGAGGCCTAGTCCCCGAACTAGGTAAGCTATTGGATTGATTATAGAGCGAGGCCTAGACTTGAGCTAGGTAAGCTATTGATTGGATTGATTTGAGCTATAGCATGCACCTATAGGGATGATTTGATTTGGTTGGATTATTTTGGTTGGATTATTTTGGTTGGATGATTGAGCCCTAGTCTAGCTAGCAAGCGTTTTGCGTATATGTCCACTATATTGAATTAAGAATCTAAACCTATGATCTCACCAGCGAAAGCTGACTTTTAGCACGTTTTCTTAGGTAATTAAGTGATGCTCTGCGGATGCTTGGGATTGGAGGCTTGGCATTTGGCACCGGTTATGGATCTATATTTCTAAAACTCTGATAACTATTGTGGACCTATATTTATTTCTTTTGGGCCTGACTTTGGATGTTTTTGGGATAATGTAAACTTTAAAACCCCGCGTGGTTGTATTTTATCTTGTTTACTTTATCTCGTTCTTTTATGTCTTGTGTTTGGATACCAATCCCCATAGCACCCCGAAAGCTTGTTGAGTCTTCCGCTGTACCAAATTTTGGGGGTGTTACAGATTGGTATCTGAGCCAAGGTTATAGAGAACTAGGTAAATAGACACCTAAACTATAACCGATTTTTATAGAAAACGATCCTCGACCATTGCCCGCCAGCCCGCCAAGCCGAAGCATCATTGTTATTATTGAGGTATTATGAGATAATGACTTGGAATGAGATATTTGAGATGATTAGAGATTTGAGATTTCTTGAGATGATTTGAGGATTTGAGGTTTATTGATTTGGTGATATGATGCGTTTTTGAGGAATTATATGTGTTCTGAGGAATTATATGGCTTAATTGTTTTGAGAATGGTTTTAGTAATGCGGTATTTAAATCTTTCTTGATTTTATACGATTTGGAATTATATGATGATTTTGGATATGGTATTTTGAGTTCACGGTTTAGTTGTTTTGAAACACTTACACCTACCCTACGCCGTTGTCACAGACTATGGCCTCCCATATGCCTGATGTCGTTGAGGATATTCTTACTACACCGGTATTGCCAGCACGGTTCACCATGGCCCCTGATGATCCTTACCAGGTTGCCATGCATTCAGCTACTAGGACACTGACAGGTTCTACTTCAGCACCATCTGCTGCATCTACGCAGGGACCCTCATCTTCTCTAGGGCTCCCTGGTACATCGAGGCAGCTTACTCTTCATCAGGCTTTGGCTCATGTGGCTCCACGTTTTGCCCATCGAGCTACGGCACGCATGTCGGTACGCCCTACTTCACCACCTTTACAGATTGATGCTCACTCTCTTCTGTCTGAGGCGCCACCCACATCATTGCGTCGTCGTCCTAGATCACCTACCCCTTCACCACATGGTTCACCTAGTAGGAGACGACGATTGATGATGTACTCTTCCGATGAGGAGGAGGAGGAGTACGAGGGTGAGGATGAGGCTGATGACCCTGAGCGGGAGGATGACCCTCAGGAGGTTGAGCAGGGTGATGATGATGACCCTGAGGAGGAGGATGACCCTCAGGAGGATGAGGTGCCTGATGATGATGATGTGTTAGTACCACCAGCTCAGGCTGAGGAGCCTGATTCACCTGTACATCCGATTGAGCCTGATTCACCTGATCATCCATTTTTGTTTGAGTTGCCACCTGGTAGTCCCACTGGGTCGGATGCATCTTCTGAGATTTCTGCTGAGCATGCAGAGTTGGGTGAGATTGGCAGGTTGTGGACTCGGATTACTGAGCTTAGTGAGAGAGTTGCACGTGTATCTGATCGACTTGAGAGGGTTATTGGAGAGTTCATAGCGGATCTGAGAGTGGATATGACTGTAGTTGTGGGCAGGACTACTGAGATGAGGAGAGTTTTGATGGAGGTTCATGAGCATATCGATAGTTTACAGCGAGGTTTTGTTACTGCTCGTGATGCTGACTGCAAGCTATGGCAAAGGAATGCCGAGCTGGAGAAGGAGGTGGCTGACCTCAAGAGAGACCGAGACACCCATAGCGTTGAGCTAGGATCGTTATGGAGGGATCTTGATGGCTTGAGGCAGGAGTTGAGTAGACTCCGCCAGCAGCGTGGCTAGTTGATTGGTTTATGTTGTCTTGTTGCTTTCTTAACCGAGGAGTGTTCGGTTAGAAAAGCTAGTTATCCTATTTTTGATGTATTTTCCGTTAATTACTCGTCTTGTTGGAACGATTATTATCTTTGTGTTTTCGGTAGTTGGGATGATTTTGGATCTTTCTTGTATGGTCGATGGTTATTGTGATATGGTATTATGTGGTTTTTGGATATTATGGAAATTGAGTTCCTATTCGCCTTATTGATGTTTTATGGTGTATTGTTGATTTTCTTTCCATGACTTGGCTTCGTTGATTAAATTCTTGTTGAGCATATGATAAGTCCTATCGGAGACTCACGAACTTGTATGATGTTTCAGATCAATGGCCCCATGAAGAAACCCTTTTAGAGCTACCAGAACTGGACCTGCAACTACTACCCCTAGTCGTCGAGGACGCCGTCCAGCTCGAAATGTTGAGACCCCTACTCCTGATAACCTGGACACTACTAACCGCAACAACAGGAATCAAAATGTTGATGTTCAGGGAGACAATGATCATGTTCCACTTAATGCACCTACTGTGGATCAAGCAATGATCAATCAACTTGTGGAGCAACGAGTTGCTGAGTTACTAGCTGAGTCGAATCATTCCAACAATTCTGCTGGAACTTTTCAACCTGTTCATGCTAATGGATGCCAATACAAGGAGTTTAAGATTTGTGGACCAATTGAGTTTGGTGGAACGGAAGGAGTGGTTTACTTGGTTAGGTGGATTGAGAAGACTGAGTCTGTGTTCAATGTCAGTGGTTGTGCGGAGAATGCGAAGGTAAAGTTTGCTTCTTTTACCTTCAAAGATGAAGCCTTAACTTGGTGGAACAATTACCGTAACTCGGTTGGGAGTGATGCGGCTTATGCTATGACTTGGGAGCAATTTAAGTCTTTGCTGATTCAGACTTACTGCCCAAGGAATGAGATTAAGAAATTGGAGATTGAGTTCTGGAACCACAAGGTGAAAGGTACCGATATGGCAACTTACAATCGCCGTTATCGAGAGTTGGCCTTACTCTGTCCCGATATGGTTAGGACTGAAACCCAAAAGATTGAGAGGTATACCGATGGATTGCCGGTAGCTACCAGGAATGATGTAATATCTGCTAAGCCTGCAAACATACATGAGGCTATCACTATCGCTCAACAATTGATGGACTCTTTGGAATTGGAAGAAGCTGAGAAGGATAAGAATGGAAAGAGAAAGAGGGACGACCACTCTAAGGGTAATGATCGTCGAAACAAGCGACAACTAACTACTAGAGCTTATGCCATGGGAGACGGAGACAAGAAGAACTACAATGGAGATGCACCCAAATGTAACCGATGTTACAAGCATCATTCTGGTCGATGTACTATAATGTGCAAGAATTGCTCTAAGATGGGACACATAGCTAGGGATTGTAGAGCTCGACCACTTGCTATGGTTCAAGCTACTCCTGAAACTATGAACAAGGAAAATGTTACTTGCTATGGATGTGGAAAGAAAGGACACTATCGGAATGAGTGTAGGGAATCGTGGAACCGAGGAAATCAAGGATCGGGTGGTAATGGGTACAACAATGGAAACCGTGGAGCTGGAGGAAACCGTGGACGGCAAGATAATGGGGACCAACGTGTGGAAGCTGGAGTTGCTCATGGGAGAGTGTATGCACTCGGGAACGAGAGAGGAGAAGATCTGAACGTTGTTACTGGTACGTTCCTTCTCAATAATCGTTATGCTTCCATACTATTTGATACTGGTGCCGATAAGAGTTTTGTGTCCACTAAGTTTGCACCCTTACTTGAGAAACCCCCGATGGCCTTAGGAATTGGGTATGATGTAGAGTTAGCCAATGGAAACATAGAAAGGATTAAGACTATCATTCGTGGTTGCACGTTAAACTTTCTGAATCGCCCTTTCAACATAGATCTTCTACCCGTCACATTAGGAAGTTTTGATGTCATTATTGGTATGGATTGGTTGTCGAAGTATCGTGCCCATATAATCTGCGATGAGAAGATCGTGCGTGTGCCTTACGGCAAGGAGATTCTGAACATACCAGGAGATAGAAAGGATTTGAGAGGCCCATCTAGATTAGCGGTTATATCTTGCACTAAGTTGCCAAAGCTAATGGAGAAAGGAAGTTACCTTTTCTTAGCCCAAATTTCTGAGAAAGGAGAGAAGAAGAAGGAAAGGTGCATTGGAGATGTACCTATAGTTCGTGATTTTTCGGATGTGTTTCCCGATGATTTGCCGGGAATTCCGCCTACTAGACAAGTGGAATTTCAGATTGAGTTAATACCTGGTGCTGCACCTGTAGCACGAGCGCCTTATCGTCTTGCACCTACTGAACTAGAAGATTTGTCTAAACAATTAGCGGAGTTAGCCGAGAAGGGATTCATAAGACCAAGTTCTTCACCTTGGGGAGCCCCGGTCTTATTTGTGAAGAAGAAGGATGGATCATTCCGAATGTGTATTGATTATCGAGAGTTGAACAAGTTAACGGTGAAGAATAGATACCCGTTACCAAGGATCGACGATTTGTTCGATCAACTTCAAGGATCGAGTGTGTATTCGAAGATCGATTTGAGATCGGGATATCATCAGCTTCGAGTGCGCGAGGAAGATATTCCGAAAACGGCTTTCAGAACCCGTTACGGGCATTGCGAGTTTCAGGTGATGCCGTTTGGGTTGACTAACGCACCGGCGGTATTCATGGACCTCATGAATCGGGTGTGTAAGCCGTACTTAGATAAGTTCGTGATTGTGTTTATCGATGACATTCTGATTTATTCAAAGAGTAAGAAAGAACATGAGGAGCATCTAAGACTTATCTTGGAATTGCTCAGGAAGGAAAAACTGTATGCCAAGTTTTCGAAATGCAAATTTTGGATTCCGACGGTACAATTTCTAGGTCACGTAATTGATAGACAAGGAGTTCATGTGGATCCTGCTAAGATTGAAGCGATTAAGGATTGGGCTGCACCTACGACCCCAACGGAAGTTCGTCAGTTTTTGGGATTAGCCGGTTGTTACCGAAGATTCATTGAGGGATTTTCGAAGATAGCAAAACCGTTGACCAAATTAACTCAAAAGAGTGTTAAGTATGATTGGGGAGATAAGGAAGAGGAAGCCTTTCAGTTACTTAAGGAGATGTTGTGTAGTGCCCCTATCTTAGCGTTACCCGAAGGTAACGAGGATTTCGTCGTCTATTGTGACGCTTCACATAAAGGTTTAGGAGCTGTGTTGATGCAACGAGAGAAAGTGATAGCTTATGCTTCCCGACAGCTCAAGAAGCATGAGACGAACTACACCACCCATGATTTGGAGTTAGGTGCTGTGGTTTTTGCTTTGAGAATATGGAGACATTACTTGTATGGAACCAAGTGTGTAGTGTTTACTGATCACAAAAGTCTGCAACACATTCTGAACCAAAAAGAGCTTAACATGAGGCAGCGACGTTGGATTGAGTTGCTAAGCGATTACGATTGTGAGATTCGCTACCATCCTGGTAAAGCAAACGTTGTTGCTGATGCTCTTAGTCGAAAAGAGAGAATTCCACCATTACGAGTTAGGTCATTAGGAATGACTATCGTATCGCCATTACCGTCTCAAATATTAGAAGCTCAAACGGAAGCATTGAAAGCAGAGAATAGACCTGCTGAGAATATATTTGGGATGGCAGAAAATGAGAAAGGATTTGCAAAGCGCTCCGATGGAGTGTTATGTTTTGGAGAACGAAGCTGGGTACCATTGTATGGAGGGATTCGAGAATTGATTATGCATGAGTCGCATAAGTCGAGGTACTCCATTCATCCTGGGTCGGACAAAATGTACCAGGATTTGAAGAAATTATATTGGTGGCCAAATATGAAGGCAGATATAGCATTGTATGTTAGTAAGTGCTTGACTTGCTCTAAGGTTAAAGCCGAGCATCAAAGACCGTCAGGATTGTTGACGCAGCCAGAACTCCCAGTTTGGAAGTGGGAGCGGATTACGATGGACTTTATTACCAAATTACCAAAGACAGCTAGCGGTTGCGACGCTATATGGGTAATTGTGGATCGTTTAACTAAGTCTGCTCATTTCTTGGCGATTAGTGAAGATGATAGTGTGGAAAAACTTGCGAGGTTGTATGTGAAGGAGATTGTTTCTCGTCATGGAGTCCCGATATCTATTATTTCGGATCGTGATAGTCGTTTTACGTCGGCTTTGTGGTGATCACTTCAAACGGCTTTGGGAACGAGACTTGATATGAGTACTGCATATCATCCCCAAACCGATGGTCAAAGTGAGAGAACTATCCAAACTTTAGAGGATATGCTTCGTGCATGCATCATAGACTTTGGTAAGGGCTGGGAGAAGTATCTGCCCCTTGCGGAGTTCTCCTACAATAATAGCTACCACACAAGTCTTAAGGTTGCACCATTCGAAGCTTTGTATGGTCAAAAATGCCGTTCACCTATTGGTTGGGCAGAAGTTGGAGATAGCCAACTCACAGGCCCTGAGCTTATCTTGGAAACTACAGAGAAAGTAACGCAGATTCGAGATCGACTGCAAGCAGCTAGAGATAGGCAGAAAAGCTACGCTGATCAAGGGCGTAAACCCCTAGAATTCCAGGTTGGAGACAGAGTTATGTTGAAGGTCTCGCCTTGGAAGGGTGTGATACGTTTTTGGAAACGTGGGAAATTGAATCCCCGCAACATTGGACCATTTCTTATTCTGGAAAGGATTGGGCCCGTAGCGTATCGTTTGAAATTACCTTTGGAACTGAATAAAGTTCATGATGTGTTTCATGTTAGTAATCTGAAGAAATGCCTTTCAGAGGAAACACCAGTGATACCTATCAAGGATATTCGTGTGGACGAAAGTTTGAATTTCGTGGAAGAGCCGATTGAGATAATGGATAGAGAGATCAAACGACTCAAGAGGAGTCGTATTCCACTCATCAAAGTTCGTTGGAATTCGCGGCACGGACCGGAATTTACGTGGGAACGTGAGGATGAGTTTCGGAAAAGATATCCGAAGTTATTCACTTCGTAGATGGGTTATTTCGAGAGAAACCCGGGACGGGTTCCTTCTGAGGCTGGGAGGATGTGACAACAGGCAAAATAGGGAGCCGTTTTATAAAACCCGCATTACATTTATATAATAAATATGGAATTTCTGAAAATTTATTGTGACGAGATATTTTACAAATGTTGGTACGTGATTTAATCGTACGATGTATTTGGGATTTAGTTATTTAATTATGGTTTGGTTTGATTCGGTCGTGATGAATTATTTTTGAGATCGTTATTGTTGGCACTACTTTGACTCCGGCACTAGGTTGACCTAACAATTTATTTATATTTTTACGGAATTCGGATATTTTATTATTTTTGGAACGGGTTCGGTTGGAAAAAGTGATTGATTATTAAAGGTTTCGGGTTTGGCCCGTGTGTTTATTTGGGGCTACTTAGCCCACTACTATCACTAATAATAATAATAAAACAAAATTTATTTTTTTTCTTTCCCTATTATGAATCGTCCTTGTGTGTGAACCGACCCCCACAACACCCTCACCACTTTACTCTCTTTTCTCTCTCAAGTTACCATCTCCAAACCCTAACCCTCCTTAGCCGCCGCCCCTTTTTCCGGCTGCCACCACCTCACCGCCGCTCCACCACTATTAACACCATCACCAAACGATTCCCCATTCCATTTCCTACTAGATCCATCATAGCACGCGCCCTAAACCCTTCATTTTCTTTCGATTGCACCTCAAATTCGTCACTCCTTGGTGTGGTATTGAAGATCCATTCGAGTTTTTATTTGGTGGATAAAGGTAGGCCGAGTTTTGACTCGGATTTGTACTCAAATCGTGACCTAGGGTCACGGTTTTCTTTTTGGTTTTCGGGTTCCATGGATTTGGAAACAAGATTATTTGGGTTTTGATGAAAATGGTTTAAAGATGATGTTTGGTATCCGGGTGGGTCGATTGGGATCCGTTTTGGTGGAAGGATTCATGATTGAATGGTTATATTGGTTGGATTGGTGCTCGGATTGAGCGTAACCGAGACCCTCGAGGTCTCGGAGTCGGTTTTGTGGCTTGTTTTGTCGAGCCGAGAACCATTGGGGTCCTCCCCGATTCATCTTGTTGTTGTTGTTTGATTGTTGTCGAGACCCTAAGGGTCCATTTGACTTGGGATGGCTCGAATGGGAGCAAGATCGCGACCCCCTTGGGTCCGGTCGAAGGCGTTTGATTTGGTTTCGACCTTTGTGGTCGTTTGGTATTTGGCCGAACGCCCCCCCCCCCTAGGGGCTGTTTTGGTTCGAGCAAGCTCAAAGAGCTAGCCGAGACTCATTAGTCTCGGGTGTGGCTCCATTTCATGTCTTGAACTTATGGTTGACCCGGGTTGACTTGGTAACTCAACCCGCCTATACTTGGTTTCGGATAATATATGTTACTTGTGATTATTTATTCGTGTGATGTTTACGATTTGGACATTTGGCTTATTATCTTGGACACGTTGCGGTATCTATTGTCTTTGAGTATATTTGGAGATGTGTTGACGAAAGTGAATTGGGGACCGTTGTGATACGGTTACTAGAATGACGGAGATAGGATTAGTCGGGTGCCGTAGTCGGACCCTCATGTTGTAGCACGTGGTATTGAGATTGATTTGGACGGAGTTGTTTTATTATTGTGACTTGATTATATTGTTTGGACTTGGACTATGAGCCGAGGGTCATGACTCGGACATGAGACCAAATTCTATGACTCGATAAATCTTTAAAGGTTGATATTAAGAATATAATCGTTTATATACATATATAGACGTGTTAAACGTACATATATATATATATATAATATATATATATATATATATATATATATATATATATATATATATATATATATATATAAATGCGTATATTAATAATAAAACGATCACGAGTAAACGTATAATAATAAAGCAATAGTTATTACACTATGAAAATGGTGTAATAAATGTCGGGATATTATTATAAATAATAACTATATAAATAATGGCGAATTATACGTCGGATAACTAATAATTAAATATATGGGTTTGTTTATAAAAATAGAAACTTATCGAGTTATACGAATTTTGGGTCTTTAAAGTCCAAGTGGGCTTTATATTGTGACTTTGTGTTGTCACGGATATATGACGGTTAATATAAACTTTTTATACATCGAATGACTTATTCTAGATCGAGTTATTTGACGATATAAAATGGATATATTAATGGGCATCGTATCCCACGACGCCCATAGGATGTGGTATATATTTTAGGGTAATGAATTACTATATGTCTCGTGGAATTTTGGCCGATTCGACGATATATATAGGGAATTCATTGGGCTACGACATATACCAAATAGAAATTTATGTGCAATGTGTTTTAGATTGGGTATAATTTTGGAATGATATATTACGTAAATAAATATGGGAGATTATCAAATCGACGGATTTAATAAGCTTCGATAATTATTTAAATAATATATTGGGCTAACGTTAGACCTGTAGTTGTCTTATTATTGGTTCTTTGTTGAGGCTTCTTGGCTGTGTTGTGTCGACCCTCCACCCGTATGGATACCAAACGTCGAATTTCAAATGAATATGAAGTAAACTCGAGAAATGTATATTTTGGAAAGTAAAATGAATTACGTTCGGGAATGGGAATACTTGTTTTTGTGGAAGTGTTTTCTGAACGGATTTAATATTGTTAGGAAGTGCCGAGTCAGTAGTCGCCGTTACGTGAGTTGCTTGAGATTTACTTACGCCTTTCTTCTAACGTTTCTTTTGAGGATTTCTGGACTTGAGGTGAGTCATAGCCCCACTTTTACTCTTGAACTTTGTTTTCAATACTTGGGGTGAGAAACGTGCAAATGTTTTATGTGGACTATTATCGCTTTTTGATTTCAAAACTTGCTATGCTTATAGAACTAGGTAGAGCGAGGCCTAGACTAGATCTAGGTAAGCTATTGATTCGGTTATTGAGCGAGGCCTAGACTTGATCTAGGTAAGCTATTGATTTGGTTGTTGAGCGAGGCCTAGTACCCGAACTAGGTAAGCTATTTGATTTGGTTATAGAGCGAGGCCTAGACTAGATCTAGGTATGCTATTGATTTGGTTGTTGAGCGAGGCCTAGTCCCCGAACTAGGTAAGCTATTGGATTGATTATAGAGCGAGGCCTAGACTTGAGCTAGGTAAGCTATTGATTGGATTGATTTGAGCTATAGCGTGCACCTATAGGGATGATTTGATTTGGTTGGATTATTTTGGTTGGATGATTGAGCCCTAGTCTAGCTAGCAAGCGTTTTACGTATATGTCCACTATATTGAATTAAGAATCTAAACCTATGATCTCACCAGTGAAAGCTGACTTTTAGCACGTTTTCTCAGGTAATTAAGTGATGCTCTGCGGATGCTTGGGATTGGAGGCTTGGCATTTGGCACCGGTTATGGATCTATATTTCTAAAACTCTGATAACTATTGTGGACCTATATTTATTTCTTTTGGGCCTGACTTTGGATGTTTTTGGGATAATGTAAACTTTAAAACCCCGCGTGGTTGTATTTTATCTTGTTTACTTTATCTCGTTCTTTTATGTCTTGTGTTTGGATACCAATCCCCGTAGCACCCCGAAAGCTTGTTGAGTCTTCCGCTGTACCAAATTTTGGGGGTGTTACATGGAGCAAGAAATGAAATGGCGTCTGCGACAATGTTTTCCTACAACAATAGTTATCGACATGAGTGGAAATCTCTTCCACAATCAAGGTTATTCTCTCTGCCTCTCTGCATTTGATACTGTTATGTGATGAGCACACATATGCATTGTTGTTAAAAGTATATCTTAATTATTTTCTGATTAGAATTTAGTTACCTTACCATTTTATGCATAACAAGTTGTTTACGGTAGCATAATTAGTTTACATCATACCTATGTATTTTGAACTAGCGTAGAGGTTTTTTTTATTTTTTTATTTTTTTTACAGTGTATATATTATATAATCGGGATACTTGCCAAGCCAGTGCATGGACTTTTCTCACTCATGAAAAACCAGAAGTAACTGTGTATTTATGACAAAAAACTATTTTTAGGAATTGGATTTGGCTGGTTCTTTGATGAGTGGGAAACTAGTAGCTACTTGCAACTTTTTATGTGGAGTAATAGTTAAAGGGCAAACAACCTGTACTCCAACTTTAAATTATGCGTTTATGATGCTCAACTATGAAGATGATAGAATTTGAATATATGGTCTTAGTGTTTTCTCGATAGATTCTGTCTGAAGTCCGTAGCTTGCTTTCGTTTTTCAACTTCTTGCATGGTTTAGGAATGCCTCTATTTTGCTAGTATCTTGATATTCTATTCTATAATATGATACCTTTAAAAGATATTGATTTTATATGGATGTAACAATATTATTATAGTCATTTATATTGTTAATGACACAATACAGTATAATTTTGAACATAAGCTCCCCAAAAAGTAATTTATATCAAGTATTTTGCGTCAAAAGAATTAAAAAACTCAAAGTAGAAGTGTATGGGGTACAAGGGCTATGACTGATTGAGACTTGAATATTTATATATAACATGTGCAGGTTTGGGACAGTGGTGGAGATGTTAGATATTTCCGACTTGAACATCGAAATCAAGACAAGAGCTCAATTTTTATCTCCAGATGTTGTTTATGGGGCCTTCTTAGTCTTCAGACTTTGTGATTCAAGAAAATTTTCTAGTAAACCGATGTGTGTTAACCTAAAGTATAGAAAGGGACTCGAAAGTCTACATGCATATTTCGCAACATGGAGAGACAAGGACTGGATGATGATTGAGTTGTACCAATTCTTGAATCAAAACGAAGATGTTGTTTTTGAGTTTCTACTTGAGAGCTTTTCATCACACTATTGTGGAGAAAGTGCGGTTTATGTTGAAGGCATTGAATTTCGAGCAATTGACAAAGTAAGTTTGAAATTATATCTTCCATTATATAATGTTTTGATTATATTATTCATAAATTTCGGATGCGTGCCAAAAAATTAAACTTAACCCATGTTCTATGTTCCATATTTAACATCGTTTGTACACAGGTGAAACATGAAGACATCGAAAAATTGAAGGAAGTCCAACAAGTCTTGAAATCAAACTTCAATGCGGATTAGGTGCAGCAACTTCCAACTAACTTTGAATAAATATACAAGATATGCAGAAACTACAGCGAGTTGTTCTGGTTGGGCAAAGTCGACGAAAAGAAACTTCTTGTGCTTTCGGCAAAGGCGGCTTTATACAAATTCTCTGATGTCGATCTTTTTACTTCAAAACCATCAGCCCAGTCCAGGTTCGTTGCTGATATTATAGCTAAATTTTTTTACAGTTTCCTTTAACTAGGGGCGGCAATTCCTGATGCTACATGAAACACGACCGAGACCGATACGGAAATAAATGGGTTAGGGTTGGGTGTAAAAAGGTTTCGGGTCATGTTCGGGTTCAGTGGGATAAACAGGTCGACTTGCCAACACATTTAACCTATTTAACCCATGTAACTCGCTAATCCGCAACCTAGTTAGATAAGCAGATTAAATGAATCGTGTTCAGAAAATATATTTAAAGAAGTTACAAGTCTGACCCAATTATTTAAACAGGTCATGTTCGGGTTGGGGTATCCTGACCCACCAACCCAAACTCAACATGGATTGACGGCCCTATCATTAATCTCTAAACATATATTGATTGTAAATCCAAATATGTAGATGTCACACAAAAAACTAGATTTCTAGCTCAATGTTTTTTGTTTTATGGTTAACAATTAAATATTCGTGAATAAATGGCTGACAAAAGTTTAACTTCTTGGATTTAGTTTCCTGTCTATATATACTTCGTCCTTATCCATCGTATATGCAGATTTCAAGAGGTGTTTGAGCTTTTACCAAAACAAGTATTTCATCTCAATTGCACAATCAAAAGTCAAATGTTGTCACGAGATACAGAATACGTGTGTTACCTTGTATTCAAGCTTTCAGAAAAATGCGAGGAGCTGCATTGTCCAGTAGAAGTACGAGACATACTCCGCAAAGAAAACAGTGAGGATGAATTTGTTTATTTTGTAACCCCAAACCCACTGAACATAAATGGTATCACTCGGGTTCCAAAACAAAGAGAAGATGGATGGATGGAAATTCAATTGTGGAGTTTAACTCAACTCATGAATTCAAGGATGACTCTCTTTCTATGAAGATGAAATTTACAAGCCATGAAGGAACTATGTCCGGCCTCATTGTATGTGGCCTCGAGTTTAGGCCACTGTGAAAGAACCATCTGTAGTCTATTTGTTGCTCCGGATAATTATAAAAATTTTGTTTGAAGCTAAGTTTCATCTCATTTATGCTTAAAGTCACTTTATATATGTATGTTTATGTGACAACTAATATTTGGGTTGGCAAAGGTATTGTAAGAGTTTAGACATCCGTGATATATCAATGCTGATCCCTTTCATTTCATACAATTGACTCGTACCAATTGTAGGATAGTTTTTGTATAATATGGAGGTCTTGATTTATGTAATTAGGAGAAAGTTTAGTTCCCTCTTCAGTGATATATGCTGACAACAGCCATGAAAATATTTTTATTTAGAATACATAAGATGTGTGCTTTTCCCCTTCACATACCACACCTCAAACTTGCCACCAATTGATTACAAATCAAACACGCAACCATTGATCGAGCCACACAAAGACAGGAAAAACAATCATTGAAATTACAATTCACGTTAATATGAAAACATGTTACTTACAAAACATTAACCTTGCAGCAGGCTGTTCAATGCTCGGGTGGCAATGGCTTCGTAAACGAGTACCCAATTTGTGGAATTAGACTCTTTGGTCCCAAACTAAGAATAAATTGGGTACTCGTTTACGAAGCCATTGCAAACATAGTAATGCAAACACTCTAAGAGCAATAAATCGGTCAACCATGACAACCTAATTTTCAGGCATTGAAATGATACATGAGAGTAAATGGTAGTCTGTAAAGAACCCGCTTGACATTTCTTGGTGCCTAGTATAATGTTACATGATGGATCACATTCCAAAAAGCTTAGACCGTTTGTGTATATCAAATGCATTTCGTCACCGAAAGGTCAATGAATTTGGGCTCTAGAATAATTTATCAGTTGTTGAATGAAATCCAACCCGTGTTCATAAAGAGAGGAAAGTTGTAAATCCTGTAATTTGAATAAAAACAGTCCAACTATCAAACAAGTGTTTATCATTTCTATAGGTAGGGTAGGCAATTGAGTCATTTACTCGTGCAAGGGATTGATCAATTAGGGTTAATGAATCAGAAGAGTAATATCAACAAGATTAACTAATAATAAAACAACACAAAAATTGCTCAAAGCATGTTATTTCTCCATATTGCATACTCAAAACTTTGTACTAAAGTGTTCCCGGTCAGCCCAAACAAACCCAGCTCATTTCTACATGTACCAAAAAGTTGTCTGTTTGAACCTTAACCCTTTTGACCCATTATCAAACACGCACGACCTACCCATATTGCCACTTATAATCGTTACACAACCGGTATCATCTCCTTCAAAATCAAGGACAAGGCAAAACTTAACATTTTAGGTAACATGGTCCTACTTTGTAGTCATTGTACACCATACTTTCATTCGATTGCATGTTATAAGAAAATGTAGATAGCATTCCTTAAACAAGTTTCAAGAATGTAGACAGAATAATAGACAATATTCTGCTGCAAGGTGTATTTTAAATCAATCGAAAACAAACTTTTAAGTTTCTACTTTCAAAAAAGCATAGTAGATTTCTATTCAGAACACTAAATGTTGCCCAGGTTTCAATCACACACAAATTAATTTAAGAATCACTGGTATTTAATCTAGAATAATAATATACAATCACTGTATGTTTTGTTACAAATATTGGATACTAAACTACAAGAAATCTACTTCTATTTATACTAAACCAACAGGTGCCTTTCGAACCATCACAATGGTTTGTTTAGCGGTTTCTGGCAGATGGTGGTGGTCCAACCATCATACCCTTTTGTTATGTCCTTTTCCAGAATAGACACATCGTTTTCTTTTAGCTATTTACGCTTTATACCCCTCAAGTCTTAAACTAATTAAAAATCCAACAATCTCCCCTAATTGTTTAAGACTTGTCCTTCTAGTCTTCCGACTTCATCATTTGTCTTTACATCATGCATGTCTCTTCTTATGCTTGATTCAAGTCTTCTCAATTTGTAGCACAAACTTTGTCTTGAATAAATCTTTGATGACTTCACACCATCTTCATTCTTCCGGTTCACTTGTTCCTCACGAACTTACTTCACATAAACTTGCTTTTGTAGTTTCTCACTACTTTGTATCACACAACTTTCCTTCTTCCTTTTCAACCTTCACGATTTTTTTTCTTTAAACAAGCCAACGCCCATTTGTTGGCCTTCATCTTTGGCATCACACCGTCTTCAGTTTTGATTAGTCACTAATCTGTTCTTCACGAATCATACTTTACGCCTAACTTGGTTATTTCACACAACCTCTCTTTTATATCAATTCGCATCACACGAATTTGCTTTGATCGTATCACACGACCAAGCCTTCTATCTTTCTACTTTTCATCAATTAGGCACATTAGAAGTGTCGGTTCATCATCATTCTCTACTAAAAATGCCTCAACTTCCTCCTTTTTCTTGCTTGGACATTCATAAGCATAGTGCCCAAGTTTTCCACACTTGTAACAATTTATTTGCGACTTATCACCATTCCTTCGCGGTTTGTTGTCGGTTTCATCTGACTCATCTGATGTGTATCCATCACTTCTATACTTCCCTCTTCCTCGTGTCTGATTATCACTTCCTTGTCTACTATTTCCATAGTCGCGTTTATAACTTCTGTTATTCCTTTGACGTGTGAGTAACAATTTCTCACTATTATCTTCTTGACTTCCCTTTCTAAACTTAACCCTTTCTTCATAAGTTTTAAGTTTCTCAATAATCTCTTCCAACTTCACAGTTTTAAAATCAACAATCATCTCAATGGTCGCTACTATGGGCAAAAACTTATCTGGTACTGCATTAAGTACTTTCCTTACTTTCGTTTACTCATCAAACGTTAATCCACATGTAGCAGCCTTTGTAATAATACTCATCAACTTCCCAACGAATGAATCTATTGATTCATCTTCTTCCATCACAATTCTCTCAAATTCCGATTTAAGTTGTTGTCCCAAATTTCTTTCGCTGTTTCACATCCCGCAACTTGCATTTGCATATCTTCTGGTAAACCTTGAAATAGGTATGCTGATGCAGAACTATCCTTCTTTACATCAATCTCTTTTGATGTACTTGTCCCTTCTATCAAATCCCATACTCCATTTGCCATTAGTATCTTCTTCATTCTTAATGCCCATAGTTCGTATTGTTTAGAACTGGGCATTGGTATGATGCTAACGGTGCGGTGAAAACAATTTTGTTGTTTTCGTTTTTGTCTCCCGACATATCCTTCAATCTCTTCGAATCACACGATTTCTGGTATCAGACCTTCTCGGCCTTCCTTCTTTGATTTCTAAACCTTCGTTCTGATGCCACTGTTGCCCAGGTTTCAATCACACACAAATTTATATAAGAATCACTCGTATTTAATCTAGAATAATAATATACAATCACTATATGTTTTGTTACAAATATTGGATACTAAACTACAAGAAATCTACTTCTATTTATACTAAACCAACAGGTGCCTTTCGAACCATCACAATGGTTTGTTTAGCGGTTTCTGGCAGTTGGCGGTGGTCCAACCATCACACCCTTTTGTTATGTCCTTTATTTGAATAGACACATCGTTTTCTTTTAGCTATTTACGCTTTATACCCCTCAAGTCTTAAACTAATTAAAAATCCAACACTAAAGACCGAATACTACAAAAGTAGTACGTGAACGTTGTCTAAGATACACTATCACTTAATTTAGAGGAATTCTAAAAAGGTAATCCTCTTTTTATAAAACAAATACCTAGGTGGGTATCAGGTAATTTTTGCTTCACTTTTTTATGGTATAAAACTATTCCTTCAAATAACTAAAGGTTAGTAAATTTATAATTGATAGCTGAATCTGATGCATGTAAGGTGTTTGATGATATGCCTAACTCATATCTTGTGAAAAAATGAATCTGAAACCACTATGTACTCTTTGTTTGACAAACGCTAGAATGAAACACCATTGCAGGAATGGCTATATTAGTGGAAGGGTGTAGTAGGATTAGGGAGTTAAAAGAGATGATTAGCGTTTTGGATGGGGATGTGATAGATTCGACTCGTAACATACATCATTTGAATGTTACGAGAAGTGATTTGTTCATTTTGTTGGCATTGTATGATAAACTTAGTATTACTTTATATGCTTTGCTCATACCGTTTGTTTAAATTTTTATTAATATAGTATATAGGATTGAATTGTGTACTTATATTTAAGTGCTGTATATGTAGATTGTGTAGTATCTAGTAGGTATAAACGAGAACTAGTAAACATGATAAACTCCCTAAAATCGAGTGTTTGTTAGAGATTATGTTAGTCAAATTTTCCACTCAACTCTTGTCACTCAGAAGAGAATTCAGACTGTTTGGATACAAGGATCTGTGGATCAACTAGGAATTTTAAGTATATCTCAAGGTTGTGCGTGTAACAACTGACCTGGACACCTACTTGAAGCAACATAGCGTGTATGCAGTAAGTGTTGGTTTTATAGACAAAATAATAATAGTCGTGTGTTAGGATCGAACTTGAGATCACGGGATTGCACACAATACGTATGAAGAGAAAATGTAATAATTATTTATAAGATGTTATAATTAATTATTAAACACAAAACAAATAATAATAATTAGTATTATTGATTAATGACTAATTATTTATTAAACGAAGATTAGGAAAGTAATTACTAGACAAAACATGGAAACAAGAGAAGGTACCGGAATCCCCTAGGGGGTGCCATAGCCGATCGGCCCAAGGGGGTAAACCCACCTCCATTGTGCCTTGAGCTCCAAGTTTTGTGTAGTATATAAGCAAACCCAAGATGTAGGTTTTTCTCATAACTTGTACACACACATCTTGGTGTTTTTTTCTCCTTGTCTTTCCTTGGTCGATCCAAAACCGAACACCCCTAAGGGTTTCGATTTTCTTGCATCTAAAAAAGGGTTTTGTGTTTTATTACTTGCAAATACTTTTCTTGAATTAGTACGTGTGTACAAGAACGTGAATCAAACACACTATTGTTTGATTCTTGGATTGAATTACAAAAAGGTAAGGGGTAATTCTTATAATCCTTATAAACCCTAATTAGGGTTCTTGGTTCCGGAAAATTGCATTGATTCTTGTTCGGGCTAGAATCACTACGGTATGTTTACTATTTAAATTAATGATTAATTAATTACATGTTATTCGATCTATTATAATTGCTTCCGCTCATGCTCACTTTGATGTACTTGGTTTATTAATATGAATGTCATGATGTAATAATTCCAACAGTGGCATCTAGAGCCGTTATAATGTGTAATTAATTATCGAAACGCATAAAAATTTGATTTTGATTCGTATAGTTACATGTTTTTTAGGGTTTATGTGTTTAATCCCTAACCCTATATTTTGGGTCGATTTTGACCTATAGGGTATTTAGGGTTTTCGTTTTTAATTTTTTTAAAAATTGATTAGAAACCCTAAGATGTCATGTAATTGTTATGCGTTTTAGTAAACGATCTTGGTGCAATATGTTAATTGTTAAGCTAAATCTATGAAAAAGTGCATATTTGCATGGATTTTTATTGTGTTATATTTAAATTGTTTAAATTGCTTATATATATTAATGGTTAAGTTATATTAAAACATTTAAATTTTAATAGATGTCGAATTGGGGAAGACTCCAATATTAAGTAATCAATTATGTGTTATGTGGTATTTATTTAATTTTGGCTTACGCAATCGATTTATCGATGTATGTGGCTCTTTTTCCAAGAAAAAGAAAGCCCTAATTGAATTAATACGTTATACACCTAGATTTGATTATTAATAGGACTTTTGAATAAGATTTGCATGTGGCTACATGTTTTATACATATTTAATTGTTATGATTATGTATATGTGTTTATTTAGTTGTTTTAATTTTTATTGTATAATTACTTGTTTTGTTTATTTATTGTGTTAGACATGTTTATATAAACAAAAAGGGTAATTTTTTGAATAGAAAAATAATACGGACTAAATAATGGCGAAATTGTTTTGGTTTTTAAGAGTTAAAATTTCAAAGGATTGGTTGATTGATGTTTTTGTACGTAATGGTTAAATAGGCTCGACCAAAGTTTACACACTATAAGATGGGTATAAGGATGGCAACGCATTAAATTGTGGCCTTAGATAGACAACACTCTGTCTTAACGCTCGTTTGTGTGTAAATTAGACTTACCGAACAACCATTACATGTACATTGTCATCTTAAGGGTGAATAATCCACAATTCCACAATGATTATCCGAAACACTAAGCTTTCGGGCTTGTGCAAAAGTACGATATAGTGGACGATAATTGATGGTTATTCTTTAATTGGTGAACCCGATACCTCAATCAAAACTTTGTTATTTTACTCTTAGCAAATTGGTAATAAAAATGTTTTGTAAAACCAATGTTATGAAGTTGTATGCATGCTTCTTCATACATTATTTTGATCACATCAAAATATTAATACCCTTATAAAAATTAAGTTGAATGCCATCTAATTAAGAACACTTGAAGTTGTAATTTACGTCAAGTGAGACTTGGCGAGATTGCAATGGAAAGGTAAATTTCATAAATTCATTGCTAGCAGATCAACTAATGTGATGGATTTGTGAGTTTGCAGTTTTTAAGTTAGACGACTTAAATTGAGTAGGAAGTGAGACTTGGACTCAAGGCATTAAGATGGGGACTAAACATGCTTACAATACAAATGTTTTGTGATTGTAAATCCCATATATCTAGGAATTGGACAAATGTTATGCCAATTACTTGTACGACAAGTTACCTCATATTATACTTTCATTACTAGCAGATCAACTGAATGTGATGAAACTATGTTTATGGAGGGTCCTAGTTTTCAAGATTATTCTATGGATATTTATTTTCCTTGGGTATTTTAATTTTCTTGAAAAATTGTATTATCAAAAATACTAATGTTTTGAACTTTCTTTATCTGTAGAAATGGCTCAAACTGATAACACCAACTTTCGTTCTGTGTTCAAAACTTATTTTGAACGAGAAAAATTGACTGGCTCGGAAAATTTCAATGATTGGTACCGTTCACTAAGGATTGTCCTGCGAGTGACTGGTCAACTTGAAATCTTGAAAACGCCTTGTCCTGAAGAACCTGTAGGCGAGGCAGCTACTGATGCTGCTAAGGCCAAATGGAATCTTGATTGCAAGGAATATAATGATGTGGCCGCAATGATGTTAGGGGCGATGTCCACACCTCTTCAAAGGCAGTTTGAGGAGTATTTCCCCATGAACATGATTGATGAACTCAAGAAACTCTATGAGAAACCATCAAATGTAGAGATTTACGATTTGATGGAGGCTCTACATGGTTGTAAGCAGGGTGATGGTGAACCTGTGAGTGCTCATGTGTTGAAAATGAAAAGTTTCATGGATCAACTACAAACACTTAAGAAACCCTATGACAAAGATATGGCTGTGAACTTAATCAATAGGTCCCTTAACAAGGATTTTAATGGTTTTGTGAGGAACTTCAATATGCATTGCGTGGGGAAGACAGTAAGTGAATTGCATGCACTGCTCATTGATTATGAGAAAGGGTTGACACCAAAGGCTCCTACGCCCCAAGTTCTTGCTATACAAGGGGGTAGAATTAACAAGCCAAATGCGAACAAGAAGAAGGGTTAAGGAAAGAAGAAGGCTGATAAGAATAAGCAGGTTATGGCTTATCAACCACCTCAACCTAAGAAGAACCCTCCTGTCAAGAATAATCCTAAGAAGGATCAAGGATGCCATTACTGCAAGGTGATGGGCCATTGGAAGAGGAATTGTCCTCTTTATCTCGATGACTTGCGAAACAATAAGGTTAAGAAGACTGGGCACATGGGCGCTAGCACTTCAGGTAACTTATTTGTTATTGAATTATTTACTTTATCTCATATAATAAATTCCTGGGTATATGATACTGGATGTGGTATTAATATTTGGAATACACTTCAGGGGTTTAGAGAGGAAAGGAAACTAGCTTATGGGGAGCAATTTCTGCATGTGGGAAATGGAGCACAAGCAGCAGTTGAAGCCATAGGAATGTTTGATTTAGTTTTACCTTTGGGTTTAGTACTTTGTTTAAACAATTGTCATTATGCACCTTCTATAATTAGAGGTGTTGTTTCCTTTTCATGTTTGTTGGATCTTGGTTTTTCTCATACTATTGATGGCAATAAAATTTCTGTTTCTTTAAATGGTGTATTTTATTTTAATGTTGTTGCTGTGAATGGTGTGTTTGAAATTGATATGAATAATTGTGTGACTTCCAACAATAAAAATAATTCGATGTACAGCATAAGTAAGAGAATGAAGTATGACTTGAATTCGTCTTACCTTTGGCACTGTAGACTTGCCCATATAGGCAAGACTCGCATGCAAAAGCTGCAACGTGAAGGGCTTTTGAATGATATCATTGATGAGTCATTTGATAAATGCGAATCTTGTATTTCTGGGAAGATGACGAAGAAACCTTTTCATAATAATATGGAAAGAGCTTCGGATCTACTTGGTTTGATACATACGGATGTATGTGGACCACTTAGACATGTGTCAAGGAGAGGTGCTGTCTACTTCTTAACTTTTACGGATGATTTCAGCCGTTATGGTTATGTTTATTTACTTAAGCATAAACATGAGGTGTTTGAAACATTTAAAGTTTTCAAAGCAGAAGTAGAATTGCAATTGGGAAAGAAGATTAAAGTTCTTCGTTCTGATCGAGGTGGTGAATACCTTAGTCAAGATTTTAAAGATTTCTTAACTGAGAATGGAATTGTCCAGAATCTCACATCTCTATATACTCCACAATAAAATGGTGTATCTGAGAGAAGGAATCGTACATTGTTGGACATGGTTCGATCAATGTATAATCTTACTAATCTTCCTTTGTCTTTTTGGGATTATGCTCTTGAATCAGCTGTTCGTATTTTGAATATGGTTCCCACCAAGAAGGTTGATAAGACACCATATGAGATATGGACTGGAAAAGCTCCGAACTTGTCTTATTTAAAGGTCTGGGGTTGTGAGGCGTATGTTAAACGTGACTCACAAGATAAACTCCAACAAAGATCTGTAAAATGCATTTTTATAGGATACCCTAAGGAAACTATGGGTTACTATTTTTACTACCCACCTGAGAACAAAGTGTTTGTTGCAAGATATGGTGATTTTCTTGAAAGTGAATTTGTGGTTCAAGAAATCAGTGGGAGAGTATATGATCTAGAAGATGATCTAAATAATGCATTACCTTCAGAAAACACTAACACACTTCCTATAGAACCGGAAAGTCTGGGTCCTCCACCGAAAGTTGAAGTAATTCCCATTCGCAGATCTTCAAGATCTGTGAAGGCTCCTGACCGTCTATGTCTTAATGTAGAGGTTGATGAGCATACACTAGGGGATCTTAATGAACCTACTAGTTATAGAGCTGCCATTAATAGCCCTCAAAAAGCTAAATGGAAAGTTGCTATGGATGGGGAAATACAATCCATGCATGACAATGAAGTCTGGGAAGAAGTTGACTTACCTCCTGGTGCCAAGGTAGTTGGGAGTAAGTAGCTTTACAAAATCAAGACTGACATGGATGGATACACACATATTTATAAGGCTCGTCTAGTTGCTAAAGGTTTTACTCAAACTTTTGGAATTGATTACGAGGAGACGTTTTCTCCTGTAGCAGACATAAGAGCTATAAGAATTCTCATAGCTATAGCAGCGTACTATGACTATGAGATTTGGCAAATGGATGTGAAAACTGCTTTCTTAAATGGTCATCTAGATGAAGACATCTATATGGCACAACCAGAAGGGTTTGAAAATCCAGAATTTCCAAATCGTGTTTGCAAGCTTAAAAGATCCATTTATGGATTAAAGCAAGCATCACGACAATGGAACAAGAGGTTTGATGCTGAAATTAAAAAGTTTGGATTCACTCAAAATCTTGATGAGCCATGTGTGTATCACAAAGCTGTTGGAGTATGCTCCTGTCATAATAAATAATTATATGGCTAGACATATGTGAGCCTATGGGGTCACACACTTATACACAGAGACACCGTTTTATAGATTGTATTTATCGTATTTACAATATATAAATGACTACGTAACTTGGGATCAATAACGGGCCACTAATCACTAAGCTTGTACTTAGTGTATTGGATTGGACATAACAAATGGGTAAGCCCATTTGTAAGCCCTTATGGATGGCCTAGGGAGGAAAGGGACAAGATGAGAAAATACAAGGGGCTAAGTGTTACTTACATGTTGATAACTACTAATGATTTGGTCATTAGGAAAGAATCAATCACAATAAACACTTACCAGCTTTCTCTCCTCCTTTCTCTCACTAATAACCACGAAATAAAACACTCCCATATTAGGGTTTTGTGTTTGGATCTCAATCTAACCTTATTCTATTGTATTTCAAGGCTAGATCGTATGTTACGGGGTTAAGACTAGCATCGGGTGGTGATTGATGACGTGTAGTGTGTTTCCATCATAGAAGTGATCAACCTTATTGATCACTTGGTTTCTTGATCCATTCATGGGTGGTGATATTGGTGGTGACTTTGTTTGTGACTCCCGGTGCACGCTGCAAAGGTATAACTATCTTGTTTATCTTATTGATTGATCATATGGCTATATGAGATCCGTGTGGGTGATGTTGTTCCGCTGCGTTTATTTGATTCTTATATATTTTATATTCATACATCACCTATAGTGGTATCAGAGCCATCATATGTGCCATATGATTATCGGGTATGCATAAAAATGGCTAAAACGGGTGTTTTTTGATGATTTTTGAAGTCATGGTTAAAACAGCCCTAGGGCTCCAATTTTTTCTCATAGGAGGACCCTTTAGGGTTCTTATGATCTGCACTTTTTGGTCCCATGGCCACTTGTTATGCATACGCTAATTGGTTACTTGTCGGGTACGTGAAAAATGGCGTAAAACGCGTGTTTTTGATCGGTTTTTGAAACGGTTTTAATTCAGCCCCTATGGCCATATTTTCTATGGTTAAATGGTATTTGGAAGGTCCTAATATCAGTGGGTTTTGACCCTTAATTCATAAGAAACACGTACCTAACGGGGTTTTAATTCTTGACAATTAATTTCTTCGTTTTCGTTGGCTAACAATTTAATTCTTGTTATTATTTTGTTTTCCATGGCAAATACATGCATGTTTGTCCATGGAGTTAGCCAAAACCATGTTTCATTCATAATATTATGGTATTATTATGTTTATATGCAAAGCCGATGAATACCTAGACCACTTGTGCATTGAATGGTTATTTATGTTGTTTAATTTCGTGTTTTGGGGTTTTGCCATTGTTTCGGCATTTATGTAATTATATTCTTTTGGTTGTAGCCATTGTTTGGGCACTTTTACAGTAGATTAAAAGTATATTAATTGTATTTTACTTTCAATATAATGTAATCGTGGCTTGGTGGTGAAAGGCGAAAGAGTTAAAGAAGTTTTTGCCGAAAAATGACTGCTGGAACACCAGTTGGTAAAACGGAGTTTCCCGGTGATTGGTAAGGTCTTTTTGGCTGAAAATTTTTTTGCAGGTACCCAAGACATGGGCCTACAACTTTCTAGTTTTGAGCTAAGCCCGGGGAAGCCTCCATCATGGACTATTGGGCCCTCTAACACAGAAATTCTGGAAGGACAGAAACTGCTTTTCATGTACATCATGGGCTTCCTACTTGCTCTTGATTGTCTTGGAGCAAGTGGGAGTCCTCCGTGTGGTTGTGTGGTTTGTCCCTAGTTGACTCTTGGTTCTCGTGATGGCTCACGAGACCAAGCATAGGTTTTTTCATCGGTTGAGGCTTTGCATATTGTGGTTGTGTGTTTGTTTTTGCTTTTTATATATCTTGTTTCATATGTAAAATTGCAAATAGTTTTCTATAAACTTATAACGAAACATAAACCATTTTAAAAACTAAGTCTTATGATTTAGTTTTACTAAGTTTTTGAAACTTAAAATCATTGTTTTTTAAAATAACACCTAAACTTGTTATGTATGTTATTTTATTTATGTATTGTCCAAACTTTATTATCCATGTAGGATTAATATTAGTCATAAAAATGGACAACTTGACACACATAAATTAAAACAATGATTAGACTTAAGTTAAGAAAAGTTTTTAACTTGTGCTACGAAGGATGAATGCATGCTTCTTTCGTACACCTTTTGATTCACATCAAAACTTTTACCCGTCAAAATTTAAGTCATGCCGTCCAATATTGAGAACACTTGCAATTACCTTTTGCCTATGCGTGGGACCTAGGTTGAATTGTAACCCAAGGTGACTATTCTCTATGCGTGAGACCTAGATATATTCTCGCACGTTCTCAATTTGGATGACTTAATCGAGTTAAGCGGTGAGACCTTGACCCGAGGCAAAGATGGGACTAAACATGCCTACATGACACTAGTTGTTTGACACTAGATGCCATGAGTCCCATAAGGATCTAAGAGTTGCACTTGTAATGCAATTGGTGATCGTCGCCTACCAATTGAATCTACTATTGCTAGCAGATCAACTGATGTGATAGTAGAAGCACAATGTGGATCTTAGCCTTTTACGTAAATTAATTGTTTTAAATTGTAAACATGGGGTAATTAATTTATAAAAGGATAATTATCGAAAATACTAAATATGAACCTTGAGAATTCAATTAATGAATTAATGCAACACAAATCGTAAACAAAAGTTTGTTCTTTTCTTGTTAAAAGGATCAAACTAAGTCTTCCTTTCCTTGTAAGAAAGAGACTTGTTCCTATCCTTTTCCTTATGAGGAAAAGCCATAATAGGAATATTTGAATTGTCCTAATTCTAATCAAACTCAAAGCACACATACTCTAGAAATCGTGATGTCTTGTAAATTCAAAACGGCTAAGTATGTTTGCACATCTTATTCTTTCAAGTTCGTTTTATAACCCTAGTTTTGGTTTTGAAACCTTCAAGAAATATAAGATATTTGGATAACTAGAGAACATGTTTTCTATAGCTACCAAACTAATATGAATTAAAATAATTAGAAAACGGAAATATCAATAAACCGAAAAGTGGTAAAGGCAATTACTAGCATGATTACCTAGCAATGTGTCTTAACCCGATAAACATGGAGGAACTGCATGCCTAATTTTCAAGTTTAAAATGATGGCTAGCCCATCATCTATATGTTAGAACTTGATGCACTTCCTTGAATACCTAAGTACATGTTACTAGTCATAGTGACTCACATTAGCAATAATGTGTAGATATTCAAAGAAAGTAGGAAAGTATCCAATCATCACTCACTCTCCACTAGTGATGTAACACTTTTAATGTTGTCTAATCCAGTGGGAGCTACATGATTGTATTACTGGTGACGAAACACATGTAATGTTCTCTAATCCAGTAGGAGTTGTAAGCTCTATTAACTTACAAGTTGCCCATCTTATTTCTAGATTGTCTTGAAATAATACATTACTTTCCACATATGAAGCATCATAGTTTTTATGAGAACTATTGCATGAATTTATTAGATAACTTGTCGCGTTCCTGATGTTGCTTCCTGAAATGTTATCAATAAAATTGTTATGCATGATTCTTTATAAAAGCGATAAAGTTCAACACATCTATATTTTGATTTTGACTAAAATCATATGTTATCTGTGACGTTGTCATATTTGCTTGCATAATGTTGTGCCATGCACAAGTGGGAGAAATCTTAATTGTGTGCAAGGTACAACATATAACAATATGACTAATGGTTTTTCTTGACTGCAGGATAAGAAAATAAGGTTCTACTAGGACTTATACACATGCCCTAATTAGAAAAAATGTCAAGATAACATGAAAAGTTACTTCAACATATTTGCTGAATTGTTTAGTAAATATGATTATGTCTTCTTGTAAATTCATAATCATGAAGTATGTAATTAACTTGAAATTACTATTGAGGCCAATTATCGGCACTCATAATTACTTTAGTTGAATATGTTTAGGTCTCTTGTAAAGACATAAACATCAATTTCGTTAATTGTTGAAAGACTTATAACGTAAAGTAAAGACGTTAATTTGTTATGTCTTCTTGTTAAAGACATGTACACTTACGACGTATAATAAAATATTTAATGTTTATGTTTCTAGTTAAAACATACACATGAAGTCATTGACTTGGTCAAAGACTTTAAATATAAAGTATGCAGTAGGCTAAAAATACTATTGATGCTATCTGGTATGACTTGGTTGGCAGATACGTAAGCCAAAGAGTATAAGTTCATCTAATGAGTTGTGTGATAGTCTCACAACATCTATCCACGTGGAATACCACAACTTTATGGTAAGTCCATCATGGATATTGTTTGATCTTTGATGACTTAAACTCTTTTACCTCAAAAGAAATCAAGGTTAGAAAATTGGATGTGCCATGCGTACACCCAATATGGTTCCAACCCAGAAGGAATTTAAGACACCATTGTATTATGGAATGGGATGAATCCAATTATGTCTTGATTGAAGTTCTGAATTTGTTAAATACCTAAGAGTAAGTAATTAACAAACTAGAATCAAGAACTAACGATGTATTTTGGATGTCCCACTTGAAAACAATTTATTGTTTTCAAGATGCTGAGTACTTGGAGATTAGTCTCCACTTACAAAAGCAAGTGGGAGCACCTTTAGATCTTGAAGTTATTCAAGAGCTAAATACACAACCTTCTGAGTACACTTGCTAATGTCATACTAAGGTTGAACATGCATATGTTAAACCATAGATTGATATATCTCATTCATAAATCCGCAAGGATACCCCTAACACCTGAATGATATATTTTTTATATCAATGTTAAGGGACATAAGTTGGAGGATCATAGTGAACCTGCTAACTAAAGAGATGCATTATCAGATCTTGAATCTGATGAATAACTCAAAACTATGAATGTTAAGATGCAGTCCTTTGAAGATAATCACTCATGGAGCTTGATTGATCTCTTACCAAATCAGTTAGACTGTGAGGTTTAAAATGAGTTTCTTGAACTAGAAGACTCATAAGGACAAACTTGTACACATATTTAATGCATGCGTAGTAGAAGGAGTTTACTCATACTCAAGAAATTGATTATGATTAAATCTTCATACCTACAAACATTAAATGTATAAAGATGATTAATTGTCATACTTGTTTTCATGTAAATGAATTATGACAATAGAATTTTAGAACACTTTTGATTACTTTTGCGAGGACGATGAGTAATCAAAAGGGTTTATGAATCTGTATAATCTTTATTATGTATACAAGACATAAGAATCCAGGTGTGGATTAGATCATGCATCTAGGAGCAGAGATCTTAATTTAATCATTAATTTGATTTTGATTAAATAAGATTACTCCCGAGAACTCAGAGTGCAAGTAGGATAAATGAGTTTATTTTCTTAAATCTCATATGTTGTTAACATATAAGAAACAATATTCCATCTAAGCTAGACTTTAATCCTTAGCCTGGAATGAAGTTTTAATTAAGGAATTTAGGAAATAAAACATAAAACCTTGTTGCATGTGTTTATTAGAATAAACATAAGCGGTTAATAATCTAAACACAATATGACATGTCATTGAGCGGAGTCTCAATGATCAATCTTGCATGATGAGATTGAATGCATGAATGGAAATCTTAAGTTTGACTAAAGGATTCATTATGTAAGTCATATTATGTATTGGATTATTTATATCATTTGCATGAATGCAAGATGAGTTGATAACAACAAATATCTAAGTGAAAGTCGTTAGATAATTGTTAAATGAACAACTTAATGGACCTGCAAAGGACCAAATATTTGTTCAAACGTTTACGGATATTTGAGGAGCTCTGTTATGTTTTCATTCATTAATGCTTATATAACTGAGATGATGCTCAACCCTAGTCGTAGTAGGATGACATCATGAATGATGACACCTCTAACTAGATGTGCTCGATTGAGAGCATTAATGCATTATACATTAAAAGAATAATAATACTTTATAGTTTAGGAAACTGTTATTATGACTGTCTAAAGTAGGTGTTTTGCTAGCTTCAAATACACTATGGAATGTATTGTTGCATTACTCGTATTGTACTTGATTGCACACATACAAAAGGACAATCATCATTCAAAACATTTTTGAATTTTGAAACAAGTATTCTCAAAGTTTACTCAGATGACTACTTGTTGTCTTGTACAACAAAATTGATCATGGTGGAAACATCGGATTCTGATCTGTATGTAGTCTTGTGCATATCTGTTTTTAGTATTTGGATAATGGAACTGTAAGCAGTCGTATTATATAATGAATTGATATACCGGGTATTATCGTCTTCATTTATACTACTGTGTTCTATATTTGCATGTTTAATCCATGAATAATTTATTTATTCTAAAATTGTCCATTGCCAGTTGATGATACGGGAGTATCATCGAATTAAGGCAAATGTGAGCGTGTTGGTGATTTATTTGCCAAACTCATATGTTGTTCATTGTGATGAACATTGGACTGACCCAACCTTCGAGAATTCACTGCATGGATCGGCGTCAATAGTGAATCTCGCAAATGGTTATGTCTCTTATCCTTAGACTTGAGATGCAAGTAGGTCTTGCATGTGCGGAATTTTATTCTTTGATATGGTTAAACGCTGTCCTGAATAAGGTAGTTATAAAAACCATTTTCAGGAGTGATTTGAAACACATGAATGACACGTGCAGTCAAAATAGGATTTGTTCCTCCACATGTCATGGAGTTAGATACTATTGGGCCCCTCGATGAATTGAACAGATGTTTGTATGGCCGTACCCAAATGAGATTAAGATGAATCTTAATTCACTTGGTAATCTTGTTCAATATCTAGATCGAGAAACAGAATAGTTGAACAAATGGAATGACTTTGATCCATGTCTAGTGTTCAACATAGTATCTGTAACAAAAGGAAAGATGACATTAAAACCATTTAAATGAGAAGTTTAAGAAACTACCCTCACATATTTCTAGGGGCATTGGCGTGTTGCTAGACGCTAACCTTTGCTTGTATAATTACTTGATTATTATAACGTCGCAAGTGGGAGCTGTTGGAGTGTGCTCGTGTCATAATAAATAATTATATGGCTAGACATATGTGAGCCTATGGGGTCACACACTTATACACAGAGACACCATTTTATAGATTGTATTTATCGTATTTACAATATATAAATGACTACGTAACTTGGGATCAATAACGGGCCACTAATCACTAAGCTTGTACTTAGTGTATTGGATTGGACATAACAAATGGGTAAGCCCATTTGTAAGCCCTTATGGATGGCCTAGGGAGGAAAGGGACAAGATGAGAAAATACAAGGGGCTAAGTGTTACTTACATGTTGATAACTACTAATGATTTGGTCATTAGGAAAGAATCAATCACAATAAACACTTACCAGCTTTCTCTCCTCCTTTCTCTCACTAATAACCACGAAATAAAACACTCCCATATTAGGGTTTTGTGTTTGGATCTCAATCTAACCTTATTCTATTGTATTTCAAGGCTAGATCGTATGTTACGGGGTTAAGACTAGCATCGGGTGGTGATTGATGACGTGTAGTGTGTTTCCATCATAGAAGTGATCAACCTTATTGATCACTTGGTTTCTTGATCCATTCATGGGTGGTGATATTGGTGGTGACTTTGTTTGTGACTCCCGGTGCACGCTGCAAAGGTATAACTATCTTGTTTATCTTATTGATTGATCATATGGCTATATGAGATCCGTGTGGGTGATGTTGTTCCGCTGCGTTTATTTGATTCTTATATATTTTATATTCATACATCACCTATAAAAGCTAGTGGGAGTGATAATGTAACTTTCCTAATTCTTTATGTTGATGACATATTGATCATGGGAAAAGACATTCCAAGTTTGCAAAAGGTTAAGGCATATTTTGGAAAATGCTTTTCTATGAAAGATTTAGGAGAAGCTGCATACATTCTGGGAATCAAAATCTATAGAGATAGATCAAGGCGGTTAATTGGATTAAGTCAAAGTGCTTACATTGACAAAATATTGAAAAGATTCAATATGCAAAATTCCAAGAAAGGATATTTGCCGATGGAAGTAAAACATGGCTTATGTAATGAGTTTTGTGCTTCAACACCTGCTGAGGTGGCTCGCATGAGTAAAGTTCCTTATGCTTCGGCTGTAGGATCTATTATGTATGCGGTCAAGTGCACAAGGCCAGATGTGGCGTTTGCTCAAAATATTACCAGTCAATTCCAACAGAATCCAGGTGATAAACATTGGATTGCTGTTAAGCATATTCTTAAGTATTTAAGGAATACAAAAGATATGTTTTTGGTATATGGTGGAAATCCATCTGCAGAACTTTGTGTTACAGGTTTCTGTGATGCATCTTTTCAAAGTAATAAAGATGATTCGAAGTCTCAGACGGGTTATGTCTTTGTTATCAATGGAGGAGCTGTAGACTGGAGGAGCAAGAAGCAGAGTACAATTGCGATGTCTGCAACAGAAGCTGAATACATTGCTGCTTCAAAAGCTGCTATGGAGGCTGTTTGGATTAGGAAATTCGTTTCTGGGCTTGGTGTTATGCCTTCAATTGAATTACCTATTAATATGTATTGTGACAATTCTGCTGCAATCATATTTACCAATGAACCTGGAGTCATGAGAGGCACCAGACATTTTCTACGGAAGTATCACTTTGTTCGTGAAAAGGTTGACGAAGGTGAAATAAATCTGTTGAAGGTTCACACAGATGAAAACTTAGCTGATCCGTTCACTAAGGCTTTGGCGAAAGAGAAGCTTTATGAATTAGCCAATGGAATTGGACTTAAATTAGCTAGTAGTTTCATGCATAACTGTGATTAGTATTTGGATAAAGGATATTGTAAACAATTATTATTTAATGAAATAAAGTATGTTGGTATGTTTATTTCTATTGTTAATTATTGTTGTCCTATTTTTGCATGTTTAAATCCATGAATAAGAGTTATTCTAAATTGTCCGTTGTCAGTTAATAATATGGGAATATTATTAAATTAAGACAAATCTGAAGTTGATATAATATACTTGAGTATATTGATGCGTAGACATGTCATTTCAGATGATAGTCGATGATACAGAATATAGGACTTATCCCAACTATATGATGTTACTTTATGGATCTTGTCATTAAGTAAATCATAAGAAGTTATCCTTAGACTTGAGATACAAGATAACGGTCATGAATGTAGTACATTTTTGTGGAACAACTTAACGCTATACGTAACTGGTAGTCATAAGGGTTGTTTTCGGAAGTGTTACAAAGTTTGTGTGTTTTGCTTGTAATCAATAAAGAATTTGTTCCTTCAAATTAATTTTTGGAGTTTTAATACTGCTGGGCCCCTCGTAGGGTTGTCAAGGTGTTTGCGTGGCCACGCCCAAGGTCTTTCTTGAAAGGTTCAAAAGATTTGGTAATCTTGTCAATTTCTAAAAACGAGAAACAGAATGGTTAATTAAGGAATGACCTAGATACATATCCTTATTTAACACGGTATTAGAAACAAAGGGATAATAATAATGAGAAATCATTAAAAGGTTTTCCAGGAGCCTTACTCAAGTTGTACTAGAGGCATTGACGTGTTGCAAGACGCTAATCGATGTGATCACACTATTATGATATGTCTAAGTGGGAGCTGTTGGTTTTATAGACAAAATAATAATAGTCGTGTGTTAGGATCGAACTTGAGATCACGGGATTGCACACAATACGTATGAAGAGAAAATGTAATAATTATTTATAAGATGTTATAATTAATTATTAAACACAAAACAAATAATAATAATTAGTATTATTGATTAATGACTAATTATTTATTAAACGAGGATTAGGAAAGTAATTACTAGACAAAACATGGAAACAAGAGAAGGTTCAGGAATCCCCTAGGGGGTGCCATAGCCGATCGGCCCAAGGGGGTAAACCCACCTCCATTGTGCCTTGAGCTCCAAGTTTTGTGTAGTATATAAGCAAACCCAAGATGTAGGTTTTTCTCATAACTTGTACACACACATCTTGGTGTTTTCTTCTCCTTGTCTTTCCTTGGTCGATCCAAAACCGAACACCCCTAAGGGTTTCGATTTTCTTGCATCTAAAAAAGGGTTTTGTGTTTTATTACTTGCAAATACTTTTCTTGAATTAGTACGTGTGTACAAGAACGTGAATCAAACACACTATTGTTTGATTCTTGGATTGAATTACAAAAAGGTAAGGGGTAATTCTTATAATCCTTATAAACCCTAATTAGGGTTCTTGGTTCCGGAAGATTGCATTGATTCTTGTTCGGGCTAGAATCACTACGGTATGTTTACTATTTAAATTAATGATTAATTAATTACATGTTATTCGATCTATTATAATTGCTTCCGCTCATGCTCACTTTGATGTACTTGGTTTATTAATATGAATGTCATGATGTAATAATTCCAACAGTAAGTGGATAGTGTAAGGTGAGATAATAGACCCCTTATAGATACCCCTTCTACCCGTGCTTCTTTATGGTGCTCATTTTCTTTAATTGAAATAGAACTTCTGAATTGGTAGTTTGCTAGTCATACTACTATACTACCCTAAATTTATTGTAGGAAGCTGTTGAGAGTGACTTTCCAGATCTTTTTTTGTTGCAGGTGACTGGAAATCCATGTCTTTTGGTGTATAAAGTTGGTTACAGAAAAAAGAAATCAGACCAAAGATTAATTTAATACTTCACACCCTCAGCCACAATTTCCATAGTGCTACAAGTGTAGTTCGTGCACCACTAAAATTACTGATTAAACCAGGGGTTAATGCAAGCGATGTAAGTTTTCATTCATAAAGCGATGAATTTAAAGTTATAATATGTTTTTGAACAAAGCAGTTGGGCTATGTTGGGCTATGTTGTTAATGTGTGCGAACATTTACCAAATTACAGGGTGTAGGTCTAATTGCCGCAGTGGGTGATGGAGTTAAACATCTAAAAGTTGGCACGCCGGCAGCAATCATGACGTTTGGATCTTATGCTGAATTTTCCATGGTATATGATCCGAGTATATTTTATTTTTTAGACAAAATTTCACGTTTTGTCCTAATGTTTGTACATAAATTTCACATGTCGTCCTTTAGTGTTACAAATTACACGGCCCATCCTAAATGTTGAGATTTGGTAACACCCATGGTCCTTTAGTGATTGGTTTTACTTTTCGAAGCTTTAAAGGACATCAAGAGAGAAGATTTTACTGTGAATTTTAGATTTGTATTGTTTCTTACTGTCGCATTAACCATTTATCTCATGCTATCATTTGAATACTTTTGCTAGATTCTTATAGAATTTGTTGTTTGAAAAAACATGTTTCCAAGTAACAAACATTATAAGTTGATAATCAATTTGTGCATAAACTCTGTATCACGCAGTGTAATAAGCAGCACTGCAGCAGTCGGTGGAGCTTTTGCATCTACTTGTTAATTTACCCTTTAGTGTACGTTTACAGGAATTCTTTATGACAGGTGTGACACTTTTGTTCAGGAGCCGCCTGATGCAAGGAAACCAGATATAAGATGGAGATTTTATGTTTTTAAAGGTGGCGAATCACTTAACGGTAGGCTTGCCCCTTTTCATTAGTTTTACTTTTTTAAAAGTTTTGGTTCTAAATAGTAAGAATATGCTATTGTTTCACTAACAGTTTTAGTTTTAAACAGGTCCCTTGTATGTGCATTGTCAAACCTGTTATCTTTTTGGGAGAGAAAGAAGGGTAGCAGACATCCCTACGGATCATCCATCATTCAGTATTCAGCATGCTGTCCTCCAGTACCGGTATAATAACCTTGTGAAGTCAGTTGATCTTTTTAATTTTTTCTCAGGCAAGTTGATAAGGAGCAACCTGACGACATGTTAGCTAAGGAAATCAAGTAAGAACACTAAATCTCTATTCTATGTTGTTTCACTTCAGTGACTCTGTGAGCAATTGAATTCTCTTGAGCATGAAGTTTATATATTCACTAATTGATTTTAGGCCATACATCATGGATTTGGAAGCACGAACAGGACCTTCATAAATGTAAGTAGACATAATGATTTTCTTGATGATATGAAATCTTGGTGGTACTCAGTAATTTAGGCCTTTCAGGGTTGCAGATTTGACCCGTTTACATCCAATCTAAAAGGTGGGTGTTGGCTAAAGCATAATCCTCGATGGTTAAATGGGTAGCATTTTAAACTTTGCTATATGGGCTGATCACTTTAAAAGTCACCATTCACCAAGGTGTTCTCAAATGTTATAAATCTCCTAATAAAGTGTTATCAAACTTATGAGTACATTGTATACCGGTATTACTTTTATAAAAGAGTGTTTCATTGCCCTTAAAATAGAATTAGAAAATATGAATATTATATAAGTTCAAACCGAATGTTCCAAAAAAGTGTTGATGGGTCGGGGAAACCTGACTTAACCTGATTGGATGTTGACTTGTTACTGAATCTGCATATATTTAGCCACCTTTGCTCACTAAGTGTAATTTTCAACACATTTACCTAAAATTTGGTTGATTTTAGTTATATTTTACATCTAACGGGTCAAATGGGTTAACTGTAAGAACTTGGTTAAAGTGGAACGGGTATAAGGGATCTCCTACGTCGATGTACATGCTTACAACAGCTCATATCACTTACTTCCAGAAAAAAAAATAAATAAATAAATAAAATAAAATAGATTAGTATATTTGGTAGCATAGTTTTTGTATCATTTTTTTATACATTGTCATTTGTTATGTGTACAAATAAGAAAAATGGACTAAAAAAGGTTTGTGGTTCAACCCATTTTGACCCATTACTCAACCCGCCCGATTTTGCAACTCTAATTGTTGGTATGGGCTTATGTATATAGGTACCCTCGAACACATTCTTCCTGTCGCAAGACCAGACCACGAAGTTGTCGCCATGCTTTTACTTCTGGACTTATAGCATCTGTCTCTGTAGGAAATGGTGACCATCTCATTTTACCCGTGCTTCTGGACAAAATTTGGTATTAAGTACATGTAATGCTTGTGGTACTCGATAATGGTTTTTGTATGATATTGTATTAAGACCTAACTTTGATATGCATTGTAATATGATGACGTCACACATTTTGGAATCATATACTGGAAGTTCTAGATTTGGAATTATATACTGGAAGTTCTGGAATTTAGATTCGGAAGATTAATGACACCGGTGCATAAAATTGTCAGAATTGGTTACATAAGGAATGATGACTCTGGTCCTTTGAGTTATGATTATTTTTAGAAATCAACCCTGTAGTTTTGAAAGTTTTAAAAGAGGCCCTGAAATTTAGTTTGGTGTGTGGACTGTATTAGAGGTCTGACAGTCCTTTTAGTTATTACATTGTTTTGGAATGAGCCTTGTGGTTTTATTAATTTTAAAAGAACCCCTAGACATAGATTACAGTTCAAAATTCATTTTTATTTACGAATTATGAACATTATGTTGAATATATAAAGCGATATACTATACGAGTTACTAACTTATTAAAATATACGTTGGACTACAAAACTTACTGAAGACAATACTTAAGCTGATAAACTTTTAAAATTTTACCCACAAATCACTTGTTTTTACGCTTAGTTTTATAAAGAGATCTGAATATCAAGTGAAAAAAATAAAGGAATAAATGAATAAGAATGCAAAATTCTGTCACATCCAAATATGTTAAAACTTTTTATCTATAGTTAAGCATGTAAAACTTTGACAGTCATTGTGTCCTAATCACTTAATCTAAAAATAGTGAAAGTCTATGCATTTGTCAGGCTTCATACGTCTTGCATAGCCATTTGTAGGGTTACATTGATCACAGTCAAAGTACAAAAAGCTAACAAAAAACCATCGAACAACCACAAATAGGATTATTACTCTACACTATTGCAATATTCTACACTAACAAAAAAAAGTTTGCAATATTTACATGGCTAAACCTAAATTGAATTTTTACATGACCAATATTACTTTTACGGAATGAAATGTCAAATGAATATAATAAACAACGTAATGGAATAAATGATGTAATGTAATGATTTATTACCGTTATTAATTATGTTTGGTTGGTATAATAGGACGTAATGAATTGTAAACATTCCATGAATACTTGTATTGTTGAAATTAAGTTTTTTAAGGTATTTAAAGTTGGGAAAGTGTGTTTAAATTAATTGTACATTTACCTTATATCGTTGTATTACTAAGGCGGTCGAGGGCCGATTAGCGATTTTTGACCGATTAATCGGCCGATTTTCTTGACTTGGCCGATTACCTTGGAAATCCTTCTAAGTTTCAGGGCCGATTACCGATTAATCGCCGATTAATCGGCCGATTCGGCCGATTTTTGCAACACTGTAAAATAGTAAGATAAGACTACTTTATAACATGCGATAAATCCTAGCAAATTGAAATCTAAACGAAAGATGCATAAAAAAGAGAAAAACAAAGCTCAAGACTCGAGAGTTACCTATCCATAACAAAAAAAAATAAAAAAAATAATAAAATAAATAAAAAAATCGTTGCAAAATATAAACTAATGCGATGATGTTGATCTATATGAAACTCACGAGGGCATGAGTTATCGTTCATTTATTTGTTTGTGTTTTTTGCTAATAGGTGACAATCGATGAATTAATAACTGACCTCAAATTTGAATATAACTATCCTGTCCAAGGCTTATTATTGGGTTTGAAGGAAGGCTTTGTAACACCCCCAATTCATGATGCAGCGGAATTCGAACTGGGTGTTACTTGACGGCACAATAGTCACAATAATAGAAAACGAACTCCAATTGAGTCGTTTTAAAAGATGTATCATTCAAAATTATATAAATATCAGAGGTTACAAAATGAGGTCCCAATTGGTTCCATGTTTACAATGTATAATAAATGTGTTTTTGAATGATAAGTAAATTTATAGCCCTCTTGAGTATCCGTGTCCTTCCGTGCCATCCTTGATCGTCATGAACCTGAAATACATGCTTGAGAGGTCAACACAAAGGTTGAGTGATATTCATAGAGTTTGTTAAATCGTTTGAACACAATGTGTTGGTAGTTAAATCGTTTGAACACCATAATCGTAGTGTTTGTAGGTAAATCGTTTGAACACCATAATCGTAGTGTTTGTAGGTAAATCGTTTGAACACCATAATCGTAGTGTTTGTAGGTAAATCGTTTGAACACAATAATCGTAGTGTGAGCTGTAGACTCACACCAATGTTTGGAAAACAAAACAGGTAGGCTACGTTATTATACGCCCATAAAATGTATTATACACTAAGCTTATGAAACCAAAACGTTAACGTGTACCAATATCGATTGGCAGATTTATCCCGGTAGGTACTTTGCCGTCATACCTAATGTCTCAAATATTAATGCATTTGTTTGAACTAATCAAAACAAATGGGATTCGTCAATCCCAATAGGCCTATTCACAATATTCGCGCTCACTTGCAAGTAACCCTCGCAAGTGATTAAATGGTTCATACTAAGGGATCTTGGTTTGGCAAGGATGTTACTTAGTGATAATAAAACATAGTCGAATAACATACAGTAGAAAGTATTGTTTTCGAGTAGAAAAATAATAGCATGTATTCCCCCCAAGGGTTTGTAAAACATTGAAGTAATGTAAAGTGGGGCTATGAACTCACCTTAAGTAAGATAGCAAGTAATGAATGTAACGGTTGAATCGTGAAGGTTTCTACGAGCAACCTATAATAGAATGTCGCGACTTAGGATTGGAGTAAAGAATATGAAGTAGTGCCTATATATATATCTTGCATTTAGTCCATGATGTGGTATGATGTATATTGTAAGTCTTTGAAAGTAATGATTCATGAAACATGTATGTTTTGTATATCGTTTACTACCGTTCGGGCCGACATAATTCAGAAGTCATGTTAGTAAGCGTTCGAGGAGCCAGGACACTTTAACTCGTAAATCCACAACTCAACTCGACGGCTTACATAATGAACTCCTCACATGAGGCTCCCTACTATTGTAGTAGTTGATGAAATATATAGATATAAGTTTTGATCCGAAAAGTTACATGTCCGATATTTGAATAAACTTAGGAAAGTTTATTAGTACAGGAAGATTGTTATGAGGGGTAGTTTCATAAGTCTTGAATGACCATTTTATCTTGGTAATATCTCATGGTTTCCTTTTAGTGAAGTAGATCCAAATTGCTTGTTCATGTTATCGCCTAATTCATTGTTTCATGTTTACACCTATGTAAATTGGTATGGTCATTTCGTCATGGCCTAGCCATGACCTTTGGTCCTTGTTCCAAGGTCATGAGACTCAACCTTGGTTCTAGTCATGTTTGTGGTCTTGATTATAGGTCATAAGACCTCTTGTTCCTTTCAAAGTATAACCATAATCTAGTGACTTTCGCCTAAAAATGGGCTGTTTAGAATTTGAAGAATTTTATCACTCGGAAAGCGTTTTAGGGCTCGAGCTTCTTTGTTCCTGAACGAAAACGGCGTTCCGGACAACTTTCGTGTTTTAACTTTTTGATGAATCGGACCAGAAGTGGGACTTTCAAAAAGTCAGAATGCGATTCAGGAGGTTTAGGCAGTTTTGCCGGAAATCTTTGGTAACTTCAAATGGGCGTAACTTTTGACTCGTATACTCGTTTTAGGTGGTTCAAATTGCTATGGTTTCCTTGTTAAGTCCTCTACTGTAATATGTAATGATCTAACATCATATTTTTACCATTTTGATCAAGTCTTACCAAGAAAGTCACTAGTTTACTTGTTTTAGTAACTTGTTGTAACAATCAATAACAATAACTTGTTTTGGTCATTTTTATACATCATGGACATGATAACAAGACAATATATAGCACAAATAATATGTAAATAACATGAACATGATTATTTAACAAGAATCAAGTTAGGGTTTGGCTCACAACTTTTGGCTTTCAAAGATGAAAGGAAGTTAACATGTAAGGATAGGACATTGATAGACTTGCTTCAACCCTTTGTCACTTCATGCAATCTTTCTACCCTTGGTATTCTTGAAAGATGGATGATGAAGGTTTAGGTGAAATGAGTGGATTTAAACTCAAGAGAAATCACCAAGTATATGAGGTTATGGAAGTGTTTGATGAAGGATAACCTATCTAAGGTTTCTACCTTGAAGAATCACTTGAATCTTGCATGAAACTTGGAAGGAATTAAGCTAAGATGAGAGTGTTTGTGTGTGTGGAAGTGCACGGCACAAAGGGGCAAGGGGGAGGCTTTATATGCCTTTGAGGAGGTAACTTTCCTTGACTAGTCAACACTTGGTGAGCAAGGTTAACACATGGATGAAATCTAAGGGTTCAATGCATAAGATTGAGCCACATAGTGTGAATACCCCCCCCCCCTATGGCGGTTCACAACTCTTGGAGAACAAGTGTGGACTTTTGATGATATTATCCAAGATATCTAGTTAGTTTTGACTCCGGGAAATGCCAATCGTAAATGATTAAGCCTCAAAACATAAAACCGGGTGTCGTAAAATTATGGAACTTGAAAGTATTGATAAACATGTCCATATGTCCCATAATAAAATATAAAATGAGTGGTAGGTTCTATCGGGTGCCAAAACCCTGCTAAAAACTGGAAACACGGGTCTAAAACGCGTAATTCGCGTAAAACGCTGAATATTGCGTGAAATTGAGAAAAGTAAAATGTTACTTTTCTAATGTTATAAAAATGATTTAAAATGACTTATAATGTCTAGACTGGGCTCAGTCTAGTGTCGGTTGGTATTAAATGTCTTTTAGACATCAAACCGTAAGCCTAAAAATCACGAAATGACTTATAACATCAAGGGATCATTTTTGGTCAATGGAGGAGGGAAAAAATATGTTGACTTTTTCTAATAAGTTGAAAACTCAAATCTTCTTAGAAACTCGTTTTGTGGTCTCACGGTTAATCGCCCAAATGGTTAAGCGTGCTCATGCGAGAGTAGTACAGGCATGGGTGACCTGCTGGGAAGTTTTTGGTCATGTTTTTCTCAGTCACGATTAATTCTCAAATAAATCATGAGTGTGTCAAACATTTTTCCGATGTGGGGTCACCTGACGGGGTTGAATTTCGTTGTACGTAGAATTTCTGATTGACGTTTTACCCTAAAACGTGTAATGTCGTGTAATTCCTTAATAACTTTCACGAAAATGATCTGACGAATGTCAAACATTTAATTTGCCATGGAAATGATTTATCACTCGATAAAATCAAATAAAAATCAACTTTCGGGAAAAAAAATGAATAGTAAAAGTGAATAGTGAAATTTTCCGGGAATGGTAATTAACCTGAAATTGTGAATTGTTACAGTCTCTACCCCTTACGGGGAACTTCGTCCCGAAGTTCTATGTGTGTCATATGTTGGAGTGGTGTCGATAAAGATGTGTGGTTACTTATGAGGACCAAAGTCTGGGATTTCCGGTAATGTAATTTGATTTGTCATTTCAGTGTATGGTGTAGGATGAGGCTTCCTTTTATGTAGGAAAGGTATGGTAATAGTCGAATATCAAAGGAAATTGATATAGCAGTCGAATATTAATAGGAATCGATATAGTAGTTGAATATCAAATAGAACTTGATATAGTTAAATATCAAAATGGAAATTGATATAGTTGTCAAGTATCAATAGCAATTGATATAACAGTTGAACAACAATAGCAATTTACATAGGAATCCAATAAATGGAAATTGATATAAGAATCGAATCATGGAATAAGCGTTGAACATGCGGTTGGACCAAGTCCTGTTTGAATTGTACGGCTGCCCATGCATATGGCTACATGGCTTCACAATAAGTTTGGTATGACTGCCCATGCATATGGCTACATGGCCCCGTAATGAGTTTGGTACGACTGCACATGCATATGGTTACATGGCCTCGCAACGAGTTTGTTTGTTATTGCACTATCATTATGAAAACCAAAATGTAAACCTCGTACTTATGGAAATTGGGATAGTTGTTGCAATCATAGCCTAGTAGGTAATCGGTTGTTGTACCTAGTGTTTATGTCATGGTTTGAAGCGATGTTGGTGAAAAGATAGGATTTCTTGTGGCGAATATAATGTAGGTATCATGCCATACCCGAGCAATGTAATGTAGGTATCATGCCATACCCTAGCAATGTAATGTAGGTTGACTTCATACTTATGTTATTTCGGATATAATTAAGCCCACTTGTTTATAATTCTTTATTTACATAGAGAGGCATCCCAAACAATGTAACTAAAGGAATATAAACGTATGGTTCGATGATTTATAATTTCTTTATTTAAATGAAAAGGCATCCCAATCCATTCAAATAAGGACATTATAAATCATCCTACTCAAGAATTCCCGACACAACATTCATACTTAGCCGGTGAGTTACAAGGTAGTGTATTACGAGATGATACTGGTGTAGCAAAAGTACAAGATGAATATTCAAACTTGTAAAGCTGATGAGGGTGCTTGTGGTGTAACTAAGGATGATTTGAGCTTTAAAAGTACATCAAAATCTGTAAATGAGCTTGTGGTTCCAACGGTTGTGAAGATAATGTTATGATATGTTGATGAATAAAAGTGTGTAGTGTATGCTTAACATTAATACTCTTAGGTATAGATGTTGAGTTTGCTTTAAAAATCTTAAGAGATTTTAAAAGTTTATGATGGAATGGTATCCTAAACAGGATGGTACTTCTACAGGATGAAGAGAATAATTGATAACTATCCCAAGATAGTAGTTCGGATTATCTCATAAATGAAAAATTTCAAGAATGAAATTAGGTAACACAAATAAGGTGTTAAGATTTCGCTGAGTGGTAAGACATTATCGTGTCTCTAGATTGTTTTAATGTATTCTGGTGGTTTATCGAGTTCATGTAGGAAATCAACCTAAACATAACCCTAGTACAACTACTCTCAGTATTTGAAAATTTTAAGTCGAATATAGTTAGTCAGACTATATTCCACTGTCCCTAGGTTAAATATAGGTGACTAGTCTATATTTAGCCAAGGTTCGATAAAATTTTCAAATACCTAAATTAGGTATACTTGTGATACGTCCGTTGCTTTCGGGAAACTGTCCACTAAACAAAGGCGATGTCAAACCATTCAGTTGCAAGTCTCGCCATAAGAGACTTGTAACGTATGTTTTCATATTCCATTGCATAGAAGGTAGTAAGGGTAGATACGTATGGAAAGGAAGTTTTAAGTAGTTCTAAAATAGAACATACTTGGTCAGGATCACGAACTTTTAATAATGAAGGTTTCATAAGAAAACTTTGATGAATGTAGAGAAAGTTCAGCTTTTGTCGATGATGGATTTGTTTGTCCTTTAGAAATCTCATATTTCTTGTTTTGAAATCGATAGATTGTGACGGGTTTTTGATATCATAAGAAATGATATTAATGATGTGATGGAATAATTTTAGAGACCATTTGCACAAAACACAATGTCTCGGAAGTAGGTTAGACCATTGTGCAATTCACAACGTCTGGGAAGTAGGTTAGGCCATTGTGTGACTCAAAACATTTGAGAAATGATTAAGACCATTGTATCATACAATGTCTTGGAAAATGAATGAGACCATTGTATCTCACAATGTCTTGGAAAATGAATGAGACCATTGTATCTCACAATGTCTTGGAAAATGAATGTTGGAGTAGGAACATGATTGGGAGAGTGTGGCTGTGCCGAAATGCCTTAGAATAGGCATACACAGATATGTTTAGTCCATTGTTTAGATAAATGATTGAAAATAAACCGAGTTTATATATCAATATTCTAATATGTTCATGTAGCATAAAATGCCTAGTGTGTATATATCAATATACTTATGCTTGCGGAGAAATGCTCAATTATGTTTAGGGTACATATATCAATATGCAATTATGTTTGTGTAGCACAAAAATGTCTACGGGGAAATGCTCAAAATGGGTATATATGAATATACTAATATGTTTGTGAAGCATAACATGCTTACTAAGTCCATAATCGTCTGGAGGATGGAAGACACGGAGAGCGGAAGGCTATAAAATGTTTTTGCTTGTACATGTGTGGTTATAGTTTAGGTCTCAATTAGACCCGTTTCTCTATAACCATGGCTCTGATACCAATCTGTAACACCCCCAATTCATGATGCAGCGGAATTCGAACTGGGTGTTACTTGACGGCACAATAGTCACAATAATAGAAAACGAACTCCAATTGAGTCGTTTTAAAAGATGTATCATTCAAAATTATATAAATATCAGAGGTTACAAAATGAGGTCCCAATTGGTTCCATGTTTACAATATATAATAAATGTGTTTTTGAATGATAAGTAAATTTATAGCCCTCTTGAGTATCCGTGTCCTTCCGTGCCATCCTTGATCGTCATGAACCTGAAATACATGCTTGAGAGGTCAACACAAAGGTTGAGTGATATTCATAGAGTTTGTTAAATCGTTTGAACACAATGTGTTGGTAGTTAAATCGTTTGAACACCATAATCGTAGTGTTTGTAGGTAAATCGTTTGAACACCATAATCGTAGTGTTTGTAGGTAAATCGTTTGAACACCATAATCGTAGTGTTTGTAGGTAAATCGTTTGAACACAATAATCGTAGTGTGAGCTGTAGACTCACACCAATGTTTGGAAAACAAAACAGGTAGGCTACGTTATTATACGCCCATAAAATGTATTATACACTAAGCTTATGAAACCAAAACGTTAACGTGTACCAATATCGATTGGCAGATTTATCCCGGTAGGTACTTTGCCGTCATACCTAATGTCTCAAATATTAATGCATTTGTTTGAACTAATCAAAACAAATGGGATTCGTCAATCCCAATAGGCCTATTCACAATATTCGCGCTCACTTGCAAGTAACCCTCGCAAGTGATTAAATGGTTCATACTAAGGGATCTTGGTTTGGCAAGGATGTTACTTAGTGATAATAAAACATAGTCGAATAACATACAGTAGAAAGTATTGTTTTCGAGTAGAAAAATAATAGCATGTATTCCCCCCAAGGGTTTGTAAAACATTGAAGTAATGTAAAGTGGGGCTATGAACTCACCTTAAGTAAGATAGCAAGTAATGAATGTAACGGTTGAATCGTGAAGGTTTCTACGAGCAACCTATAATAGAATGTCGCGACTTAGGATTGGAGTAAAGAATATGAAGTAGTGCCTATATATATATCTTGCATTTAGTCCATGATGTGGTATGATGTATATTGTAAGTCTTTGAAAGTAATGATTCATGAAACATGTATGTTTTGTATATCGTTTACTACCGTTCGGGCCGACATAATTCAGAAGTCATGTTAGTAAGCGTTCGAGGAGCCAGGACACTTTAACTCGTAAATCCACAACTCAACTCGACGGCTTACATAATGAACTCCTCACATGAGGCTCCCTACTATTGTAGTAGTTGATGAAATATATAGATATAAGTTTTGATCCGAAAAGTTACATGTCCGATATTTGAATAAACTTAGGAAAGTTTATTAGTACAGGAAGATTGTTATTAGGGGTAGTTTCATAAGTCTTGAATGACCATTTTCTCTTGGTAATATCTCATGGTTTCCTTTTAGTGAAGTAGATCCAAATTGCTTGTTCATGTTATCGCCTAATTCATTGTTTCATGTTTACACCTATGTAAATTGGTATGGTCATTTCGTCATGGCCTAGCCATGACCTTTGGTCCTTGTTCCAAGGTCATGAGACTCAACCTTGGTTCTAGTCATGTTTGTGGTCTTGATTATAGGTCATAAGACCTCTTGTTCCTTTCAAAGTATAACCATAATCTAGTGACTTTCGCCTAAAAATGGGCTGTTTAGAAAACGGCGTTCCGGACAACTTTCGTGTTTTAACTTTTTGATGAATCGGACCAGAAGTGGGACTTTCAAAAAGTCAGAATGCGATTCAGGAGGTTTAGGCAGTTTTGCCGGAAATCTTTGGTAACTTCAAATGGGCGTAACTTTTGACTCGTATACTCGTTTTAGGTGGTTCAAATTGCTATGGTTTCCTTGTTAAGTCCTCTACTGTAATATGTAATGATCTAACATCATATTTTTACCATTTTGATCAGGTCTTACCAAGAAAGTCACTAGTTTACTTGTTTTAGTAACTTGTTGTAACAATCAATAACAATAACTTGTTTTGGTCATTTTTATACATCATGGACATGATAACAAGACAATATATAGCACAAATAATATGTAAATAACATGAACATGATTATTTAACAAGAATCAAGTTAGGGTTTGGCTCACAACTTTTGGCTTTCAAAGATGAAAGGAAGTTAACATGTAAGGATAGGACATTGATAGACTTGCTTCAACCCTTTGTCACTTCATGCAATCTTTCTACCCTTGGTATTCTTGAAAGATGGATGATGAAGGTTTAGGTGAAATGAGTGGATTTAAACTCAAGAGAAATCACCAAGTATATGAGGTTATGGAAGTGTTTGATGAAGGATAACCTATCTAAGGTTTCTACCTTGAAGAATCACTTGAATCTTGCATGAAACTTGGAAGGAATTAAGCTAAGATGAGAGTGTTTGTGTGTGTGGAAGTGCACGGCACAAAGGGGCAAGGGGGAGGCTTTATATGCCTTTGAGGAGGTTACTTTCCTTGACTAGTCAACACTTGGTGAGCAAGGTTAACACATGGATGAAATCTAAGGGTTCAATGCATAAGATTGAGCCACATAGTGTGAATACCCCCCCCCCTATGGCGGTTCACAACTCTTGGAGAACAAGTGTGGACTTTTGATGATATTATCCAAGATATCTAGTTAGTTTTGACTCCGGGAAATGCCAATCGTAAATGATTAAGCCTCAAAACGTAAAACCGGGTGTCGTAAAATTATGGAACTTGAAAGTATTGATAAACATGTCCATATGTCCCATAATAAAATATAAAATGAGTGGTAGGTTCTATCGGGTGCCAAAACCCTGCTAAAAACTGGAAACACGGGTCTAAAACGCGTAATTCGCGTAAAACGCTGAATATTGCGTAAAATTGAGAAAAGTAAAATGTTACTTTTCTAATGTTATAAAAATGATTTAAAATGACTTATAATGTCTAGACTGGGCTCAGTCTAGTGTCGGTTGGTATTAAATGTCTTTTAGACATCAAACCGTAAGCCTAAAAATCACGAAATGACTTATAACATCAAGGGATCATTTTTGGTCAATGGAGGAGGGAAAGAATATGTTGACTTTTTCTAATAAGTTGAAAACTCAAATCTTCTTAGAAACTCGTTTTGTGGTCTCACGGTTAATCACCCAAATGGTTAAGCGTGCTCATGCGAGAGTAGTACAGGCATGGGTGACCTGCTGGGAAGTTTTTAGTCATGTTTTTCTCAGTCACGATTAATTCTCAAATAAATCATGAGTGTGTCAAACATTTTTCCGATGTGGGGTCACCTGACGGGGTTGAATTTCGTTGTACGTAGAATTTCTGATTGACGTTTTACCCTAAAACGTGTAATGTCGTGTAATTCCTTAATAACTTTCACGAAAATGATCTGACGAATGTCAAACATTTAATTTGCCATGGAAATGATTTATCACTCGATAAAATCAAATAAAAATCAACTTTCGGGAAAGTTTCGGGAAAAAAAATGAATAGTAAAAGTGAATAGTGAAATTTTCCGGGAATGGTAATTAACCTGAAATTGTGAATTGTTACAGGCTTCACATGAGCATACTTATAATTGGGCTTTTCATAAACTGGCCGAAAATGTATGTTTAGTGAAACGATTTATAACTTATACTTGAAGCCGAAAACATTAGTTTATTTTTTCATAAAATTGTTTTAAAATCACCTAAAAATAAATCTATTTAAAATTATATATATTTCAAGTTTTTATGTGCTAATCTATAATAGTTTTAAAAATATTTAAGTAATTTGACTAATTATAAACAACCCTTATAAGCATGTTTTAGTTAACTTGTGCTTATGTAAGCTCATAGCTTATAAAAGATTCATAAAATTGCGTAAACTTATTTTAAAAAGCTTAAGCCTTTATAAGTCTATTATAACCATTGACATCCTAGTCATCCCATGATCGGTGTATTTTACATACACCTCATAACATGTTAATTACGCATTATTGCTTTATTATTCGTTGTTATACATGTACTTTGAGGGTATTTGGTGATTGTGTAGGTTATGCGCGAAAAGGAGCTAAAGTTGTGATATTACAAGTTTAAAATGAAGACAAGAAAGATTTGGATATTGTAACATTGTCTTGGTCATAACTTCTTCATCCAAGCTCCGTTTTAGGCGATTCAAAAGGCCGCGGAAAGATAAAAAGGAGAGCTGGACATTCAAAATATTATGATGCACGAAATTTGGAAGTTTGGTTGTGCATTTATCTGCTGGAAAAACCAACTCGTGGGTTGGACTTTTGAGCTATCAATATCATTGGGCCCTATGCTACTAATTAATTACTTAAAGCCCATGGTGTTGGACTTCGTTTATTCGGCTGGGAGTTGAAAACCACAAGGGACGAGTGCGGGTAATAAAGCCCAAGTTTTTTTTGGTTGGTTTGGACAGAAACGCAAAAAGGAGTTCAACCGGAAAGAAAAAACAAATAAATAAATAAAGCTTGAATTTTCCACATCGATTATATTCCCTGACAACACCACTTGATGAGTGGATTGGTAACTTGGCTAATTATTGATTTGTAAGCAAGAAAAATACATGATTCGACCAATAGAAAAAGAGGAGCTCAGCCACCATTCTTTTTGGGTCATTATTCATTAGAAGACTACAAATATATTCAGACTTATATATTTTTTTTCTTTCTCGGCGAATGTGTAAAGGACTAAGAGCACGTTTGGTAGAGAAAATTTGAGAGAGATGAAATGAAGCAGAGAACAGAAATTCAGGGAATAGAAATCAGTAGAGAATTTTTTTTGTTCAATTCCAATGTTTGGTAACAATAGAGACTTGACCCGAGAAATGCGAAAAAAAATATATTTTTTAAATAACAATTCTAAACAAAATTATTATTATTTTTTTTAAATAAAATTAGTTTTTATTATTTTAAAAATAAAAATTATAATATTCGTTATTTCTTTTAAAAAATATCTTTTTATTTTTTAAAAAATAACAATTTTGTTAGCATTAAATATTATATTAGAAAGTGATGGTCATTTTTATATTTGTAACTTTGTAATGTGTCTTAGTAGTTCTAGTTAAATGGGCTATGGACTTGACTATTCTAAGGTTCAATATGAAAATTGTAATCTTTATAAAAAGCCCATGTAAACCAAGTCCATCACCAAGCCCATCCAAGCCTTTTAGAGCAACATGTTTCTTGCATAAATACACCTCAAATGAGTCATTTGAGGTGTGTGCTTGAGTATGTATTGTGTGTGTTTTTCTTTCAATAATAGTTCCATTTCCATCTCTTTCTCTCTACATATACACGACATATATACATGTCAAGTCACCACCCTTACTTCATATTGTGCTTACATTGTGTGATAAAGTTGAGATATCTAAGGTCCTACAAGTGGTATCAATCGCCAAACAATGATTTAGGAGTGTTGGGAGTTTGTTTGTTTCGAGTTTTTTAGCTTACTACATGTTTTTTTTTCAAAAAAGTTCATTACTTCTCTTGTTTTTCTCGGTCTTTAACACTTTTTTTATTACAAACTAGTGTTATAAACCTTTTCTAACAAGAAATTTTCAATCTTTTTGAAATTTTATAGCTTAAAAAATTTCGAATTTTGTTTTGTACTTCTTTTCTAGAACACAAAAAAATTTCATAAAAATCATCAAGTTTGCAACTTTCTTCAAGTTTTGGTGTTTTTATAACTAGAAGTACAATAATCTTGGAATACAAACTTCATTTAGGTGAGCTTTTAGCAAAATCAAAATTCTGGCAAACTTTCTAGAACACACTTGTACCATCTTTCTAGAACACACTTGTCCCAACTTTCAAGAATACACCTCGTTGATCCTTAAGTGCTACCGTTGCTTACTCGGTGTTTCTCTTGCTTGTATAAGTGAGAAAACACTTCGACTCGTGGTAAACTCTCTAAATTGTATAATTTAGAAAGTTTTGGTGCATATTTTCAAAATTTCTGAAAACTTTCGAGAATTCTGAAATCTTTCGAGAACCCATATTTTCGAAAATCCTCATAGTTTCGAGAATACTCAAAGTTTCGAGAATACTCAAAGTTTTGAGAATCCTCAAAGTTTTGAGAATACTCAAAGTTTCGAGAATCCTCAAAGTTTCGAGAACACATAAAAGTTTCGAGAACACACAAAAGTTTCGAGAATTTTGAAAAGTTTCGAGAATTTTGACAATTGTGAGGTTTTTGACGATCAAACTTCAAACGGCTATAACTTTTGAACCGTAACTCCGTTTTGGACGAAATACCTGTCAAAACGACCGTGAGACAGTGAAGAAGGACACGTTGAATCAATTTATTCATTCAACCCAAGTTTCGAAGCCTAAAAACGCTCCGGGAAGAAGTTATTGAGGTTTTAATGTTTTAGATCAAATTTTTCACCACAAAAACTTGCATCAGCTTACACTTAACTCAACTCCTATTTCGTTGGAACGATCCAAGAATCAACTTTATCAATCATTACATCATCAATGGCAACTCAGCAAGATATTCAAGCAGCCGGTATGGAAAACCGACCTCCCATGCTTGAAAAAGGTGGATATCTTCCATGGACAAGCCGCATGCTTGGTTACATCAAAACAAAGCCTGATGGTAAACTAATGATCAAATCCATTCAAGAGGGTCCATTTAAGCCAAGACAAGTTCAAGATGAAAGCAATCTGAATGATAAACCTCCTACTCACGCATTCATGCGTGACCAAACTGAAGAAGATTACACAGATGCAGACAGGAAGCTGATCGCCGCTGATGATATGGCAATGCATTTAATCCAACTTGGATTACCACGCGAGATCTTTGCTGCGGTCGACAGCTGTGAAACTGCTTATGATATGTGGGAACGGGTTAGAAGGATATGTCATGGAACAGAGATTGGGCAACAAGATGTTGAGAACAAACTTCTAACTGAGATCCACTAAAGGTGAACAGATTGAATCCTACTACACAAGGTTTTGCACATTAGTGAATGAGTTAATCAGAAACAAGTTGACACCACGAACAATTGCAACAAACATCAAATTCATCAATAACCTTCCAGAAGAATGGGGTCGTTATGTTACAATTGTCAACCAAACAAAGGATTTACATAAGGTGAATTTTGATCAACTCTATGATTTTCTGAAGCAAAACCAAGCTGAGGCTAATGAAGTAAGGAAAGAAAGATTGGAAAAGAATCATGATCCTCTCGCATTAATTGCTACTACACCAACACCGTTACCAGTGAACACACAACAACCATCATCATCTTCCACTCACAACTACATGCAACCATCATCCATTCAACAACCAACACCGGTCTACCAACAACAGTTCTACCTACAGTAACAATAACATGTTATTCCACAACAGCACTACCCACAATTCCAAGAACCCGAATTCACTGACAATGATGAAGCTACTGCAGCATTGACCCAAGCGTTTGCTTTTCTGTCAAAGGCATTCCAAGGACGTTATTCTACACCAACAAACAACAACCAAAGGATTTCATCGAACACTCGCAACAAGCAGTTTGCTCAGCCGAGTTTCAATATGGGCAACGGAGGCCAAATGGTTGGAGTTTATGGGAATCAGCAGGGATATGCTACTGGATTTCATATGGGTGATCAGAATATGCAGAATGCAGGTCAACATGCAGGGAATCAGTATGGTTAGTATGCAGGGAATCAGCTGGGTCAGTTTGTTGGAAATCAGAGGGGTCAGAATTTTGGTAATCAGGCAATGGGTAATCAGAATAGGAATGTTGCAACTCCAGTTGTTGGGAATCAGGGAAATGTGAATCAGGGTAATCCGGTAAAGTGTTTCAACTGTCAGGGTGTAGGTCATATGGCAAGGAACTGTCCTACTAAGCCAAACAAAAGAGACCCAAAGTATTTGCAGAAAGCATTGCTGTTGGCACAAAAGAATGAAGCAGGGTTTCAGTTGAATGCAGAGGAAAATGATTTTATGGTTCTTATGGATGACATGGAAGACAGAGAGGATATAGATGTGAACTGCATATTCATGGCAAATCTTCAAGAAGCTAAGTATGACACGAATTCTGACACACCTCCTGTTTATGACATCAATGCAGTTTTTGAGGTATCCAACTTCAACACATGTCACAATAATGATATATTTGATATGTCTCCTCTTGAGGAACATAATTCTGAGAAGCTAGCACCCAATTATGATAAATATCTGGTCAAGCCAAGTAGTAGCAATACTCCTTCAGCAACTCCAGATGTGAATCATAATGGAGGCTTCATTTCACAGCATGCTGGAATGATGAGGAAACACGTGCTTTATTTGAAACATTATTGAACAATTGCAACATTGAAATTGAGAATGTCAAAAAGGTCAATCGCGATGTTAAGTCCGTGAATGTTAAATTGACCGCTGAGCTTGAGAGTCACAAGAAAAACGTTAAAGCTTTTGAGTTTCATAACAAAATATTGTCAGAATTAGAAACTGGTTATCAAAATTCCGTATCAATGGAAAAACGTTTGCAAATCAAGTTTGATACACTTGATGTTAATTCTTTTAAGAAGATAAAATCTTTAAACACGGAAATTTCTTATTTACAAAACAAACTTTCTAAACAAAAATCAGCTTATACCAATATTGAAAAAGAAAGGGACGAGTTGAAAAAGGACTTTGCAAAGAAAGAAGATAAACTTTTGGACGAAATCGTAGAGTCAGAACACATGATTGCACATCTAGAGGAATTAGTGGTTAAGTCGGGTCAGTCAAGTCAAAGAATGAAAATGATTTCAAATCAAACTAATCCGATTTATCATACGAAACATAAAAGGGCACCGATTTATCATACGAAACATAAAAGGGCTCTTGGTAACACAACTCCTTGTAATCTCAAGAAAACTCAGCAAGAACATAATGTTTTGTATAATGGTAATGTGATTTACACCAAACATGATCCTCCCATCGTTCGGGATTCTGTGCAAACGATGGAACTTGTCGAAGAGAGCATAACTAAAATGAAACAAAAGGATTTGAAACCCATTGATTACAACAAATTGAACAAACTTTCAGGAATTACTTTTGTTCCACAAAAAGAACCATCAGTGTTCTCCATAAAACGACCTTTCTCGAAAATTTTTTCTAAAAAGATAGTTGTTTCCAAATCTCTTTCAAAAATGGAACAAATGTCTTCTAACAACACTTTTAATACAAGAAAGGCTAGAGACATTCTTGATGACATTAAAAAGAGAATTCAAACACTTCAAAATATTGTTAAATCTAAAACTACTATCAGTATTAACAACTGGCATTCTAGTTTTCATATCGAATAGAAAAAGGTGTTTGAAAACGAAATTACTATCCCACTGAATAACATCAGTGCGAGGGTAATCCATTTTGAAAATGCTTTCTTAAAAGAAACGACCGACTTTGTCAAGGACCACAAATCCCTGGTAAAAGAAGCTAATGAAACTCGTGAAAACATGAATGTTTTGGATAGGTTAAATGATTCTCTCTTCGAAGCTGTTCTGTCTACTGATATAATGTCTCATCATACAAACATATTCGGTTCAAGACGATGAAAGACTGAGAGCTGAGACCTCCGGCATTGTTTCCAAATATGAAAATGCTCTTATAAAGCTTGAAAAACAAAATGTGTCATGTTTTAAACAACTTGATCGAAAAAGTGAAGAATGCAAGTATAACAAACTGTCGTATGAGCGTGCATTCAAGAACATGAAAGAGCAAAATGATCTTTTGCGGGCTCATCTTGAAAGTCAAAAAGGGAAGGGTGAGGAAACTAAGTTTGCAAAACCATCGACTTCTGAGAAACCAAATGTTTCATACACGGTTCAAAAACCAAAAATGTCAATTTCAAGGTTTGCTCCAAAAGTCGATGAGAAAAAGGACTTGACCAAACCAGTCACTCCAACACCCTTGCCCATGCAAAGTGAAAATGAAAAGATTGTTGAAAAAGGAAAAGCGGTTGTCGAAACACCAAAAGTGATAGCACCTGGTCTTTTAGGATTAGTCCCACTAGTGCGTCTGCCTCCACATCTAAGACAAATGACAAGTGTAAAAAGGATAATTCTAAAGAGTCTAGTGATGCTAAAAAGGACAACAATATAAATCCTAACGCGTGTGCCTTACCTTCTACAGGATTAGAAAGCACCTCTAGGAGCAGCAGACTAAAGCCTAGGAGCAATACAAGGAACAATAGAGTCTCGCCTGCCTCTAAGAGTAGTTGCAAGAATAAATTTGAAGAAGTAGAAAAACACCCTAGGAATTTATCGCTTTGTAATAAGAGACATGTTTCATCTGAATGTAATGTCAAAAGTACTATTTCTAATGCATGTAATGACTCTGTTTGTTTAATATGAAAGAAATGTTTAATTAATGATGTTCATGATGAATGTGTTTCTAAGAATGTGAATGCTACGCCTGAACAGAAGAACGTTCCAAATGGAACTAGTGCTAGATCTAGATCTATAGAAAGACTAGTTGCTCGCTTTAGGTCTACCACTAGTAGTCGAATGCCTAGGAACTATCTGAAGTATTGTGTTTGGATACCCACAAGTAGAGAGTTCATACTCCAGGATGGCAAAATGAAAGTTGTTCAAAATAAAATTGTACCAACCTTTGATGAGTGTGATTCGAATGTTACCCCTAACCCAATGGAACCAAATTCAAAACGGTTTCCAAATACAAACTCTTCTGTTCTTGGCAGGTTATCGAAATATGTCTTTGGATCATCGACTTGGGTTGCTCCAAGCACATGACCGGGAATTTAAAGCTGCTGATCAATTTCGTCTGGAAATTCATGGGAACTGTACGCTTTGGAAATGATCATGTAGCAGCTATTCTGGGTTATGGAGACCTTCAATTTGGGAATTTTTTGATCACTCGAGTTTACTACGTCGAAGGATTGGGACACAACTTGTTTTCAGTCGGGCAGTTTTGTGATGCAGATTTAGAAGTTGCATTCAGGAGAAACACGGTTTTTGTTAGAAATTTGGTTGGTGATGATCTCTTAACTGGTAATCATGGTACAAACTTGTATGCTGTAGGCATCAACCAAATGGCTTCTACATCACCAATTTGTCTTATGATAAGGGCAACCGGAACAAAGTCCTGGCTGTGGCATAGAAGATTATCCCATCTCAATTTTGACACCATCAACAAGTTAGCCAAAGACAACATCGTCACCGGACTTCCTAAGTTCAAATACACCAAGGATCATCTATGTCCATCATGCGAACAAGGAAAAAGCAAAAGAGCATCATATAAACCCAAAACTGTACCTAGTTCGGAAGCAAGGTTACATATGATGCACATTGACTTATGTGGCCCAATGAGAGTTGAAAGCATTAATGGAAAGAAGTATATTCTTGTTATCGTTGATGATTATTCAAGATATACTTGGGTAAAGTTTTTGAGATCAAAAGACGAAGCACCAGGCATCATCATCACCTTTCTGAAGCGAATTCAAATGTTACTTCAAGCTCCAGTAAGGATTGTAAGAACAGATAATGGCACAAAATTCACTAATCAGGAGTTAAGAACTTACCTCGAAGATGTTGGAATTACACATCAAACATCAGTTGTCAGAACTCCACAGCAGAATGGGGTAGTTGAAAGAAGAAATAGAACTCTTGTGGAAGCTGCTCGCACAATGCTGATTTATTCTAGTACACCACTATTCTTATGGGCTGATGTTGTAGCCACTGCTTGTTTCACTTAGAACCGATCCCTAATCCATCCAAGATTTAATAAAACCCTATATGAGCTAGTGAACAACCGTAAACCAGACATCTCTTACCTTCACGTATTTGGCGGTTTGTTCTATCCGACGAATGACAGAGAAGATCTAGGAAAGTTGAAAGCTAAGGGTGATATTGGAATCTTCATTGGATATTCAGAAAACTCGAGGGCATTCAGGGTGTATAATAGAAGAACGAAAAGAATAATGGAGACGATGAATGTGAAGTTTGACGAGATTTCACAGATGGCTTCTGAGAGAATCGCTCTAGAACCCGCGCTTAATCCGATGGCTTCTAATCAAAACAGATTAGGACCCGCACCAAACATGCAGACTTCTTGAGACATCAGTTCAGGACTCGTGCCTAAAGGAGCTCATTCAACAAACACGGATAAACCTACAGAACAAGAACTGGAAAATTTCTTCGAGTTAATGTTTAATGAATACTATGGTGGAACTTCGACCAATGCATCTCAACAACATTCTGCTGCACCCGCTCAAAACCATCAACCACCAACACCACCACAAGATGCATCTACAACAATCGAAGCTGAAGCACCAAATACCTCAACGTCATCTACATCTACTCCAGTAACTCCAGTTATTGAAACTGTTCTACCATGAGTTGATGAGCAAAACCAAAACACAAATTTTCAAGAAGAACCAACAAATAATTCAAACGATGTTGTGTTAGAAGAAGAAGAATTATTTGAAAACCCATTTGCAACAGACTCTACTGAATCTTCTTCAAGGTTACAAGAATCATCTAACACACATACGTTAAACCCAAGGTACCCTTCTACACTCAAATGGACGAAAGACCATCCAATTGAACACGTTATTGGTGAACCTTTAAGGCCAGTTCAGACGAGAAGAAAACTTTCCACAGATCCTGAAATGTGTATCTACATTTGCTCTATAAGTCTCAAAGAACCAAACAACATTCAGGAAGCAATGGCAGAAAACCCATGGATAGAAGCAATGCAGGAGGAAGTTCTTCAATACCAGTTACATGATAGTTGGGAACTTGTTGAATGACCACTTGATATACGTATTCTTGATCTGAAGTGGTTGTGGAAGAACAAACTGGATGAGGAAATAACTGTAATTCGTAACAAAGCTCGTCTTGTGGCAAAAGGATATACACAAGAAGAAGGGATAGATTTCGAAGAATCATTCGCGCCTGTAGCTAGACTTGAAGCAGTCTGGATTTTCTTAGCCTATGCCGCTCATAAAAATATCACAGTCTATCAGATGGACATTAAGACAGCTTTCTTGAATGGAACTCTGAAAGAAGAAGTGTATATGAGTCAGCCAGATGGATTCATCGACAAAGATCATCCAGAGTACGTCTACAAGCTTAAGAAAGCCATTTATGGTTTAAAACAAGCTCCAAGAGCGTGGTATGATGAACTATCATCTTTCTTGCTCAAAAACAATTTCACCAAAGGAACGGTTGATGATACCTTGTTTATCAAAAAATTCAAAGATGACATTTTGATCGTTCAAATTTACGTCGACGACATTATTTCTGGATCAACCAATCCTAACCATACAAAACATTTTGAAAATCTCATGAAAAGCAAATTTGAAATGTCCATGATGGGGGAATTAAAATTCTTTCTTGGTTTACAAATACATCAATCCCCTCGTGGTATTTAAAATTCTTTCTTGGTTTACAATATACAATAGAGATTTTGAAAAAATATGGAATGGATAACTGTGATTCTGTTGGTACACCAATGGTCACTTCACCAAAAATAGGTGCTGATTTGTTTGGGAAACCCATCGATCCGAAGAAATATCAGAGCATGATCGGTTCTCTCATGTACCTAACTACTAGTCGACCAGATATTCAATTTTCTGTTTGTTTGTTAGCACGGTTTCAGGCAAAGCCTACCGAACTTCACCTCAAAGAGGTTAAACGGATCTTTCAGTACCTACAAAGCACCATTAACATGGGACTTTGGTATCAGAAGGATTCGGGGTTTAATCTAACAGCATTTTCAGATGCAAACCATGATGGTGATCAAGTTACAGCAAAGAGTACATCAGGTGGAGCACAATTTTGGGTGAAAAGCTAGTAAGCTGGTCGTCAAAGAAACAGGATTGTACTGCACTATCAACCGTCGAAGCCGAGTATGTGTCTCTATCTGCGTGTTGTGACTAAGTTCTTTGGATGCGGACACAACTCACAGATTATGGCTTTACTTTTGACAGAATACCTATGTATTGTGACTCAAAAAGTGCCATAGCCATCTCGTGCAATCCCGTACACCACTCAAAGATGAAGCTTATCAAAGTCCGCTACCATTTCATCAAAGAGCACGTAGAAGAGGGTACTGTTGAATTATTTTTCGTTAAGACTGATTACCAACTTGCCGATCTATTTACTAAAGCCCTTCCAAAAGAACGGTTTAAATATTTAGTTCGACGAATTGACATGCGAAGCCTAACTCCTGAGGAGCTAGAACGTCTTCCCGAATCTTCTTGAAAAATGTTTTCAAAATCGCTTCACTGTAAATATTTTTGAGAAAAACAAAATATAAAATTTGAAAAACCATCAAAAACAAAATAAAAAAATATAAAATTTCAAAAAATCCAAAAACAATATAAAATCAAAAAAATTCAAAAATATTCTTCTCACGACATGTCTCTCGTATAAATCAATATTCTGTACGTGTCTAGAAATGTCTTTCAACAATGATACGGACATGTACAGATGCTTGAACGGGAGTTCTTTAAAATGTTTTTCTAAAACATGTCGTTTCACTAATGTTTCTTCACAATGGCTTTCGTATACTTCAGTACGAAACCCGGTCATAAACGATGACTTCTGATTATTTTCAAATCAAGGACTCGGACGTTCAAAGATGAAATCATTTTCAAAAGTTTGAGTATAAACAAACGAAAAAGATTTCAAACATAAACTCGTTTTCAAAACAGAATTCTTGAGCACTTTTTCAAGATTGTTCAAAAGATTTCTCAAAATCTCACAAAATTAGTGCTCAAGATAACTCCTCCAAACCCTTAATTGTTTTAAAATGAGCTATCATTAAGGGGGAGTACAAAAACAAAAATGTTCCGAATTCATGCAAAATCAAATCTGTCTTTCTCTCCAAAAGCTTTTTCTCAATCAGTTGATATCAAAAATATCACGATATGCTATTTTTGAGGGGGAGAAGACATGATTAAAATTGTGATAAAAAATGTTTAAAGATTGTGGCTGAATCTCGAAAGAGCTAGACTCAGTTATAACCCTCTAATTGACGAAGCTCAAAATGTCTGTAATCGAAAATACTTGTCCTGGACGGGTAATAATTTCAAGCTGGTCTAACCAGTGATGTAAACGTGTCTCGAATAGGACTTGTCTAAGTAGAATGTACCAATTCGAGAAACTTTCTTTGGACTTGACCAGGCCGGGTAATAATTTCAAGCTAGTCTAACTAGTGATGTAAACGTGTCTCGAAGTGGTCTTGTTCACTGAAAGTAGATCAATTCTAAAAAGTGCAAACTCCTCACGCATGTGCAAACTTCTTAAAAATTCATGAGCACATGTGAAGGGGGAGTCCTTCAAAAATTGCAAAACTCTCAAAGTGGTAACAACAATGTGTTTTATTATCATAAACTCTTTGAAAGATTTTCACAAAAGGTTTTATGGCATGTGATCAATAAATCTAGGATAATCATGGAGTAATAAGGTGATTATGGTTAGGTTTATGTCCAATGATCCGCCAGAACCGGAGGGATCTACCCAAGGACAATGCCAATAGTTTAGAATTAGAAGTCCTTAGGTATGATTGAAAAAAGGAGAAAATGACAAAGGAGAAAGAAGGGGTTGAAGAATTAAAAAGAAAAGTTATGAAAAAGGGTGAAAAGAAATAGCCCTCCATATGTTCAACCTTAGGGCAGACACCGGGTTCAATTCGTATGCTACTGGTTGTTGCTAAGGTGACACCGGTATTGAAGACAAAGACGTCATGGACCCAGTGACGCACTGCACTTAACCTTCTAGCCACTCAAGTTCTCTTAAAAGAGCTTGTTTCATTCTCACGGGGAACCGGTGTAATCTATCGACCTGTCTCTTAGAGATGGTTGATATTGAAACAGGAGACCTCTCCTTAATCTCTGCACAGGAAACCAAATGTGCACTTATCGAGTCTAGAGCCTCGAGATTCATCAAAAGATCTCATAGGAACAAATGATACTTCTACACTGGTTGTTCAACATTATGGACGCCAAATGTAAACTTAAGAGTCCTACGCAGATCTTAGCAATCTGCCAAGAACATTTATGAGACGATTCACATTTGTGATTCTCAATGATTGAATGGAAACTCCTGCCAGGGTCAACATCAAGCAGCCCTGACAGCAGGTCACTTCGGTAATTCTTTATGGGTTACGCTTAGTGTTCGCTGTGGTTTCAGACGGTCTATAGTCGTGGAGTGATCCCCAGCGACTCACCCATTCATTGAGCTACTTAGTAGGTCTCGTTAGCTCCCTCGGGAGTATCCGAATTGGGAACGGCCTTGGTAAGGGTTAGAAGGAGTCTTCACACTATGCTGTTGACGATTTCAAATTCCTTATCTGTAAGTACCGGTTGTTTATTGCTAACTGTTTACCTGCAGCTATACATCATCTCTATGGCAAAAGATTCCACATGCTCATACATGCATCACGAAGTCAAAGGAAAGTTCTCACAAAGATCAAAGCAAAGAAAAGTTCAAAGAAAGATTCTACGCAATGTGAAAGAATCTACAGAAGTAAAGTGACAAAGATCGGTGTGAAAGAACAGGAATAACAAATGCATGTATCACAAAGACTAAAGATGTATGAGCATGTTGGAATGGCAGACAACCACCACAGACATAGAAGTGACGAAAGGCAGATTGCTCCACATCACAAAAGAACAAAGAAAGATGAAAAGTCAATTATCAAAGATCACAAAGCATGAAGGAACAATGACAAAAGACTATTCTACAACGACACACAAAGTTCAAGACAAAGAACAGAGAAGACCTAATCACGTGGAACATCATTCGAATGACCACCTCTTAGGGGGAGATTGTTAGCATTAAATATTATATTAGAAAGTTATGGTCATTCTCATATTTGTAACTTTGTAATGTGTCTTAGTAGTTCTAGTTAAATGGGCTATGGACTTGGCTATTCTAAGGTTCAATATGATAAGTGTAATCTTTATAAAAAGCCCATGTAAACCAAGTCCATCCAAGCCTTTTAGGGCAACATGTTTCTTGTATAAATACACCTCAAATGAGTCATTTGAGGTGTGTGCTTGAGTGTGTATTGTGTGTGATTTTCTTTTAGTAATAGTTCCATTTCCATCTCTTTCTCTCTACATATACACGACATATATACATATCAAGTCACCACCCTTACTTCATATTGTGCTTACATTATGTGATAAAGTTGAGATATCTAAGGTCCTACAAATTTTTATGTTGGTTATTTAAAAAAAAAAAAAAAAATTATTTTTTTAATTTTTAAATAACAATTCTAAAAAAATTATTTTTATTTAAAAAAATAGTTTTTATTTTTTTAAATAAATATTCTAATGTTTGTTATTTTAAAAAAATAGTTTTAATTTTTTTTCAAATAACAATTCTAATGTTGGTTGATTTTTATTTTATTTTTATTTTTTAAATAACAATTCTAGAAAAAATATTTTTTATTGTTAAAAAAATGTTTTTATTAAAATAAAATTCTAATGTTTGTTGAATTTTTTTTTCTAAATATAGTTTTTTAAAAAATAAAAATTAGTTTTTTTTAATAACAAATAAAAAAATGTAACATAAATAACTGTTTAAATAAAAAAATGAATTTCATGATTTTTTTATTATATAAAATATTCACATAAATATTTTTGTAACTAAAATACAAATCATGAAAAAAAAAATGTTACAAAATAATCTCATTTCTTCAATTTCCCAACTAAAAGGAGTGGAAATGAAACTTAAAAAATTACAATATCAATTCTCTAGCAATTCTCCACATTTCTCCACTTTTTTTTTCTACCTACCAAACAAAGGAATTTGACTCATTTCCATTTCTCCATTCTCTTTTCCCTCAACCAAGCATCCCCTAAAGGTTTTAATTCATTTGGGTTTCCTTTGGAGATAGAATACAGTACGTGCAACATGGAAAGCAAAACAAACATGAATCATACGATAACATCTACGATGGTGGTGCACGGCTAAACCTTTTGTAATCTTTCTCGGTAAAAGATATTTAGTTTGAACATGTTTTTGGATTTTATTTTGTTTGCCAAATATTAATTCATACGATTTTAATGCATATCATTTATATGATGTTAATATTTTAGTATAATTATTTGATTGAATTATTGTGAGACATATTATTGCGAGTCAACGATTGTGCCAAGCCGAATTATTATAGGGGTTAAGACGGTCGTATGGTAAACATAATTTGTACCCATAATTGTTCATTTGATGTTAATATTTTAGTTTAATTATTTGATTGAATTATTGTGAGACATATTATTGCGAGTCAACGATTGAGCTAAGTCTAATTAGTATAGGGGTTAAGACGGTCGTATGATAAACATAATTTGTATCCATAATTGTTCATTTGAGTAATTATAAAAATAATTGATAGGATTATTATAAGACATGTTATTGTTAGTAAATGAGTCGTGCCGAGTCCAACTAGTTTAGGGATTAAGACGATTCTGTTAGTCGATATAATATAGTCTTTATCCATCTTATATTTGTATGGGCTAAGGCCCAAGGTCTAGAATATTCTTGTATTGGTATTTATATACCACGGTTTTATGATTAATGACAGATAACGATTCACCTATTAACCTACATGGTATCAAGCCTTACATCGATCCTTCTAAAAACCCTATCTCTCAAACGCTTCTCTTTTCTATCTTGATAGTCGATTGTTGGTTCAATTTGATAACCAGTCGACGGGTTACAGTTGTTGGTTCTTTCTTCAATCGTTGGTTCAAAGATAACCAGTTGACGTGTGGATTTTTAGTTGCTGCTTTTCTGTTGTCGATTCTTGTGTTGGGTAATCGACTTGTTGCTGTGCTTCTTTGTTAATCTTCTTCCTATTACTTCTAACCTTTTACTTCACAGCCCTAACCCTACAAACGTGGTCTGCTCCATCAGTTTTATCTACAACAAACCCTAATTTTTCCTATACACTTACACGTCCTAACACCTCATCATGGCTGGTGATACGACTCCTCCTCAACCTGTCCTTTTACTTTCTGATAAGTTAATGACAATAACCAACCTTACTACTCTTGTTCCGGTCAAGTTAGATGTGGATGAGATGAATTATTCATCCTGGGTTTACTTCTTCAAGCATATTTGCAGAGGGTATTCTATCTTGGATCACCTCTTGGGTAAGTCATCGGGTGATGCAACATCTAGTGTTCCACCACCACCTCCCGATGCCGAATGGTTAAAGATAGACACAATTGTTCTTTCTTGGATTTTCATCACTTTGTCCCCGACACTTCAACAACGTCTTGTTAATGAGGATCCTCAAACAGCCAAGGAGGCATGGGACATCCTTGCTTCGATCTTCAATGACAATAAGCGTTCTCGCTCTATTGCATTGAAGGTCGAACTACGTTCTATTAAACTTGGGGATTTAAGTATTGATGCTTATTTTCGGAAGATTGAAAACATGGCTACTATCTTATCGAGTTTAGGTTCTCCTATTAACAATGATGACATTGTTACATTTGCCTTGGAAGGGTTGCCCGCAAAGTATGATAGCGTCTCCACTATTATTGCCCATTGTGAGGTTTTTCCGGATCTTAAAATGGTGCGTTCAATGCTTACAATGGAGGAGATGCGTTTAAAGACTCGTGGTCAAGCTAACTTTGAAGACTCTAGCTCTTCCTCCCCAATGGTTTTGTTGACAAACTCAAGTTCTACTCCTCGACGTACTTCACCACCTAATGAAAAGGTGCATAAACCGTGTTTCCTTTTTCTTCAAGGTTCATGTCGTTTTGGTCAACATTGCAGGTTCCTTCATAACGGGGTCCATGGTAATGTATCTACTCGTGGTACTGATTCACGTACTTCGTCTTGCACTAATTTAACACCTAATGAAATCACACAATTGCAAGGACTTTTAGCCAAACTTGGAACTAATGGGTTGCTTTCCCTTGGAGTTAACAATTTGGTGCCTCAATCTCAAATTTCCACTGGTTCTAAACCTGTGGCGTACTATTCCAGCCCATCCACTACGAGTATCCTAGGCCCACCACCAGGTTTTCCACAGTCCAACCACATGGCCCAATCTCCAAATATGGCCGCGGGTCATCAGGTCATGGCTGGGCAGGAGGGGTCTTCTTTTTTGGGGGTTCATGGTTTGACAGGTTCACAATCTTATCATATGGCGCCTAGTTCACAACAATTACCAGGTTTATCACAGGTAGTTGGTTCACAGCAAATGATGGGTTCATCACATTTGATGGGTTCACAGCAAGGGGGTTCACTCCCGGGTCAAGAAACAATTTTACCTCATGCTTTTACTACGGATACTCTTTAGGAACCTCAACCCGGTAACTGGAACATGGATACAGGTGCGTCTTCTCACCTTAATGATTCGGTTACGTGTCTTAGTGATGTTTTTAATTCGTGCATTTACCCATCTGTTGCGGTTGGTGACGGGCATTCTATTCCCGTTATCAACTCTGGCCATAGCATTTTTTTTACTCCTACTCGCCCTCTTCATTTAAATAATGTCTTAATTACTCCTAATATTGTTAAGAATTTAATCTCTGTTCGTCAATTTGTTCGCGATAATTATTGTACAGTTGAGTTTGACCCTTTTGGTTTTTCTGTTAAGGAATTTCAAACGCGTCGGGTACTGCTCCGCTGTGATAGCAATGGAGATCTTTACCCAGTCACTCAGCCTTCCACCATTCCGCATGCTTCTCTAGCGAGTCAGTATACGTGGCATCAGCGTCTTGGTCATCCAGGAAGTGAAGTTTTACGTCATGTCCTTTCAAGTAGTTCTATTTCATGTAATAAAGAGAAGTCTCCCGTTCTTTGTCATGCTTGTCAGCTTGGCAAACACGTGAAACTTCCATTTGTTAGTTCTAATAGTTTGGTTCATTCGTCATTTGATATTGTACACTCGGACTTGTGGACTTCCCCAATTCCGAGTCTTTCTGGTTTCAAATATTATGTCTTGTTTTTGGATCATTATTCTCAGTTTGTTTGTGTAACACCCCCAAAATTTGATACAGCGGAAGACTCAACAAGCTTTCGGGGTGCTACGGGGACTGGTATCCAACACAAGACAATATAGAACGAGATAAAGTAAACATAATAAAAACACAACCAAAACGGGGTTTTAAGGTTTACATTTATCCCAACATCATTCAGAGTCAGGCCCAAAATAAAATAACAATAGGTCCAAATTCAATTATCAGAGTTTAGAAAAATAGATCCATGAACCGAGAGCCTTAGCCGAGCCTTCCAATCCAAGCATGCACCACATCACTTAATTACCTGAGAAAACGCGCTAAAAGTCAGCTTTCGCTGGTGAGATCATAGGTTTAAATTCAACTAATGATATAGTGGACATATACGCAAAACGCTTGCTAGCTAGACTAGGGATTCGCTAAAAACCTGCGGATACCCTCCGCTCCAACATAACACACGGATACCCTTCCGTACTAACAAAACACACGGATACCCTTCCGTACTAACATAGATATTCGGGTAACCCCCGCAATACCAATAAATACTCGGATAACCTCCGAAGTATTAATAACCTATAGGTGCACACACTATAGTATCCGAAATCCTCAAATGAGTCAATCTCGTAATCCAATCATTATTTAGTCCACACGCGATGGTTCACTATGTGACTAGGGTTGATGTAACTCATCTAACCAAATCTAGTCCACACGCGATGGTTCACTATGTGACTAAGGTTGTTGTAATATTCGTCTAACCATAACTAGTCTACACGCGATAATTCACTATGTGACTAAGGTTGACAAATCTTCCTAGTTCCATGAGCATAGCAAGTTTTGAAAAGTAAAAGCGATAATAGTCCACATAAAACAATTTGCACGTTTCTCACCCCAATCATTGAAAACATAGTTCAAGAGTAAAAAGTGGGGCTATGACTCACCTCAAGTCCAGAAAAATAGCAAGACGAGGTAGGTAGAAATAAGATGTATGATAACTCACGAAACAGCAACTACGGACTTGGCACGACCTAACAATATTAACTCTTTCAGAAATCATTTCCTCAAATATATAATATTCCCAAACCCGGAAGAGAATCCGTTTTATTACCGAAAATCCATTTCGTATTAGTTTGGTGTATTTGCGTTTGGTATCCATACGGGTGGTGGGTCGACTCAAAACAAACCAACAAGATCGCACATAAAAAGATAAAATAAACTATAGATCTAATATTAGCCCAATATATCATTTAAATAAATCGCCAAAGTTTACCAAATCCGCCGATTGGATAATCCTCATACTTATTTACGTAATATACCGTTCCAAGATTACACCCAATCTAAAACACATAGCACATAGCACATATTGACTATATAGTATATATCATAGTTTAATAAATTCCTCGTATATATCGTCAAATTGGCCAGATTTCCCGATATATACACTCGCAATCTATTACACTTTACATATACTACAACCTATGGGCATCGTAGGATACGATGCCCACTAATATATTTGTTTCGTATAACCAAACAACCCGGCTCAACCTTACGGTTAAGTGGTTATTTATTTATAGAAAACGTCGATATTAGTCGTCATATATCCGTGACAACACGAACGTCGCAAATAATAGCTTACCTGGACCCGAGTGACAACAATTTCGCCTAACTCAATAAGTTTATCCGTTATATGTCCAAAACGACATTTTATTAAATGTTTCATAATTGTCGGGAGTTTCCCGTTATATAACATTATTTTTATAATAACAATACGTTTAATAATATTACGCCACTTTCGTAGCCTAATATATATCTAATTGTATTATTTATAATACGACTCGTGATTATTATTATTATTAATATACGCGTTTATATAGTTATATATACGTTATTCACGTATATACTTTCATATAAACGTTCATATTATCAATAATTATTATTACGAGTTTTATTATTTCCGTTTCAATTTTAATAGTTATTGAGTTATACGAAATGGTCATATGTCCGAGTCATGACCCTCGGCTCATTGTCCAAGTCCATTAATAAGCAAAAGTCATAAATAACAAATCTCCGTCCAAATCACAATCTCAAACCACGGGCTACAACAATAGGGTCCGACTACGGCACCCGACTAACCTATCTCCGTAAATCTAACGACCGTCTCACAATCGGTCCCCAAATCACATTCCAATCGACAACAACTCCTCAATACCAAAATCAATGTCCAATTCGACCACATGAATATACGGCCGAGAAAATAAATTCCACAACAACAATATACACAAGTTCACATTTATACAAAAATATAACATTAACAAGTTAATGTGTGGGTCGGTTTACCAAGCCGACCCGAGCCCTCGACTCACTTGAGTCTCGGCTCCGAACCACGAGTAACTAGAACTCGAATCCAACATCACATAGCTCACAAGAGCTAACCAAGATATCATATACACCATTCGACCCAAATGGTCAAATGGCAACAAGGTTGCATTCGGCTAAGAGCCGCGACCCGAAGGGTCGAACCATAATACCAAACGAGCCAATAGGCTCGAACCACACCCAAAGAGAACCCCCTAAGAGGGTCTCGGTATGGCCAACGAGCACAAGAGAAATCCCCGAGACCACAAGGTCTCGGCTAGCAACGAATCGGGGTTCACCATACCCTCGACAACAATCAAAACAATCAATCATCAACAAGAACCAAAGCCACACAAGGCTCGAACCAAATAAGCCGAGAGTATAACTCTCGGTTCCGAGTCAACCACAACCAAACCAAGAAACCCGGATACCAAACCATTTGAAAACTTAGTTTCATCAAAAACCCATCATCATATCACGTTTTAAATGAAAACCCACATGGATCTCATCCATTCGTGACCTTTGGTCACGATTCGAACCCATAAATCGAGTCAAAACTCGACCTACCTTCCAAAATAATACCAAATCGAAGAGCACACAAGAAATAACAAGAAGTGATGATGAACTCGTGATAAAATTTGATTCGAATTGGTGTTATAGTAAGAGTTAGAGCGCGTATAGGGTTAGATCGGATAGAGGATGTGATGGGGAGTTTATTGGTGGTGGTCGTGTGGTGTGGGGGTCGGCGGTGGAGCAGTGGTGGTGGCCGGAAGTTGTGTCAGCTAGGGTTTAGAGGAGAGGGGAGATGAGTGGAGAAGAGAGAGTGAGATGGGTGTTTGTTTGTGTTTGTTTGTGTGTACCGAAAAACCACAAGGACCATATATTGTAGTTTACTCTTATTATTAATAATAATAATAATAATGATAATAATAATAATAATAATAATAATAGTAATAATAATAATAATAATAATAATAATAATAATAGTAATAATAATAATATTATTACGGTGTGGAGCGGGTAACGTGGGTAGATGTAAAAACACGTGGCCCGAACCCGAATTTATTTTAAAACTTCCATATCACACGAGAACCTCTCGTAAATAATTAAAATATATATCGGACTCGTTAAGACGAATCATAAAATTATCGTTAGGTAATCCTAGTGCCAAAGTCAACGTAGTACCAAGTGAGAATTCAAATACACATCACCGATCATTCAATCAAAAATGAATTATGAACATAATTCACGAATTCCATAACGTCATTAATTAAAATATCCATAAAATAGGTCTTACAAGTTCGTTGTGAAATGAAAATTTCAAATAAAAATTATAAACGAACTTAAATTGTAATGCGGGTCTTAAAAATAGCTCCCTAAACTGCCGGTTGTCACATCCTCCCCGTCTCAGAAGGAAACCCGTCCCGGGTTTCACTCGGAAAGATTTATCGACGAAGTGAAAAGCTTCGGGTATCTCTTCCTGAACTCGTCCTCACGTTCCCACGTAAATTCTGGTCCATGTCGGGAATTCCAACGAACCTTGACGAGCGGAATGCGACTCCTCTTGAGTCGTTTAACCTCACGATCTAGAATCTCAATCGGTTCCTCCACGAAATTCAGTTTCTCATCAACACTAATGTCCCTCATTGGAATGACGGGCATTTCATCAGAAAGGCATTTCTTCAGATTACTCACGTGGAACACGTTGTGAACCTTGCTCAGTTCGGACGGTAATTCCAACCTATAAGCCACGGGCCCAATTCTTTCCAAGATCAAGAATGGTCCAATGTAGCGTGGGTTGCGTTTACCACGTTTCCCGAAACGTATTACACCTTTCCAAGGCGAGACTTTCAGCATCACTTTGTCTCCAACTTGGAACTCTAAAGGTTTACGTCTCTGATCGGCGTAGCTCTTCTGCCTATCTCTGGCGGCTTGCAACCGATCACGAATCTGAGTTACTTTCTCGGTAGTTTCCAAAATAAGCTCAGGGCCTGTAAGTTGACTATCTCCAACTTCTGCCCAACCAATAGGCGAACGACACTTCCTGCCATACAAAGCTTCGAAGGGTGCAGCCTTAAGACTTGTATGGTAGCTGTTATTATAGGAGAACTCCGCAAGGGGTAAATACTTCTCCCAGCCTTTACCAAAGTCTATGATGCATGCACGAAGCATATCCTCTAACGTCTGAATGGTCCTCTCAGTTTGACCATCGGTTTGGGGATGATATGCAGTACTCATATCAAGCCTCGTCCCCAAAGCCGTTTGAAGTGATCGCCACAAAGCTGACGTAAAACGACTATCACGATCCGAAATAATAGATATCGGGACTCCATGACGCGAAATAATTTCCTTCACATATAGCCTCGCAAGTTTATCTACACTATCATCTTCACTAATAGCTAAGAAATGAGCAGACTTTGTCAGACGATCCACAATTACCCAGATAGCGTCACAACCGCTAGCTGTTCTCGGTAATTTGGTAATGAAGTCCATAGTAATCCGCTCCCATTTCCAGACTGGAAGTTCTGGTTGCGTTAGTAGTCCTGACGGTCTCTGGTGTTCAGCCTTAACCTTGGCGCATGTCAAGCACTTACTAACGTACGATGCTATATCTGCCTTCATATTTGGCCACCAATAGAACTTCTTAAGGTCCTGGTACATTTTATCGGAACCAGGGTGAATGGAGTACTTTAACTTATGCGACTCATGCATAATCAATTCCCGAATTTCTCCATATAAAGGTACCCAAATCCGATCTCCAAAACATAATAATCCATCAGAACGCTTAACAAATCCTTTCTCGTTATCAGCCATCCCAAATATATTCTCGGCAGGTCTATTTTCTGCCTTCAACGCTTCCGTTTGAGCTTCAAGTATTTGAGACGGTAATGGCGATACGATAGTCATTCCTAATGACCTAACTCCTAATGGTGGTACTCTTTCCTTTCGACTAAGAGCATCAGCAACAACGTTTGCTTTACCAGGGTGGTAGCGAATTTCACAATCATAATCGCTTAGCAACTCGATCCAACGTCGCTGTCTCATGTTGAGCTCTTTTTGATTCAAGATGTGTTGTAGACTTTTATGGTCAGTAAATACAACACATTTGGTTCCGTACAAGTAATGTCTCCATATTCTTAAAGCAAAAACTACAGCACCTAGCTCCAAATCATGGGTAGTGTAGTTTTTCTCATGCTTTTTGAGCTGTCGGGAAGCATAAGCTATCACTTTCTCTCGTTGCATTAACACGGCTCCTAAACCTTTATGTGAGGCGTCACAATAGACGACGAAATCCTCGTTACCTTCTGGTAACGCTAAGATAGGAGCACTACACAACATTTTCTTAAGCAATTGAAACGCTTCCTCTTCTTTATCTCCCCATTCATACGTAACACTCTTTTGGGTCAATTTGGTCAATGGTTTAGCTATCTTCGAAAATCCCTCAATGAATCTTCGGTAATAACCCGCTAAACCCAAAAATTGACGAACTTCGGTTGGGGTTGTAGGTGCAGCCCAATCTTTTATCGCCTCAATTTTTGCAGGATCCACATGGACTCCTTGTCTGTCAATCACATGACCCAAAAATTGTACTGTCGGAATCCAAAATTCGCATTTCGAAAACTTGGCATAAAGTTTCTCCTTCCTGAGCAATTCCAAAATGAGTCTTAAATGTTCCTCATGCTCTTTCTCACTCTTCGAATAAATCAGAATGTCATCGATGAATACAATCACGAACTTATCCAAGTAAGGCTTACACACACGATTCATGAGATCCATGAATATTGCTGGTGCGTTAGTCAACCCAAACGGCATCACCTGGAACTCGTAATGCCCGTAACGGGTTCTGAAAGCCGTTTTCGGAATATCTTCTTCGCGAACTCGAAGTTGATGATATCCCGATCTCTAATCGATCTTCGAATACACACTCGATCCTTGAAGTTGATCGAACAAGTCATCGATCCTGGGTAACGGGTATCGATTCTTCACCGTTAACTTATTCAACTCCCTATAATCAATACACATACGAAACGATCCATCCTTCTTCTTCACAAATAGGACTGGGGCTCCCCAAGGTGAAGAACTTGGTCTTATGAATCCTTTTTCGGCTAACTCCGCCAATTGTTTCGACAATTCTTCTAGTTCGGTAGGTGCAAGACGATATGGTGCTCGTGCTACAGGTGCAGCACCAGGTATCAACTCAATCTGAAACTCCACTTGTCTAGTCGGCGGGATTCCCGGCAAATCATCGGGAAACACATCAGGAAAATCACGAACTATAGGCACATCTCCAATGCACCTTTCCTTTTTCTTCGTCTCTCCCTTCTCAGAAATTTGAGCTAAGAAAAGATAACATCCCTTCTCCATTAGCTTCGGTAACTTTGTGCAAGATATGACTGCTAAGCGGGATGGGCTCCTAGAATTCTTTCGGTCTCCTAATATATTCAGGACTTCCTTTCCGTATGGTACACGCACGATTTTCTTGTCGCAAAGTATGTGAGCACGATACTTCGACAACCAATCCATACCAATGATTACGTCAAAACTTCCTAACGTGATGGGTAGAAGATCTATGTTGAAAGGGTGGTTCAAGAAATTTAACGTACAACCGCGAATGATAGTATTAATCCTTTCTATGTTTCCATTAGCTAACTCAATATCATATCCAATTCCTAAGGCCATCGGGGGTTTCTCTAGTAAGGGTGCAAATGTAGTGGACACAAAACTCCTATCGGCACCAGTATCAAACAGTATGGAAGCATAACGATTATTGAGAAGGAACGTACCAGTAACGACGTTCGGATCTTCTCCTCTCTCGTTCCCGAGTGCATACACTCTTCCCTGAGCAGCTCCAGCTTCCACACGTTGGTCCCCATTATCTTGTCGTCCACGATTTCCTCCAGTTCCACGGTTTCCATAATTGTACCCATTACCACCCGAGCCTTGATTTCCACGGTTCCGCGATTCTCTACACTCATTCCTATAGTGTCCCTTCTTTCCACACCCATATCAAGTAACATCTGCCTTGTTTCTCATTTCAGGAGCAGCTTGAACCATAGCAAGAGGTCGAGCTCTACAGTCCCTAGCTGTGTGTCCTTTCCTTGAGCAATTCTGGCATTTCACACTACACCGTCCAGTATGATGCTGGTGGCAACGATCACACTTGGGTGCATCACCGTTCTGATCCTTCTTATCTCCATTCCCAATAGCATAAGCCTTAGCTTGTCTCTTGCTTCGGTGATCATTACTCTTAGAGTGACGGTCTCTCTTTCTCTTTCCATTCTTCTCCTTATCAGCTTCTTCTAATTCCAACGAATCCATAAGTTGTTGAGCAATTGTGATTGCCTCATGGATGTTTGCAGGCCTAGCAGAAATTACATCATTCCTCGTAGCTACAGGCAATCCATCAGTATACCTTTCAATCTTTTGAGTCTCAGTTTTCACCATATCAGGGCACAACAAGGCTAACTCCTGGTAACGACGATTGTAAGTCGCCATATCATTACCTTTCACCTTGTGGTTCCAAAACTCAATCTCTAGCTTCTTGACCTCATTCCTTGGGCAATAAGTCTGAATCAGCAAGGACTTAAAGTGCTCCCAAGTCATAGCATAAGCTACATCACTCCCAACTGCATTTCGGTAGTTGTTCCACCAAGTCAAAGCTTCATCCTTGAAAGTAAAAGAAGCAAACTTTACCTTTGCATTCTCCGCACAACCCTAACATTAAACACTGACTCGGTCTTCTCAATCCATCTGACTAAGTAAACCACTCCTTCAGTTCCACCAAACTCAATGGGTCCACAAATCTTGAATTCCTTGTATTGACATCCATTAGCACGAACAGGTGGAAAAGTTCCAGCAGAATTATTGGAATGATTTGACTCAGCTAGTAGTTCAGCAACTCTTTGCTCCACGAGTTGGTTGATCATTGCTTGATCCACAGTAGGTGCATTAAGTGGAACATGATCATTGTCTCCCTGAACATCAACATTTTGATTCCTGTTGTTACGGTTAGTGGTGTCCAGGTTGTCAGGAGTAGGGGTTTCAACATTTCGAGTAGGTCGACGACCTCGGCGAGCAGGAGTAGTCACAGCAGGACCAGTCCTGGTAGACCTAACAGGGTTTCGATGGGGTGCCATTGATTTGTAACATCACACAAGTTCATGAGTCTCCAATAGAACTTATCGATATGCTCAACAAAACATCTCAACGAATCAAGTCGTGGAAAGAATAGCAACAACACACCACGTAACAACAAATAAGCGAATAAGGACTCAATTTCCATAACACTCAAAAATCACATGATACCATATACTAATAACCATCAACCGTACAATAGCGATCTAACATCGTTCCAACTAACGGATAACACAAAACATACTAATCGTTCCAAAAGAGACGAATACCGTACAAAATACATCAAAATATGATAACTAGCTTTTCTAACCGAACACTCCTCGGCTAAGAAAGCAACAAGATAATATAACTCAAACAACTAGCCACGTGGCTGACGGAGAATCCTCAACTCCTGCCTCAAGCCATCAAGATCCCTCCATAACGATCCTAACTCCACGCTATGGGTGTCTCGGTCTCTCTTGAGGTCAGCCACCTCCTTCTCTAGCTCGGCATTCCTTTGCCAAAGCTTGCGGTCGGCCTCACGAGCAGTAACAAATCCTCGCTGCAAACTATCGATATGCTCGTGGACATCCATCATAACTCTCCTCAGCTCAGTAGTCCTGCCCACAACGACAGTCAAATCAACTCTCAAATCTGCTAAAAACTCTCCAATAACTCGCTCAAGTCGATCAGATACACGTGCAACTCTGTCACTAAGCTCAGTAATCCGAGCCCACAACCTGCCAATCTCACCCAACTCTGCATGCTCAGCAGAAATCTCAGACGATGCATCCGACTCCACGGGACTACCAGGTGGCAACTCAAACAAGAACGGATGATCAGGTGAATCGGGCTTAATCGGGTGTACAGGTGAATCAGGCTCCTCAGCCTGAGCTGGTGGTGCTAACACATCATCATCATCATCAGGCATCTCATCCTCCTGAGGGTTATCCTCCTCCCCAGGGTCATCATCATCACCATGCTCAGCCTCCTGAGGGTCATCCTCCCGCTCAGGGTCATCAGCCTCATCCTCACCCTCGTACTCCTCCTCCTCCTCATCGGAAGAGTACCTCATCACGCGTCGTCTCCTACTGGGTGAACCATGTGAAGATGTAGTAGGTGATCTAGGACGACGACGCAGTGATGTGGGTGGTGCCTCAGACAGAAGAGAATGAGCATCAATCTGTAAAGGTGATGGAGTAGGGCGTACCGACATGCGTGCCGTAGCTCGGTGGGCAAAGCGTGGTGCCACACGAGCCAAAGCCTGATGAAGAGTAAGCTGCCTCGATGTACCAGGGAGCCCTAGAGAAGGTGAGGGTCCCTGCGTAGATGCAGCAGGTAGTGCTGAAGTAGAAGCTGCCTGTGGTACAGTAGCTGAAGACATGGCCATCTGGTAAGGATCATCAGATGCCATAGTGAACTGTGCAGGTAAAACCGGTGCAGTAAGAATATCCTCGACAACATTAGGCGTAAGGGAGGCCATAGTTTGTGACAACGGCGTAGGGTAGGTGTAAGTGTTTCAAAACAACTTAAATCACAACTCATAATACCATTTCAAATACACTCATCAAATAATTCCATATATAATCGTAATAAAAGAATTTCAAACACCGCATTACTAAAATGTTTATAAAACATGTAGACCATATAAATCCTCGAGAACGCCATCTTATTACTAAAATCCATAAACCTCAAATCATCTCAAATATCTCATAATACCTCAAATAATAGAAGATGCTTCGGCTTGGCGGGCTGGCGGGCGGTAGTCAAGGATCATTTTCTATAAAAATACGGTTATAGTTTAGGCGTTTATTTACCTAGTTCTCTATAACCTTGGCTCTGATACCAATCTGTAACACCCCCAAAATTTGATACATCGGAAGACTCAACAAGCTTTCGGGGTGCTACGGGGACTGGTATCCAACACAAGACAATATAGAACGAGATAAAGTAAACATAATAAAAACACAACCAAAACGGGGTTTTAAGGTTTACATTTATCCCAACATCATTCAGAGTCAGGCCCAAAATAAAATAACAATAGGTCCAAATTCAATTATCATAGTTTAGAAAAATAGATCCATGAACCGAGAGCCTTAGCCGAGCCTTCCAATCCAAGCATGCACCACATCACTTAATTACCTGAGAAAACGCGCTAAAAGTCAGCTTTCGCTGGTGAGATCATAGGTTTAAATTCAACTAATGATATAGTGGACATATACGCAAAACGCTTGCTAGCTAGACTAGGGATTCGCTAAAAACCTGCGGATACCCTCCGCTCCAACATAACACACGGATACCCTTCCGTACTAACAAAACACACGGATACCCTTCCGTACTAACATAGATATTCGGGTAACCCCCGCAATACCAATAAATACTCGGATAACCTCCGAAGTATTAATAACCTATAGGTGCACACACTATAGTATCCGAAATCCTCAAATGAGTCAATCTCGTAATCCAACCATTATTTAGTCCACACGCGATGGTTCACTATGTGACTAGGGTTGATGTAACTCATCTAACCAAATCTAGTCCACACGCGATGGTTCACTATGTGACTAAGGTTGTTGTAATATTCGTCTAACCATAACTAGTCTACACGCGATAATTCACTATGTGACTAAGGTTGACAAATCTTCCTAGTTCCATGAGCATAGCAAGTTTTGAAAAGTAAAAGCGATAATAGTCCACATAAAACAATTTGCACGTTTCTCACCCCAATCATTGAAAACATAGTTCAAGAGTAAAAAGTGGGGCTATGACTCACCTCAAGTCCAGAAAAATAGCAAGACGAGGTAGGTAGAAATAAGATGTATGATAACTCACGAAACAGCAACTACGGACTTGGCACGACCTAACAATATTAACTCTTTCAGAAATCATTTCCTCAAATATATAATATTCCCAAACCCGGACGAGAATCCGTTTTATTACCGAAAATCCATTTCGTATTAGTTTGGTGTATTTGCGTTTGGTATCCATACGGGTGGTGGGTCGACTCAAAACAAACCAACAAGATCGCACATAAAAAGATAAAATAAACTATAGATCTAATATTAGCCCAATATATCATTTAAATAAATCGCCAAAGTTTACCAAATCCGCCGATTTGATAATCCTCATATTTATTTACGTAATATACCGTTCCAAGATTACACCCAATCTAAAACACATAGCACATAGCACATATTGACTATATAGTATATATCATAGTTTAATAAATTCCTCGTATATATCGTCAAATTGGCCAGATTTCCCGATATATACACTCGCAATCTATTACACTTTACATATACTACAACCTATGGGCGTCGTAGGATACGATGCCCACTAATATATTTGTTTCGTATAACCAAACAACCCGGCTCAACCTTACGGTTAAGTGGTTATTTATTTATAGAAAACGTCGATATTAGTCGTCATATATCCGTGACAACACGAACGTCGCAAATAATAGCTTACCTGGACCCGAGTGACAACAATTTCGCCTAACTCAATAAGTTTATCCGTTATATGTCCAAAACGACATTTTATTAAATGTTTCATAATTGTCGGGAGTTTCCCGTTATATAACATTATTTTTATAATAACAATACGTTTAATAATATTACGCCACTTTCGTAGCCTAATATATATTTAATTGTATTATTTATAATACGACTCGTGATTATTATTATTATTAATATACGCGTTTATATAGTTATATATACGTTATTCACGTATATACTTTCATATAAACGTTCATATTATCAATAATTATTATTACGAGTTTTATTATTTCCGTTTCAATTTTAATAGTTATTGAGTTATACGAAATGGTCATATGTCCGAGTCATGACCCTCGGCTCATTGTCCAAGTCCATTAATAAGCAAAAGTCATAAATAACAAATCTCCGTCCAAATCACAATCTCAAACCACGGGCTACAACAATAGGGTCCGACTACGGCACCCGACTAACCTATCTCCGTAAATCTAACGACCGTCTCACAATCGGTCCCCAAATCACATTCCAATCGACAACAACTCCTCAATACCAAAATCAATGTCCAATTCGACCACATGAATATACGGCCGAGAAAATAAATTCCACAACAACAATATACACAAGTTCACATTTATACAAAAATATAACATTAACAAGTTAATGTGTTGGTCGGTTTACCAAGCCGACCTGAGCCCTCGACTCACTTGAGTCTCGGCTCCGAACCACGAGTAACTAGAACTCGAATCCAACATCACATAGCTCACAAGAGCTAACCAAGATATCATATACACCATTCGACCCAAATGGTCAAATGGCAACAAGGTTGCATTCGGCTAAGAGCCGCGACCCGAAGGGTCGAACCATAATACCAAACGAGCCAATAGGCTCGAACCACACCCAAAGAGAACCCCCTAAGAGGGTCTCGGTATGGCCAACGAGCACAAGAGAAATCCCCGAGACCACAAGGTCTCGGCTAGCAACGAATTGGGGTTCACCATACCCTCGACAACAATCAAAACAATCAATCATCAACAAGAACCAAAGCCACACAAGGCTCGAACCAAATAAGCCGAGAGTATAACTCTCGGTTTCGAGTCAACCACAACCAAACCAAGAAACCCGGATACCAAACCATTTGAAAACTTAGTTTCATCAAAAACCCATCATCATATCACGTTTTAAATGAAAACCCACATGGATCTCATCCATTCGTGACCTTTGGTCACGATTCGAACCCATAAATCGAGTCAAAACTCGACCTATCTTCCAAAATAATACCAAATCGAAGAGCACACAAGAAATAACAAGAAGTGATGATGAACTCGTGATAAAATTTGATTCGAATTGGTGTTATAGTAAGAGTTAGAGCGCGTGTAAGGTTAGATCGGATAGAGGATGTGATGGGGAGTTTATTGGTGGTGGTCGTGTGGTGTGGGGGTCGGCGGTGGAGCAGTGGTGGTGGCCGGAAGTTGTGTCGGCTAGGGTTTGGAGGAGAGGGGAGATGAGTGGAGAAGAGAGAGTGAGATGGGTGTTTGTTTGTGTTTGTTTGTGTGTACCGAAAAACCACAAGGACCATATATTGTAGTTTACTCTTATTATTATTAATAATAATAATAATAATAATAGTAATAATAATAATAATAATAATAATAATAATAATAATAATAATAATAATAATAATAATAATAATAATAATAATAATAATAATAATAATAATAATAATAATAATAATAATAATAATAATAATAATAATAATAGTAATAATAATAATATTATTACGGTGTGGAGCGGGTAACGTGGGTAGATGTAAAAACACGTGGCCCGAACCCGAACTTATTTTAAAACTTCCATATCACACGAGAACCTCTCGTAAATAATTAAAATATATATCGGACTCGTTAAGACGAATCATAAAATTATCGTTAGGTAATCCTAGTGCCAAAGTCAACGTAGTACCAAGTGAGAATTCAAATACACATCACCGATCATTCAATCAAAAATGAATTATGAACATAATTCACGAATTCCATAACGTCATTAATTAAAATATCCATAAAATAGGTCTTACAAGTTCGTTGTGAAATGAAAATTTCAAATAAAAATTATAAACGAACTTAAATTGTAATGCGGGTCTTAAAAATAGCTCCCTAAACTGCCGGTTGTCACAATTTGGGTTTATCCTTTAGTTAATAAATCTGATGTTTTGTCTAAATTTACTTTGTTTCGTAACTTTGTTCGTACTCAATTTAAATGTGAAATTAAGGCTTTTCAGTGTGACCATGGTGGGGAATTTGATAACCAAGCCTTTCATAAGCTTTTTTCGGATAATGGGATTCAATTTCGATTTTCTTGTCCTCGTACCTCTCAACAAAACGGGAAATCTGAAAGGATGATTAGAACTATCAATACTCTTATCCGTACCTTGTTATTTCAAGCACATCTTCCTCCTAATTATTGGACAGAGGCCCTTAATATGGCTGTTTATCTTTTAAATATATTACCATCACGTGCCATTGACAATGAGGTCCCATTTACTCGACTTTTTGGTTTAAAACCTGACTACAGTCTTTTGCGTACCTTTGGATGTCTTTGTTATCCTCACATTGATACTAATCACAAACTTGGTGCACGGGCAACACCTTCCCTTTTCTTAGGTCATGCCACAAATCATCGTGGTTATCGATGTCTAGATTTGAACACCAATAAAATTATTCTTTCCCGTCATGTTACCTTTGATGAGACTGTTTTCCCGTTTGCTACAAAGACATCCACTACCACCACTCCTACTGTAAGTAAATCTTATGAATTTTTGGATGACTCATCTAATGTCATTTCTAATATTCTGAGATTATCTCCTACCACTACACCTGAGGTTCTTACACCTAATGCACCTGTTGAGCCTCTTAGTCCCACACACAAATGCCTCAAACACCTGATACACCTGATCCACCTACCCCACAAACACCTGATACACCTACACCACAAATGCCACAACCACCAGATCCTCCACTTCCACATCCCACTGGTTCGATTCACCCCATGGTCACACGTTCTCGTGTCGGGACTACTCGTCCCAATCCTCGTTATGCAGGTCATGTGTCTACAATTTCTCCTTTACCTCGGTCTCCTAGTGATCCGTTTCGTAATCCCAATTGGCAAAATGCTATGTGTGATGAGCATGATGCACTTATTAAAAACAAAACTTGGATTCTTGTACCAAAACCCCCAGATGCGAATGTTATCCGTAGTATGTGGCTGTTTCGTCACAAGTATTTAGCAGATGGCACTCTTAGTCGATACAAGGCTCGTCTTGTAGCTAATGGTAGTAATCAGATAGAGGGTGTGGATGTTGATGAGACTTTTAGCCCGGTTGTTAAACCCGGCACTATTCGGACGGTTCTTAGTTTAGCTATTTCTCGACATTGGCCAGTACATCAGCTGGATGTCAAGAATGCTTTTTTACATGGGGATTTGGCAGAGACTGTTTATATGTACCAGCCACCTGGGTTTCGTGATCCTGTTCATCCTGATTATGTATGTTTACTGCAGCGTTCACTGTATGGTCTTAAACAGGCTCCTAGGGCATGGTTTCAGCGCTTTGCAACTTATATCACTACTGTTGGTTTTTCTCCTAGCCGTTGTGACTCCTCGTTATTTATTTATAAACAGGGTGATGATACTGCATTTTTGTTACTCTATGTGGATGATATTGTGCTCACTGCTTCGTCTGATAGTTTATTACAGCAGATTATTGCTTCTTTACATAAGGAGTTTGCTATGACAGATTTGGGTGCTCTTAATTATTTCTTGGGTGTTTCAGTTACGCGTGATTCTTCTGGTATGTTTTTGTCACAGCGCAAGTATGCTATGGAGATATTGGAGCGTGCACATATGGTTGGTTGTAACCCTTCTCAGACTCCTGTTGACACCGAGTCTAAATTGGGTGATGATGGTGATCCGGTTTCTGATCCTAAGTTATATCGGAGTCTTGCTGGTTCTCTCCAGTATCTTACATTCACTAGACCTGATATTTCATATGCATTGCAGCAGGTTTGTCTTTTCATGCATGATCCTCGGGAGCCTCACTTCTCGGCTCTTAAGCGCATCTTGAGGTATGTTCGGGGTACATTAGACTATGGTTTGCAGTTGTTTTCTTCATCAACTTCTTCATTGGTTGCTTATTCTGATGCTGATTGGGCTGGTTGCCCTACTACTCGGAGATCAACTTCTGGGTATTGTGTTTTTCTGGGTAACAATCTTCTATCTTGGTCCTCTAAGCGTCAACCGACGCTGTCTCGTTCCAGTGCTGAGGCAGAGTATCGTGGGGTTGCCAATGCTGTTGCTGAGACTTGTTGGTTGTGGAATCTTTTACGTGAGTTATACACACCTTTATCTTCTGCTACGTTGGTATACTGTGATAATGTTAGTGCAGTTTACTTATCTTCTAATCCGGTCCAACATCAACGTACGAAGCATATAGAGATTGATATTCATTTTGTCCGGGATTTGGTTGCTGCTGGTCAGATTCGAGTGCTTCATGTACCCTCCCGTTATCAGTATGCAGATATTTTCACAAAAGGTTTACCATATGCATTGTTTCAGGAGTTTAGGTCCAGTTTGAGTGTCCGGTGTCCTCCCGCTCCAACTGCGGGGGAGTGTTAGTCGTTATAATATAGTCTTTATCCATCTTATATTTGTATGGGCTAAGGCCCAAGGTCTAGAATATTCTTGTATTGGTATTTATATACCACGGTTTTATGATTAATGACAGATAACGATTCACCTATTAACCTACAGATTCATGTGATGAATAACTTGTGCCCAAAATTATTCTTTTCAATTAATACAAATTATGTTTACTTAGTTTGAAGGCAAACATTAGTAATAATTTGTAACTTGGTCATAAGAATATATCCGGAGCCGGGAGGGATTGCTTTTCACCCAATTGTTTACAACTCTTACTTTCATTTGATCATTTAATTTTTATTTGTTTATTTACTTTTTAGTCAATTAGTAGTTTTATTATTAAGTAAACCAATCAATCAAATATTTATTTCATAGAACTTAGTGTAATCAGTATTTAGTTATTAAGATTTCAAAACCAAAATTTTATTGCTCAGTGATCACCCCAAAACTTAAATTAAAACCACATACTCCTCGTGGATACGATACCCGCTTGCCCTATCTAGCATAAGGTAATTAGGTTAAAATCTGATTGTCACGACGATGGCGATCATCCCAATTACCTTAAACAAATAAACGTCCTACAACGCGCGTGTCTAATAAGCAATCCTTGACACCCTTAGTTTAAGATTTATAAGGTTTCATTACTGTGAATTGTATGTTGTTTATGCTGGTAAGCTAGTTTGGTAATTATGATGGATGTTAATAATTAGCTTCTAAAAAAAGGCTTAGGCCTATGGTTGACAATTATTAGAAACATATAATCAGCTGTGAAAAAAGCAAAAAAGCGATGCAACTAATAGTGTACGTTTGAAAACCCAAAAGTGCTTATTTAGCTTTTAAGTAACTGAACAAGGAGATAATTAGTCTACATAAGCAATCCCAGACACCCCCTAAAGCATCAGTATTGTATAGTTTTCAATCAGGATCTCTAAGGGTTTCGTGATCACTTTATTGAAGAGGCTTGACTTGATAGGACCCAAGGCTATTGGTAGATAGATAGAAACTTTTGAATTGCTGTGTTTTTTGTTTTTTGTTTTGTTTTTTTTATTTTATTTTTTTTTATTTTTTATTTTTTATTTTTTATTTTTTTGTGCTTATATTTGATTGATATTCAATTCATTTGGAAGACCAGATTAGTGCTTTTCTTTGTGATAAAAAAACGCTTACAGGACTTTAGGCAACATAATATACGTTGGGTGTTTCACATTTGTGGAATGTGGGTCATTAGATAGTAATAGCAAAGTTGCTACCTTCTTAATTATTGCTTTCGTTTCTGCTATTAGTTTCAAAGAGAAGGTTTAAGAGACAGAGAAAAATGTTGATATGTTGAAGTTGGGTAAGACATTTGTTTTTATATTTCAATGAAGGTTTATTCGCTTTATATTGACATAAGTATTAAGTAGACTATAATATGGTGATTCCTTTTCAGCGGTGGTTTGAGTTTTACAAGGTTAAGTTGTCAAATAGTTCATTCATGCAGAGCATCAACCCTCCATAGTGAGAGTCGTTGCTCCAATACTGCCTCATCTAGATGAAGATGTGTGGCAAAATCTCCCTTTTGAATATAATATTAACAATGATGATGTGCCCAAATTTGTTTTGGAATCAACATGGCCTGCAGTAATGAAAGATGGATTGCCTGTTATGAGAATGAGATTGATTTTTGGGGTAATACTTTTTTTTTTTTTTTTGAACAACAGAAGAAAGAATATATAAATAAAAGCAAGCCTAGTAAGACACTAGGAGCTCAAAGATACAAAGGTTAATTACAAAGATTGTTACATAATAATGTCTTTCTGTTACAACCTTTTATATATTAATCTTTACATCGATTATTTATGGTTGGGCAATTTTATGACATTACACATGCATCTAATTTGTGTGAATTTGCCGGTTGGGAACGGATGCCGATAAATCTTTGGAGACTGCTTGCACTGGCAAACTTTTTGGTTCCAGTTTGGAGATTAGGTGTACCTCCATTCCCCTGATTATAACCTAGCTGCGAGATTAGGAAAATGCGTGGAGCTAAAGTTGATGCTGAATCACTGAATCGCATCTTCATAACTTCTCAGGTATCCCCGATAATTATAGTGTAGATGTGGCTAGATGTATATGATCATGTATGAAAACTCTTAAACATTTATGAGCAAAACTGAAGAAGTATCAAAATGGGCGGGATCTAGGAAAAAGATATTGGCTTACCAGAAACATTTTTAGTCCAGTGTTTTAGTAAATAGGTCTCTAATAGTATTACAAAAAATATATACCGTATCATTTTATGCATTATGATACATTTTGGGTGACCTTCGACCTGTTTGATCTCTTTCCTGTAAAGATGATCTTTTAATTGGTGTTTCACGTGTAGAAAGGCTCAACATGTGAAAGATATTGGTACTTCTCAACACAAGTTGGCAATTTTCTTGATCGCCCCACACATTGCAGTCGTTGCTATGAAAAATGTTATTGTTGGCCAACCACCTCGTGTTCTTTCAGTTGTCAGTTAAGCCTTAGGTAATCAGTTGACAAATATAAATTTATATTACCCGTCTTATGTTTTAACTTTAATTTAATGGGCGAAACTTGTAAATTAAAAAAGTGAGCTTCTTACAATATTAACAAATAAAATTTCATTCTCGCCCACTTAAAATCATTTTGATTACTTGAAAATTAGAAGTGGACTTTTATCTTGGGACAACCCAAAATAGCAAAGTGGAGTTATATTTTTAGGACGAGGTGAGCATAACTACTCAGATATTCATGGCATAAATTTGTTTTTGGAACTAAGATATGGTGAGAAATTATACATGTATAAAATGCTACACCGATTTACATATATTACAAATCTAAACTCTTTCCCTAATGCTTATATGGCGTACAGAATTACGTTAATCGTTTAGAGGACAGTTGCTTTGGCAGAAAGAAGTTTTTCAAAACTAAAAGATTTAGCATAAAAAAAAAGCCTAGAAAAGTATAGTTTTTATAAACGATTTTTGGCCAAAGTAGTTTAATAAAAAGGCCCTTTAAAAGCTTCACTTTGCATCTCCGTGAGGGTTGAGCCACCCCTGGCTACTACTATACATGATACATGAGGCAATGGTTGTGATATATATACTCTTCATAGTATTAAGGTTTTATGATATTGTTTTAACATTTTTATATCGTGATGTAGACGATTTCTATTTGACATTGTACATATATGGTTATCAACTCCTTTTTTTTTTTTTTTTTTTTTAATTAAGATCTATCTCTGAGCTTCAATTTGTAAACTCTAATATAAACATATTGTAATATCACGGTCAAAACGAATTTAGGTAAAAACAGGCAAGTATAGATGAAAGGAAAACTAGTCAACTTGATCAGGTGAAGTGTAATGTAATGTGTTATGTTAATGTCAACTTAAATGATAGACATGATATCGGTCTAATCTTATTTACTACTATCAAGCAAGCGAAGTACATAAGATTTTAAACATCATAAACTTGCAATAAAACACGTCATAGAAGATGCAACATTAGTTACTGTCACCACGACCAAAAGTTCCTATGGAAGTCGGCTTATCATCGGTCAGGGGTTCCAGCTTCCTTAGTCAGGTCAACATTTGAATTCTTTGCACGTTGATCAGCATCTGAAATATTTGGAGACCCGTCGCTTAGCTTATACTGCATTGATACGGGTTTATTGTTACTAGTATTAACACTGGAGGAGGTAGAAGAAGAGCCAGGCCTCACGGTAGCTGAAAAAGATGGAGCTTTAAGTGACATATTTGTAGGAGTACAAAGTTGCCCATGATGTGATGACGTTTGACTTGTGAATAGATACTGTTTGTTTATTAAGAGGCTCTGAGTTGAATCTGATTCACACATCTGAATTTGAATATGTGGTTGAAAAGTCTGAATCTGATTCCATCTTAATCGGAATAAATGGTTGAGAAATCTAATTCAAATAAATATGTTTGTTTTTGTAAATATATATTTGAATGTGTTAAACTATCAGTTTTTACACTTCAATATAAACAATTGTATTCGCACGGGAAATAAACTTTATTAAACATAAAAAAAACAAATTTTATAATATAGTCAATTAAAGGGTTAGAAGTATTTTATACAAAACATTCAATCTCAAGTACAATTGAAAAAAAAACAAAAAAAAAAACAAAAAAAAAAAAAAAAAAAAAAAACAAACAAAACAAAACAAAACAAAACAAAAAAAATGTGAGGTGGTTTAACGATTATCTAAATGAGTTGGATTAGAGTTGAGACATATAAGTTCGCTAACCTGAACTCTCTAATTTGAACAAAATAAGAATTGTGAGATAATTATTATCTTGTTTTACATTCTTAAGAAAATATGTAAACGTACCTTTAATATGAAATGCAAAGTTGAAAAAAAAAAAAAACAAAAAACAAAAAAAAAAAACATTAAGAGGTGTGAAGACACCCCCTCTCCATCTAGTTCAGTAAGAGGTTTATGCCTCTTATCGCCTCTTAACGGTAAAAAAAAAAAAAAAAAAAAAAAAAAACGCTCTTATCACTTACTAAACAAACACTCTTAGTAACCCCAAATGTCTGACCGCGTCTGAATGAGTCAGATTAAGAGCCTGTTAAAAGTTATTTATGAAAAACAAACACCACCTTATATTTTTAAACGTTTTTTTTAAACTGATTTTGATTTGTAAATTTTACTTAAAAACGCTTAATGACAATGGAAATTAATAAAAAAATAGAAAAATAAAAAGGTATAGTCATGTCGGCAATGAAACAATTTGAGTTTTTCAAAATTGTAAATTGATCATAATCCAATCAACGGCTAAGAATGTTGGAACCTGGCCAAGTAAAATGCAAACCAACGTCGAAAAGTAACATTACTAGATAGTGATCGACATCCTCACTTGTTCAAATGGAATTTGTATAACATATCACTTTTTTGGGTGTATATGTTACCTCTTTACCTTGTTTATGTGTATTAATACTTTGCTCTCAAAATTCAAACCAACACTTTAACACTTAATATCAATGTGTTATTTCGTTTTTGGTCCCGTAAAATCTATTTGCATCTAACGCGCTTGACATCCATTGAAACTTCCAATTTAATCCACGACATTGTTTTTTATTCATGAACTCAACTTGTTATCGAGTAATAATGTAGAATCATATAGGTAAGTTTCACTATTAACTTAAGCAGTTTACTTTTACTAGACAAAAAAGTTGTCACTCAAAAGTTCCCTTTAATAATGCACCTATTTTGACGCAAGTAAAAGCCATGTGAATATGAAATTACTGTTATCTTATCGGGTCCGCTTTTGATTCGTATATTATTTTTTGATGTTACTTTTGTTTTTGCGGTAGGTCAGTTACTTTCTTAGTGATGTTTGCTTTATCACTTTATCAGAAATGCCTTTTCCTTTACTACCAGAAGAAAAAAAAAAGATGGTTTAAGTTTGGTCTCATGCTCTTTCCTATCAATATATTTTATTGCATAGCCAAAAAAAAAATAATAATAATAATAAAATAAAAAAATAAAAAATACAAAAATAATGTTAGTGCTAGATTTAGGATTCAGTCAAGAATTGAAACTCGTTTAGCCACGATCAAAGTCGTGGTTAAAAGTCCAACTAAATGACAAAATAAACGATTTTCAACATTTGACTTTGGGAACCACTTTTAACGACGACAATGTCATCTCTAAAACTTCCCAAAATATTGACAATGACTTTCAACACAAATATTTTGTAAAAAAAATGAAGTGGAACTTTCTCAGCCCTACCAGGGACGAAGCGTAGAGGTCACTTTAGCATGTTGCACCGGAGTGATTCATTGTCAAAAGAACAAAAGTGGCTTATAGAATTTCCTATTGATTTGCCTGGGGGATGGCATGTAAAAGAAGCCTTTATCATCTAAAGGCAATGGTGAGCTTTCTCACTATACATCGTTCTTCTTTTATCTTGCTTGGTTTCATATTCATGTTTCATAAATTTCGTACATAGGCAGTAAGTTGCTTTGACTAGTTTTTTAGTGCAAAAAAGGAACAACGAAGACGATATCCTAAAGGAGAAGAAGGAGTAGGAGCAGAGCGGAGAATCTTATTCTGTTCAACCCGATAAGACTAGTAAAAGAAAGGATCAAGAATGTTATCTATTTCAAGATCTAGATCAGTTGTTGATGAACAACTCAGAATTCCCTCAACAAAAATAGATGGAATTGGGCCTAGAAAAGCCATTATGGTTTGTTATCGATTAGTATCAGTGGGAATAGAAAGATAAAAGAATTAACTATGTATCAGACACAAATTGAAAAAAAATCACTGGTCTAGATTTATTTGATGTGTATACCTATTTTTCAGTTGGCCTCGTGTATATCCAGGCCAATGTGTCTTATTGGGCTTACTATGTGCGTAGTTTCGATTAATCTTTAGGCTGTTTTTGATTATGTAGAAACTTGGATTAGGTTTAGCCTTCGTAATCGTAATCTAATTTCAATCAATTTCTTAGGTTAGTTTCTTTATTTTAGAGCCTGGGGAGTGTCTTGAGTTCTTTGTTTGGTTGTGTTGGGATTTAATGGTTTTAGAAAACGTTTTTCATATAAAATAAATATAAGATAAGCACATATATTTAATCAAAGATAAGCGGAGGCATACGAAAAACCACCAAATTGGATCCTATGTTTATATTATTAATCTAAAGATAATAAGAAGACGTGTACCTTATTAGCTCGGTATGATCAAGAAACCTTTATAATCAAAAGGTGATTATACTTTATAGTTGATCCACATTATACATACGCAATACCTAAGGAATGCTAGTCCTAACACCAATTGAGTAAATGCAAATCCGTCCTTGATCCAAGCAAGATAAAAGTCAAAACCCGAAAACACTAAGAGGGTGTTTGTTTCTATCGGCCACAATAGAGGGAGAGGAGAAGAGAGATTTGTTATTGTGTGTTATTCGATTCTTGGATTAGGCATTTGTATTTTTACTAAATCTTAACCTCCTAGAATCTTCTGAACTCGATCACCAAGTTAAGCAAAACCCTTGTTCTCCCCTCCCTTTGGTCGACTACCTTAAGGGGTTAATTAAGACTTTCCTAATCTTTGATTTGTTAGTTTATTTATCAGTATAATAATAATTAATAACTAATAAGTTTTTTAACCCATAAATTATTTATACGCTATATAATAAATACTTAAGTTAAAATGAATTCTAAATCATTTTAGGTGTTAATATAATTTAAATAGATTATATATAGTATAATTTAGGTATCTAAGTGTATTTGTATATCACGTCATAGGCTTAGATATAATTAGGCATATAATTACGTAATGTGCCTTATGCATATTCCATCAGGTTGTATGGGGTGGGGTATGCCCCTTCATTTATGTTTACATCAGGGGTTCTCCTTGATCGATCAATATATTCTTACTTATTGAAAGGAAGACTAACTAGGTACCATAAGTACAACATATTCCAAGACTTTGAATAACTACTTGACATTGGCACCTTGGCCAGGTAGATCCGTCCACTCTCCATACTTCACCTCTGCTTTTTGGAGTATGAGACGACTGCGATGGGCAAATAAAACAAAACTATCAATTACGCCTTTAGGGGCCGCCATGTATAACTTTAGTTCATTTTGTAGCATCGGTTATTGCTCTGTTTTCAAATGACCCGATCTATCTATGGCAACCACCCCTACTTTTAGTATACGGAGATGCACACCTAGGAAAGCATGAAATATACCTACATGTCAGCCGGTGCATTCACTTGTGAACAACAGGGACCCATTCTCGTGATTGCTTCTCTGCCCCAGTACTAACAAACTGGTTTTTCTTTCTCACAGAATTAGAGAAATCATTAATTTCTTCTTCCTTCTTTTTATAAAATATACCGCGATAGGCTAGGAAATCCCCCTTCGATAGACAGGTGGCAACTTGATAAATAAGGACAGGAACACCCGTGCCATTCAAATACTACAATCATGAAAAGACCGTCTTTGCAAAAAGTATATAATCATTATTTTATTATGATGATTGGAAGAGGAAATAAATAAATAAAAACGTTAAAATCTTTAGCCACGACATAAGTCTTGGCTAAAAGTAAAAAAATATATACATTATTTTATTGTTAATTTGTTAAAGGCCACAAAATATTAAAATATTTAAATTATCTTTAGTGACGAAAAAATCATTGCTAAAGTAATAATATATATTTTTTGAAAAATTAAATTTGCCTCCAAAATTTTGGCTTGAAAATGTTTTCCCGCTTAACCTTTAGCGACAACGCATCATGGATAAACTAATCCGCAAAACTAATATATGCATTTTAAATAAAAAAAACATATTTTCGTTTATGCAAAACTCAATTATCCAGTTTTAAAATTTTATTAATTTTTTCTCGGATTAGATCGTTGAAAAGTTAATAACAAGTTTAACTTGTATTCGTCATGTTTGTTATAAAATAATGCGAGTCATATAAGTCGTGTTAACAATAATCGTGATTATATGTACGGTATACGGAACAATATACATACTACGAAATTATACATGTGATCTTTCATAATATCTAACGGTAATTGAGTGGTAGCTGATAACCGAGAATATACCTTATGATCATGTAAGTCGGGTTAATGAAAATTATACTTCACTTTTTTATTTGTATCATTACTATACTTTGAAGTTTGAAAGCTTGATCAAGGAATGCAATCAATGAAATGCAATGACTCCTTTATAATATACTTAAGCGATAATGAATGTGTGATCTTCAATAATACATGATGGTGATTAATTAGCTTGTCATGAGAACTGTGATCACACAGGTTGTTCATGCAAGTAGTGATAATGATTGAATGGTAATGATGCTTGATTCTATACAACAATAAACCAAACTCTATATTGTAATAACGAGAACCGTGATCGCACATGATGTTCACAAAAGTCATGTTAATGATGCTTGAGTCTATATAATAATGAACTACATTCCATATTGTGATATTATGAATAATATACCATACTATATATTATAATACAGGCCCTCTATAGGTTTCATATAAATAGTCTCGGACGTCATAAGACTTGCTCAATTGACTTAAAATATAATATAGTCTTCGGATGTCACATTGTATATGGGTTGTCGATACAATTGATTTAATAGAAAGACACTGTGATAGGTCAGGCTTACTTGAATGGTCTCGAATGATCAACACTTGCACTAGTGTCATACTATTTGATATAGAGGAATCATTGCTGATGCGTATTTTTCATCATGCTTTAAATTTATAAACTAAGATATACAAGGATTACACATACTAATGGGCAGAGAACCCGAGCGAGTGTAGTAAATCCTAGGTAAATCCAAGTGTTGTCCCTAAGAGCTGTTGTTCTAAAGAACTAAGGTATTTGTATTTAAAAGGTTTGAATAAAAGAAGATTTATAGTATTTATTAAAAACCTATTTTAACATAATTAAAATACAAGGATGAAAGTAGGAAGATAAAGGAAGATAAAGCTAACCAGGACTTTAGATGCATGTAATCCTAATTTCTTTTGTTCCATATAGTGGGTAAATATCACTAGACTCCTATGCTCAATTCGTCTAGCCTATGTCACATAGAATCCTACTCTGATATGAAAGGTATTACCTTTTGGATTGACAGAGGTCACCGGTAAACTATGCTAAGTCATTAAGCACCGAATATAATAGACCTCATTCTCTAGAAATCTGGCCTCTCGGATCTTAGATTTCTCCTAACTTCTTAAGTACATCCACTTGGTAGGTGATCTTATGCTCAATTCACACACAAAAATTGGTTGTACTATGGCCAATTCCTTCCATACTTCGCAATCTAGTCGGCTAGGGTCCTATGGTCAATTCTTCTAGCCTACTTGGTACTAACAAGATTTGAATACTACCGAAACTAGTGTGTCAACGAATAGGTAAAGAAGATGTCTATATCGAGAAATAATAAAGAATAAATCACACAACTAAAACTTGAATTAACATAATGAATTCATCGTATGATTACTAGAAAAACATGAAAGAATCCAAACTCGGATACAATGATGATAGTTGACGAAAACTTCATTCTTCTGATCTCCTAAGCCTTGATTCTTCTTTTGTGGTTACTCTCCCCAAACCCTAGTTCAGGTTTGGAAAAGAGGAGATATCTTGGAATGGAGAATTCGTGAGGTATTTATAGGCATAAAAAGCCCAAAAAAGTTATGGCGTAACCCTATGTACTGGTTATGCCATAACGCTTCTAAAAACGGGTTGCTTTTAAAGTTTAACAACATTTACTGCGTTACCTAGTAATTGGTTATGCCGTAATCTTCTTAGATGTAATATTACTTCGTAATTTCCATGCTGGTTATGCCGTAATCTTCACAATAACACTATGTGTAACTTTTATGCCGTAATCTTTTCGTTGGTTATGGTGTAATCTTCATAACGTAGTAAATCTTTATAAGCCTTCAATATATTACAGCGTAACATCATCACTTAGTTACACCGTAATCTTCATGGTAGTGGAAAAAGTCACCGATTGATCCGCATTAAGCCCTAATTTGTCCTAACGTCATTCCACACTCAATTAATAATCCTGAAATGAAATATGAAGAAATAAGGGTATAACTTATTGTAATTTTAGCATAATTAGTCAACAAAAAAGGGGAAATTGACAGTTAGAAAATCTGGTTATTTGATGTCATCAATTGCATTTTGTATGCGATGTTCCCATAAGTTAAGTTATTAATGATTGATGTTAATCATACTTTATTCTATACTATACACTATATTGTGATAAACGTGAATAGCCACGACTTTTTGGCTTTTAGCCACGACTTTGGGTTGTGTCTAAAAGGCCCGATTATTGTAGTACGTTGTGTTTTTTAGGGAAAAGGAAATAAGAATGAGTAAAAAAGACTAGGAATGGTTCCAAAGCCACCTCCCTAGCTTGGTTGCGAAAAACCAATATATTGGGATTTTATATCGCTCTTTGATTCCCGTGTCAATGTACTAGACGTTCTTATCATTCCAATCATCATTCCCCTAGACCAAAGTACCAAACACGCCTTAAGTGTATGTACTTTGGCTTCTATCGCTATTACTTTTTAGATTCGAGAAATTCTTTGTCTACATAAATTTAATAAAAAACATTCTCAATAAATGATCTGTCATTATAATTATTACATCTATTGGGGAATTAAAAGAAGAGAGGTAATGTTCAAAGTTACATTTATCATGCCACGTCATTTTGTGACAACGTTTTTGTAAAATTTACGTGGATGTAACATTTCTTCAAAAAATCATACTCATATTTTCAATACCAATTTCTCCAAGTGATTTTTCTTATCTTCTGGAACTTTGGATTATTTATCTACATTTATATGTAAAATACTTCATACTTTCAATTCTAATTTTCTCGCAAGTTTTATCTTCGTGAACTTTGAATTATTTATCAACATTTTCCATAAAATGCTATTTTTTTTCATGTTGCAGCCCCAAAAAATTAGATATAAGTAACCAATCATCATGGACTGTTACTCTCTTTACTTGAAAGTTGAAGACACAACCTAATTATCTTTTATGGTCAATTATACTCGTTTTGCCAGTCTCTTTTGTTTAAAACACATGCCATTCCCTTTCATAGTTTATACCACATATCTCATTTATGCATATTTTTGGTTGTGTTTGAGATTGTTCATATGTATTATTTAAAGGAATATTGTAAATTTTTGTCATTTATCTTTCAATTTTATTTTGTATATGTTTTGTTGTAAGCCCTTTTGGGTTTTTATTTTCTTGAGTCCCACTATTTTAATCATCTCAATTATGAAAGTTGACTGTCTTTGTATTATTTATTTTTTGTTGTGGTAATATATTGCTTACTTTTTAAAAAAGAATACTGTAAGCGTCTTACATAAATTTTTGTCTAGATGTTCTCGCTAATAGATATTGGTAATGTGTTTCATTTAAAAAGCAATTACATACGCAAGTTACCAAATTTCTTTTTACCTTTTATGGAAGCTTCATTGCATAAGTTATGCAAAAACTTAGACAGCACAACCACATAAACAAAACGCACACTATATCTCGTCAAAAGTACTCCTTGGTATCATGTTGCAACCCAAACGCCCTTTTTAGTATAATGACTATTCATGAATGAAGGAAAAATGATGTTCCCACCCGATGACTTTGCTCAGCTTTAAGTCAAAAAGCAATTGTCTTTACAATAATGCAAATAAAATAGACCTCCACCATTAAAGTTAAAGATAACAAGGAACCCCACACGCTTATTCACATCTTCTATATATACTAACGCAAACCGAACAGATTTTTATAATGTATATCACCCAAACACTCCGCTTCTTTTTTAAAAACAACCCACACACCCTTTTTAAGCGATAATGAATATGCGATCTTCAGTAATACATGACGGTGATTAATTAGCTAGTAAAGAGAACCGTGATCACACAGGTTGTTCACGCAAGTAGTGATAATGATTGAATGGTAATGATGCTTGATTCTATACAACCATAAACCACACTCTATATTGTAATAACGAGAACCGTGATCTCACAAGATGTTCACACAAGTCATGTTAATGATGCTTGAGTCTATATAATAATAAACTACATTCCATATTGTGATATTATGAATAATAAACCACACTCTATATTATAATACCTTCCCTCTATAGGTTTCACATAAATAGTTTCAGAAGTGATAACACTTGCTCAAATGACTTAAAATAGAATAGTCCTTGGATGTCACCTTGTATATGGGTTGTCAATACAATCGATTTAATAGAAAGACATCGTGATAGGTCGGGGTTACTTGAATGGTCTCGAATGATCAACACTTGCATAGTGTCATACAATTTGATATAGAGGAATCATTGCATTTCGTACGTGATGTTCACGCAAGTTAAGTTATTAATGATTGATGTTAATCAAACTTGATTCTATACTATATACTAAATTGTGAGAAACATTAATAGCCACGCATTCTGGCTTCTAGCCATGACTTTGGGTTTTGTGTAAAAGGCCCGATTATTGTAGTACGTTGTGTTCTTTTGGGAAATGGAAATGAGGATGAGTAAAAAAGATAGGGATGGGTCCAAAGCCACCTCTCCAGCTTGGTTGTGAAAAACCGATATATTGGGAGTTTATACCACTATTTGATTGTCGTGTCAACGTAAAAGACATTTTTATCATTCCAATCACAATTCCCCTGTACCAAAGTACCAAACATGCCTTAAGTGTATGTACTTTGGCTTCTATCGTAATAACTTTTTAGATTCGAGGAATGCTCTATATACATAAACTTAATAAAAAAACATTTTAAACAAACAATGTGTCATTGTAACTATTACATCTATTGGGAAATTAAAAGAAGAGAAGTAATCTTCAAAGTTAAATTTATCATGCCACGTCATTTTGTGATAAACTTTTTGTAAAATTTATGATATAACATTTCTTCATAAAATCATATTCATATTTTCAATACTAATTTTCTCCAAGTGTTTTTTCTTAGCTTCTACAACTTTGGACACAACCATCTTTTATGGTCAACTATACTCGCTTTGCCATTCTCTTTTGTCTAAAACACATGCCATTCCCTTTCATAGTTCATACCACATATCTCATTTACGCATATTTTTTGTTGTGTTCGAGATTGTTCATATGTATTATTTAAAGGAATATTATAGTTTTTTTGTCATTTATCTTTCAGTTTTATTTTGTATGTTTTGTTGTAATTAAGCCTTGATGGGTTTTTATTTTTTTGAGTCCCGTTTTTTTAATCGTCTCAATTAAAGAAGTTGAATGTTTTTTTTTTTGTATTATTTCTTTTTTGTTGTGGTAATATATTGCTTGCTTTCTAAAAAAATAATACTTTATGCGTCTTTCATAAATTTTTGTCTAGATGTTGATACTCGCTAATAGATATTAGTGATGTTTCATTTATAAAGCAATACATGCGCAATCACCAAATTTCTTTTTATCGTTTATGGAAGTTTCATTGCGCAAGTCTTTTAATGTTAATATAATAATGCAAAAACTTACACAGCATAACCACATATACAAAACGCACAGTAAACACGTTTATATGATTACCTGTTCACCACCAACCTACCTCCACTCCTTTTTACCAAACGCCCTTTTTAGTATAATGATTATTCATGAATACAGAAACATGAGGTTCCCACTTTGCTCAGCTTTAAGTCAAAAAGCAGTTGTCGTCTTTACAATAATGCAAAAAGTAGAGCTCCATCATTAAAGATAACAAGGAACCCCACACGCTTATTCACATTTTCTATATATACTTTTATGTATATCACCCAAACACTCCTTCACTTCTTTTTTGTAACAACCTACACACAATTTTTTGTTCAGATAAACAAACAGATACATACATGATGTCTTCAGTCAATCATGATGACCTGGCTCACTTAAAAATCCCCCTTGAAAATGTTTATATAATAATGCAAAAACATAGACAGCACAACCACATATACAAAACGCACTAAACACGTTTATATGATTACCAGTTCACCACCAACCTACCTCCACTCCTTCTCTCAGTATATCTCAGTACTCCTTGGTATCATGTTGCAACCCAAGCGCCCTTTTTAGTATAATGACTCTTCATGAATACATGATGTTCCCCAGGATGACTTTGCTCAGCTTTAAGTCAAAAAGCAATTGCCTTTACAATAATGCAAAAAATAGACCTCCACCATTAAAGTTAAAGATAACAAGGAACCCCACACGCTTATTCACATCTTCTATATATACAAACACAAACAGAACAGATTTTTATGTATATCACCCAAACCTCCTTCACTTCTTTTTGTAAAAACCCACACACCCTTCTTTGTTCAGATAAACAAACAGATACAAAATAATGTCTTCGATCAATCATGACGACTTTGCTCACCTAAGAATCCCCCTTGAAAGTATACTCTCCGCCACCAACAACTTTCATGACAAAAATGTCATTCGAAGACCTGATTTTGGAAATGCTTACGGAGGACAGCTCTTGTGGTTCGGTGAGTTGATTAAAATTAAAGCTCAGAGGTTGAATAAAGAATCGAATGATGAAAAAGTTCAACAGTTTTGGATGGAGATTTCATTGCTTTCTAGTCTCAAGCATAAAAATGTGGTTTCATTAGTTGGATTTTGTGATGAGAATGATGAGAAAATCATCATTACCAGGCGTGTGACCAGGGGAAGTCTCAGCAACTATCTAAGTGACCCAATGTTGTTGACATGGGTGCGAAGATTGAAGATATCTGTCGGTATTGCGCAAGCATTGAGCTACATTCATTATGATGAGTCACGTGATTTTAGCGTAATACACCGCAACATCAACAGTAATACGATTCTTTTAAATGATGACTGGGAACCCAAATTACGTGATTTTATATTTTCCATGAAGATCAAAGCATCTGAAAGGCACAATTCTTTCAATACTGATAAAGTGGGGAGTACGGATGGTTATACAGATCCAACATATATAGAGACAAAAATTGTGAACCACAAGTCGGATATGTACTCCTTTGGGATAGTAATGTTTGAACTACTGTGTGGTAGGAAAGCTGTAATCAAAGACGACCAAGATAATAAGTATTTGGCTTCGGTGGCCGTTGCCCATTATAGGGAGAAGAAACTCAATGAAATAATTGAGTGGAGTCTATATAATCAAATGGACTCTCAATCATTTAACACTTTCGCCAAAATAGCATGTGAGTGTTTGAATGAAGAACGATCGCAACGCCCAAATATTGATGAGATTGTCACGAGACTTGAGAAAGTGTTGGAGCTTCAACTGGAACATGAGCTTCAACTGGAACATGATAATGCGGTAAGACGGTCTTTCTTCTTTTCCTTCTTTCTATTATAATAAGTACAACTCTGTATTTATTTCAGCATATAGACCTTTACCTCCTTTTACTTTATTAAATTACTGTATTATTTAATAGGACCATGCACTTCCTAAATTATAATAATATGATAATAGCTATAAAGTAGAAAATATATACAGATTTAATTGAATTAAAGTCAAGTTCAATATAAGATACAAGGCAAGTAAATACCGCAACATGTGTTTGAAAAGGTTCAGAAATTTCATCGAACAAGTTGTAGGCACTTTATCAAACTCTCTTATTGTGTTATCTTGTGTATTAATTCACGTTTTTACTTGATAAACAGATATCTTCGCTTAAACACGATCTCGCTCACCTCAAAATCCCCCTTGAAAACATACTATCTGCCACCAACTACTTTGCTGACCAAAATCATATCTACACCACATTTAATGATACTTATGAGGAATACAAGGGACAACTCTCGTGGTCCGGTGACATGATTGATATTTATGCATGGAGGTTAGAAAGGGAAGAAGAACGAGAGTTTTGGATGGAGGTTTCATTGCTTTCTAGTCTCAAGCATAAAAATTTGGTTTCATTAGTTGGGTTTTGTGATGAAAATGATGAGAAAATTATCATTACCAGGCGTGAGACCAGGGGAAGTCTTGGCGACTATATAACTGACCCGATGTTGTTGACATGGGTGCGAAGATTAGAGATATCTGTTGGTGTTGCGCAAGCGTTGAGTTACATTCATTATGACGAGTCACGTGATTTCAGCGTAGTACACCGGACCATCAGCAGTTACGCAGTTGAGTTAAATGATGACTGGGAACCCAAGTTATCTAATTTTGAATCTTCCATGAAGATTCAAACATCTCAAAGGCACCATTCATTTCATACTAATGAATTTCGGTATAAGGAGTATACCGACCCAACATATATGGAGACTAAGACTGTGAACCACAAGTCGGATGTGTACTCGTTTGGGATAGTTTTGATTGAATTACTGTGTGGCACAGAATCAGGATATGATAATCGTTTGGCTCCGCAATTCATTACCCATTATCGAGAGAAAAAACTTGATAATTTAATTAATCAGGATCTATGGGTGCAAATTGAATTGCATTCATTCAACATGTTCACGGAAATAGCGTATGAGTGTTTGGACAAAGAACGATCGCGACGCCCAAATATAAATGACATTGTCCCAAGACTCAAGAGAGCTTTGGAACTAGCACGTGAAAATAGGCAGGTAATATCATTTTTTTTTTCTTCTTTTCTCTTTAATGGTTCTACAAATAATATTTTTTTCCTTTTTCATTATTATTAATTAAACCAAATTTGAAATAAAACATTATGAGATGGCAAAAATAAACCAATTTAATATATTGTATCACTTTTGATAAACAAAGACATCTAAATGCGTGATATAATCAGTATTTTCATATTATTTGATCCTAAAAGTGTTGATCAACTATTAATTTAACCATTTAACTTTTTCTTGAAACATTTTTATTTTTAATGTTATTTGACCTTTTAAAAAGACTAATTAAATTTCAATAATCATTAGATTACAACCCATAATTTTTCTTAGCAACTTTTTTGTCACTAATATTATATTAGCCCTAACTTTGGATAACCCTTTAACAAAATCTTTCAACTAACGTTGATAATTTTTTATTTATAACATTAAAGGACCTATTATTTTGATTACCCAATCTGACAGGTATGATAAGTCGCATTTTGCGGTTTTTAGTTATTAGGGTATCGATTTTTCTTGTATTTTGACTATTCTGACTTCTTATTCCTTTAAACGCGTAACATGTATAGTTGACATTCAACATCAATAACTGTAAACAAAAAAAATAAATTGCAAATTTGATGAATCATATCAATCCCCTTGATCCATCAACAACAACAAAATCTGACATATCATGTGTTGGGTTGGGTAGTCAAAGTAATAGGTTATGGATAAAAATATTGTCAATAACATTATGAATGTTGGTTGAAGGTTCGTATTAAATAGTTAGGGAAGGGTCCGGTAAGAAGAATAAGAAGAATTTCAAGCCATACATTTCAAATAAGGGAGAGATTTTCAAATTGAGATGCATCTATTTTAATAGGTGCATCTGAAATGTGTGGTTGTGGTTTATTGTTATTTTTTTTATTTTAATTTTTCTTCTTTATTTGATTCTAACTCTAAACAGTTATCCAAAATAAAGTAATACGTTGACTTACACAATAAAATCTTCGAGGCAATAAGTAGAAAAGAAATAAAACCAACTTCCTGTTAATTTGTGTATCTATTAAATATCGTCCTTTTGTAACCCAAACTTTCTTTTTTTGTGATAGATTCACTCTTCGCCGAACCACCTTGCTCACCTAAGAATCCCTATTGAAGATTTTTTGTCCGCCACCAAGGGCACTCTCTCTAGGTGCTATATCAAAGGTGGAATCGGAGAGATATACAATGGCCAGCTCTCTTGGTGTGGTGAGTTGATTGATATCACAATTCAGAGGCTAATTAACAAAGAATGGAATGAAAAAGAACACCAGTTTTGGATGGAGATTTCGATGTTGTCTAGTCTCAAGCATAAGAATCTTGTTTCTGTTGTTGGGTTTTGTAACGAAGTTGGTTTAGAGACCATCATTTACAACGACATGTCCAGGGGAAGGCTCGTAAAGTATTTAAGTGACCCGATTTTGTTGACATGGGTGAAAAGATTGGAGGTATGTGTGGGTGTTGCGCATGCATTGAGTTACATTCATTATGAGGAGCCACGTGATTTTAGCGTTATACACCGAAACATCAGCAGTGAAGCAATTCGATTAAATAATGAGTGGGAACCCAAGTTATGTGAATTTCAGCATTCCATGAAGATTAAAGCATCTGAAAGACACCATTCTTTCCATACTGATTCAGTTTGGTCTATCAAGGGGCATACAGACCCAACATATGAAAAGACTAACAATGTGGACCACAAGTCAGATATCTACTCCTTTGGAATGGTATTGTTTGAACTACTTTGTGGTAGGCAATCAGTAATTGATGATGAGGATAATAAGTATTTGGCTCCCGTGGCAATTTTTCATTATAGAGAGAAAATACTCGATGAGATAATCGATCCGGATCTATTGAAACAAATAGATCCGCAATCATTAAACGTTTTCTCGAAAATAGCATATGAGTGCTTGAGTGAAGAACAATCGCAACGCCCAAATATGGATCAGATTGTCACAAGACTTGAGAAAGTGTTGGAACTACAATTGGAATGCGAAAATGATGTAAGATGGTTTTTTTCTTTATCTTTCTAGCACAATAACTTGCTGTTAATTTACTTATTGTTGTATTTGTTGCCATTGATGTTAAAGGAACACTCGTCAGTTGTGGCCGAAGTTGAAGAGACATCATCCAGTCATGAGAAGGTAATTAATATTTTTTTTAGCTCTTGTTGTAAGCCGCCGAAATCTTTAGAAAAAAAGGGAAAATGTCAAAACAAAAGAATGGATAAAGAAAGTTGCGAGTAGAGAAAGGGCATAATTAATTATTGGATTAATTTTATATAGAAAAAGGATTTTAAATGAACTATAAATTGTTAGCTTCAAATTTTTGTTATGGATTGTGATTCTAGGGCTGTCAAAAAAGCTGACCCGACCAGGACCCGATTAAGCCTATTCTGGTCGGGTTACTCGGGTCAAAAGTTTTATTCGGTTCAACCCGATCGAGTAACCTGAATACTAAATAGGTTGGATGTGTGGTTGAACCTATTTGGCTAACTCAGGTTCGGGGTCGACCCGATTGACCCGAATAAAGATTTTTTCTACTTATTTAATTTTTTTATGTAAATTATCTATGTAAACATATTCAACTAGGCCATTTTTTAATCATTTTACTCATATTTGAGTTGGCCCGAATCTGAATAGACCCGAACCTAACTAACCCGAGTTCTAAATAGGGTCGGGTTCGGGGTATGTTTTTTAGCCTCAATCACCCGAACCCGATCAACCCGATCCGATATGACTAACACCCCTAGAGTCAACAAAGTAGCTCGAAGTTATATTTTTAACAATATTTTATTCTTATTAATGTTTAAAAAACATTGCTTATGGATTGCTTAAAATAAACGGTGCCCGGAAATGGTTGTCAATGTTGTTGGGTACTTCCAAAATATATACGGAAATTTTGAGGTTCAAAAGAAAAAAAAAAAAAAAACAAAAAAAAACAAAAAATGGGTACTACTAGACAAGGATATTTCTGGTTAATATTTTGAGTACAAATAAATACACTCCATTCACATGTCACTTCCCTAAACTGCTATATTTGTCTTAAAGGTGGTGGTGGTGATCGAGTTACGTTAAATTGAGGATCAATTTATACATGCAAACTCTTTTCCATGTTGATCGAAAATCACATTTGCCAACATTTTTTGCAAAATCTAATTATTCTTTTGATAAGTGTTAAAAATGAATGATTAACCTCACTAGAAGTGTTCCACCCTCTGACTCTGCACACTTCTTACTGTTCTCTTTTTTGGTACATAGGGATCAAAGAGTCACTTCATATCCACATGCATTCAATCCCATCTAAGCAAAAAGAACTTATCTTCCCATGAATACCATTCTTACGCGCTCAACTTTTATCAAATAGAATTGGCAACCAACAACTTTGCTCCTGAGAATATCATTAAAAAAAACCTAGTTGAATCAGTTTACAAGGTGAATAAGTTGCTTTTCAGACCAATAATGGATATTGTTGTACGGAGGATCAATTATCTAAAAGATGAGAGCGAAAAGTTTGAGATGAAGGTGCGGATGCTTTTGAGTCTCAAGCATAAGAATCTAGTGCCTGTTATTGGGTTTTGTGACGAGAGGGACGAGAAAATTATATTATACAAGAAGGTGGACAAAGGAAGTCTCAACAAATATCTAAGTGATCAGAACCTCACATGGACGCAAAGGTTGGAGATATGTCTCGGCGTTGCAAATGCATTAAGTTACATCCACTATGATGTTACACGCGATTTTAGTGTCATACATTGCAACATCAGAAGCTCGAAAATTTTACTAGATGACAAATGGGAACCCAAATTATCTGGTCTTGAACATTCATTGAAAAATACAGTAGCTCGGAGGTACCGCCTTTTTCTTACTCGTGATATTACTGAGAATGTATACCTGGATCCAAAATATAAAAAGACTGGCGGTATGACCCACAAGTCAGATGTGTATTCGTTCGGTGTTGTATTAATCGAAGTCTTGTGTAGAAGGAGTGCAGTTCTTCTGGCTGAAGAGTTAGGAGAGGGGTTATTATGTCAAGTGGCGAAATCTCATTTGGATGATAAGATTGATCCACATTTTCGAAAACAGATGGACCCAGAATCATTCAAAATCTTCTCACAGACAGCATATGACTGTATACAAGAAGAACAGGCGAAGCGTCCACATATAGATCAGGTTGTCAAAAGACTTGAGAAAGCTTTGGAACATCAGCGGAAACTTGAACATGTTGACCGTACAACATTCAATCTCTTGAAGGTAATTAATTAGTGTCCTTAAACTTTTAATTTTAAGCCAATTACAGAATATCCTAGTTAATAAACTAACTTATTTTATTAATTGTGATGTGTGGTTATAACCACTTCTATATCTTCATTATACCATTTTGTTATTTAACAAAGAGATGAGTAATAATGTGAAAAACTATATGCATGTGATTTTGATTTTACATTAGAAAAATGCTAGCGCTTAGGCTATGTTTAAGAAATTATGACATGCTTAAATGGTTTGTACATTCAGGCTAACCAACCAGCTCCTGAATTTAACTTTCCCAACCAACAAAATATGTCACCCTTGTTGCACGTTTTTAACTTTTAAATATACCACTTAGTGCTACAAATAGCAAAACCCTTTACATTATTATGTTTTTAAACATTGCATTTTACGAGGAAAGGAAGGTTCGTGCTTCGCTGCGGGTATAAGTAACTAAGACACTGGACATCATTTTGGTTAACACGTGCACAGTTTTTTTCCTTATACTTATTTGCCTTATAGACTCGTGAAAAATACAACGGGGTTAAGTTCTTGTTCACTGCAAAATCGTACACATTATAATATTAAATTTGAATTGACATCGTCAATGATAAACTCTTAAAGAATAAACATCCAATTATCTTTGAGTAAAATTTAGTAAATAAATACGATACTTTCATTTCTTTTGTTCTTAATAGATAATAAATGGTAAAGTGTAAAGAAAAAGAAAAAAAAAAAAAAAAAAACAATTTATCAAATAACTCATATATTTGAGGGGCCTTTTATATAACTTTGTCATGAAAATGGAACATATGTAAATTTTGATTGGGTAAATAAGGCATTTTAAGATTTAAATTGGACATATATGGAATTAACCCTTAAAAATAAATATATATAAATTTTAATTATTCCATAATCACTTTTTGAAATTCTTAGTGTTACCATTTACAAAAGATTAAAGGTAAGCCGTGATCAATCCGTTTAGTGAGAAGGATTAAGCGTTTTAGGGTGAAGGAACAAATATGGGTATGATATAATATGTGTGGTTTAAGGGCTTAAAAATGATCATAAGCTGCGAGTTTTCTAAAAGCGTCATGATTTGCACACGCCATATGATTCGCACACTTAATCAGATGTTTTAAACAGTTTTGCACACGTCATAAATGTATATTGATGTGTGTAAATTAATAGGTAGTTTGTGAAAATCACCTCCATTTCTAAAATCAACAACCTTAGTGGGTATTACTATTCTTTTTCTAATTTCACATACGATGACCAACTTTATGTTTTCTATATATTGTTTTTCTATAGTTTTGTCCCTTCATGCAACCACTAATAAAATTATAAAATGTTACTATATATTTCGTGACTTTTTTTCTAGAAACGGCATAACAATTTTACAAAAGGCACCCAAGAATGGAAACCGGCAACAACATTTAAGAGGAGGAATAATAAATTAAAAGACAAGAACTAATTTTCCATCCCAAAATGATTAAGAACAAAAGTAAATAAACCTTTAAACTAACGACATGTCCCTGTGAACCAATGGAGAACTGTTTAACTTAAAATATATTCAATTTGATATTCCCCTATTATACCTAAGTCAACTAACTAATCAAGAACAATAAAACAAACTCGATTCCATTTCATACATTTATTAAACATACGTGTTATTTTCACCCAATAACAAACTAATATGCATAAACCTTTAAGTGATGATGCATAACTAGTATTATTAAACTTATGCCTATTTCATTTTGATACATGCCATATTTATTCTCTCATTATCTTCATTTTCAGTTTTGACACACGTCTTCATCTTTTCATAAGACATAACCTTAGACATAAGTTTTAGGGATGAAATCATTCCTACTAGTTAACTTGAAACAAATCAAATGTTGCTTTTGAGCATTTTCATATTCTTTTAAATGCTAATCAATTATAAAAACTTTTTTTATTATTTCACTCTAATCCTTACTAGCATTAATGAGGTACTGCAAAACTCAATAATGTCGCAGGCGAAGAACTTGGAACACTTGAGGATTGGACTAAATGATATAAACGAGGCTACCAAGAATTTTGATGATGCATACTGCATCGGGTCTGGCGGATTCGGTAAAGTATACAAAGCAGATCTTGAACATTTTGATAGCAGTAAATCCTCGTCGATAGAAGAGGTGGATAAATGTGATTTACCAAGAAAACGAAGCACGGTAGCCATAAAGCGCATTCACAATCAAGGAGGAGAACAAGGGTTCATTGCAGAAATTGAAACTCTAACTAGATGTAAGCATGAGAATATAATCTCTCTTCTTGGTTTTTGTTATGAAGGTAATGGTGCAATGATCCTAGTTTATCAGCATGCTTCGAAAGGAAGTCTTGAAAACTATTTGGGAAGCAGTGATATTACTCTTACTTGGGTGCAACGTCTGAATATATGTCTTGATATTGCAAATGGTTTGGATTACATTCACAACAAAAGCAAACAAAAGATGATACACCGTGACATCAAGAGCGATAATATTCTACTGGGAGATAATTGGAATGCAAAGATTGCGGATTTTGGGCTCTCCAAATTCCACCCAGCAGAGAGTACTTTCATTGCCAGTACGGTTGCAGGTACATATGTGTATTTGGATCCTGAATATCAGAAGACTGGTAGATTAAATAAGAAATCAGACGTTTATTCGTTTGGAGTAGTGTTGCTTGAGATCTTGACTGGGAGGTTGGCCTATGATTCTGTATACACCGAGGTGAATGAGAATGGAATTGCACCCATTGCAAGAGATCATTTTGAAAAGGGGACAATAATGGAAATTGTTGATCACCAGATGAAGGAGGAGATCGATGAACATGTCTTTTGTAAAGGTCCCAATGAAGAGTCTTTGGACATCTTTATAGAAATCGCATCTCGATGTGTGGCAGAAACTCAAGAGCAACGCCCAACAATAGAAGTTGTCATCAAAGAACTAAAAACAGCGTTAAACTGTCAGGTAAGTCCCAATGAAAATTTTAGATAACAGGTAGTAATTTCGGTTTAATTTTATTTATCAAATCAACTTACTGACCCATGATTCACAGGAGAACCATAAGGACAACCTTAAACTCTCACTTGAAGACGTAAAGTTAGCCACTCAAGACTTCAATCAAGACAATATCATTGGAGATGGAGATTTTGGGGAAATTTATAGAGGAGAAGTTACTCACACTCATGGACGTAATATCATTGCGGCAAAGCGGTTAAATAAGGAGTCTGTTGAAAAAGATGCTGAATTTATGACAGAGCTAGAAATCCTTATGGAGTATAAACATGAAAATGTCATTGGTCTTGTAGGCTACTGTGATGAAGAGGATGAAAAAGTTATTGTATATGAGTATGCATCCAGAGGTAGTCTTGATAAGTACTTGAGCGATGATTGTCTTACGTGGGTGATGCGGCTTAAAATATGCATCGATATTGCAATTGGGTTGGAGTTTCTTCATGAAACTATTTCAAGTTCAGAAATAGTAATACATAGGGACATCAGCAGCAGGAATATTCTACTATTTGATGACTGGAAAGCCAAAATTACAGGTTTTGGGCTTTCCTTATTATGTCCAATTGCAAATCAGAATGTAGACTATGTCATCGACAATGTTACAGGCACAATCGGATATTGTGACCCACTACACTCGAAAATAGGCTTCTTAACCAAAGAGTCTGATATATTCTCATTGGGTGCGGTCTTATTTGACATATTGTGTGGGAAACTATCATCCGTAGAACTAGATGGCGAGTATCGTTATTTACCCTTTTTGGCTAAACACCACTATCAAGTAGGAAAACTTGATGAGTTAGTCTTTAAGGGTATAAAGGAACAAATTGAGACACAGTCATTTATTACATTTGCAAGGATTGCCTATCAATGCATACATCACATGAGAGAAAGACGGCCAACAGCTAATGAAGTGGGCATACAGCTTAAGAAAGCATTGGAGTTCCAAGTAAGTTTCTATATTTTGACAAAACTAGCCAACTTTTGATTCATATATATCTTAAACTATGGCCTTTAACTGTATGAAACATGAGTTTATTAATTGATTAATGTATATACAGGAAAATTATAATATATGGGAGCCCAAATTGCCCACAGACTATAAAGATATAATCCAGATGTCTAAGTGCCCTGGAATCTATTCTACTATGAAGAAAGAGGATCTTTACAACATTTTTTCAAAGGGAATCCTCCTTCAACAGGACAAAGTGGTAATCAGTTCATTCTTGTATCGGCAAAAGTTCTTTATAGATCCAACTTTTACCATATAATCCATCAAGCAATCTTAGCCACTCATTTTTTTATCAAAAAAAAAAAAAAAAAAAAAAAAAAAAAAAAAAAAAAAAAAAAACTTCCACCCTTTTTTTAAAACTTAAATATCTCGCAAACCGTAAATCGTCAAGCAACAAAAAAAATATCATCGCGACGAGAATTAAATTATCTTTCTGTAGACATACATTGTTATATACTTTCGACGAAAATTTTTTTCTTCAAATTTTCCGCCCAGAAAAATCATATATGATTTGTAAAAATCATATATGATTTGTAAAAATCATATATGATTCGTTAAAATCAAATCATATATGATTCCTACGAATCATATAAAAATCATATATGATTCGTAGGAATCATATATGATTTTATTTTAACGAATCATATATGATTTTTACAAATCATATATGATTTTCTGGGCGGTAATTTAAAAAAAAAAAAAAAAAAAAAAAAAAAAAAAAAAAAAAATGGTCGAAAGTATATAACAATGCATATCTATAGAAAGATGATTTAATTCTCGTCACGATGGTAATTTGTTTTGTAGTTTGATGATTTACCGTTTGCAAGATATTTTGTTTTAAAAAAATGTGGAAAATAAAAATGAGTGGCTATAATTGGTTCATTGGTTATATGGCAAATATGAGATCTATATTGATCTCACACATGCATTTATACATCATTACATCATACACATCGAGTTTGATTTGTATTTCTGTTGCATAACAGTTGTTGTCATTCGTTGGTAATGGAGAAAGAAATGAAATGGTTTCAGCCACAATGTTTTCCTACATAAACGGTTGTCCACATGAGTGGAAATCTCTTCCAGAATCAAGGTTATTCTCTCTACCTCTCCACCTTTGTTAGTTTTAAATGATATGCAAACATATGCATTATTGGTAGAATTATGTTATGGCTTTTAGTGTTAAAGTATAAGGTTATTCTCTTTACCGTTTAATTCATGACAAGTTGTTTACGGTAGCATAATATGATTATTAATCATTTAACTATAATTATGATCAAATAGGATCAGACTTAGGAACCCCCTTTGACTAAGTTCATATTTTGCCGCTGTAATACACTTGCTTATCACGATGACTGCCTGCACTTAAACCAAAAATATTTGAATCCCTAAACAAAGGAATAATGCTTCATCTTTAGCTCTTTTACACTTTAGACCACATCTCATCAAGTTAATAACAAGATTAGTCCTGCATACATACATATGAACAATGAGAACTGATGTTGTACATGACAAAATAGATTTTAATACTCAGTATATGATTGGGAACTATAATTTTATAAACCTTCTAATATGGTAGTTGAGGTATGCCCCTGTTTGGGTCCTCTGTTCTCATGACCGTGAATTATAAAATTTGCTAGCATCTTGATGTACTTTTTATAATATACTTACCATTATTTAAATAGAGATTTGTCTGGTACACTAAGTTATAATATAGTATTTAAACTCTTGTTCCAATAAATTATGAAATTCAAAAGTAGAAGTGTATGGATATAAAGGCTATGGCTGATTTAGACTTGGAGGTTTATAATATGTGCAGGTTTGGGACAGTAGTCGAGATGTTAGATATTTCCAACTTGAACATCGTAATCAAGACAAGAGCTCAATTTTTATCTCCTAATGTTGTTTATGGGGTCTATTTAGTCTTCAAATTTTGTGATTCAAGAAACTTTTCAAGTAAACCTGCATATGTTAACCTAAAGTATAGAAAGGGGCCCAAAAGTCTACATGCATATTTTGCAACATGGAGAGATGAGCAGTGGATGATGATTGAGTTGCACCGTTTCTCGAATCAGAACGAAGATGTCGTTTATGAATTTTTACTTGAAAGCTTTTCATCGTACTATTGTGGAGATGCTGCAGTTTATGTTGAAGGCATTGAATTTCGAGCCATTAACATAGTAAGTTTGAAAATATCCCTTGGTTCCATTCTATGTTCTTTTGTTTAAGTTGTATAAAGGGAACATGAATGCACGATAATAAAAAAATTCTTGTTGTAAGTTGCATATCTAAAATAACTATTTTACAGGTGAAACATGAAGAGATCGGAAAATTGAAGGAAGTTCAACAAGTCTTGAAATCAGACTTCAATGTGGATCAAGCGCAACAATTGCCAACTAACTTTGAAGAAATATTCAAGGTATGTAGAAACTATGATGAGTTGTTCTGGTTGGGCGAAGTCGATGGAAAGAAACTTCTTGTGCTTTCAGCAAAGGCAGCTTTATACAAATTTTCTAATGTGGATACTTTTACTTCAAAACTACTAGCACAGTCCAGGTTTGTTCTCTTTTTTATTTTCTAATGTGGTCCAAATACTCTAGTTAACTAGCAAACAGTGAATGGATGGTTGACAAAAGTTTCACTTCCTGGTTTAGTTTCCTCTTCCTAAGAAGTATGTAAATTATGTAACTTACATAATGTAATCATATAATTTATGGTACATGCAGATTTCAAGAGGTGATTGAGCTTTTGCCGCAACAAGTATTTCACATCAACTGTACGATCAAAACTCAAATGTTGTCACATGATACGGAATACGTGTGCTACCTACTATTCAAGCTTTCAGAAAACATCCAAGGAATGCATTGTCCAGTGAAAGTACGAGATATACTCCACCAAGAAAACAAAGAGGCCGAATTTCTCTATTTTATAACCCCAGAGCCATCAAATATACACGATATTACTCGGGTTCCAAAACAAAGGGAAGATGGATGGATGGAGATTCAACTGTGGAGATTTAACTCAGCTCATGAATTCAAGGATGACGCTCTTTCGATGAATATGAAGTTTACAAGTATTGAAGGGCCCATGTCTGGTCTCATTGTTTGCGGCCTTGAGTTTCGGCCACTGTAAAAGAACTATTTGCTATAATTAGTCTTTTTTTTTTAATTTTTTGTTTCTGTTGGCCATGCAATCGCCTGACACTGTAAGTATTTCTGAAAATGGGTTTTATTTTAGCTGAATTGTTATGAAAGTGTAACCCATTTGAGTTCTTGTTGGTTCAAATTGTTCTGTGGAGTTTTTTTGGATTTTTATAAATGGGTTTGGTTGTTTTTTGTTAGTTGAATTGAGTTACACACAAAGTGTTTGATGAAATGTTTGAGTGGATAGTGGTTAGAAATTGTTGTGTTAGTGTGACCCATTTGAGTTTTTGTTGATTAGATTGTTTTTATGAAATGAAATCAAATATATTAGTAGGATTGGATGTTTGGAGAATCGGGACTTTGTTAGACCGTTTATGGTTTAAGACAAAGCTGTAGTAGCAGTAGATGGTTAATAAGTTTTTTTTTTTTTTTTTTTTTTTTAATTATAATGGTTAAGGTATTAGTACTGACTAAAAAGCTGGTACTTCTTGAATGGTGACGTAGTTTAAGGTTTATGTGTATTGCTAAGGTTGTTACACGTCAGCAAAATGTATCATACGAGGATGAAATTGAAAGGTTGTTGTTCATAACAGTAATGAAAAAAATAAGTTTTTCTCTTTGATGCAGATTTAGACCTAAGTTGTAACCCTTGATGAAGTGTCTGACTGAATAGTGATGTGAGCGAATACAGAGTTGGACCTAAGTTGCCCATTTGAGTTTTTGTTGTATAGAGTCGTTTTGTGGAGGTTTTTGTGTGTGTGTGTGTGTGTGTGTGTGTGTGTGTGTGTGTGTGTGTGTGAGAGGCCTTTAAAAGACGGAGGTTGGAAGTGCTCTCTATACTTATGATAATGAGGCCCTTAAAAGACCGTTTTGCAGGACTTCAGCTTATTTCTGGACTCTTCTAAAACTGAAAGTGACAAGCGGAAGTCTGGATGGCTGCAGAATCATTTTCTAATCTGTCCAAGTATATATACATTGTATATATGTGTGTGTTTGTTTTGTCTTAAGTGCGACTGTTCTAAGTATTTTCTATAAAAAAATGGTTATAGATAATGGTTTCAGAGTCATTATTTTCACAATGTGAGACCTGGATAGTTATAAACTAATTATGTATATGTGGAAGGTTTATGTTCTCTGTCACGTGTGTACAGCGGGGGATTTGTAGACAAAATGAACCTTTCTTTTTATCTATTTATGTTTAATATGGCAAGTAAATGAGATCTCCATAAACAATGTATATTTTTTGACAACTAGGGCGTTTATATGGAAAGAAGTTGTACAAAACATGAGCTTTATATGACAGGTGAACTTGATTCTAAAGATATAGTTCGAAATGAACCTTTTCTCAGGTTAGAATTACCAATTGAAGAATCGGGTGCTACCAATTGAAAGATTGTGTTTAAAATTGATGTTTAAAAGATGTTGATGGTTTTTCTCTTAATTAAAATGACTTGCAATTTCGACAATAATATTGTCAGATATTTTTTCAAATTTTGGTTATAACTTTGTAAAATCAGGTTTTTGAATCACAAACCAAAAAGAAGTGTAGTATGTTGTAAATTTTGAAACTTTCAATTAGCATCTCTGAGGCAGTTTTGTTTAATCATCTATACTACATATAAAGGAAAAATGGTCAATCTTGAAAAAATAGTCAATCTTGAAAAGTGGAAATCTTGAAAAAAATTTATTAAAGGAAATTATGAAATGTAATTAATACTCTTATTAAAACACCCCATTATTTAAAAGTACAATGATTTATTCACATTATACAACCAATTAAAAACATATCTACCAAATTAAATACAACCAATTAATACAAATCACAAACCGGGTTGACCCGGGACGCTTCAAACCCGACGGGTTTAACCGGTTTAATTTGACCCGTTTTCAACCCAACCTAGCAAGTTGACCCGGTTTAAATCGACCAATTTTTTGACCGGAACGGTTCAACCGGTTGAACCACCCGGGTCGAACCGGGTTTCAAAACATTATGTTTAATTTCCAAATCTTCAAACTTTTATTATTTTTTATTTATAACCTATAAACTTTTTTTTATGAATAAACTATTTGTCGCTATAAAATCTCGTTGCTATGCACGGGTACTCGTCTATTATACCCTTGAACCTTGAAAGCCAAAAGGGCATTTAGGGTGAATAAAGGAAATATTGATCTGGAATTGAACATGCGTAAAATTTTGAATTGATCACTTATTAAGTAAAATAAGACTTTTTCATAAATCTTCTCATGTAAGCCTTATGATACCAGTTGTAATCCACCCCAATTACGCATTAAGAAACACACCAGGATTTTATTCATGCACAAAGTATCAAACCATCATTCAGAAAACCCTTCATCATCATCATCCAAAAATTGCCACTATTAAGCTTACCCAGGAAGTTTAAAGAAATGTGTTCACTTATTTCTTTGTTTGTACTTTCATGAGTTTAATTGCATATTTTTTATTGCAGGCACTTTATAAAATGTAAAAAACCACATTGAATTCAAGCCCTTCAACAATTAGGTAACTCTTTTAGTTAATTTTTATATCGAGATTGATTTGAATCATCTGCAATTTTAAGAAATTCCACAACGATTATTTTTTCTAATTGATCACATATTAGGGTAATGTGTAATCAAGGCACACCAGATATTCTTGATAATGTCTTAATGAGTTTGGCATGGTGTGTTTCATTGAGGTGGTCTGTTCATTTGTTATGAAAAGGTTTTTGCATTATCGGGAACCGGAACCATTAAAACTATAACCCTGTAAAGACTCAATCTTCTAATTTCATTCACTTTAACACTTTGAGCACTTTCTTTATTATGAAAAGGTTTTTACACTTTTGAATCTACCATAAGCCCATAAATATACATCATGGCTAGAATTCTAGGCAAAACCCGTCAAGAAATGTCAAGTGGGTTTAGTTACCTGCTCCATGAGATATCACATTTAGTCAAGATCTTCTCTGGTTAATAGTCTTTATCAGTGATCACAGTTAGTCCAGCTCTTCTGTGGGTAATAGTCTATTAAGAGGCCTAAGGTCTTATTTATGTTAAAGATACATCATTTTCACATTCATTATTCACTCATTCATTAAACTGTTGGTCTATTTGTTGTGTTCAAATTCAAGCGTAAATTTGTGATTCTGTGGAACAACCATTAGTTTCATCTTCTCGATCAGCTAAAAGAGAACTTTCCACACATCATTTTTATTGTTTTATGTTTTATGTATAAACGTTACATAAAATACTTAACCATAATATGACACCTATAACTATTTGCCGCTAGAAAATCCGTTGCTATGCACGGGTACTCGTCTAGTATATATATATGAGAAAAGTTCATTTAGGGACTAGTTTTTTTGTACATACCAAGGGACAAATCCCCACCATCCATTTAGTTTGATCTAATGGTGGGGATTAACCTAAGATTAAACATGGAAACTTAAGTCCATATCTTTTTATTACCTTTTTCTTTGTCTTTTTTATTATTCACTTTCTTTATTTATTTATTTCTTTTTTTTTGGCTCTTTTTTCCAATTAACGTTACACTTTTTTTTTTCTTCAATTCACGTTTTTTTTTCTTTTTTTTTAAAATAAGTCAAGCTTTTCTTTTTTAAATAAATTCACGATTTTTTCTCATTTTATTACGTTTTCATTCGTTTTTGTCTGTTTTCACATGATTATATACGTTTTCAGACGTTTTTGTCCGTTTTTATACGTTTTCGTCCGTTTTTTTTACGTTTTCGTCAGTTTTCAAACGTTTTTATCCGTTTTCGTCAGTGCAGACATTTTTGTCCAATTTCGTACGTTTTCATCCGTTTTTGTCCGTTTTCAGACGTTTTCGTCCGTTTTTATACGTTTTTGTCTGTTTTCATACGTTTATATACGTTTTCGTCCGTTTTCATATGTTTTCATCCGTTTTTACACGATTTCATCCGTTTTTATACGTTTTCGTCCGGTTTCATATGTTTACATATGTTTCCGTCTGATTTCATACGTTTTCCTCTATTATTTTATGTTTTCGTCCGTTTTTAGACGTTTTCGTCCTTTTTCCTACATATTCGTCTGTTTTCTTACATTTTCGTTCATTTTCATAGGTTTTCGTCCGTTTTTCAATTTTTTTGGCCAATTTTAGACGTTTTCATACGTTTCTGAATATCACAAGTGATATTCAGTGATACTCATACGTTTTTGTCTGTTTTCATCCATTTTTGTACATTTTTGTCTGTTTTCAAACGTTTTCGTCTATTTTCATACGTTTCGGCAGTATTTATACGTTTTCAGACATTTTTATCTGCTTTCAAACGTTTTCATCAATTTTTTACATTATCGTCTGTTTTCAGATGTTTTCATCTGTTTTTATATGCTTTCATCCATTTTTATCTGTTTTCATATGTTTATAAACATTTTCGTCCGTTTTTATGTATTTTTGTCTGTTTTCATACTTTTCAGCAGTTTTTATACGTTTTCGTCCGTTTTCATCAATTTTTCATACGTTTTTGTCCCTTTCCGGGCGTGTTTTTACGCTTTCATACGTATTCGTTCGTTTTCATATGTTTTCGTCCATTTTCATACGTTTCTGAATATCACAATTGATATTCTTAATATCACAAGTGATTTTCTTTGATATTCAAAATATCACTTGTGATATTAATAATATCAATTGTGATATTCAGAAATGTATGAAAACGAAAAAAAACGTATGAAAACGAACAAAAACAGAAGAAAACGTAAGAAAGTTAAAAAAACATGAATTAAAAAAATGTGAAAATCACTTATAATATTCTGAATAACACTTGTAATTATCTGAATATCACTTTTGATATTCAGAATATCACTTGTGATTTTCATGTTACAAAACATTAGTTGAACATCACTTGTGATATTCGGAATATCACTTGTGATTTTCTGAATATCACTTGTGATTTTCTGAATATCACAAGTGATTTTCAACTAATGTTTTGTAACATGAAAATCACAAGTGATAATCTGAATATCACAAGTGATATTCAAAAAATTACAAGTGATATTCATGTTACAAAACGTTAGTTGAAAATCACGTGTGATATTTAGAATATCACTTGTGATTTTCACGTTACAAAATATTTGTTGAAAATCACTTGTGATATTCGGAATATCACTTGTAATATTTATAATATCACTTGTGATTTTCTGAATATCACTTGTGAATTTCATGTTATAGAACAATTGTTGAAAATCACTTGTGATATTCAGAATATCACTTGTGATATTCAGAGTGATATTCAAAATATCACTTTTGAAAAAACGTGAATTAAAAAAAGCGTGAAATCACTTGTAATATTCTGAATATCACTTGTGATTTATATTCAGAATATCACTTTTGATATTCAGAATATCACTTGCGATATTCTGAATATCACTTGCGATTTTCATGTCACAGAACATTTGTTGAAAATCACTTGTGATATTCAGAATATCACTTGCGATATTCAGATATCACTTGCAATATTTTGAATTTCACTTGCGATATTCTGAATATCACTTATGATTTTCATGTTACAAAATTTTAAAAATCACTTGTGATATTCAGAATATCGCGAGTGATATTCAATATCACTCACGATATTCTGAATATCAAAAGTGATATTCTGATAATCACAGTATATCACTTGTGATATTCAGAAAGGTATGAAAACGTTTGAAAACATTTAAAAATGAACTAAAATGAATGAAAACGGACGAAAACGTATAAAAAAGGACGAAAATGAATGAAAACAGATTGAAACCATATGAAAACGTATAAAAATGGACGAAAATGGACGAAAACATATGAAAACGGACGAAAACGTATGAAAATAGACAAAAACGTAAGAAAACGGACGAATATATATGAAAACGGACGAAAACGTATGAAAACGGGCGAAAACGTATGAAAAAAAATCAAAAACAGATGAAAACGTAAGAAAATGGACGAATATATATATGAAAACGGACGAAAACGTATGAAAACAGGCGAAAACGTAAGAAAACAGACGAAAACGTATGAAAAAAATTCGAAAACAGATGAAAACGTAAGAAAACGGACGAAAACGTATAAAAACGGATGAAAACGTATTAAATTGGACGAAACGTATGAAAACGGGTGAAAACGTAAGAAAATAGACGAAAACGTATGAAAACGAGCGAAAACGTAAGAAAACAGACGAAAACGTATGAAAACGGACGAAAATGTATGAAAACGAACGAAAACGTAAGAAATTTGACGAAAACGTAAAAAACCGACGAATATGTATGAAAAACGAAAAAAACGTAAAAAAAACGCAAAAAAAAAAAAAAAAAAAAAAAAAAGAAAGAAAAGAAAAGAAAAAAAAATTGAATTATATAAAAACGTGAAGTTAGAAAAAAAAAAGAAAAAAAAAAGAATAAAAAAAGAAAGAAAAGAAAAAAGGGAAAAAAAAATGAATAAATAAGATAGACAAAAAGGACAAGAAAAAAAACATGAACTTAGGTTGTCTTATTAAATCTTAGGTTAATCCCCACCATTAGATCAAACTAGATGGATGGTGGGGATTTTTCCCTTAATTTGTAACAAAAACTTAGTATGTAAAATAACTCACCTCATATATATATATATATATATATATATATATATATATATATATATATATATATATATATATATATATATTTGTGCAAAAGGTGAATTATATTATATACTCCAAATATTAACAGTACAATAAAGGGAATAAAAAACTTATATGCTTTGGACATAACCCAAAGACAGAAATAACAAAAGAAAAACAAATATCATCCTATATCAGACAAGCCTAACTTTTACTTGTCTGACAAAACTAAACTGAGATACAAAGCAGAGCATCAAGATAGCTTCACACAACATGCTCACTTTTTTAGATCATTCTGAATCCTTGCAATACATCCCAAATTCACCTATGATAAACTTTTAAAGCGCCAATAACCATCTTGCTACATTTCCACCCTCTTTCCCATCAAGATCATTCAACCTACAACCACAATAATCAAGAGAGGACAAGAAGATGGCATCACTAGGCACCATAACCCCTCCAAGTCAAGGGCTCTACCAAAAGTGTTACATTTCCATCTCTTGAATGGCTTCACACAATTTGGGAACACACACCTTGAGGGAGGTATGGGTGTTTGGATGCAGGTCTTGTAAGTGATTAGGTGATAATAATAAATTGAGTTGCACACAAACTATTTGATAAAATGTATGTTTCAATAGTGCTGTAAATTGGTCATGGTAATTAGCGAGACCATTGAGACTTGTTGCTGCTTATTTTTGTGGAGATGACCTGTCTTACTAGTCATTACATGTAACATCACAATGTGAGTACGTGATAGTGTCTGGTTGTTTGGCTGTGGGTTTTTCTACGGATTATGTGCTAACAAATTGAAACGATTTGCACACTAACTGTATGATAATATGTCTGCCTGTAAAATGATCACATTAGCGAGACAAAGGAACCTCCACTAAATGAAGAGATTGTTGCGCATATCATCGTGTAATCACTGTTCGAAAGGGCAGCAATCATTTTCCAAAAGGGCAGCGATGCAGGGTGGTACATGTCAGTAGACGAGTTGGTTCCTGAAAATTATTGTGATAAAGCATCAGATTTTGTGATGGTAAGTGATACGATTGATGTTTGGTTCGATTCAGGTCTGTTTATTACGTTCAATGTGAACACTTCTTATATCAGTTAAGTTCATTTGGACATGTATATTGACGGATTGACCTATTAAACATACATACATTTTTGGATCTTCATGAGCTGCTGTTTTAGAAAGTAGAGATGGCCTCAGTTTTATATGTTGAAGGCACCAATCAGCATAGGCCGGTTTCAAAGCTCTTTTTTGACCAGCATTGCAACCAAAGGTATCTAGAACTGATTGCATTATATTTATTACTTATCTGTTGAAAAATTATTATCTTGATTAATATCACAGGCAAAGCTCCATACGCTGGAATATAACCCATGGATTTGTGCTAGATGAGAAGGGTCTTAAAATGAGTCGATCTTTGGGTAAGGTCGTTGATCCACGTACTGTAATTGAAGAAGGGAAGAATCAAGAGGTTGGCGATTGTTTTCCAATGTTCTCTCTAGGAAGAACCTTCCTATTGAGCATATATGCTTAAGCTTTGGGTTTCAAGTGTCGATTATACAGCAGACCTGTTGATTGGATCTCAGGTTCTTTGACAAATATCTGACATTTACAGAAAACGAGGAACTTTGCGGTTTCTTTTGGAAATCTTCATGATTGGAAAGTATGTTTTTCATATATCTTTTTTTTCTTTTTTTTTTTTTTTTTTTTTTTTTTTTTTTGTAGACTGAAAATGCAATTTCATATGAAGAGCCCAGAGATCGATCAGCATGCTCTGCTTCAGTTGAATGCATTGTGAAAAGCATCAAAGAAAGCTATAAAAGCTATTAGTTCTTTAAAATATCCCAGGTGAAATCACGCACCCACATAACCACAATAATGTCTTGCTGCTGCTACCTTTGATATGGTAATAGTTACATCTACAGTTTATGGCTAGATAACTTTATGACAGTGTGCCGGCATCTAATTTATATGTGTTATATTTAGTCATTTGCTTGTTGATAACGGAGGTAAATAAAGCTTCGGAGACTGCTCACTTTAGCAAACTCATTGGTTCCAGTCTGAAGGTTAAGGTGTAACTCCATTTCTTTGATGATAACCTTGCTGCAAGAATAAGGAATATCTGTGTAGTCTAAAGTTGATGCTGACTCTCTGAATCGCATATTCGTAACATCTCAGGTATTCCTGAATTATACTGTAGATGTGGCAAGATATATATTAGCATGTATGAAGACTTTAAAAGATTTATGTACAAAACTGTAAGAGGTATAAAAATGGGCGGGTTCTGGTAAAAAAAAAAGCTAATGGCTGACCCGAAACATTCTTCGTCCACTTATTTAGTAAACGGTTAGTGTCTCTAATATTCTTAAAAAAAATATATTCTTTTTATAATTGAAATCAGCTCTTGTGGAAATCTCTCAACTAGACAGGTCCAAAAAGCAATGCAAATAAGCTGATAAGTCAAAACTTATGGGGGCAAAATCTACTCTAACCTACTGAGACAACAAATCTACCAAATTATTAGACTCTTAAACCCAAATGCTACCCTAAATGATGCCTAGAATTCTGAGACAACTTGATGGTGCAGGGGAGAACAAGACTCAGTAAGCAGACTTTGAGCTTGATTTTAATCAACTAAATGAACCTCAAATTAAGATTTTCTTTCTGATAATGATGCCCAAGCAACCAAATAACTCAAAAATCCAATTTTTATGTATCCCTAATCCAAAATAAACTCTAAATCAGATCTGGTGTACAGGCTATTTTAGACAGATTAGGTAAAATTGACTTTTCAAGTTTTCTGCTACTTTGACTTTTATGAAATTATACCTATCCTAACTGCTTAATTATGTTGTAATATCCTAAAATTAAACTAGTTTAAGCTCACTTATCCTATTATGCAATAACTGTATGAAATATTTAATCTATAATAACAAGTAGTTAAGCTGAAATTAAGATTAAAACAGATTTTGACTTTTATCTTTAAAACTTACTGAATTTGCTATTAAACTATACTAATTGAACCTAAATGAGACTACCTAGACTAAACTTATAACCTGTAAACACCTTGAACTCAGATTCCTACCCTAAACCAAACACCCTCAAAACTATCTGTTATCAAATTTTGTGAAACAACTAAACTTTTAAGCAATTCCAACTATCAATTCAGTACTACTAATGATTCAGCAGGCTGAAATGAACACAAAAGTATGACAAATAAGCACAAACAACAAAGCAATGATCAAATGCAAATAATGACAGAGTTTAAGCAAAATGGTACCAAGTGTATGCACACTACTACAATAAGCTATAAACTAATTAAGCAAGGCTGAAATCTGATTATACTACTAACTTGAAACAGTAATAAACAACAATGATCAAATCTACACTACTATTACTATGATATGCTATGCTAGCCTGTCTTTGGACAGGCCAAAAGCTCCTCCTTGGTCTGTCAATCTCCACTGAATAAGCTCAGCTTATTAAATAAGCACTATTTTGACTTTTGTTGACTTTTTTTGAGATTGGAAGAATGAAACAGATATACTCACAATAGGCTATTATTTGAGCTTATATGAGTACATATAACTTTAGATGAGCTTATTGAAGCTTCTAACTGAATTTGAAGACTATTTTTTTTTTTTTTTTTTTTTTCAATATAAGTGAAACAGATATGAAATAAACTAACAAGGATTATATTAATCTAAAAAGACAGTAAATAAAACTCAGACAATATTAAATAAGAAATTGAGATAATAAGCTAAATAATAAAAACTAAAATTATATTGATTAAGAAAATTTGATTACAATACTGAAAATGAAATTACAATATGATTAAAGCAGTAAAATAAGCACAACATTGGTTAACAGTGGTTGTTTCTGGGTTGGGGGTAAATTTGGGGGGCGGGAAATGGGGGATTGGGGTTTTATTATTATGGGTGTTGACCGGGTGGTTTGACTTGGGTGTAAGTATAATATTAATAAGGTTAGTGGGCTTCTTGTATTTTTGGGCTTTGGAGTTGGTTTTGGGTTATTTGTTATTTTGGATCCGGTTGTAGTAATTTGGATTTAGGATGAGTAAAATTTAACAAGGACCAATGTTGTACAATCTGAAAATTAAAGGACCAAAGCTGACTTTCTTCAAAAATTATTCCAAGGACCTCTTTTGACTTTCTCTTAATTATGAAGGACTAAGTTTGACTTTTCTTCGAATAATTCTTCAAGGGACCAATTTTGCCAATATATGAAATACAAGGACTGAAGTTGCTAAACTCCTCAAACTTTGACCAGGGACTAATCTTGCCACTTTATGAATTTCTGAGGACTTCTTTTCACATTTTGAGCTTTCTTTGATCATTAAGCTTCCCCGGCTCCGACTTTTGACCTTTTTTCCATTCTCGTGCTCGTTTTTGTCGGTTTTAGCTTTGTTTTTGTCCATTTTTCACATATCCGTACCTGCACATACACAAATACAAAAACACACATTTTCTTGGCATATTTGGTTAGTATTTGGTGTATTTGGTTTGATTTAAGGTCTAAAAATGATGTGTCAATAAGCACACATCAAGCTACCACCACCGTCGCCGCAAAATAAGTGAGTTAAACATTAACTAACAATACCTATATGAAAAGATCGTATTTACATTTTTTGTCTGACATATTGATACGGTTCCAGCTCAAGTTGCAATTCAAAACTGATGGGTTTGCTTATTCTCGAAATTTTAAAACTATTATTTATTCTTTGAATTCAATGTACATACAGGGCCGTCCCATGAATTTATGAAATTTTTGAGGGTTTGCTTATTCTCAAAATTTTACATTTTTTGTCTGACTGTAAAACTATTTTTTTTATAACACCGACCCTTTGAACCAACATCAAATTATACTCCTTATGTAAAAAAAAATAGATCAATGACAACAAAATAATCATAAGCCCAAATGGGTCTCAATCGATATAACAAATTAACACAAAATCTGATCAATACGTCTCGATCAACAAACAAAACATGTTCATCATGGTGGTGGGGGCGGTTGGTGGCGGCAGCGGCGGTGGTGGTAGCTGCTGGTAGTGGATGATGGTGGTAGAGATGATGGGTATTTTAAAAAAGTGTTTAAAAAGTATTTTAAAAACAATTTTTTTTTTTTTTTTTTTGTAAAAGTATTGAAAAAGGTGATGGGATAAGTACAAAAAGGTGAAAGGTTGATGAATTCGCTCAAAGTTAATCGCTAGGTTGCTTAACATTGGGAAGGGGCAAAAAGATTAAAATAATATTATTCAAGTTTGACTATTTTGGTAGTAAAAGAGAAAATACAAGGTCGCACAAAGTTTTAAAAGTCGCTGGTGATAAGTAGCTCAAAAGTTACCCCTAGTTGTGTCTTACACAAATGTTTAGGCACTACTTTTTGCAGTGCCACATGTCGAATTTTTATGAAGGTCGTTAGTCGCTTGGGCCATTTGAAGAAACCAAGCAAAGTGGGTACAAAAAGCCCGCACACCTGAGCGCGACTGGGTAATACCGAAGTTGTTACCTTCTTGCTTTCGTTTCTGCTATTAGTTTTAAAGAGAGGGTTTAAGAGACAGAACGATGTTGAATTGTTAATGTGAAATTTTAATGTTTTATTATATTTCAAGTAATCGAACACAAAGGACGAGCGTGAATGGCAATATTTTGGAGTTTCTTGTTTAAGCATATGTAGCAAATGTATCTAGAACCCAAGTATATAGGAGTTGGTGCTTCGTTTTTCATTGATGTTGAGACCTGGCGGTTCTTCAATGTGGAAGAGGTGCACATGCACTATGGATGAGATGATTGTTGAAGGGGCCGTGGGTTGAAACATGTCTTTTTATATTTCCTTTTGACACTTGGTTCCACAACATTCCATCCTAGGAGCACCGCAGTCTCTTCCCATGATAGCGGGTTCTAACAACGGTGACGGAGTATTGACTTTCTCTAGAGGTGGCAACTATCACCCAAACACCTTGAGATTGGTTAATTTGGGTCATCATTTACACCCAACAGGTTCAACAAATACAGTTGATAATACCTAAACATGCCCATTGGGTCACTTGAAATGCTAGTGTACAAATAGGATGGGTCGAATGGGTTGTACAACAGATCCAAATGGGTCTTTGAAAATTATTCATATATGAAAGAGTTAAACTAAGGTATCAGTTTTCCGGCAACATTACCGGTGGTAATTTACAGTGGTCGGTGAGTAGTTATCTGTACCGCTGTCGGCAACGCTTACCGGTACGATCGTCGTCACCATCGCACTACGTTTCACACTTATCATCGTCGTTATTTTTTGTACTCCATCGTATGTGAATTTCAATTTAAATGGAGAATGATGAAGAAAGACATGGTTTCTAACATAATGTAAAGTAGTGGTCTAAATTTGTTATCTTTGCAGTTAGTTGTACTTGTACCAAATACTACTATTACAATACATAAAATATTTGTAGTAAGGTGTACGTAATATGTTTGACTTGTAATACATTTGGTCAGTGAAGATCTTGTTAGATTGTTCGTAAAACTAGGTGGATGTACCCGCCGCGTTGCGGCGGGGTAACTTTCGTTTTGGCAAGACGGTTTTCCATTTTATTTAGAACACCTTGCTCTTTTTAGTAGTTTAAATTTTGGTCGTTGAATTTTTAGATTCCGTAAGAATGACTGAATGAGTATAGATAACTTAAAATACATTTTTATACTTTTTCATTACCAATATTTTTGTTGATGATCAACCGTTGTGAATGTTTGGGCGACGCTTTTTGTTGCGAGACCGTGGTATTTTTTTGCCGACACATGTTGTATTTGTTTGGAATAAATGTTATGTCAAGCTATATTTGTAGTTGTCGTACGACGTCCTTTTTTGAATGAGTGTTGTGTCGGCACCATATCAATGTGTTGCGGTAGGGCTAATTTTGACCCTTATAGTTTAAAAAAAATTTATGATAATTTTAAAAGTTATTTAGTAGGTTAACGGTGCATTTTGAAAGTTATTTTATTTAAAAACTATATATGTATTAAACTTTAATTTTTTTTTTTATAAAATTGTACGCACGTCAATAATATATCAATATTAGACTTGTTTTGTTCGTTATCGAGAGGCATTTTTGCCAATATTTTTTTAATTCAAAAAACCACTAGTTATTTGTTAGATATCTGACAAATAAAGTTTGTTATATACAAAAGTCGTAAATATTAAAAAGTTATTTTTTTTTACTAATATATTAGAAAATAATATTTTATTTGTTGCGCTCCTCAATTTGGCAAACAAATAGTAGTTTAATTGAATATGTCGCTGTCATGCTGCTTTATAGTGTATTGCCAAGAGAATATTAGTTTATTCGTTTGTGCCAACATCCGTTTGCCAAAAAAAATTACTCCATATTTTATTCGTTGTTGGAGCTTGTGCCACCGAGAAATGTTATATACATTTAATGATTTTGTTATTTTCAATATTTAACACAAATAAAATAACCTTTTTTTAAAATTTACGATAAAAAAATGAAAAATAATGGGCTAACCCGACCCAACCCGTTTGACCTATTTTTAAAACATGACCTGTTTGACCCATGACCCCATGACCCATTTGACCCATTGCTCAAACCGACCCATTTGCCACCAACTTTCTCACAGTTAGGCTATAGACTCATTGTGCTTTGCTATGTGCTTGAAGTTCTCTGCACACAATCTTTCAAGCTCGTAGTTATATTCTCTTAAGCTTCTTTATATTTTGGCGAACTAAAAGAATGGGATTTTTAATTAACTTGTGAGGGTTCTGCAATTTCATGACTAACTACACATGTGTTATTTCTTTTTTAAAAGATATATCTGAACATTAGATTGCTTTATTGTGTCGCTCTTCGTGTAGATAGAAACAGAATTACCTTTTAATTGTGTATTGTAGACAAGAATTTTTCATACTAATGCTGATAAAACTTGTACGAAACAGAGTGACATCGTTGTAGAAGTTATACAAACAGAAAATGAAAGCTAGTTTGGTTATGGTTATTGTTGTGTTGATAGAATCAAAGTTATGGTTCTGGTTTGGTTCAAATTGTTCGCTGAACCTTTAACTATGTAAACTGTTGCAATTTGATGGTATATTGATGTCGATTGTCGATAGTAAAAAGTGTGTAGTTTGAACATACACTTGGCTGCTATTAAATAAAGGGAGATGATTTGTGCAACATTTTTTTTGGCTATACATCACTAAATCACACCAGTAATGCACACAGTACAACACTGCTATGCCTAATTTAGTGGTGGATGTCAAATAAAAATGGTATACAACAATGAATTAATTACAATGATGATTTTTTATGTAATGAGTCATTACATTCCATAATATTAAATAAACATGTTTTTTCTAATTTCGTCTTAATAAACTTTTCCGTTCTCGCTCTCGTTACGATGTACCAAACACTAAGAAAGTTTGTGGTTTGTAACCGGTTTAGAATACACAACTTTAAAGTTTACACTATAATAATCAATTACCTTTTTCGGTTTAGAATACGCAACTTTAAACACTATAATAAACATGTTTGTTATAATGGAAAATTTTTTGCGCCGTCTGTCTTCTCTCTGAATGGTGGCTGACTTTTATTAACTGAGAGATGTATATGTGCTAACTTATCTGACAAAGAAGCATAGTATTCAAATGGCAAATCACATAAATGTATTTTGGACTTTTATATACACTATAACTAATTATTGCACGTATCTTAAAATGTAGAACTCTATAAATGGTTTGAAATTGCAAGTCCACATCTTTTATATAATAATATAAAGAAAAAACTTTTTACAGTTGCAACGCACTCGAAAGAAACACAATATTCGTTAGAATCTTTAAATAATGCACTCATTTTGTCGTAATTAAAAGCCGTGTGAACATGAAAATAGTGGTTATTTTATTGGGTCTGCTTTTGATTCATTTTTTATTTGTATTATATTTTTTAATGTTTCATTTGTTTCTCGTGGTTGGTGATTAGCTTTCTTAATGATGTTTGCTTTTTTGTTTTATAAGAAATGTTCTTTTTATTACTAGTGGAAAAAATATTGGTTTGGTAGTAGCTTTCTTATTAGTGAGAAGGTTCCTATTGCTCTATATAGTCAAAATGTATTCTCTTTGCGTTGTTATTTATTACAATTTACAATGATGTTTATTGCGTTGTTATTTATTTACTTCAAACTAAGACTCCACAGTTGGTCAAGTGTCGTCTAGAGATGCACTTTTAATTACTTTTAATTGTATGGCATATGACAACAATTTTACTCGATTGTTAAAACAAAAACTTTGAACTTTACTTGATTGTTTAAAACAATTCATAAAAATATATAACATTCGAAAAACAGCGCGTGCAAACACAAGTTAAATATCATATTACTCATTTCGTCATAGGGGTTGTTTGTGAATCCTTTTAGAACTGACAAACAATTTGATACCTCAAATTGACAAATTTTGCATCTTATATTGCTTCATTTGGTTCTTCTATTTATTACTCCGTAAGTCCCACATATACAACAACTATAACTTAAAAGGATGCGATATGTACACATATGTTTTTACTTCATACACATAAAATTTCCTTGTATGATCCTAACGGTCCCACACTCCTGTCACTATATTTTATGTGTATGAAGTAGATACATATGTGTACATATCACCTCCCTAACTTAAAAAGTGAATAAAAATCTCTTATACTAGTTAGGTACAAAAATAGTATGCATTGTTCATAACATTGGAGTAGGTACATTGTCACGTCATGGCCGGTTGGTATATTATTCTTTATGTTACCTTTACAAAAAGTGGGTTTTGGGTAGAACAACCATTTTGTAAATATGCATTCTCCGTCCACTTTGTCGGCTAAAAGTCGGATATTTAAATTTAATAAACACAAAGACTCCATTATTGGTTTGGTTGGAGGACAGCTACATTACATGGGCCGTAAAAAAGTAAAAACAACACTGAATATATACAGTCGATACAAACACCATTGCACCACCGCATTATTTGTCCTTCCAAATATCTTTGCAACCTTTTTTAACCCAAACGCATCTTAATAAAACAGAAAAATATATCATGTCTTTGCTCAATGACTTTGCTCACCTAAGAATCCCCTTTGAAGATATACTAACCGCCACCAATAACTTTGCTAAAAAGAATTTCATCGGAGAAGGTGACTTGGAAGATATGAGACAATTGGTTAAGGGAAAATTACCAAAATAGACCAGTCGTCCGGGCAACTTTTTCGATAGATCGGACAACCGGACAACTTTTTGAAAGCGTATACAATTGAAACTTTGAAAATTATGAATCAAAATTTTAGTTAATTTGTGTCAAAAATATAAGACCAATTGTGGGAGGTTGTTCGGAAAGTTTGTGCGAAAGGACAAGAGGGAATCTTTTATCAAGATAGTTAGCCTTAACAACTATCATCATCATCGAAGGGTTTAAAAATTAAAGACTTGAATTGAAAAGTTATTGCTTATACTAATTTGGTTTTATCTAGCATCTAACTTCATAACACTCAAGTTATTAACTATTGTTGTAACGTCTCTTTTAAATAGCCGTGTACTTCATAACACTCAAGTGATGATGGTGATCCGGTTTCTGATCCTAAGTTATATCGGAGTCTTGCTGGTTCTCTCCAGTATCTTACATTCACTAGACCTGATATTTCATATGCATTGCAGCAGGTTTGTCTTTTCATGCATGATCCTCGGGAGCCTCACTTCTCGGCTCTTAAGCGCATCTTGAGGTATGTTCGGGGTACATTAGACTATGGTTTGCAGTTGTTTTCTTCATCAACTTCTTCATTGGTTGCTTATTCTGATGCTGATTGGGCTGGTTGCCCTACTACTCGGAGATCAACTTCTGGGTATTGTGTTTTTCTGGGTAACAATCTTCTATCTTGGTCCTCTAAGCGTCAACCGACGCTGTCTCGTTCCAGTGCTGAGGCAGAGTATCGTGGGGTTGCCAATGCTGTTGCTGAGACTTGTTGGTTGTGGAATCTTTTACGTGAGTTATACACACCTTTATCTTCTGCTATGTTGGTATACTGTGATAATGTTAGTGCAGTTTACTTATCTTCTAATCCGGTCCAACATCAACGTACGAAGCATATAGAGATTGATATTCATTTTGTCCGGGATTTGGTTGCTGCTGGTCAGATTCGAGTGCTTCATGTACCCTCCCGTTATCAGTATGCAGATATTTTCACAAAAGGTTTACCATATGCATTGTTTCAGGAGTTTAGGTCCAGTTTGAGTGTCCGGTGTCCTCCCGCTCCAACTGCGAGGGAGTGTTAGTCGTTATAATATAGTCTTTATCCATCTTATATTTGTATGGGCTAAGGCCCAAGGTCTAGAATATTCTTGTATTGGTATTTATATACCACGGTTTTATGATTAATGACAGATAACGATTCACCTATTAACCTACAGATTCATGTGATGAATAACTTGTGCCCAAAATTATTCTTTTCAATTAATACAAATTATGTTTACTTAGTTTGAAGGCAAACATTAGTAATAATTTGTAACTTGGTCATAAGAATATATCCGGAGCCGGGAGGGATTGCTTTTCACCCAATTGTTTACAACTCTTACTTTCATTTGATCATTTAATTTTTATTTGTTTATTTACTTTTTAGTCAATTAGTAGTTTTATTATTAAGTAAACCAATCAATCAAATATTTATTTCATAGAACTTAGTGTAATCAGTATTTAGTTATTAAGATTTCAAAACCAAAATTTTATTGCTCAGTGATCACCCCAAAACTTAAATTAAAACCACATACTCCTCGTGGATACGATACCCGCTTGCCCTATCTAGCATAAGGTAATTAGGTTAAAATCTGATTGTCACGACGATGGCGATCATCCCAATTACCTTAAACAAATAAACGTCCTACAACGCGCGTGTCTAATAAGCAATCCTTGACACCCTTAGTTTAAGATTTATAAGGTTTCATTACTGTGAATTGTATGTTGTTTATGCTGGTAAGCTAGTTTGGTAATTATGATGGATGTTAATAATTAGCTTCTAAAAAAAGGCTTAGGCCTATGGTTGACAATTATTAGAAACATATAATCAGCTGTGAAAAAAGCAAAAAAGCGATGCAACTAATAGTGTACGTTTGAAAACCCAAAAGTGCTTATTTAGCTTTTAAGTAACTGAACAAGGAGATAATTAGTCTACATAAGCAATCCCAGACACCCCCTAAAGCATCAGTATTGTATAGTTTTCAATCAGGATCTCTAAGGGTTTCGTGATCACTTTATTGAAGAGGCTTGACTTGATAGGACCCAAGGCTATTGGTAGATAGATAGAAACTTTTGAATTGCTGTGTTTTTTGTTTTTTGTTTTGTTTTTTTTATTTTATTTTTTTTTATTTTTTATTTTTTATTTTTTATTTTTTTGTGCTTATATTTGATTGATATTCAATTCATTTGGAAGACCAGATTAGTGCTTTTCTTTGTGATAAAAAAACGCTTACAGGACTTTAGGCAACATAATATACGTTGGGTGTTTCACATTTGTGGAATGTGGGTCATTAGATAGTAATAGCAAAGTTGCTACCTTCTTAATTATTGCTTTCGTTTCTGCTATTAGTTTCAAAGAGAAGGTTTAAGAGACAGAGAAAAATGTTGATATGTTGAAGTTGGGTAAGACATTTGTTTTTATATTTCAATGAAGGTTTATTCGCTTTATATTGACATAAGTATTAAGTAGACTATAATATGGTGATTCCTTTTCAGCGGTGGTTTGAGTTTTACAAGGTTAAGTTGTCAAATAGTTCATTCATGCAGAGCATCAACCCTCCATAGTGAGAGTCGTTGCTCCAATACTGCCTCATCTAGATGAAGATGTGTGGCAAAATCTCCCTTTTGAATATAATATTAACAATGATGATGTGCCCAAATTTGTTTTGGAATCAACATGGCCTGCAGTAATGAAAGATGGATTGCCTGTTATGAGAATGAGATTGATTTTTGGGGTAATACTTTTTTTTTTTTTTTTGAACAACAGAAGAAAGAATATATAAATAAAAGCAAGCCTAGTAAGACACTAGGAGCTCAAAGATACAAAGGTTAATTACAAAGATTGTTACATAATAATGTCTTTCTGTTACAACCTTTTATATATTAATCTTTACATCGATTATTTATGGTTGGGCAATTTTATGACATTACACATGCATCTAATTTGTGTGAATTTGCCGGTTGGGAACGGATGCCGATAAATCTTTGGAGACTGCTTGCACTGGCAAACTTTTTGGTTCCAGTTTGGAGATTAGGTGTACCTCCATTCCCCTGATTATAACCTAGCTGCGAGATTAGGAAAATGCGTGGAGCTAAAGTTGATGCTGAATCACTGAATCGCATCTTCATAACTTCTCAGGTATCCCCGATAATTATAGTGTAGATGTGGCTAGATGTATATGATCATGTATGAAAACTCTTAAACATTTATGAGCAAAACTGAAGAAGTATCAAAATGGGCGGGATCTAGGAAAAAGATATTGGCTTACCAGAAACATTTTTAGTCCAGTGTTTTAGTAAATAGGTCTCTAATAGTATTACAAAAAATATATACCGTATCATTTTATGCATTATGATACATTTTGGGTGACCTTCGACCTGTTTGATCTCTTTCCTGTAAAGATGATCTTTTAATTGGTGTTTCACGTGTAGAAAGGCTCAACATGTGAAAGATATTGGTACTTCTCAACACAAGTTGGCAATTTTCTTGATCGCCCCACACATTGCAGTCGTTGCTATGAAAAATGTTATTGTTGGCCAACCACCTCGTGTTCTTTCAGTTGTCAGTTAAGCCTTAGGTAATCAGTTGACAAATATAAATTTATATTACCCGTCTTATGTTTTAACTTTAATTTAATGGGCGAAACTTGTAAATTAAAAAAGTGAGCTTCTTACAATATTAACAAATAAAATTTCATTCTCGCCCACTTAAAATCATTTTGATTACTTGAAAATTAGAAGTGGACTTTTATCTTGGGACAACCCAAAATAGCAAAGTGGAGTTATATTTTTAGGACGAGGTGAGCATAACTACTCAGATATTCATGGCATAAATTTGTTTTTGGAACTAAGATATGGTGAGAAATTATACATGTATAAAATGCTACACCGATTTACATATATTACAAATCTAAACTCTTTCCCTAATGCTTATATGGCGTACAGAATTACGTTAATCGTTTAGAGGACAGTTGCTTTGGCAGAAAGAAGTTTTTCAAAACTAAAAGATTTAGCATAAAAAAAAAGCCTAGAAAAGTATAGTTTTTATAAACGATTTTTGGCCAAAGTAGTTTAATAAAAAGGCCCTTTAAAAGCTTCACTTTGCATCTCCGTGAGGGTTGAGCCACCCCTGGCTACTACTATACATGATACATGAGGCAATGGTTGTGATATATATACTCTTCATAGTATTAAGGTTTTATGATATTGTTTTAACATTTTTATATCGTGATGTAGACGATTTCTATTTGACATTGTACATATATGGTTATCAACTCCTTTTTTTTTTTTTTTTTTTTTAATTAAGATCTATCTCTGAGCTTCAATTTGTAAACTCTAATATAAACATATTGTAATATCACGGTCAAAACGAATTTAGGTAAAAACAGGCAAGTATAGATGAAAGGAAAACTAGTCAACTTGATCAGGTGAAGTGTAATGTAATGTGTTATGTTAATGTCAACTTAAATGATAGACATGATATCGGTCTAATCTTATTTACTACTATCAAGCAAGCGAAGTACATAAGATTTTAAACATCATAAACTTGCAATAAAACACGTCATAGAAGATGCAACATTAGTTACTGTCACCACGACCAAAAGTTCCTATGGAAGTCGGCTTATCATCGGTCAGGGGTTCCAGCTTCCTTAGTCAGGTCAACATTTGAATTCTTTGCACGTTGATCAGCATCTGAAATATTTGGAGACCCGTCGCTTAGCTTATACTGCATTGATACGGGTTTATTGTTACTAGTATTAACACTGGAGGAGGTAGAAGAAGAGCCAGGCCTCACGGTAGCTGAAAAAGATGGAGCTTTAAGTGACATATTTGTAGGAGTACAAAGTTGCCCATGATGTGATGACGTTTGACTTGTGAATAGATACTGTTTGTTTATTAAGAGGCTCTGAGTTGAATCTGATTCACACATCTGAATTTGAATATGTGGTTGAAAAGTCTGAATCTGATTCCATCTTAATCGGAATAAATGGTTGAGAAATCTAATTCAAATAAATATGTTTGTTTTTGTAAATATATATTTGAATGTGTTAAACTATCAGTTTTTACACTTCAATATAAACAATTGTATTCGCACGGGAAATAAACTTTATTAAACATAAAAAAAACAAATTTTATAATATAGTCAATTAAAGGGTTAGAAGTATTTTATACAAAACATTCAATCTCAAGTACAATTGAAAAAAAAACAAAAAAAAAAACAAAAAAAAAAAAAAAAAAAAAAAAAAAAAACAAAACAAAACAAAACAAAAAAAATGTGAGGTGGTTTAACGATTATCTAAATGAGTTGGATTAGAGTTGAGACATATAAGTTCGCTAACCTGAACTCTCTAATTTGAACAAAATAAGAATTGTGAGATAATTATTATCTTGTTTTACATTCTTAAGAAAATATGTAAACGTACCTTTAATATGAAATGCAAAGTTGAAAAAAAAAAAAAACAAAAAACAAAAAAAAAAAACATTAAGAGGTGTGAAGACACCCCCTCTCCATCTAGTTCAGTAAGAGGTTTATGCCTCTTATCGCCTCTTAACGGTAAAAAAAAAAAAAAAAAAAAAAAAAAACGCTCTTATCACTTACTAAACAAACACTCTTAGTAACCCCAAATGTCTGACCGCGTCTGAATGAGTCAGATTAAGAGCCTGTTAAAAGTTATTTATGAAAAACAAACACCACCTTATATTTTTAAACGTTTTTTTTAAACTGATTTTGATTTGTAAATTTTACTTAAAAACGCTTAATGACAATGGAAATTAATAAAAAAATAGAAAAATAAAAAGGTATAGTCATGTCGGCAATGAAACAATTTGAGTTTTTCAAAATTGTAAATTGATCATAATCCAATCAACGGCTAAGAATGTTGGAACCTGGCCAAGTAAAATGCAAACCAATGTCGAAAAGTAACATTACTAGATAGTGATCGACATCCTCACTTGTTCAAATGGAATTTGTATAACATATCACTTTTTTGGGTGTATATGTTACCTCTTTACCTTGTTTATGTGTATTAATACTTTGCTCTCAAAATTCAAACCAACACTTTAACACTTAATATCAATGTGTTATTTCGTTTTTGGTCCCGTAAAATCTATTTGCATCTAACGCGCTTGACATCCATTGAAACTTCCAATTTAATCCACGACATTGTTTTTTATTCATGAACTCAACTTGTTATCGAGTAATAATGTAGAATCATATAGGTAAGTTTCACTATTAACTTAAGCAGTTTACTTTTACTAGACAAAAAAGTTGTCACTCAAAAGTTCCCTTTAATAATGCACCTATTTTGACGCAAGTAAAAGCCATGTGAATATGAAATTACTGTTATCTTATCGGGTCCGCTTTTGATTCGTATATTATTTTTTGATGTTACTTTTGTTTTTGCGGTAGGTCAGTTACTTTCTTAGTGATGTTTGCTTTATCACTTTATCAGAAATGCCTTTTCCTTTACTACCAGAAGAAAAAAAAAAGATGGTTTAAGTTTGGTCTCATGCTCTTTCCTATCAATATATTTTATTGCATAGCCAAAAAAAAAATAATAATAATAATAAAATAAAAAAATAAAAAATACAAAAATAATGTTAGTGCTAGATTTAGGATTCAGTCAAGAATTGAAACTCGTTTAGCCACGATCAAAGTCGTGGTTAAAAGTCCAACTAAATGACAAAATAAACGATTTTCAACATTTGACTTTGGGAACCACTTTTAACGACGACAATGTCATCTCTAAAACTTCCCAAAATATTGACAATGACTTTCAACACAAATATTTTGTAAAAAAAATGAAGTGGAACTTTCTCAGCCCTACCAGGGACGAAGCGTAGAGGTCACTTTAGCATGTTGCACCGGAGTGATTCATTGTCAAAAGAACAAAAGTGGCTTATAGAATTTCCTATTGATTTGCCTGGGGGATGGCATGTAAAAGAAGCCTTTATCATCTAAAGGCAATGGTGAGCTTTCTCACTATACATCGTTCTTCTTTTATCTTGCTTGGTTTCATATTCATGTTTCATAAATTTCGTACATAGGCAGTAAGTTGCTTTGACTAGTTTTTTAGTGCAAAAAAGGAACAACGAAGACGATATCCTAAAGGAGAAGAAGGAGTAGGAGCAGAGCGGAGAATCTTATTCTGTTCAACCCGATAAGACTAGTAAAAGAAAGGATCAAGAATGTTATCTATTTCAAGATCTAGATCAGTTGTTGATGAACAACTCAGAATTCCCTCAACAAAAATAGATGGAATTGGGCCTAGAAAAGCCATTATGGTTTGTTATCGATTAGTATCAGTGGGAATAGAAAGATAAAAGAATTAACTATGTATCAGACACAAATTGAAAAAAAATCACTGGTCTAGATTTATTTGATGTGTATACCTATTTTTCAGTTGGCCTCGTGTATATCCAGGCCAATGTGTCTTATTGGGCTTACTATGTGCGTAGTTTCGATTAATCTTTAGGCTGTTTTTGATTATGTAGAAACTTGGATTAGGTTTAGCCTTCGTAATCGTAATCTAATTTCAATCAATTTCTTAGGTTAGTTTCTTTATTTTAGAGCCTGGGGAGTGTCTTGAGTTCTTTGTTTGGTTGTGTTGGGATTTAATGGTTTTAGAAAACGTTTTTCATATAAAATAAATATAAGATAAGCACATATATTTAATCAAAGATAAGCGGAGGCATACGAAAAACCACCAAATTGGATCCTATGTTTATATTATTAATCTAAAGATAATAAGAAGACGTGTACCTTATTAGCTCGGTATGATCAAGAAACCTTTATAATCAAAAGGTGATTATACTTTATAGTTGATCCACATTATACATACGCAATACCTAAGGAATGCTAGTCCTAACACCAATTGAGTAAATGCAAATCCGTCCTTGATCCAAGCAAGATAAAAGTCAAAACCCGAAAACACTAAGAGGGTGTTTGTTTCTATCGGCCACAATAGAGGGAGAGGAGAAGAGAGATTTGTTATTGTGTGTTATTCGATTCTTGGATTAGGCATTTGTATTTTTACTAAATCTTAACCTCCTAGAATCTTCTGAACTCGATCACCAAGTTAAGCAAAACCCTTGTTCTCCCCTCCCTTTGGTCGACTACCTTAAGGGGTTAATTAAGACTTTCCTAATCTTTGATTTGTTAGTTTATTTATCAGTATAATAATAATTAATAACTAATAAGTTTTTTAACCCATAAATTATTTATACGCTATATAATAAATACTTAAGTTAAAATGAATTCTAAATCATTTTAGGTGTTAATATAATTTAAATAGATTATATATAGTATAATTTAGGTATCTAAGTGTATTTGTATATCACGTCATAGGCTTAGATATAATTAGGCATATAATTACGTAATGTGCCTTATGCATATTCCATCAGGTTGTATGGGGTGGGGTATGCCCCTTCATTTATGTTTACATCAGGGGTTCTCCTTGATCGATCAATATATTCTTACTTATTGAAAGGAAGACTAACTAGGTACCATAAGTACAACATATTCCAAGACTTTGAATAACTACTTGACATTGGCACCTTGGCCAGGTAGATCCGTCCACTCTCCATACTTCACCTCTGCTTTTTGGAGTATGAGACGACTGCGATGGGCAAATAAAACAAAACTATCAATTACGCCTTTAGGGGCCGCCATGTATAACTTTAGTTCATTTTGTAGCATCGGTTATTGCTCTGGTTTCAAATGACCCGATCTATCTATGGCAACCACCCCTACTTTTAGTATACGGAGATGCACACCTAGGAAAGCATGAAATATACCTACATGTCAGCCGGTGCATTCACTTGTGAACAACAGGGACCCATTCTCGTGATTGCTTCTCTGCCCCAGTACTAACAAACTGGTTTTTCTTTCTCACAGAATTAGAGAAATCATTAATTTCTTCTTCCTTCTTTTTATAAAATATACCGCGATAGGCTAGGAAATCCCCCTTCGATAGACAGGTGGCAACTTGATAAATAAGGACAGGAACACCCGTGCCATTCAAATACTACAATCATGAAAAGACCGTCTTTGCAAAAAGTATATAATCATTATTTTATTATGATGATTGGAAGAGGAAATAAATAAATAAAAACGTTAAAATCTTTAGCCACGACATAAGTCTTGGCTAAAAGTAAAAAAATATATACATTATTTTATTGTTAATTTGTTAAAGGCCACAAAATATTAAAATATTTAAATTATCTTTAGTGACGAAAAAATCATTGCTAAAGTAATAATATATATTTTTTGAAAAATTAAATTTGCCTCCAAAATTTTGGCTTGAAAATGTTTTCCCGCTTAACCTTTAGCGACAACGCATCATGGATAAACTAATCCGCAAAACTAATATATGCATTTTAAATAAAAAAAACATATTTTCGTTTATGCAAAACTCAATTATCCAGTTTTAAAATTTTATTAATTTTTTCTCGGATTAGATCGTTGAAAAGTTAATAACAAGTTTAACTTGTATTCGTCATGTTTGTTATAAAATAATGCGAGTCATATAAGTCGTGTTAACAATAATCGTGATTATATGTACGGTATACGGAACAATATACATACTACGAACTTATACATGTGATCTTTCATAATATCTAACGGTAATTGAGTGGTAGCTGATAACCGAGAATATACCTTATGATCATGTAAGTCGGGTTAATGAAAATTATACTTCACTTTTTTATTTGTATCATTACTATACTTTGAAGTTTGAAAGCTTGATCAAGGAATGCAATCAATGAAATGCAATGACTCCTTTATAATATACTTAAGCGATAATGAATGTGTGATCTTCAATAATACATGATGGTGATTAATTAGCTTGTCATGAGAACTGTGATCACACAGGTTGTTCATGCAAGTAGTGATAATGATTGAATGGTAATGATGCTTGATTCTATACAACAATAAACCAAACTCTATATTGTAATAACGAGAACCGTGATCGCACATGATGTTCACAAAAGTCATGTTAATGATGCTTGAGTCTATATAATAATGAACTACATTCCATATTGTGATATTATGAATAATATACCATACTATATATTATAATACAGGCCCTCTATAGGTTTCATATAAATAGTCTCGGACGTCATAAGACTTGCTCAATTGACTTAAAATATAATATAGTCTTCGGATGTCACATTGTATATGGGTTGTCGATACAATTGATTTAATAGAAAGACACTGTGATAGGTCAGGCTTACTTGAATGGTCTCGAATGATCAACACTTGCACTAGTGTCATACTATTTGATATAGAGGAATCATTGCTGATGCGTATTTTTCATCATGCTTTAAATTTATAAACTAAGATATACAAGGATTACACATACTAATGGGCAGAGAACCCGAGCGAGTGTAGTAAATCCTAGGTAAATCCAAGTGTTGTCCCTAAGAGCTGTTGTTCTAAAGAACTAAGGTATTTGTATTTAAAAGGTTTGAATAAAAGAAGATTTATAGTATTTATTAAAAACCTATTTTAACATAATTAAAATACAAGGATGAAAGTAGGAAGATAAAGGAAGATAAAGCTAACCAGGACTTTAGATGCATGTAATCCTAATTTCTTTTGTTCCATATAGTGGGTAAATATCACTAGACTCCTATGCTCAATTCGTCTAGCCTATGTCACATAGAATCCTACTCTGATATGAAAGGTATTACCTTTTGGATTGACAGAGGTCACCGGTAAACTATGCTAAGTCATTAAGCACCGAATATAATAGACCTCATTCTCTAGAAATCTGGCCTCTCGGATCTTAGATTTCTCCTAACTTCTTAAGTACATCCACTTGGTAGGTGATCTTATGCTCAATTCACACACAAAAATTGGTTGTACTATGGCCAATTCCTTCCATACTTCGCAATCTAGTCGGCTAGGGTCCTATGGTCAATTCTTCTAGCCTACTTGGTACTAACAAGATTTGAATACTACCGAAACTAGTGTGTCAACGAATAGGTAAAGAAGATGTCTATATCGAGAAATAATAAAGAATAAATCACACAACTAAAACTTGAATTAACAGAATGAATTCATCGTATGATTACTAGAAAAACATGAAAGAATCCAAACTCGGATACAATGATGATAGTTGACGAAAACTTCATTCTTCTGATCTCCTAAGCCTTGATTCTTCTTTTGTGGTTACTCTCCCCAAACCCTAGTTCAGGTTTGGAAAAGAGGAGATATCTTGGAATGGAGAATTCGTGAGGTATTTATAGGCATAAAAAGCCCAAAAAAGTTATGGCGTAACCCTATGTACTGGTTATGCCATAACGCTTCTAAAAACGGGTTGCTTTTAAAGTTTAACAACATTTACTGCGTTACCTAGTAATTGGTTATGCCGTAATCTTCTTAGATGTAATATTACTTCGTAATTTCCATGCTGGTTATGCCGTAATCTTCACAATAACACTATGTGTAACTTTTATGCCGTAATCTTTTCGTTGGTTATGGTGTAATCTTCATAACGTAGTAAATCTTTATAAGCCTTCAATATATTACAGCGTAACATCATCACTTAGTTACACCGTAATCTTCATGGTAGTGGAAAAAGTCACCGATTGATCCGCATTAAGCCCTAATTTGTCCTAACGTCATTCCACACTCAATTAATAATCCTGAAATGAAATATGAAGAAATAAGGGTATAACTTATTGTAATTTTAGCATAATTAGTCAACAAAAAAGGGGAAATTGACAGTTAGAAAATCTGGTTATTTGATGTCATCAATTGCATTTTGTATGCGATGTTCCCATAAGTTAAGTTATTAATGATTGATGTTAATCATACTTTATTCTATACTATACACTATATTGTGATAAACGTGAATAGCCACGACTTTTTGGCTTTTAGCCACGACTTTGGGTTGTGTCTAAAAGGCCCGATTATTGTAGTACGTTGTGTTTTTTAGGGAAAAGGAAATAAGAATGAGTAAAAAAGACTAGGAATGGTTCCAAAGCCACCTCCCTAGCTTGGTTGCGAAAAACCAATATATTGGGATTTTATATCGCTCTTTGATTCCCGTGTCAATGTACTAGACGTTCTTATCATTCCAATCATCATTCCCCTAGACCAAAGTACCAAACACGCCTTAAGTGTATGTACTTTGGCTTCTATCGCTATTACTTTTTAGATTCGAGAAATTCTTTGTCTACATAAATTTAATAAAAAACATTCTCAATAAATGATCTGTCATTATAATTATTACATCTATTGGGGAATTAAAAGAAGAGAGGTAATGTTCAAAGTTACATTTATCATGCCACGTCATTTTGTGACAACGTTTTTGTAAAATTTACGTGGATGTAACATTTCTTCAAAAAATCATACTCATATTTTCAATACCAATTTCTCCAAGTGATTTTTCTTATCTTCTGGAACTTTGGATTATTTATCTACATTTATATGTAAAATACTTCATACTTTCAATTCTAATTTTCTCGCAAGTTTTATCTTCGTGAACTTTGAATTATTTATCAACATTTTCCATAAAATGCTATTTTTTTTCATGTTGCAGCCCCAAAAAATTAGATATAAGTAACCAATCATCATGGACTGTTACTCTCTTTACTTGAAAGTTGAAGACACAACCTAATTATCTTTTATGGTCAATTATACTCGTTTTGCCAGTCTCTTTTGTTTAAAACACATGCCATTCCCTTTCATAGTTTATACCACATATCTCATTTATGCATATTTTTGGTTGTGTTTGAGATTGTTCATATGTATTATTTAAAGGAATATTGTAAATTTTTGTCATTTATCTTTCAATTTTATTTTGTATATGTTTTGTTGTAAGCCCTTTTGGGTTTTTATTTTCTTGAGTCCCACTATTTTAATCATCTCAATTATGAAAGTTGACTGTCTTTGTATTATTTATTTTTTGTTGTGGTAATATATTGCTTACTTTTTAAAAAAGAATACTGTAAGCGTCTTACATAAATTTTTGTCTAGATGTTCTCGCTAATAGATATTGGTAATGTGTTTCATTTAAAAAGCAATTACATACGCAAGTTACCAAATTTCTTTTTACCTTTTATGGAAGCTTCATGGCATAAGTTATGCAAAAACTTAGACAGCACAACCACATAAACAAAACGCACACTATATCTCGTCAAAAGTACTCCTTGGTATCATGTTGCAACCCAAACGCCCTTTTTAGTATAATGACTATTCATGAATGAAGGAAAAATGATGTTCCCACCCGATGACTTTGCTCAGCTTTAAGTCAAAAAGCAATTGTCTTTACAATAATGCAAATAAAATAGACCTCCACCATTAAAGTTAAAGATAACAAGGAACCCCACACGCTTATTCACATCTTCTATATATACTAACGCAAACCGAACAGATTTTTATAATGTATATCACCCAAACACTCCGCTTCTTTTTTAAAAACAACCCACACACCCTTTTTAAGCGATAATGAATATGCGATCTTCAGTAATACATGACGGTGATTAATTAGCTAGTAAAGAGAACCGTGATCACACAGGTTGTTCACGCAAGTAGTGATAATGATTGAATGGTAATGATGCTTGATTCTATACAACCATAAACCACACTCTATATTGTAATAACGAGAACCGTGATCTCACAAGATGTTCACACAAGTCATGTTAATGATGCTTGAGTCTATATAATAATAAACTACATTCCATATTGTGATATTATGAATAATAAACCACACTCTATATTATAATACCTTCCCTCTATAGGTTTCACATAAATAGTTTCAGAAGTGATAACACTTGCTCAAATGACTTAAAATAGAATAGTCCTTGGATGTCACCTTGTATATGGGTTGTCAATACAATCGATTTAATAGAAAGACATCGTGATAGGTCGGGGTTACTTGAATGGTCTCGAATGATCAACACTTGCATAGTGTCATACAATTTGATATAGAGGAATCATTGCATTTCGTACGTGATGTTCACGCAAGTTAAGTTATTAATGATTGATGTTAATCAAACTTGATTCTATACTATATACTAAATTGTGAGAAACATTAATAGCCACGCATTCTGGCTTCTAGCCATGACTTTGGGTTTTGTGTAAAAGGCCCGATTATTGTAGTACGTTGTGTTCTTTTGGGAAATGGAAATGAGGATGAGTAAAAAAGATAGGGATGGGTCCAAAGCCACCTCTCCAGCTTGGTTGTGAAAAACCGATATATTGGGAGTTTATACCACTATTTGATTGTCGTGTCAACGTAAAAGACATTTTTATCATTCCAATCACAATTCCCCTGTACCAAAGTACCAAACATGCCTTAAGTGTATGTACTTTGGCTTCTATCGTAATAACTTTTTAGATTCGAGGAATGCTCTATATACATAAACTTAATAAAAAACATTTTAAACAAACAATGTGTCATTGTAACTATTACATCTATTGGGAAATTAAAAGAAGAGAAGTAATCTTCAAAGTTAAATTTATCATGCCACGTCATTTTGTGATAAACTTTTTGTAAAATTTATGATATAACATTTCTTCATAAAATCATATTCATATTTTCAATACTAATTTTCTCCAAGTGTTTTTTCTTAGCTTCTACAACTTTGGACACAACCATCTTTTATGGTCAACTATACTCGCTTTGCCATTCTCTTTTGTCTAAAACACATGCCATTCCCTTTCATAGTTCATACCACATATCTCATTTACGCATATTTTTTGTTGTGTTCGAGATTGTTCATATGTATTATTTAAAGGAATATTATAGTTTTTTTGTCATTTATCTTTCAGTTTTATTTTGTATGTTTTGTTGTAATTAAGCCTTGATGGGTTTTTATTTTTTTGAGTCCCGTTTTTTTAATCGTCTCAATTAAAGAAGTTGAATGTTTTTTTTTTTGTATTATTTCTTTTTTGTTGTGGTAATATATTGCTTGCTTTCTAAAAAAATAATACTTTATGCGTCTTTCATAAATTTTTGTCTAGATGTTGATACTCGCTAATAGATATTAGTGATGTTTCATTTATAAAGCAATACATGCGCAATCACCAAATTTCTTTTTATCGTTTATGGAAGTTTCATTGCGCAAGTCTTTTAATGTTAATATAATAATGCAAAAACTTACACAGCATAACCACATATACAAAACGCACAGTAAACACGTTTATATGATTACCTGTTCACCACCAACCTACCTCCACTCCTTTTTACCAAACGCCCTTTTTAGTATAATGATTATTCATGAATACAGAAACATGAGGTTCCCACTTTGCTCAGCTTTAAGTCAAAAAGCAGTTGTCGTCTTTACAATAATGCAAAAAGTAGAGCTCCATCATTAAAGATAACAAGGAACCCCACACGCTTATTCACATTTTCTATATATACTTTTATGTATATCACCCAAACACTCCTTCACTTCTTTTTTGTAACAACCTACACACAATTTTTTGTTCAGATAAACAAACAGATACATACATGATGTCTTCAGTCAATCATGATGACCTGGCTCACTTAAAAATCCCCCTTGAAAATGTTTATATAATAATGCAAAAACATAGACAGCACAACCACATATACAAAACGCACTAAACACGTTTATATGATTACCAGTTCACCACCAACCTACCTCCACTCCTTCTCTCAGTATATCTCAGTACTCCTTGGTATCATGTTGCAACCCAAGCGCCCTTTTTAGTATAATGACTCTTCATGAATACATGATGTTCCCCAGGATGACTTTGCTCAGCTTTAAGTCAAAAAGCAATTGCCTTTACAATAATGCAAAAAATAGACCTCCACCATTAAAGTTAAAGATAACAAGGAACCCCACACGCTTATTCACATCTTCTATATATACAAACACAAACAGAACAGATTTTTATGTATATCACCCAAACCTCCTTCACTTCTTTTTGTAAAAACCCACACACCCTTCTTTGTTCAGATAAACAAACAGATACAAAATAATGTCTTCGATCAATCATGACGACTTTGCTCACCTAAGAATCCCCCTTGAAAGTATACTCTCCGCCACCAACAACTTTCATGACAAAAATGTCATTCGAAGACCTGATTTTGGAAATGCTTACGGAGGACAGCTCTTGTGGTTCGGTGAGTTGATTAAAATTAAAGCTCAGAGGTTGAATAAAGAATCGAATGATGAAAAAGTTCAACAGTTTTGGATGGAGATTTCATTGCTTTCTAGTCTCAAGCATAAAAATGTGGTTTCATTAGTTGGATTTTGTGATGAGAATGATGAGAAAATCATCATTACCAGGCGTGTGACCAGGGGAAGTCTCAGCAACTATCTAAGTGACCCAATGTTGTTGACATGGGTGCGAAGATTGAAGATATCTGTCGGTATTGCGCAAGCATTGAGCTACATTCATTATGATGAGTCACGTGATTTTAGCGTAATACACCGCAACATCAACAGTAATACGATTCTTTTAAATGATGACTGGGAACCCAAATTACGTGATTTTATATTTTCCATGAAGATCAAAGCATCTGAAAGGCACAATTCTTTCAATACTGATAAAGTGGGGAGTACGGATGGTTATACAGATCCAACATATATAGAGACAAAAATTGTGAACCACAAGTCGGATATGTACTCCTTTGGGATAGTAATGTTTGAACTACTGTGTGGTAGGAAAGCTGTAATCAAAGACGACCAAGATAATAAGTATTTGGCTTCGGTGGCCGTTGCCCATTATAGGGAGAAGAAACTCAATGAAATAATTGAGTGGAGTCTATATAATCAAATGGACTCTCAATCATTTAACACTTTCGCCAAAATAGCATGTGAGTGTTTGAATGAAGAACGATCGCAACGCCCAAATATTGATGAGATTGTCACGAGACTTGAGAAAGTGTTGGAGCTTCAACTGGAACATGAGCTTCAACTGGAACATGATAATGCGGTAAGACGGTCTTTCTTCTTTTCCTTCTTTCTATTATAATAAGTACAACTCTGTATTTATTTCAGCATATAGACCTTTACCTCCTTTTACTTTATTAAATTACTGTATTATTTAATAGGACCATGCACTTCCTAAATTATAATAATATGATAATAGCTATAAAGTAGAAAATATATACAGATTTAATTGAATTAAAGTCAAGTTCAATATAAGATACAAGGCAAGTAAATACCGCAACATGTGTTTGAAAAGGTTCAGAAATTTCATCGAACAAGTTGTAGGCACTTTATCAAACTCTCTTATTGTGTTATCTTGTGTATTAATTCACGTTTTTACTTGATAAACAGATATCTTCGCTTAAACACGATCTCGCTCACCTCAAAATCCCCCTTGAAAACATACTATCTGCCACCAACTACTTTGCTGACCAAAATCATATCTACACCACATTTAATGATACTTATGAGGAATACAAGGGACAACTCTCGTGGTCCGGTGACATGATTGATATTTATGCATGGAGGTTAGAAAGGGAAGAAGAACGAGAGTTTTGGATGGAGGTTTCATTGCTTTCTAGTCTCAAGCATAAAAATTTGGTTTCATTAGTTGGGTTTTGTGATGAAAATGATGAGAAAATTATCATTACCAGGCGTGAGACCAGGGGAAGTCTTGGCGACTATATAACTGACCCGATGTTGTTGACATGGGTGCGAAGATTAGAGATATCTGTTGGTGTTGCGCAAGCGTTGAGTTACATTCATTATGACGAGTCACGTGATTTCAGCGTAGTACACCGGACCATCAGCAGTTACGCAGTTGAGTTAAATGATGACTGGGAACCCAAGTTATCTAATTTTGAATCTTCCATGAAGATTCAAACATCTCAAAGGCACCATTCATTTCATACTAATGAATTTCGGTATAAGGAGTATACCGACCCAACATATATGGAGACTAAGACTGTGAACCACAAGTCGGATGTGTACTCGTTTGGGATAGTTTTGATTGAATTACTGTGTGGCACAGAATCAGGATATGATAATCGTTTGGCTCCGCAATTCATTACCCATTATCGAGAGAAAAAACTTGATAATTTAATTAATCAGGATCTATGGGTGCAAATTGAATTGCATTCATTCAACATGTTCACGGAAATAGCGTACGAGTGTTTGGACAAAGAACGATCGCGACGCCCAAATATAAATGACATTGTCCCAAGACTCAAGAGAGCTTTGGAACTAGCACGTGAAAATAGGCAGGTAATATCATTTTTTTTTTCTTCTTTTCTCTTTAATGGTTCTACAAATAATATTTTTTTCCTTTTTCATTATTATTAATTAAACCAAATTTGAAATAAAACATTATGAGATGGCAAAAATAAACCAATTTAATATATTGTATCACTTTTGATAAACAAAGACATCTAAATGCGTGATATAATCAGTATTTTCATATTATTTGATCCTAAAAGTGTTGATCAACTATTAATTTAACCATTTAACTTTTTCTTGAAACATTTTTATTTTTAATGTTATTTGACCTTTTAAAAAGACTAATTAAATTTCAATAATCATTAGATTACAACCCATAATTTTTCTTAGCAACTTTTTTGTCACTAATATTATATTAGCCCTAACTTTGGATAACCCTTTAACAAAATCTTTCAACTAACGTTGATAATTTTTTATTTATAACATTAAAGGACCTATTATTTTGATTACCCAATCTGACAGGTATGATAAGTCGCATTTTGCGGTTTTTAGTTATTAGGGTATCGATTTTTCTTGTATTTTGACTATTCTGACTTCTTATTCCTTTAAACGCGTAACATGTATAGTTGACATTCAACATCAATAACTGTAAACAAAAAAAATAAATTGCAAATTTGATGAATCATATCAATCCCCTTGATCCAACAACAACAACAAAATCTGACATATCATGTGTTGGGTTGGGTAGTCAAAGTAATAGGTTATGGATAAAAATATTGTCAATAACATTATGAATGTTGGTTGAAGGTTCGTATTAAATAGTTAGGGAAGGGTCCGGTAAGAAGAATAAGAAGAATTTCAAGCCATACATTTCAAATAAGGGAGAGATTTTCAAATTGAGATGCATCTATTTTAATAGGTGCATCTGAAATGTGTGGTTGTGGTTTATTGTTATTTTTTTTATTTTAATTTTTCTTCTTTATTTGATTCTAACTCTAAACAGTTATCCAAAATAAAGTAATACGTTGACTTACACAATAAAATCTTCGAGGCAATAAGTAGAAAAGAAATAAAACCAACTTCCTGTTAATTTGTGTATCTATTAAATATCGTCCTTTTGTAACCCAAACTTTCTTTTTTTGTGATAGATTCACTCTTCGCCGAACCACCTTGCTCACCTAAGAATCCCTATTGAAGATTTTTTGTCCGCCACCAAGGGCACTCTCTCTAGGTGCTATATCAAAGGTGGAATCGGAGAGATATACAATGGCCAGCTCTCTTGGTGTGGTGAGTTGATTGATATCACAATTCAGAGGCTAATTAACAAAGAATGGAATGAAAAAGAACACCAGTTTTGGATGGAGATTTCGATGTTGTCTAGTCTCAAGCATAAGAATCTTGTTTCTGTTGTTGGGTTTTGTAACGAAGTTGGTTTAGAGACCATCATTTACAACGACATGTCCAGGGGAAGGCTCGTAAAGTATTTAAGTGACCCGATTTTGTTGACATGGGTGAAAAGATTGGAGGTATGTGTGGGTGTTGCGCATGCATTGAGTTACATTCATTATGAGGAGCCACGTGATTTTAGCGTTATACACCGAAACATCAGCAGTGAAGCAATTCGATTAAATAATGAGTGGGAACCCAAGTTATGTGAATTTCAGCATTCCATGAAGATTAAAGCATCTGAAAGACACCATTCTTTCCATACTGATTCAGTTTGGTCTATCAAGGGGCATACAGACCCAACATATGAAAAGACTAACAATGTGGACCACAAGTCAGATATCTACTCCTTTGGAATGGTATTGTTTGAACTACTTTGTGGTAGGCAATCAGTAATTGATGATGAGGATAATAAGTATTTGGCTCCCGTGGCAATTTTTCATTATAGAGAGAAAATACTCGATGAGATAATCGATCCGGATCTATTGAAACAAATAGATCCGCAATCATTAAACGTTTTCTCGAAAATAGCATATGAGTGCTTGAGTGAAGAACAATCGCAACGCCCAAATATGGATCAGATTGTCACAAGACTTGAGAAAGTGTTGGAACTACAATTGGAATGCGAAAATGATGTAAGATGGTTTTTTTCTTTATCTTTCTAGCACAATAACTTGCTGTTAATTTACTTATTGTTGTATTTGTTGCCATTGATGTTAAAGGAACACTCGTCAGTTGTGGCCGAAGTTGAAGAGACATCATCCAGTCATGAGAAGGTAATTAATATTTTTTTTAGCTCTTGTTGTAAGCCGCCGAAATCTTTAGAAAAAAAGGGAAAATGTCAAAACAAAAGAATGGATAAAGAAAGTTGCGAGTAGAGAAAGGGCATAATTAATTATTGGATTAATTTTATATAGAAAAAGGATTTTAAATGAACTATAAATTGTTAGCTTCAAATTTTTGTTATGGATTGTGATTCTAGGGCTGTCAAAAAAGCTGACCCGACCAGGACCCGATTAAGCCTATTCTGGTCGGGTTACTCGGGTCAAAAGTTTTATTCGGTTCAACCCGATCGAGTAACCTGAATACTAAATAGGTTGGATGTGTGGTTGAACCTATTTGGCTAACTCAGGTTCGGGGTCGACCCGATTGACCCGAATAAAGATTTTTTCTACTTATTTAATTTTTTTATGTAAATTATCTATGTAAACATATTCAACTAGGCCATTTTTTAATCATTTTACTCATATTTGAGTTGGCCCGAATCTGAATAGACCCGAACCTAACTAACCCGAGTTCTAAATAGGGTCGGGTTCGGGGTATGTTTTTTAGCCTCAATCACCCGAACCCGATCAACCCGATCCGATATGACTAACACCCCTAGAGTCAACAAAGTAGCTCGAAGTTATATTTTTAACAATATTTTATTCTTATTAATGTTTAAAAAACATTGCTTATGGATTGCTTAAAATAAACGGTGCCCGGAAATGGTTGTCAATGTTGTTGGGTACTTCCAAAATATATACGGAAATTTTGAGGTTCAAAAGAAAAAAAAAAAAAAAAAAAAAAAAACAAAAAATGGGTACTACTAGACAAGGATATTTCTGGTTAATATTTTGAGTACAAATAAATACACTCCATTCACATGTCACTTCCCTAAACTGCTATATTTGTCTTAAAGGTGGTGGTGGTGATCGAGTTACGTTAAATTGAGGATCAATTTATACATGCAAACTCTTTTCCATGTTGATCGAAAATCACATTTGCCAACATTTTTTGCAAAATCTAATTATTCTTTTGATAAGTGTTAAAAATGAATGATTAACCTCACTAGAAGTGTTCCACCCTCTGACTCTGCACACTTCTTACTGTTCTCTTTTTTGGTACATAGGGATCAAAGAGTCACTTCATATCCACATGCATTCAATCCCATCTAAGCAAAAAGAACTTATCTTCCCATGAATACCATTCTTACGCGCTCAACTTTTATCAAATAGAATTGGCAACCAACAACTTTGCTCCTGAGAATATCATTAAAAAAAACCTAGTTGAATCAGTTTACAAGGTGAATAAGTTGCTTTTCAGACCAATAATGGATATTGTTGTACGGAGGATCAATTATCTAAAAGATGAGAGCGAAAAGTTTGAGATGAAGGTGCGGATGCTTTTGAGTCTCAAGCATAAGAATCTAGTGCCTGTTATTGGGTTTTGTGACGAGAGGGACGAGAAAATTATATTATACAAGAAGGTGGACAAAGGAAGTCTCAACAAATATCTAAGTGATCAGAACCTCACATGGACGCAAAGGTTGGAGATATGTCTCGGCGTTGCAAATGCATTAAGTTACATCCACTATGATGTTACACGCGATTTTAGTGTCATACATTGCAACATCAGAAGCTCGAAAATTTTACTAGATGACAAATGGGAACCCAAATTATCTGGTCTTGAACATTCATTGAAAAATACAGTAGCTCGGAGGTACCGCCTTTTTCTTACTCGTGATATTACTGAGAATGTATACCTGGATCCAAAATATAAAAAGACTGGCGGTATGACCCACAAGTCAGATGTGTATTCGTTCGGTGTTGTATTAATCGAAGTCTTGTGTAGAAGGAGTGCAGTTCTTCTGGCTGAAGAGTTAGGAGAGGGGTTATTATGTCAAGTGGCGAAATCTCATTTGGATGATAAGATTGATCCACATTTTCGAAAACAGATGGACCCAGAATCATTCAAAATCTTCTCACAGACAGCATATGACTGTATACAAGAAGAACAGGCGAAGCGTCCACATATAGATCAGGTTGTCAAAAGACTTGAGAAAGCTTTGGAACATCAGCGGAAACTTGAACATGTTGACCGTACAACATTCAATCTCTTGAAGGTAATTAATTAGTGTCCTTAAACTTTTAATTTTAAGCCAATTACAGAATATCCTAGTTAATAAACTAACTTATTTTATTAATTGTGATGTGTGGTTATAACCACTTCTATATCTTCATTATACCATTTTGTTATTTAACAAAGAGATGAGTAATAATGTGAAAAACTATATGCATGTGATTTTGATTTTACATTAGAAAAATGCTAGCGCTTAGGCTATGTTTAAGAAATTATGACATGCTTAAATGGTTTGTACATTCAGGCTAACCAACCAGCTCCTGAATTTAACTTTCCCAACCAACAAAATATGTCACCCTTGTTGCACGTTTTTAACTTTTAAATATACCACTTAGTGCTACAAATAGCAAAACCCTTTACATTATTATGTTTTTAAACATTGCATTTTACGAGGAAAGGAAGGTTCGTGCTTCGCTGCGGGTATAAGTAACTAAGACACTGGACATCATTTTGGTTAACACGTGCACAGTTTTTTTCCTTATACTTATTTGCCTTATAGACTCGTGAAAAATACAACGGGGTTAAGTTCTTGTTCACTGCAAAATCGTACACATTATAATATTAAATTTGAATTGACATCGTCAATGATAAACTCTTAAAGAATAAACATCCAATTATCTTTGAGTAAAATTTAGTAAATAAATACGATACTTTCATTTCTTTTGTTCTTAATAGATAATAAATGGTAAAGTGTAAAGAAAAAGAAAAAAAAAAAAAAAAAAACAATTTATCAAATAACTCATATATTTGAGGGGCCTTTTATATAACTTTGTCATGAAAATGGAACATATGTAAATTTTGATTGGGTAAATAAGGCATTTTAAGATTTAAATTGGACATATATGGAATTAACCCTTAAAAATAAATATATATAAATTTTAATTATTCCATAATCACTTTTTGAAATTCTTAGTGTTACCATTTACAAAAGATTAAAGGTAAGCCGTGATCAATCCGTTTAGTGAGAAGGATTAAGCGTTTTAGGGTGAAGGAACAAATATGGGTATGATATAATATGTGTGGTTTAAGGGCTTAAAAATGATCATAAGCTGCGAGTTTTCTAAAAGCGTCATGATTTGCACACGCCATATGATTCGCACACTTAATCAGATGTTTTAAACAGTTTTGCACACGTCATAAATGTATATTGATGTGTGTAAATTAATAGGTAGTTTGTGAAAATCACCTCCATTTCTAAAATCAACAACCTTAGTGGGTATTACTATTCTTTTTCTAATTTCACATACGATGACCAACTTTATGTTTTCTATATATTGTTTTTCTATAGTTTTGTCCCTTCATGCAACCACTAATAAAATTATAAAATGTTACTATATATTTCGTGACTTTTTTTCTAGAAACGGCATAACAATTTTACAAAAGGCACCCAAGAATGGAAACCGGCAACAACATTTAAGAGGAGGAATAATAAATTAAAAGACAAGAACTAATTTTCCATCCCAAAATGATTAAGAACAAAAGTAAATAAACCTTTAAACTAACGACATGTCCCTGTGAACCAATGGAGAACTGTTTAACTTAAAATATATTCAATTTGATATTCCCCTATTATACCTAAGTCAACTAACTAATCAAGAACAATAAAACAAACTCGATTCCATTTCATACATTTATTAAACATACGTGTTATTTTCACCCAATAACAAACTAATATGCATAAACCTTTAAGTGATGATGCATAACTAGTATTATTAAACTTATGCCTATTTCATTTTGATACATGCCATATTTATTCTCTCATTATCTTCATTTTCAGTTTTGACACACGTCTTCATCTTTTCATAAGACATAACCTTAGACATAAGTTTTAGGGATGAAATCATTCCTACTAGTTAACTTGAAACAAATCAAATGTTGCTTTTGAGCATTTTCATATTCTTTTAAATGCTAATCAATTATAAAAACTTTTTTTATTATTTCACTCTAATCCTTACTAGCATTAATGAGGTACTGCAAAACTCAATAATGTCGCAGGCGAAGAACTTGGAACACTTGAGGATTGGACTAAATGATATAAACGAGGCTACCAAGAATTTTGATGATGCATACTGCATCGGGTCTGGCGGATTCGGTAAAGTATACAAAGCAGATCTTGAACATTTTGATAGCAGTAAATCCTCGTCGATAGAAGAGGTGGATAAATGTGATTTACCAAGAAAACGAAGCACGGTAGCCATAAAGCGCATTCACAATCAAGGAGGAGAACAAGGGTTCATTGCAGAAATTGAAACTCTAACTAGATGTAAGCATGAGAATATAATCTCTCTTCTTGGTTTTTGTTATGAAGGTAATGGTGCAATGATCCTAGTTTATCAGCATGCTTCGAAAGGAAGTCTTGAAAACTATTTGGGAAGCAGTGATATTACTCTTACTTGGGTGCAACGTCTGAATATATGTCTTGATATTGCAAATGGTTTGGATTACATTCACAACAAAAGCAAACAAAAGATGATACACCGTGACATCAAGAGCGATAATATTCTACTGGGAGATAATTGGAATGCAAAGATTGCGGATTTTGGGCTCTCCAAATTCCACCCAGCAGAGAGTACTTTCATTGCCAGTACGGTTGCAGGTACATATGTGTATTTGGATCCTGAATATCAGAAGACTGGTAGATTAAATAAGAAATCAGACGTTTACTCGTTTGGAGTAGTGTTGCTTGAGATCTTGACTGGGAGGTTGGCCTATGATTCTGTATACACCGAGGTGAATGAGAATGGAATTGCACCCATTGCAAGAGATCATTTTGAAAAGGGGACAATAATGGAAATTGTTGATCACCAGATGAAGGAGGAGATCGATGAACATGTCTTTTGTAAAGGTCCCAATGAAGAGTCTTTGGACATCTTTATAGAAATCGCATCTCGATGTGTGGCAGAAACTCAAGAGCAACGCCCAACAATAGAAGTTGTCATCAAAGAACTAAAAACAGCGTTAAACTGTCAGGTAAGTCCCAATGAAAATTTTAGATAACAGGTAGTAATTTCGGTTTAATTTTATTTATCAAATCAACTTACTGACCCATGATTCACAGGAGAACCATAAGGACAACCTTAAACTCTCACTTGAAGACGTAAAGTTAGCCACTCAAGACTTCAATCAAGACAATATCATTGGAGATGGAGATTTTGGGGAAATTTATAGAGGAGAAGTTACTCACACTCATGGACGTAATATCATTGCGGCAAAGCGGTTAAATAAGGAGTCTGTTGAAAAAGATGCTGAATTTATGACAGAGCTAGAAATCCTTATGGAGTATAAACATGAAAATGTCATTGGTCTTGTAGGCTACTGTGATGAAGAGGATGAAAAAGTTATTGTATATGAGTATGCATCCAGAGGTAGTCTTGATAAGTACTTGAGCGATGATTGTCTTACGTGGGTGATGCGGCTTAAAATATGCATCGATATTGCAATTGGGTTGGAGTTTCTTCATGAAACTATTTCAAGTTCAGAAATAGTAATACATAGGGACATCAGCAGCAGGAATATTCTACTATTTGATGACTGGAAAGCCAAAATTACAGGTTTTGGGCTTTCCTTATTATGTCCAATTGCAAATCAGAATGTAGACTATGTCATCGACAATGTTACAGGCACAATCGGATATTGTGACCCACTACACTCGAAAATAGGCTTCTTAACCAAAGAGTCTGATATATTCTCATTGGGTGCGGTCTTATTTGACATATTGTGTGGGAAACTATCATCCGTAGAACTAGATGGCGAGTATCGTTATTTACCCTTTTTGGCTAAACACCACTATCAAGTAGGAAAACTTGATGAGTTAGTCTTTAAGGGTATAAAGGAACAAATTGAGACACAGTCATTTATTACATTTGCAAGGATTGCCTATCAATGCATACATCACATGAGAGAAAGACGGCCAACAGCTAATGAAGTGGGCATACAGCTTAAGAAAGCATTGGAGTTCCAAGTAAGTTTCTATATTTTGACAAAACTAGCCAACTTTTGATTCATATATATCTTAAACTATGGCCTTTAACTGTATGAAACATGAGTTTATTAATTGATTAATGTATATACAGGAAAATTATAATATATGGGAGCCCAAATTGCCCACAGACTATAAAGATATAATCCAGATGTCTAAGTGCCCTGGAATCTATTCTACTATGAAGAAAGAGGATCTTTACAACATTTTTTCAAAGGGAATCCTCCTTCAACAGGACAAAGTGGTAATCAGTTCATTCTTGTATCGGCAAAAGTTCTTTATAGATCCAACTTTTACCATATAATCCATCAAGCAATCTTAGCCACTCATTTTTTTTATCAAAAAAAAAAAAAAAAAAAAAAAAAAAAAAAAAAAAAAAAAAACTTCCACCCTTTTTTTAAAACTTAAATATCTCGCAAACCGTAAATCGTCAAGCAACAAAAAAAATATCATCGCGACGAGAATTAAATTATCTTTCTGTAGACATACATTGTTATATACTTTCGACGAAAATTTTTTTCTTCAAATTTTCCGCCCAGAAAAATCATATATGATTTGTAAAAATCATATATGATTTGTAAAAATCATATATGATTCGTTAAAATCAAATCATATATGATTCCTACGAATCATATAAAAATCATATATGATTCGTAGGAATCATATACGATTTTATTTTAACGAATCATATATGATTTTTACAAATCATATATGATTTTCTGGGCGGTAATTTAAAAAAAAAAAAAAAAAAAAAAAAAAAAAAAAAAAAAAAATGGTCGAAAGTATATAACAATGCATATCTATAGAAAGATGATTTAATTCTCGTCACGATGGTAATTTGTTTTGTAGTTTGATGATTTACCGTTTGCAAGATATTTTGTTTTAAAAAAATGTGGAAAATAAAAATGAGTGGCTATAATTGGTTCATTGGTTATATGGCAAATATGAGATCTATATTGATCTCACACATGCATTTATACATCATTACATCATACACATCGAGTTTGATTTGTATTTCTGTTGCATAACAGTTGTTGTCATTCGTTGGTAATGGAGAAAGAAATGAAATGGTTTCAGCCACAATGTTTTCCTACATAAACGGTTGTCCACATGAGTGGAAATCTCTTCCAAAATCAAGGTTATTCTCTCTACCTCTCCACCTTTGTTAGTTTTAAATGATATGCAAACATATGCATTATTGGTAGAATTATGTTATGGCTTTTAGTGTTAAAGTATAAGGTTATTCTCTTTACCGTTTAATTCATGACAAGTTGTTTACGGTAGCATAATATGATTATTAATCATTTAACTATAATTATGATCAAATAGGATCAGACTTAGGAACCCCCTTTGACTAAGTTCATATTTTGCCGCTGTAATACACTTGCTTATCACGATGACTGCCTGCACTTAAACCAAAAATATTTGAATCCCTAAACAAAGGAATAATGCTTCATCTTTAGCTCTTTTACACTTTAGACCACATCTCATCAAGTTAATAACAAGATTAGTCCTGCATACATACATATGAACAATGAGAACTGATGTTGTACATGACAAAATAGATTTTAATACTCAGTATATGATTGGGAACTATAATTTTATAAACCTTCTAATATGGTAGTTGAGGTATGCCCCTGTTTGGGTCCTCTGTTCTCATGACCGTGAATTATAAAATTTGCTAGCATCTTGATGTACTTTTTATAATATACTTACCATTATTTAAATAGAGATTTGTCTGGTACACTAAGTTATAATATAGTATTTAAACTCTTGTTCCAATAAATTATGAAATTCAAAAGTAGAAGTGTATGGATATAAAGGCTATGGCTGATTTAGACTTGGAGGTTTATAATATGTGCAGGTTTGGGACAGTAGTCGAGATGTTAGATATTTCCAACTTGAACATCGTAATCAAGACAAGAGCTCAATTTTTATCTCCTAATGTTGTTTATGGGGTCTATTTAGTCTTCAAATTTTGTGATTCAAGAAACTTTTCAAGTAAACCTGCATATGTTAACCTAAAGTATAGAAAGGGGCCCAAAAGTCTACATGCATATTTTGCAACATGGAGAGATGAGCAGTGGATGATGATTGAGTTGCACCGTTTCTCGAATCAGAACGAAGATGTCGTTTATGAATTTTTACTTGAAAGCTTTTCATCGTACTATTGTGGAGATGCTGCAGTTTATGTTGAAGGCATTGAATTTCGAGCCATTAACATAGTAAGTTTGAAAATATCCCTTGGTTCCATTCTATGTTCTTTTGTTTAAGTTGTATAAAGGGAACATGAATGCACGATAATAAAAAAATTCTTGTTGTAAGTTGCATATCTAAAATAACTATTTTACAGGTGAAACATGAAGAGATCGGAAAATTGAAGGAAGTTCAACAAGTCTTGAAATCAGACTTCAATGTGGATCAAGCGCAACAATTGCCAACTAACTTTGAAGAAATATTCAAGGTATGTAGAAACTATGATGAGTTGTTCTGGTTGGGCGAAGTCGATGGAAAGAAACTTCTTGTGCTTTCAGCAAAGGCAGCTTTATACAAATTTTCTAATGTGGATACTTTTACTTCAAAACTACTAGCACAGTCCAGGTTTGTTCTCTTTTTTATTTTCTAATGTGGTCCAAATACTCTAGTTAACTAGCAAACAGTGAATGGATGGTTGACAAAAGTTTCACTTCCTGGTTTAGTTTCCTCTTCCTAAGAAGTATGTAAATTATGTAACTTACATAATGTAATCATATAATTTATGGTACATGCAGATTTCAAGAGGTGATTGAGCTTTTGCCGCAACAAGTATTTCACATCAACTGTACGATCAAAACTCAAATGTTGTCACATGATACGGAATACGTGTGCTACCTACTATTCAAGCTTTCAGAAAACATCCAAGGAATGCATTGTCCAGTGAAAGTACGAGATATACTCCACCAAGAAAACAAAGAGGCCGAATTTCTCTATTTTATAACCCCAGAGCCATCAAATATACACGATATTACTCGGGTTCCAAAACAAAGGGAAGATGGATGGATGGAGATTCAACTGTGGAGATTTAACTCAGCTCATGAATTCAAGGATGACGCTCTTTCGATGAATATGAAGTTTACAAGTATTGAAGGGCCCATGTCTGGTCTCATTGTTTGCGGCCTTGAGTTTCGGCCACTGTAAAAGAACTATTTGCTATAATTAGTCTTTTTTTTTTAATTTTTTGTTTCTGTTGGCCATGCAATCGCCTGACACTGTAAGTATTTCTGAAAATGGGTTTTATTTTAGCTGAATTGTTATGAAAGTGTAACCCATTTGAGTTCTTGTTGGTTCAAATTGTTCTGTGGAGTTTTTTTGGATTTTTATAAATGGGTTTGGTTGTTTTTTGTTAGTTGAATTGAGTTACACACAAAGTGTTTGATGAAATGTTTGAGTGGATAGTGGTTAGAAATTGTTGTGTTAGTGTGACCCATTTGAGTTTTTGTTGATTAGATTGTTTTTATGAAATGAAATCAAATATATTAGTAGGATTGGATGTTTGGAGAATCGGGACTTTGTTAGACCGTTTATGGTTTAAGACAAAGCTGTAGTAGCAGTAGATGGTTAATAAGTTTTTTTTTTTTTTTTTTTTTTTTTAATTATAATGGTTAAGGTATTAGTACTGACTAAAAAGCTGGTACTTCTTGAATGGTGACGTAGTTTAAGGTTTATGTGTATTGCTAAGGTTGTTACACGTCAGCAAAATGTATCATACGAGGATGAAATTGAAAGGTTGTTGTTCATAACAGTAATGAAAAAAATAAGTTTTTCTCTTTGATGCAGATTTAGACCTAAGTTGTAACCCTTGATGAAGTGTCTGACTGAATAGTGATGTGAGCGAATACAGAGTTGGACCTAAGTTGCCCATTTGAGTTTTTGTTGTATAGAGTCGTTTTGTGGAGGTTTTTGTGTGTGTGTGTGTGTGTGTGTGTGTGTGTGTGTGTGTGTGTGTGTGAGAGGCCTTTAAAAGACGGAGGTTGGAAGTGCTCTCTATACTTATGATAATGAGGCCCTTAAAAGACCGTTTTGCAGGACTTCAGCTTATTTCTGGACTCTTCTAAAACTGAAAGTGACAAGCGGAAGTCTGGATGGCTGCAGAATCATTTTCTAATCTGTCCAAGTATATATACATTGTATATATGTGTGTGTTTGTTTTGTCTTAAGTGCGACTGTTCTAAGTATTTTCTATAAAAAAATGGTTATAGATAATGGTTTCAGAGTCATTATTTTCACAATGTGAGACCTGGATAGTTATAAACTAATTATGTATATGTGGAAGGTTTATGTTCTCTGTCACGTGTGTACAGCGGGGGATTTGTAGACAAAATGAACCTTTCTTTTTATCTATTTATGTTTAATATGGCAAGTAAATGAGATCTCCATAAACAATGTATATTTTTTGACAACTAGGGCGTTTATATGGAAAGAAGTTGTACAAAACATGAGCTTTATATGACAGGTGAACTTGATTCTAAAGATATAGTTCGAAATGAACCTTTTCTCAGGTTAGAATTACCAATTGAAGAATCGGGTGCTACCAATTGAAAGATTGTGTTTAAAATTGATGTTTAAAAGATGTTGATGGTTTTTCTCTTAATTAAAATGACTTGCAATTTCGACAATAATATTGTCAGATATTTTTTCAAATTTTGGTTATAACTTTGTAAAATCAGGTTTTTGAATCACAAACCAAAAAGAAGTGTAGTATGTTGTAAATTTTGAAACTTTCAATTAGCATCTCTGAGGCAGTTTTGTTTAATCATCTATACTACATATAAAGGAAAAATGGTCAATCTTGAAAAAATAGTCAATCTTGAAAAGTGGAAATCTTGAAAAAAATTTATTAAAGGAAATTATGAAATGTAATTAATACTCTTATTAAAACACCCCATTATTTAAAAGTACAATGATTTATTCACATTATACAACCAATTAAAAACATATCTACCAAATTAAATACAACCAATTAATACAAATCACAAACCGGGTTGACCCGGGACGCTTCAAACCCGACGGGTTTAACCGGTTTAATTTGACCCGTTTTCAACCCAACCTAGCAAGTTGACCCGGTTTAAATCGACCAATTTTTTGACCGGAACGGTTCAACCGGTTGAACCACCCGGGTCGAACCGGGTTTCAAAACATTATGTTTAATTTCCAAATCTTCAAACTTTTATTATTTTTTATTTATAACCTATAAACTTTTTTTTATGAATAAACTATTTGTCGCTATAAAATCTCGTTGCTATGCACGGGTACTCGTCTATTATACCCTTGAACCTTGAAAGCCAAAAGGGCATTTAGGGTGAATAAAGGAAATATTGATCTGGAATTGAACATGCGTAAAATTTTGAATTGATCACTTATTAAGTAAAATAAGACTTTTTCATAAATCTTCTCATGTAAGCCTTATGATACCAGTTGTAACCCACCCCAATTACGCATTAAGAAACACACCAGGATTTTATTCATGCACAAAGTATCAAACCATCATTCAGAAAACCCTTCATCATCATCATCCAAAAATTGCCACTATTAAGCTTACCCAGGAAGTTTAAAGAAATGTGTTCACTTATTTCTTTGTTTGTACTTTCATGAGTTTAATTGCATATTTTTTATTGCAGGCACTTTATAAAATGTAAAAAACCACATTGAATTCAAGCCCTTCAACAATTAGGTAACTCTTTTAGTTAATTTTTATATCGAGATTGATTTGAATCATCTGCAATTTTAAGAAATTCCACAACGATTATTTTTTCTAATTGATCACATATTAGGGTAATGTGTAATCAAGGCACACCAGATATTCTTGATAATGTCTTAATGAGTTTGGCATGGTGTGTTTCATTGAGGTGGTCTGTTCATTTGTTATGAAAAGGTTTTTGCATTATCGGGAACCGGAACCATTAAAACTATAACCCTGTAAAGACTCAATCTTCTAATTTCATTCACTTTAACACTTTGAGCACTTTCTTTATTATGAAAAGGTTTTTACACTTTTGAATCTACCATAAGCCCATAAATATACATCATGGCTAGAATTCTAGGCAAAACCCGTCAAGAAATGTCAAGTGGGTTTAGTTACCTGCTCCATGAGATATCACATTTAGTCAAGATCTTCTCTGGTTAATAGTCTTTATCAGTGATCACAGTTAGTCCAGCTCTTCTGTGGGTAATAGTCTATTAAGAGGCCTAAGGTCTTATTTATGTTAAAGATACATCATTTTCACATTCATTATTCACTCATTCATTAAACTGTTGGTCTATTTGTTGTGTTCAAATTCAAGCGTAAATTTGTGATTCTGTGGAACAACCATTAGTTTCATCTTCTCGATCAGCTAAAAGAGAACTTTCCACACATCATTTTTATTGTTTTATGTTTTATGTATAAACGTTACATAAAATACTTAACCATAATATGACACCTATAACTATTTGCCGCTAGAAAATCCGTTGCTATGCATGGGTACTCGTCTAGTATATATATATGAGAAAAGTTCATTTAGGGACTAGTTTTTTTGTACATACCAAGGGACAAATCCCCACCATCCATTTAGTTTGATCTAATGGTGGGGATTAACCTAAGATTAAACATGGAAACTTAAGTCCATATCTTTTTATTTCCTTTTTCTTTGTCTTTTTTATTATTCACTTTCTTTATTTATTTATTTCTTTTTTTTTGGCTCTTTTTTCCAATTAACGTTACACTTTTTTTTTTCTTCAATTCACGTTTTTTTTTCTTTTTTTTTAAAATAAGTCAAGCTTTTCTTTTTTAAATAAATTCACGATTTTTTCTCATTTTATTACGTTTTCATTCGTTTTTGTCTGTTTTCACATGATTATATACGTTTTCAGACGTTTTTGTCCGTTTTTATACGTTTTCGTCCGTTTTTTTACGTTTTCGTCAGTTTTCAAACGTTTTTATCCGTTTTCGTCAGTGCAGACATTTTTGTCCAATTTCGTACGTTTTCATCCGTTTTTGTCCGTTTTCAGACGTTTTCGTCCGTTTTTATACGTTTTTGTCTGTTTTCATACGTTTATATACGTTTTCGTCCGTTTTCATATGTTTTCATCCGTTTTTACACGATTTCATCCGTTTTTATACGTTTTCGTCCGGTTTCATATGTTTACATATGTTTCCGTCTGATTTCATACGTTTTCCTCTATTATTTTATGTTTTCGTCCGTTTTTAGACGTTTTCGTCCTTTTTCCTACATATTCGTCTGTTTTCTTACATTTTCGTTCATTTTCATAGGTTTTCGTCCGTTTTTCAATTTTTTTGGCCAATTTTAGACGTTTTCATACGTTTCTGAATATCACAAGTGATATTCAGTGATACTCATACGTTTTTGTCTGTTTTCATCCATTTTTGTACATTTTTGTCTGTTTTCAAACGTTTTCGTCTATTTTCATACGTTTCGGCAGTATTTATACGTTTTCAGACATTTTTATCTGCTTTCAAACGTTTTCATCAATTTTTTACATTATCGTCTGTTTTCAGATGTTTTCATCTGTTTTTATATGCTTTCATCCATTTTTATCTGTTTTCATATGTTTATAAACATTTTCGTCCGTTTTTATGTATTTTTGTCTGTTTTCATACTTTTCAGCAGTTTTTATACGTTTTCGTCCGTTTTCATCAATTTTTCATACGTTTTTGTCCCTTTCCGGGCGTGTTTTTACGCTTTCATACGTATTCGTTCGTTTTCATATGTTTTCGTCCATTTTCATACGTTTCTGAATATCACAATTGATATTCTTAATATCACAAGTGATTTTCTTTGATATTCAAAATATCACTTGTGATATTAATAATATCAATTGTGATATTCAGAAATGTATGAAAACGAAAAAAAACGTATGAAAACGAACAAAAACAGAAGAAAACGTAAGAAAGTTAAAAAAACATGAATTAAAAAAATGTGAAAATCACTTATAATATTCTGAATAACACTTGTAATTATCTGAATATCACTTTTGATATTCAGAATATCACTTGTGATTTTCATGTTACAAAACATTAGTTGAACATCACTTGTGATATTCGGAATATCACTTGTGATTTTCTGAATATCACTTGTGATTTTCTGAATATCACAAGTGATTTTCAACTAATGTTTTGTAACATGAAAATCACAAGTGATAATCTGAATATCACAAGTGATATTCAAAAAATTACAAGTGATATTCATGTTACAAAACGTTAGTTGAAAATCACGTGTGATATTTAGAATATCACTTGTGATTTTCACGTTACAAAATATTTGTTGAAAATCACTTGTGATATTCGGAATATCACTTGTAATATTTATAATATCACTTGTGATTTTCTGAATATCACTTGTGAATTTCATGTTATAGAACAATTGTTGAAAATCACTTGTGATATTCAGAATATCACTTGTGATATTCAGAGTGATATTCAAAATATCACTTTTGAAAAAACGTGAATTAAAAAAAGCGTGAAATCACTTGTAATATTCTGAATATCACTTGTGATTTATATTCAGAATATCACTTTTGATATTCAGAATATCACTTGCGATATTCTGAATATCACTTGCGATTTTCATGTCACAGAACATTTGTTGAAAATCACTTGTGATATTCAGAATATCACTTGCGATATTCAGATATCACTTGCAATATTTTGAATTTCACTTGCGATATTCTGAATATCACTTATGATTTTCATGTTACAAAATTTTAAAAATCACTTGTGATATTCAGAATATCGCGAGTGATATTCAATATCACTCACGATATTCTGAATATCAAAAGTGATATTCTGATAATCACAGTATATCACTTGTGATATTCAGAAAGGTATGAAAACGTTTGAAAACATTTAAAAATGAACTAAAATGAATGAAAACGGACGAAAACGTATAAAAAAGGACGAAAATGAATGAAAACAGATTGAAACCATATGAAAACGTATAAAAATGGACGAAAACATATGAAAACGGACGAAAACGTATGAAAATAGACAAAAACGTAAGAAAACGGACGAATATATATGAAAACGGACGAAAACGTATGAAAACGGGCGAAAACGTATGAAAAAAAATCAAAAACAGATGAAAACGTAAGAAAATGGACGAATATATATATGAAAACGGACGAAAACGTATGAAAACAGGCGAAAACGTAAGAAAACAGACGAAAACGTATGAAAAAAATTCGAAAACAGATGAAAACGTAAGAAAACGGACGAAAACGTATAAAAACGGATGAAAACGTATTAAATTGGACGAAATGTATGAAAACGGGTGAAAACGTAAGAAAATAGACGAAAACGTATGAAAACGAGCGAAAACGTAAGAAAACAGACGAAAACGTATGAAAACGGACGAAAATGTATGAAAACGAACGAAAACGTAAGAAATTTGACGAAAACGTAAAAAACCGACGAATATGTATGAAAAACGAAAAAAACGTAAAAAAAACGCAAAAAAAAAAAAAAAAAAAAAAAAAAGAAAGAAAAGAAAAGAAAAAAAAATTGAATTATATAAAAACGTGAAGTTAGAAAAAAAAAAAGAATAAAAAAAGAAAGAAAAGAAAAAAGGGAAAAAAAATGAATAAATAAGATAGACAAAAAGGACAAGAAAAAAAACATGAACTTAAGTTGTCTTATTAAATCTTAGGTTAATCCCCACCATTAGATCAAACTAGATGGATGGTGGGGATTTTTCCCTTAGTTTGTAACAAAAACTTAGTATGTAAAATAACTCACCTCATATATATATATATATATATATATATATATATATATATATATATATATATATATATATATATATATATATATATATATTTGTGCAAAAGGTGAATTATATTATATACTCCAAATATTAACAGTACAATAAAGGGAATAAAAAACTTATATGCTTTGGACATAACCCAAAGACAGAAATAACAAAAGAAAAACAAATATCATCCTATATCAGACAAGCCTAACTTTTACTTGTCTGACAAAACTAAACTGAGATACAAAGCAGAGCATCAAGATAGCTTCACACAACATGCTCACTTTTTTAGATCATTCTGAATCCTTGCAATACATCCCAAATTCACCTATGATAAACTTTTAAAGCGCCAATAACCATCTTGCTACATTTCCACCCTCTTTCCCATCAAGATCATTCAACCTACAACCACAATAATCAAGAGAGGACAAGAAGATGGCATCACTAGGCACCATAACCCCTCCAAGTCAAGGGCTCTACCAAAAGTGTTACATTTCCATCTCTTGAATGGCTTCACACAATTTGGGAACACACACCTTGAGGGAGGTATGGGTGTTTGGATGCAGGTCTTGTAAGTGATTAGGTGATAATAATAAATTGAGTTGCACACAAACTATTTGATAAAATGTATGTTTCAATAGTGCTGTAAATTGGTCATGGTAATTAGCGAGACCATTGAGACTTGTTGCTGCTTATTTTTGTGGAGATGACCTGTCTTACTAGTCATTACATGTGACATCACAATGTGAGTACGTGATAGTGTCTGGTTGTTTGGCTGTGGGTTTTTCTACGGATTATGTGCTAACAAATTGAAACGATTTGCACACTAACTGTATGATAATATGTCTGCCTGTAAAATGATCACATTAGCGAGACAAAGGAACCTCCACTAAATGAAGAGATTGTTGCGCATATCATCGTGTAATCACTGTTCGAAAGGGCAGCAATCATTTTCCAAAAGGGCAGCGATGCAGGGTGGTACATGTCAGTAGACGAGTTGGTTCCTGAAAATTATTGTGATAAAGCATCAGATTTTGTGATGGTAAGTGATACGATTGATGTTTGGTTCGATTCAGGTCTGTTTATTACGTTCAATGTGAACACTTCTTATATCAGTTAAGTTCATTTGGACATGTATATTGACGGATTGACCTATTAAACATACATACATTTTTGGATCTTCATGAGCTGCTGTTTTAGAAAGTAGAGATGGCCTCAGTTTTATATGTTGAAGGCACCAATCAGCATAGGCCGGTTTCAAAGCTCTTTTTTGACCAGCATTGCAACCAAAGGTATCTAGAACTGATTGCATTATATTTATTACTTATCTGTTGAAAAATTATTATCTTGATTAATATCACAGGCAAAGCTCCATACGCTGGAATATAACCCATGGATTTGTGCTAGATGAGAAGGGTCTTAAAATGAGTCGATCTTTGGGTAAGGTCGTTGATCCACGTACTGTAATTGAAGAAGGGAAGAATCAAGAGGTTGGCGATTGTTTTCCAATGTTCTCTCTAGGAAGAACCTTCCTATTGAGCATATATGCTTAAGCTTTGGGTTTCAAGTGTCGATTATACAGCAGACCTGTTGATTGGATCTCAGGTTCTTTGACAAATATCTGACATTTACAGAAAACGAGGAACTTTGCGGTTTCTTTTGGAAATCTTCATGATTGGAAAGTATGTTTTTCATATATCTTTTTTTTTTTTTTTTTTTTTTTTTGTAGACTGAAAATGCAATTTCATATGAAGAGCCCAGAGATCGATCAGCATGCTCTGCTTCAGTTGAATGCATTGTGAAAAGCATCAAAGAAAGCTATAAAAGCTATTAGTTCTTTAAAATATCCCAGGTGAAATCACGCACCCACATAACCACAATAATGTCTTGCTGCTGCTACCTTTGATATGGTAATAGTTACATCTACAGTTTATGGCTAGATAACTTTATGACAGTGTGCCGGCATCTAATTTATATGTGTTATATTTAGTCATTTGCTTGTTGATAACGGAGGTAAATAAAGCTTCGGAGACTGCTCACTTTAGCAAACTCATTGGTTCCAGTCTGAAGGTTAAGGTGTAACTCCATTTCTTTGATGATAACCTTGCTGCAAGAATAAGGAATATCTGTGTAGTCTAAAGTTGATGCTGACTCACTGAATCGCATATTCGTAACATCTCAGGTATTCCTGAATTATACTGTAGATGTGGCAAGATATATATTAGCATGTATGAAGACTTTAAAAGATTTATGTACAAAACTGTAAGAGGTATAAAAATGGGCGGGTTCTGGTAAAAAAAAAAGCTAATGGCTGACCCGAAACATTCTTCGTCCACTTATTTAGTAAACGGTTAGTGTCTCTAATATTCTTAAAAAAAATATATTCTTTTTATAATTGAAATCAGCTCTTGTGGAAATCTCTCAACTAGACAGGTCCAAAAAGCAATGCAAATAAGCTGATAAGTCAAAACTTATGGGGGCAAAATCTACTCTAACCTACTGAGACAACAAATCTACCAAATTATTAGACTCTTAAACCCAAATGCTACCCTAAATGATGCCTAGAATTCTGAGACAACTTGATGGTGCAGGGGAGAACAAGACTCAGTAAGCAGACTTTGAGCTTGATTTTAATCAACTAAATGAACCTCAAATTAAGATTTTCTTTCTGATAATGATGCCCAAGCAACCAAATAACTCAAAAATCCAATTTTTATGTATCCCTAATCCAAAATAAACTCTAAATCAGATCTGGTGTACAGGCTATTTTAGACAGATTAGGTAAAATTGACTTTTCAAGTTTTCTGCTACTTTGACTTTTATGAAATTATACCTATCCTAACTGCTTAATTATGTTGTAATATCCTAAAATTAAACTAGTTTAAGCTCACTTATCCTATTATGCAATAACTGTATGAAATATTTAATCTATAATAACAAGTAGTTAAGCTGAAATTAAGATTAAAACAGATTTTGACTTTTATCTTTAAAACTTACTGAATTTGCTATTAAACTATACTAATTGAACCTAAATGAGACTACCTAGACTAAACTTATAACCTGTAAACACCTTGAACTCAGATTCCTACCCTAAACCAAACACCCTCAAAACTATCTGTTATCAAATTTTGTGAAACAACTAAACTTTTAAGCAATTCCAACTATCAATTCAGTACTACTAATGATTCAGCAGGCTGAAATGAACACAAAAGTATGACAAATAAGCACAAACAACAAAGCAATGATCAAATGCAAATAATGACAGAGTTTAAGCAAAATGGTACCAAGTGTATGCACACTACTACAATAAGCTATAAACTAATTAAGCAAGGCTGAAATCTGATTATACTACTAACTTGAAACAGTAATAAACAACAATGATCAAATCTACACTACTATTACTATGATATGCTATGCTAGCCTGTCTTTGGACAGGCCAAAAGCTCCTCCTTGGTCTGTCAATCTCCACTGAATAAGCTCAGCTTATTAAATAAGCACTATTTTGACTTTTGTTGACTTTTTTTGAGATTGGAAGAATGAAACAGATATACTCACAATAGGCTATTATTTGAGCTTATATGAGTACATATAACTTTAGATGAGCTTATTGAAGCTTCTAACTGAATTTGAAGACTATTTTTTTTTTTTTTTTTTTTTTCAATATAAGTGAAACAGATATGAAATAAACTAACAAGGATTATATTAATCTAAAAAGACAGTAAATAAAACTCAGACAATATTAAATAAGAAATTGAGATAATAAGCTAAATAATAAAAACTAAAATTATATTGATTAAGAAAATTTGATTACAATACTGAAAATGAAATTACAATATGATTAAAGCAGTAAAATAAGCACAACATTGGTTAACAGTGGTTGTTTCTGGGTTGGGGGTAAATTTGGGGGGCGGGAAATGGGGGATTGGGGTTTTATTATTATGGGTGTTGACCGGGTGGTTTGACTTGGGTGTAAGTATAATATTAATAAGGTTAGTGGGCTTCTTGTATTTTTGGGCTTTGGAGTTGGTTTTGGGTTATTTGTTATTTTGGATCCGGTTGTAGTAATTTGGATTTAGGATGAGTAAAATTTAACAAGGACCAATGTTGTACAATCTGAAAATTAAAGGACCAAAGCTGACTTTCTTCAAAAATTATTCCAAGGACCTCTTTTGACTTTCTCTTAATTATGAAGGACTAAGTTTGACTTTTCTTCGAATAATTCTTCAAGGGACCAATTTTGCCAATATATGAAATACAAGGACTGAAGTTGCTAAACTCCTCAAACTTTGACCAGGGACTAATCTTGCCACTTTATGAATTTCTGAGGACTTCTTTTCACATTTTGAGCTTTCTTTGATCATTAAGCTTCCCCGGCTCCGACTTTTGACCTTTTTTCCATTCTCGTGCTCGTTTTTGTCGGTTTTAGCTTTGTTTTTGTCCATTTTTCACATATCCGTACCTGCACATACACAAATACAAAAACACACATTTTCTTGGCATATTTGGTTAGTATTTGGTGTATTTGGTTTGATTTAAGGTCTAAAAATGATGTGTCAATAAGCACACATCAAGCTACCACCACCGTCGCCGCAAAATAAGTGAGTTAAACATTAACTAACAATACCTATATGAAAAGATCGTATTTACATTTTTTGTCTGACATATTGATACGGTTCCAGCTCAAGTTGCAATTCAAAACTGATGGGTTTGCTTATTCTCGAAATTTTAAAACTATTATTTATTCTTTGAATTCAATGTACATACAGGGCCGTCCCATGAATTTATGAAATTTTTGAGGGTTTGCTTATTCTCAAAATTTTACATTTTTTGTCTGACTGTAAAACTATTTTTTTTATAACACCGACCCTTTGAACCAACATCAAATTATACTCCTTATGTAAAAAAAAATAGATCAATGACAACAAAATAATCATAAGCCCAAATGGGTCTCAATCGATATAACAAATTAACACAAAATCTGATCAATACGTCTCGATCAACAAACAAAACATGTTCATCATGGTGGTGGGGGCGGTTGGTGGCGGCAGCGGCGGTGGTGGTAGCTGCTGGTAGTGGATGATGGTGGTAGAGATGATGGGTATTTTAAAAAAGTGTTTAAAAAGTATTTTAAAAACAATTTTTTTTTTTTTTTTTTTTTTTGTAAAAGTATTGAAAAAGGTGATGGGATAAGTACAAAAAGGTGAAAGGTTGATGAATTCGCTCAAAGTTAATCGCTAGGTTGCTTAACATTGGGAAGGGGCAAAAAGATTAAAATAATATTATTCAAGTTTGACTATTTTGGTAGTAAAAGAGAAAATACAAGGTCGCACAAAGTTTTAAAAGTCGCTGGTGATAAGTAGCTCAAAAGTTACCCCTAGTTGTGTCTTACACAAATGTTTAGGCACTACTTTTTGCAGTGCCACATGTCGAATTTTTATGAAGGTCGTTAGTCGCTTGGGCCATTTGAAGAAACCAAGCAAAGTGGGTACAAAAAGCCCGCACACCTGAGCGCGACTGGGTAATACCGAAGTTGTTACCTTCTTGCTTTCGTTTCTGCTATTAGTTTTAAAGAGAGGGTTTAAGAGACAGAACGATGTTGAATTGTTAATGTGAAATTTTAATGTTTTATTATATTTCAAGTAATCGAACACAAAGGACGAGCGTGAATGGCAATATTTTGGAGTTTCTTGTTTAAGCATATGTAGCAAATGTATCTAGAACCCAAGTATATAGGAGTTGGTGCTTCGTTTTTCATTGATGTTGAGACCTGGCGGTTCTTCAATGTGGAAGAGGTGCACATGCACTATGGATGAGATGATTGTTGAAGGGGCCGTAGGTTGAAACATGTCTTTTTATATTTCCTTTTGACACTTGGTTCCACAACATTCCATCCTAGGAGCACCGCAGTCTCTTCCCATGATAGCGGGTTCTAACAACGGTGACGGAGTATTGACTTTCTCTAGAGGTGGCAACTATCACCCAAACACCTTGAGATTGGTTAATTTGGGTCATCATTTACACCCAACAGGTTCAACAAATACAGTTGATAATACCTAAACATGCCCATTGGGTCACTTGAAATGCTAGTGTACAAATAGGATGGGTCGAATGGGTTGTACAACAGATCCAAATGGGTCTTTGAAAATTATTCATATATGAAAGAGTTAAACTAAGGTATCAGTTTTCCGGCAACATTACCGGTGGTAATTTACAGTGGTCGGTGAGTAGTTATCTGTACCGCTGTCGGCAACGCTTACCGGTACGATCGTCGTCACCATCGCACTACGTTTCACACTTATCATCGTCGTTATTTTTTGTACTCCATCGTATGTGAATTTCAATTTAAATGGAGAATGATGAAGAAAGACATGGTTTCTAACATAATGTAAAGTAGTGGTCTAAATTTGTTATCTTTGCAGTTAGTTGTACTTGTACCAAATACTACTATTACAATACATAAAATATTTGTAGTAAGGTGTACGTAATATGTTTGACTTGTAATACATTTGGTCAGTGAAGATCTTGTTAGATTGTTCGTAAAACTAGGTGGATGTACCCGCCGCGTTGCGGCGGGGTAACTTTCGTTTTGGCAAGACGGTTTTCCATTTTATTTAGAACACCTTGCTCTTTTTAGTAGTTTAAATTTTGGTCGTTGAATTTTTAGATTCCGTAAGAATGACTGAATGAGTATAGATAACTTAAAATACATTTTTATACTTTTTCATTACCAATATTTTTGTTGATGATCAACCGTTGTGAATGTTTGGGCGACGCTTTTTGTTGCGAGACCGTGGTATTTTTTTGCCGACACATGTTGTATTTGTTTGGAATAAATGTTATGTCAAGCTATATTTGTAGTTGTCGTACGACGTCCTTTTTTGAATGAGTGTTGTGTCGGCACCATATCAATGTGTTGCGGTAGGGCTAATTTTGACCCTTATAGTTTAAAAAAAATTTATGATAATTTTAAAAGTTATTTAGTAGGTTAACGGTGCATTTTGAAAGTTATTTTATTTAAAAACTATATATGTATTAAACTTTAATTTTTTTTTTATAAAATTGTACGCACGTCAATAATATATCAATATTAGACTTGTTTTGTTCGTTATCGAGAGGCATTTTTGCCAATATTTTTTTACTTCAAAAAACCACTAGTTATTTGTTAGATATCTGACAAATAAAGTTTGTTATATACAAAAGTCGTAAATATTAAAAAGTTATTTTTTTTTACTAATATATTAGAAAATAATATTTTATTTGTTGCGCTCCTCAATTTGGCAAACAAATAGTAGTTTAATTGAATATGTCGCTGTCATGCTGAGTGTATTGCCAAGAGAATATTAGTTTATTCGTTTGTGCCAACATCCGTTTGCCAAAAAAAATTACTCCATATTTTATTCGTTGTTGGAGCTTGTGCCACCGAGAAATGTTATATACATTTAATGATTTTGTTATTTTCAATATTTAACACAAATAAAATAACCTTTTTTTAAAATTTACGATAAAAAAATGAAAAATAATGGGCTAACCCGACCCAACCCGTTTGACCTATTTTTAAAACATGACCTGTTTGACCCATGACCCCATGACCCATTTGACCCATTGCTCAAACCGACCCATTTGCCACCAACTTTCTCACAGTTAGGCTATAGACTCATTGTGCTTTGCTATGTGCTTGAAGTTCTCTGCACACAATCTTTCAAGCTCGTAGTTATATTCTCTTAAGCTTCTTTATATTTTGGCGAACTAAAAGAATGGGATTTTTAATTAACTTGTGAGGGTTCTGCAATTTCATGACTAACTACACATGTGTTATTTCTTTTTTAAAAGATATATCTGAACATTAGATTGCTTTATTGTGTCGCTCTTCGTGTAGATAGAAACAGAATTACCTTTTAATTGTGTATTGTAGACAAGAATTTTTCATACTAATGCTGATAAAACTTGTACGAAACAGAGTGACATCGTTGTAGAAGTTATACAAACAGAAAATGAAAGCTAGTTTGGTTATGGTTATTGTTGTGTTGATAGAATCAAAGTTATGGTTCTGGTTTGGTTCAAATTGTTCGCTGAACCTTTAACTATGTAAACTGTTGCAATTTGATGGTATATTGATGTCGATTGTCGATAGTAAAAAGTGTGTAGTTTGAACATACACTTGGCTGCTATTAAATAAAGGGAGATGATTTGTGCAACATTTTTTTTGGCTATACATCACTAAATCACACCAGTAATGCACACAGTACAACACTGCTATGCCTAATTTAGTGGTGGATGTCAAATAAAAATGGTATACAACAATGAATTAATTACAATGATGATTTTTTATGTAATGAGTCATTACATTCCATAATATTAAATAAACATGTTTTTTCTAATTTCGTCTTAATAAACTTTTCCGTTCTCGCTCTCGTTACGATGTACCAAACACTAAGAAAGTTTGTGGTTTGTAACCGGTTTAGAATACACAACTTTAAAGTTTACACTATAATAATCAATTACCTTTTTCGGTTTAGAATACGCAACTTTAAACACTATAATAAACATGTTTGTTATAATGGAAAATTTTTTGCGCCGTCTGTCTTCTCTCTGAATGGTGGCTGACTTTTATTAACTGAGAGATGTATATGTGCTAACTTATCTGACAAAGAAGCATAGTATTCAAATGGCAAATCACATAAATGTATTTTGGACTTTTATATACACTATAACTAATTATTGCACGTATCTTAAAATGTAGAACTCTATAAATGGTTTGAAATTGCAAGTCCACATCTTTTATATAATAATATAAAGAAAAAACTTTTTACAGTTGCAACGCACTCGAAAGAAACACAATATTCGTTAGAATCTTTAAATAATGCACTCATTTTGTCGTAATTAAAAGCCGTGTGAACATGAAAATAGTGGTTATTTTATTGGGTCTGCTTTTGATTCATTTTTTATTTGTATTATATTTTTTAATGTTTCATTTGTTTCTCGTGGTTGGTGATTAGCTTTCTTAATGATGTTTGCTTTTTTGTTTTATAAGAAATGTTCTTTTTATTACTAGTGGAAAAAATATTGGTTTGGTAGTAGCTTTCTTATTAGTGAGAAGGTTCCTATTGCTCTATATAGTCAAAATGTATTCTCTTTGCGTTGTTATTTATTACAATTTACAATGATGTTTATTGCGTTGTTATTTATTTACTTCAAACTAAGACTCCACAGTTGGTCAAGTGTCGTCTAGAGATGCACTTTTAATTACTTTTAATTGTATGGCATATGACAACAATTTTACTCGATTGTTAAAACAAAAACTTTGAACTTTACTTGATTGTTTAAAACAATTCATAAAAATATATAACATTCGAAAAACAGCGCGTGCAAACACAAGTTAAATATCATATTACTCATTTCGTCATAGGGGTTGTTTGTGAATCCTTTTAGAACTGACAAACAATTTGATACCTCAAATTGACAAATTTTGCATCTTATATTGCTTCATTTGGTTCTTCTATTTATTACTCCGTAAGTCCCACATATACAACAACTATAACTTAAAAGGATGCGATATGTACACATATGTTTTTACTTCATACACATAAAATTTCCTTGTATGATCCTAACGGTCCCACACTCCTGTCACTATATTTTATGTGTATGAAGTAGATACATATGTGTACATATCACCTCCCTAACTTAAAAAGTGAATAAAAATCTCTTATACTAGTTAGGTACAAAAATAGTATGCATTGTTCATAACATTGGAGTAGGTACATTGTCACGTCATGGCCGGTTGGTATATTATTCTTTATGTTACCTTTACAAAAAGTGGGTTTTGGGTAGAACAACCATTTTGTAAATATGCATTCTCCGTCCACTTTGTCGGCTAAAAGTCGGATATTTAAATTTAATAAACACAAAGACTCCATTATTGGTTTGGTTGGAGGACAGCTACATTACATGGGCCGTAAAAAAGTAAAAACAACACTGAATATATACAGTCGATACAAACACCATTGCACCACCGCATTATTTGTCCTTCCAAATATCTTTGCAACCTTTTTTAACCCAAACGCATCTTAATAAAACAGAAAAATATATCATGTCTTTGCTCAATGACTTTGCTCACCTAAGAATCCCCTTTGAAGATATACTAACCGCCACCAATAACTTTGCTAAAAAGAATTTCATCGGAGAAGGTGACTTGGAAGATATGAGACAATTGGTTAAGGGAAAATTACCAAAATAGACCAGTCGTCCGGGCAACTTTTTCGATAGATCGGACAACCGGACAACTTTTTGAAAGCGTATACAATTGAAACTTTGAAAATTATGAATCAAAATTTTAGTTAATTTGTGTCAAAAATATAAGACCAATTGTGGGAGGTTGTTCGGAAAGTTTGTGCGAAAGGACAAGAGGGAATCTTTTATCAAGATAGTTAGCCTTAACAACTATCATCATCATCGAAGGGTTTAAAAATTAAAGACTTGAATTGAAAAGTTATTGCTTATACTAATTTGGTTTTATCTAGCATCTAACTTCATAACACTCAAGTTATTAACTATTGTTGTAACGTCTCTTTTAAATAGCCGTGTATTTCACGGGTCTTTAATCTAGTAATAAAATAAAGAAGAATCTTTTTACATATTATGTAACGCACTCAAAAGAAACACCATAATCGTTAGCATCTTTAAATAATGCACCAATTTTGTCGCAATTAAAAGCCGTGTGAACATGAAAATAGTGGTTATCTATTGAGTCCGCTTTTGATTCGTATTATATTTTTCTAATATTTCTTTTGTTTTTCTTGGTAGGTGAGCTGCTTTCTTACTGATGTTTGCTTTATCATTTTATAAGAAATGCTTCTTTTATTACTAGTGGAAAAGATGATGGGTTTGGTAGTATAGCTTTCTTATTATGCAAATCACAATGATGTTTGTTGCGTTGTTATTTATACTTCGTATTACAGAGAATATTAAAACTTTAAAACATCCTGGAATTTGATAAACACAAAGACTCCACTGTTGATCAAGTGTCGTCTAGAGATGCACTTTTAATTACTCTTATAATAAGGTCTCGTTGGAGGACAGCTACATGGGCCATAAAAAAGTACTCGTAAAAACAGTATTTTGTTCGTAAAAAAGTACTCGTAAAAACAATATTAGCATATATGCGTAAAAACAACCATTTTGTAAATATACTTTCTCCGTCCACTTTGTTGGCTAAAAATCGAATATTGGAATTTAATAAACACAAAGACTCCATTATTGGTATTTGGTCAAGTGTCGTCTAGAGATGTGCGTTTAATTACTTTTATAATAAAAAGGTTTCGTTGGAGGCCAGCTACTCTGTGTTTTAATTAAATACTGTTGTACTCCGTAACCTCTTTCTTCCTTCACATCCTTTTCTAACCCAAATGCCCTTGCTCACCTTAAAAAGTTAAAACAACACCATTGCACCACCGCATCCTCTTTCTACTCTTCTTGTATTCCTCCTTCCGAATATCTTTTTGCATCATCCTTTTTCTAACCCAAACGCTCCTTAATAATACAGGAGAGTATACAATGTCTTCCCCTGATGACTTTGCTCACCTAAGAATCCCCCTTGAAAATGTACTATCCGCCACCAACAACTTTTCCGGCCTATATATCTGCGGAAAAGATGCATATGAAACATATTACAGAGTACCGCTCTTGTGGTCCGGTGAGTTAATTACTGTCTTCGCTGGGAGATTAAATAAAGAACGGCCGTTTGATGGAAACCAACAGTTTTGGATGGAGGTTTCCATGCTTTCTAGTCTCAAGCACAAGAATCTGGTTTCATTTGTTGGGTTTTGTGATGAGAATAACGAGAAGGTCACCATTATCAAGCGTGAGAGCAGAGGAAGTCTTCAATGGCAGCTAACTGACCCGAAGTTGTTGACATGGGTGCGAAGATTGGAGATATCTGTGGGTATTGCGCATGCATTGAGCTACATTCATTATGATGTGTCTCGTGATTTTAGCGTAATACACCGCAACATCGACAGTGCATTGATTTATTTAAATGATGACTGGGAACCCAAGTTAGGTGGTTTTACACGTTTCATGAAGATCAAAGCATCTGAAAGACACAATTCTTTCGATACTGATAAAGTGTCTAGTACGGATGGGTATACAGACCCAACATATATAGAGACAAAAAGTGCTAACCACAAGTCGGATATTTACTCCTTTGGGATAGTATTGTTTGAACTACTGTGTGGTAGGAAATCAATAACTCATGATCAAGATAATAAGTATTTGGTTCCAGTTGTCCTTTTCCATCATAGAGAGAAAACACTAAATGATATAATTGATCCAATACTATGGAAGCAAATGGATTCGCAGTCACTCAAACTTTTCGTGGAAACAGCACACGATTGCTTGAACGAAGAACGATTGCTACGTCCAAGTATTGATGAGATTGCCCCGAGACTTGAGAAAGCCTTGGAGCTTCAACTGGAACGTGAAAATGCAGTAAGACCTTGTTTTGCTTTCATCATCCTGTCAACATAATTACTGTACAAAGTATTAATTTATTTACTTTTAATTTCACTCATTATTACAGTTAAATGAACACTCAATAGTTGCAGCCGATACAACATCTACTCATCCGAAGGTAATTACTTGTCGAGTAAATTACATAAATTAAATAGTCCATTATTTTTTAATCTAAAACTATGAATTTCATTAATCTTTCATTAAAGTTACAAAATTTGTTTATCTTACAGAATTTGTGCTGCATAAATTATCGTTTCCTATTCTCATTTTTGAAAATGACAACAATCCACTTTCAAAACTTATGCTTTTGGTTCGTCAATTTTGATTTATAGATAAAAGTTTAATACAGAGCTTAAATAAGAAATATAAACTCAACTACATAGGCTCATAAGCCTGAAAGAAGTGGGCTTTATGAGTTTTTCAAAATTCAAAATATAATAGTTTATAAGCCTGTTAAATAAGTAAACACAAACACCGCCTTATTAAATCATATCATTTAACAACTTTATTTTTTCTTTAGTTGCTTTTCATTCATCAATAACGTGAAATATGATTATTTGATTATAACGAGGATAAATTTACCAGCACTCTGTGTAGTGGTAACATTGTAATCATGTTTGTTTTTATTCTATTCTTTTGCATCATGGTAAGATTTGTATTACAACATCTATTTATCACATAGAACATTTTCAAATCTCTACTACTTATAAAGAGTGTATGTATATTCTTAAAGGGAAAATGGCAGGAAAAGACATCATATTTGCCACTTTTTGTCATTGTATGTAGCGTCTTTTTTTTTTTTTTTTTTTTTTTTTTTTGAATTTGGCACTAACCTTTTTAAATCGTGTCATTGTATGTACTTTGTGACTTTTTCAGCCGTGAAATGACCATTTTACCCCTAAAAAATTTGAAAAAAGTAGGGGTAAAATGGTCACAAAGTACAGACAATAGCATAATTTAAAAAGGTGGGTACACACAATGACACTATTTAAAAAGGTTAGTGCCAAATTCAAAAAAAAAAAATAAAAATAACGCTACATACAATGACAAAAAAGTGACAAGTATGATGCATTTTCCTGCCATTTTCCCATTCTTAAATCTTGAAACTTGAAACTTAAGTTAATGTAGTTTGTCTAAATTACACTTAAATACCCCTTAAACTTTGTAACTTAAATTATTTCTTTTCTTTATCAATTATGTACTTGCCAACTTTTAAAAACACACGCTTTATATTTTAAAAAACATACGCATTGCATCGAGGGTCGAACCAGAATCAAAATTTCATAATTTTTATTTTTCGCTATACACAGTCGCTTTGCGCCGGTATTCGTTTAGTATTATAAATAAAGAAAAACTCGCAACCTTTTATGTCTAGCTATGAATTACTAGTAATAATAAAGTGATAATAATCATAATAGCGTCGTCGTTTTTAATCTAGTGTATGAGAGATATGCGGTATAAAAGTATGTTATAAGAGTTATATACAATATAGTGAAATTAAAATAACACTAACAAAGGTTTTGTCAAAATATAACAAAAAGACATTTCGGTAGAAATGCGGAGCACCCTCACTTGGACGATTGTGTATGGAAATGATTTTAACCTCTTTTCAAAATGCCATATGCATGTTCTAGACTCTAGTGTCAGTATAAATGTTTTTTAAGAGGAAATAGCATCAAAGAGGAAAATTCAATTGCATACCCTTATTTTGGTGCATACAAATGGACAAATCCCCACCATCCATCTATTTTGATCTAATGGTGGGGATTAACCTAAGATTAAATGGGACAACCTAAGTCCATGTTTTTTTTCCATTTTTTTTTGTTTTGTTTTGTTTTTTGTTTTTTCCCCCTTTTTTTGCTTTTTTTTTACAATTCACGTTTTTTTTTTTTTTTTTTTTTTTTTTAATAATTCTTTCCTTCCTTTTTCTTTTTTAATTTTTTTTCTCTTTGTTATTTTGCTTCTTTTTTTCTTTCCATTTCACGTTATTTTATTTTTTTGCTTTTTTTTTCAATTCACGTTCTTTTTATTTTTTAATTCACGTTTTTTTCGTTTTCGTCCGTTTTTTACGTTTTCGTCTCTTTTCAAATGTTTTCGTCCGTTTTCATACGTTTCTATACGTTTTCGTTCGTTTTCAGACGTTTTTGCACGTTTTCATACGTTTTTTTATGTTTTCGTCCATTTTTAGACGTTCTCGTCTGTTTTAAAACGTTTACGTTCGTTTTTATACGTTTTCATACGTTTTCGTCCGTTTCGCCCGTTTTCATACGTTTTTGTCTATCTTCTTATGTTTTCGTTCGTTTTCATACGTTTTCGTTCGTTTTAATGCGTTTTCGTCCGCTTTCTTTCGTTTTCGTCCATCTTTCATACATTTTCGTCCGTTTTTTCAGACGTGTTTTTACGCTTTCATATATTTTCGTCTATTTTATCACGTTTTCGTCGTTTCTTATGTTTTCACCCATTTTCGTACGTTTGCGTCTAATTTATTACGTTTTCATTAGTTTTGATACGTTTTCGTCCGTTTCTTTCGTTTTCGTCCATTTTTCATATGCTTTTCTCCATTTTCTTACGTGTTTTTACGGTTTCATACGTTTTTGTCCGTTTTCGTCCATTTTCTTACGTTTCAGAATATTACAACTGATATTAAGAAAATCACAAGTGATACTTTGAATATCTCTTGTGATATTTAGAATATCACTTGTGATTTTCTTTTGTTTTTGTTCGTTTTCTTACGTTTTCGTCCATTTTCTTACGTTTCTGAATATTACAACTGATATTAAGAAAATCACAAGTGATACTTTGAATATCACTTGTTATATTTAAAATATCACTTGTGATTTTCTTTTGTTTTCGTTCGTTTTCATACGTATTTATCCCTTTTCTTACGTTATCGTCCGTTTTCATACATTTTTGAATATCACTATTGGTATTCAGAATATTTTTGGGTAAAGGGTTTTTACCCTGGTAAATGGTATATATATCAAAGATAAGTGCAGGCGATATGGCAAAGCGCCAAATCGACTATACAACACACGCACCAATTGTGCTTCTAACAAAATCAATAGAGTGACAGGTCACTCTAAAGATAAGATAGACTAGGAACTAGACGTTACAAAAGAATATAACATGACCAACATTGACGCCTAGCTCAAGAATATCGCTATTCAAAAAATCAGAATAACACTTGCAATTTTCTGAATATCACTGGTGATATTCTGAATATCACTGGTGATATTCTGAATATCACTGGTGATATTCTGAATATCTATCACTTGTGATTTTTTGAATATCACTTTTGATTTTTCATGTTACAAAACATTAGTTGAAAATCACTTGTGATATTCAGAATATCACTTGTGATATTCAGAATATCGCAGATTATCTCTTGTGATATTCAGAATATCATTTGTGGTATTATAGAATATCACTTGTCATATTCAAAAAATCACAAAACATCACATGTGATATTCAGAAAATTATTTGGGCTATTCAGATTATCACTTGTGATATTCAGAAATGTATGAAAACATCTGAAAACAACCAAAGACATTTAAAAATGGACAAAAACGAATGAAAACAGACAAAAACGTAAGAAAACGAACGAATATGTATGAAAATGGACAAAAAAATATGAAAGCATAAAAACGCGTATGAAAAAGGACAAAAGCGTATCAAAAGTGGATGAAAACGAAAGAAAATGTATGAAAACGGATGAAAGCGTAAGAAAACAGATGAAAACGTAAGAAAACGGACAAATATGTATGAAAACGTATAAAAGCATAAAAATACGTCTGAAAACGGACGTAAACGTATGAAAAGTGGACGGAAACGAAAGAAAACGTATGAAAACGAACGAAAACATATGAAAACGAACGAAACGTAAGAAAACAAACGAAAATATAAGAAAGCTTAAAAACACGTATAAAAATAATGAAAACGTATGAAAAATGGACGAAAACGAAGGAATACAGATGAAAACGGGCGAAAACGTATGAAAACGAACGAAATCGTAAAAAAATGAACGAAAACATATGAAAACGGACGAAAATGGACGAAAGCTGATGAAAACGTAAGAAAACGGACGAATATGCATGAAAACGGACGAAAACGTATGAAAGCATAAAAACGCGTGTGAAAACGGACGAAAACGTATGAAAAATGGTCGAAAACGAAAGAAAACGGATGAAAATATATTAAAACGAAAAAAAACGAACGAAAACGTATGAAACAGACGAAAACATATGAAAGCAAAAAAAGGTGAATTTGAAAAAAAAGACAAAAAAAAAAACGTGCATTGAAAAATAATAATAATAATAAAAAAGATCGTGAATTGAAAAAAAAAAAAAAAGAAGGTGAATTTGGGAAAAAATAACCAAAAAACAAAAAGCAAAAAAAATTTGAAAAAAAAGAAACGTGAAATCAAAAGAAAAAAGCCAAAAAAAAATAATAAAGAAAAGAAAAAGACAAACAAAAAGGGGAAAAAAACATGGACTTATGTTTCTCCATTTAATCTTAGGTTAATCCCCACCATTAGATCAAACTAAATGGATGATGGGGATTTGTCCATTGGTATGCACCAAAAAAAAGGGTATGCAAAATAAAGTAACTCAAGCATCAAAAGCTAAACATTTCAAAAGGTTCTGACATGATTAAATGGTTTGTAACTTTAGAACAATTAGTCACTTATGAATTTATCTGTTCACAATTAAATAAATATTTCACCTTTGTTGTATGTATTGAACTTTGAAACATACGGAGTATATCGTTTTTTGGGCTTCAATAGCAAAACCCTATTAATAATTATTGTTCTGTGTAGACGAACAATCATATATGTATCGAACACTTTCGAGCAAATAAAGTTAGTTCAGTTTAAATAAATATGATATTCGGTTTTTAATATGTGTAGGGTTGGAAAAATATGTTTATTATTTGTTTATATGGTTAAACTAGATGGATTACCTGTGCATAGCGCGACGGTGTATAATTGCGTTAATTAGTGTGTGCAACTTTTTTTTTTTTTATGTATGGGGTGTAGAGTAAGTGATTGTGAAGAAAGTTAATGGTTGAAATTGTAATTGAGTAACTAAGTACTTAATAGACCGCATTACTTTTTATAAGTAAAAGTATTTTAGTTTAACAATATTACTCATTTTTTAAGTTTTAAACAAATGTTTTTCTATTTATATTTAGTATAAATTTAGGGTTATCTTAAATTCTTAATAAAAACGTATCTACGACTACGTTATGTATAAAATGAACTACGACTATGTTATATATAAAATGAACTGCTGAATGCTTAGTCCGTTATCTTCTCTTCTCTATATTATTTTTAATTTCTCCATATTTTTCTAACCAAACATCCAAATGTACTTATCTTTATTAAAATGAGTAAACGTTATGGTGGTGATTAGAGTAATTGGGTTGAATTGTTAAAGTTGAATGATACATTGGTTGTTTCTATGCTAAATACTGAGATTAGTATATTAGGTGTGTTTGATTTAATTTTCAGTATCGGTGTTTGAAGGTGGGAGATAGAATAAGAAGGGGGTGTTTGGATGAAATGGGATAAAATAAGAAGTCAAAAAGTTATAAGCTTTATGGTTTAGTTATGTGAGTGGCCTATCAACTTTGTGAATTCAAGCCTTATCCGATATATTTTTTAGCTTGTGTGAGATAATTGGTACTTGATGGTTTAGGCGTGTGGATAATTGTTGTTAAAAAATAACAAATAAAATAGAAGAATTTTTTGTTAATTTTGAAACACCGGGTCCAGTACTATCAATTGGCTGTTATCAAGTCATTTGATATACAATTTATACAAGGAAGAAGTTTTGAAGGTCATATATGTTTTTTGAAAAATGCTATACATTAATGTTTGTATCTTCATAATTGTTCACCCATGAATTTAACTTCTTCTAACCAACTAAATGTACCACCTATCATTACATGTTTTTAAGTATTAAACTAGCACTTAGGGTTACAAATAGCAAAATTCATGTTTTTTGGGAAAAAAAACTGGATGCATGAAATGGTAAAAAGTGATATATTTTCAATCGAATGGTCTTGATGTGGATGAAACATCGTGAAATATTACCATCTTTATTTAATCTAGAATTTTGAAATACGAGTAAAATCAACCCAATATTGGAATAATTCTTATTTTTGGAAGAATTGCAAGATTTTTAATACTTGGCAATTTTTATAATACAGTTTTGTAATTTCTTATTTATTAATTAAATGCATTATTATTACGTTATATTAGATTTTTTTTATAATGATGATCATATTAAATTAAGATTATCCGTTCCCGCATGAATGTACAGTAGTAATTAACCTGAAATAAATCAATTGAGGCTTTTAATGTTTTCATATTCTATGAATTTCATTAGGTTGTAGAAACAATTTTTTATAATTTTATTCGGTTGCATAACTCCACAACGTTGCAAGAAAAGAGTTTGGAACACTTGAAGATTGGATTTAAAGATATAGAGTTGGCTACCGAGAATTTTGCCGAAAAATATTGCATTGGGTCAGGCGGATATGGTAAGGTATACAAGGCACAACTCGAACATTTTGATAGCAGTAATTGGTCTTCGATAGAAGGGGTGAGTAAGTGTGATATTCCCAAGAGACGAAGCACGGTAGCCATAAAACACATTTTCAATCCAGAAGGAAAGCAAGGGTTCATTACAGAGATTGAAACTTTAAATAGTTGTAAACATGACAATATAATCTCTCTTCTTGGTTTTTGCGATGAAGGTCCTGGTCACATGATCCTTATATACGAGCTTGCTTCTAGAGGAAGCCTGGAAAGTTATATGGAAAGTGATGATAAAATGACTAATCTTACATGGGTGCAACGTATACAAATAAGTCTTAATATAGCGCATGGCTTGAAATACATTCACACCAACACGGATGAGGACAAACAAAAGATAATACATCGTGACATCAAGAGCGCGAATATTCTATTGGGTGATAATTGGGAGGCAAAGATTGCTGATTTTGGGCTCTCCAAAATCCACCCAGCAGATCAAGAGGCCAGCACTCTCAATACCGACACGATTGCAGGTACAAATGTGTATTTGGATCCAGAATATAAGAAGTATGGTAGATTAAATAAGAAATCGGACATTTACTCTTTTGGAGTAGTGTTATTCGAGATCTTAACCAGGAGGTTGGCCTACGATCGTATTTACACCAAGGTCAATAAGAAGGGGATTGCACCCATTGCACGACATCATTTTGAAAATGGAACACTAGTCAAAATTATTGATCACAAGATAAAAGAAGAAGCTGGCAGACATGTCTTTGCTCTAAGCAAAGGACCCGACAAAGATTCTTTGGACATATTTTCAGAAATTGCATATCGATGTCTGGTAGAAACTCAAGCCCAACGTCCAACAATAGACGACGTCATCCATAAACTAAAAAAAGTGTTACAAGCACAGGTAAGTCATATTCTTATCCCATGGTAATACGTGACACTTGATGCATTCACTTTCTCGTAAGTTAGCCTTTTTGTCAATGCGAAACTGCATAAACAGAATATAAACGCTTTTTGATTGCTGAATGATTCTCACTCAGAAACAATAACATAAAATCATCTATCACAAGCCCTCATTTATTCACTTTAATAACATGAATCAAAAGTCTTTCATCTTAGCGGAAGAATTAGTCTTCGAGCTTTTGATCCTTACAACTGGAACACCAATCTATAGTCTGCAACAGCATTAACCCATAGAAGCATGCACTAAGTTATCTTCTCATTCGCTAAAAATAAGAAATTTTGCCCAATCAACTTCAACAAAACATAATAAGCTAAATATTTTAGTTTTAAGGATATAAATACCTAACCCAGAAGAACCTTTTAAATACCTTAGAACTCATAAATCTGCTTTCAAGTAATATTGCAGAGGAAATGCATATGTTGACTCGGAAAGTGTAAAGTTTATTTAAAGTTAGATAGATTATGTTACTCACTAATTTATTGATATTCTGTTATATAACTTGACCCGTGTGCCAATTTGTCAGTTATTTGTAATTAAGCAGTATTTACTTCTATAGGAGTTGTAGCATGTTTAAAACCTAAGAGACACTGAAACTAAAGAAAATCAAAATAACAATTTAAAAGAATTTTAGATAGCAATCCATTTCTATTCTCGTTTTTACTTATCAAATTGATCGACTGTCCAATGATTCACAGGAAAAAAGCCAGAAGGAAAACTTCAAAATGTCACTTGCATGAAGACATTAAATCAGCCACACAAAACTTTAGTGATGACAATATTGTTGGAAGAGGAGGTTTTGGGAATGTCTACAAAGGAGTAGCTTCTCATGCTAATGGAGAAACTAGATTTGCTGCAAAGCGGTTGGATAGGAGGTTCTTTGGTCACGGAGAAACTGGATTTTTTAGAGAGCTAGATATCCCTTTGAAGTATAAACATGAGAATGTCATTGGTCTTGTAGGCTATTGTGATGATGAGATTGAAAAAATCATTTTACATGAGTTTGCATCTAGAGGAAGACTTGACGGGTACTTGAGCGACGCTAGTCTTACCTGGGGGATGCGGCTTAAAATCTGTATCGATATTGCAAGCGGGTTGAATTTTCTACATGCAACTGATGTAAATCAAGAAGTGGTGATACATAGGGACATCAAAAGTAGCAACATTCTACTATTTGAAGACTGGAAAGCAAAGATTGCAGGTTTTAGGCATTCCTTGGTATGTCCAGTAAATCATGATATAGAATATGCCATCGACGATGCAGCAGGAACAATCGGCTATTGTGATCCACTATATTCGAAAACACAATATTTAACTAAAGAATCCGATATATTTTCATTGGGTGCTGTTTTATTTGACATATTGTGTGGGAAACAATCGTCTATAAAACTAGATGATGAGTATCTATTTTTGCCCTTTTTGGCTAAAAATTGCTATCAAGTAGGAAAACTTGATGAGTTAGTGTTTGAGGGTATAAAGGAACAAGTTGATCCACAATCATTTGTAACATTTGCAAGGATTGTGTATCAGTGCTTACATCACAAGAGAGAAAGACGGCCAAAAGCAGGTGAAGTTGTGATACAACTCAAGCGAGCTCTGGAATTCTAAGTAAGTTTCTATAATTTCATAAAACTTCGAAACCTTATGATTCATATATATCTGTATTATTACATGTAAATTCTGTGATATCCAGATTTTATTTCAAAAAAACTAATTTTACGATTTTACCTCTTTTTACCTCATTTTCTTATCAAATTTTTTCAGAATTTTTTTTAACAAAATTCACAGTTAAATGTAACTTCATAGTTCATTTAAAATGTGAAGTTAATTTTGTTTAAAGTTTTTCCAGCGATGTTACTTCTTCTTACCTTAAGTTTCTTGTAAATAAACTCATATTTTTTCCAAGTAATTCAATGTTTAAAGTTAACCTCACAATTTATTTTTTCTATGAAGTTTATAAAAACTAAAAAAAAAAAAAAAAAAATCATCAATTTTACTTCTTATTATTTATAGGTTCGTGTTAACTTTTTAAATTCTTATAAGTACTTCACAATATAATTTTAATATGAAGAGAGTTCTCTTCAATAAATTTGTAAGTTATAATCTCTATTTTGTTGCCAATTTTTTTTTAGGTATTTTCAAGTACATTTAATTTTTAACAATAACTTCATACTTCAATTTACCTTTGAAGAATAATCGTTTTCACTTCAGTTTATAAAATTTACATGAGACTTTAATTTGTTGTTTTGAATTTAATTGTGACTTTAAGCGAGTCTAGGGTGACCTAGTGGAAAAAGACTTGTGACTGTCATAACTAAAATGTGAGGTCTCAACCTCGATTCTAGCAAGATGAATACAACTCTAAAGTGCATCTTAACCCCGTTGATTATTCGGCTAAAAGTTCATAAACCATGGTTACCTAAAAAAACTGTTAATTTAAGGTAAAATAACCGAAAGTTTACATAAAATCTAAAAAGATTCGACAAGATAAAAAAGATTATGAAAGAACAAGTCTTTGTAAAAAAATTCTAAAGAAAAAGAAAAGCTAGTTTTCGGGATATATTCTATAAAAATAATTGTGCGTTGCATTGTTACGATGGGTTGAAATGGATTGACAATATTAAAAGAAATCCAGAATAATGATGTTTGATTTTTCTTTTCTCCCTTTTAAGCATTTAGATGTATGGTCAAGGTTAATACGAATCATGCAACCTAATTACCTTTTTTTTTTTTTTTTTTTTTTTTTTTTTTTTTTTTTTTTTAAATCCATCATTAGCATTATCAATATGTACAACACCAACTTAAGTATATTATTCATAAAGACTTTTTTTGACTTTTTTCATATCAATGTTGTAAAACTTACATTAGTTCCAATTTATAGCACAAAGTGAAGTTACCCGAATGATTATGTCCAATTTTACTAAATCAAGAGACCCGAATTCAAGTTTCCTTCCTCACTCATTTTAAATATTTTTTTCTTTTTTTTAAACAATCAAATTTTACACTTTAACCTTTAAAAGTTTTATGATTTAAATTGTTGACGAATTATTTTTTTCATATTTTTACATTGGGTGGTTTTTATATTCATGCTTAATTTCTTTATTCGTGAAGTTTGATAATACACTTTCACCCTTAAAGCTTTTATAATTTACATTTTTTCCCAATTAATAAATAATTGTTTCATAGCTAAAAATTGTTTGTTATACTTTCTTATGGTGATATAAATTTAAACCTTATGCATTTGGTGTTAATTTGATATATATTTTTCATATCTTTCATAATACTAAAAAAATACTGAAAATTAAAATTAAACTAATCATGCTAAACAATAAAACAGATAAATGAACTAATCATGCATATAAACTAAATAAACTAATGATGCATAATAGTAACAAAATACTAAAAATAAAAATTAAACTAATCATGCTAAACTATAAAAGAGATAAATGAAAACGCATTAAAAGTCACCAAGTTGACAAGCGCAGACAATACGAAATCTAGATAAACCTAATTTTACCCAATCAACAAGCTCAATACACGTAATCATCTCTTGATTGCTCCATAATCACCCTTTAATCATCCCCATCTAACCTATACATTTTTGTGGTTCTTGAATATTTTTGAAAGTTAAAAATACTAATTTTATAAAATAATGACACAAAAGAAATGATTTGAACCCAGGCAATTTATATGAGAGTGAACATGTTATGCAACTTGGTATAGCATTACGCAACCACTAGACAATGGAAATAAATAAAAATATTCGTTACCCACAAGGTTTGAACCCGAACATCTACCCTAAAAAAACTACCCTTCTTCCACTAGGCCAACCCAGTTTTGATTCTAAAGGATGAGATTGAAATGTTTTTATCCTTTTCTTTTGTTGGGCCAAAATTTCCTTTTAAGATTGGCTCGGGATCAGGGCTTCAACAATCCTCGTATGGCTTCTTAAATCCTGCTCTTTTGCTCCATGAATTCTCGAATGTACCTTAAAAATAAATCAATAATTTGACCTAATATTTTCATTTAAATGTTAAATTTTTTATTCATTCTATATATACTAAAGCAGGATAGGCCTGCCGACTATTTCGGTTATAATATTGCAAAAAACTGCTAGCAATGTATTATAACTAGGTTGTTAACCCGCGCGTTGCCGCGGGGTGAATTGAGATTAGGTTGGTGCGACATTGTCTTTATCCACATGCAACAGTAATTGTTGATTGAGAATACATGATCTCTGGTATCATTTAGTAACATGATATTGAGCATACTCTTTTTTTATATATAGTCAAGACACATATAATCTAATTATTGTATATAATCATCATTTTTAGCAACAACTTTGTAAAACTTGTATATTAGTTTTATAAAGCACATATATACAGAGCTCACATATACCAAAACAGTACCCAGTATAATTATATAAGCTTAATCATCTGGTAAAAAAACATACCCAAACAGCCTTTATGATCAGCCCTCATTTGACTTTGTGAATAACATTGCGTTTTCAGAATGCAGCTAGTCTTTAAACTTTTTACTGAACTAACCTTCTCGATTATTTTGCTGCATCTAAGCTGTTCCAAGACGTCATCCTTTTCATACGTTCCAGGAAGTTGTTTGGTCGTTGGTTTAATGCAGTTTATGAAATGCGGCATTGAATATCTAACGGCTGAAACATTTTAAATAGGAGATCCTACACGCAGCCAAAAACTCATCATCAAAACTTGCAACATGTATGATTTGAAACATGCCAATTGTATTTGGCCATTCACACGTAAACTTGGAAAACAAAGATGCCTCAATTAGAAAAAGTTTCAACCCATTCACACGCGGGATGTTTGTATACGTAAGTTAGGCAAAAAAAACTACGTTGCTCACATTTCACTATAGCTTCAAACCCGTTCAATTATGAATAAGAAAGATTGTTATACCCGTGAAGTAATGAAATAAGCAACATTATCCTTTTCCTTCTCAAGCTGAATCTGCTTTGCACCTGATAAAAAAACATAAAGATTTAGCCATTTTCAACAAAAAAAGAGACAATAGATGATAAGAAATTCAATAAAGAAAAAGATAAAGAGAGGATTATTTGATTATCCAGTTAATTAAAGGCTGTATAGACAGGTTTGACCCATTCTTAAGCTACCGACATGTTCTATTATGAAACTATATGCTCCAATAAAAATTACAGTCGGTTATAACGATACAAAAAACTATTCTGAGCCAATTCTCCCAAAACATTTGACATTACAAATGACCCATCATTCAGCCCACCCGGCCCACCTATTAATAAACAGACTTATGTGCTCAGTGTGCGGCAAATAATTGCCATCAAAATTGGAAATCAAATCAATTATATATCTGATACTTAATGGCTGTTTGGGGGTGCTAATGTTTCGATTAAGGATATCTGATTTGCTTAGTTTTGAATAATCATTTATCTTAATACACTACATAACTATATGGTGGTAGTCACTTTTTAGTGCATTCAACAAAAGAAATACCTTTCTTGATATGAAATCAAGTGCACCAGTCTGTTTTGCATCCTTCCCTTGTGAACAGCTGTCAATCCAACTTTTGTGTTTTGCTTTTCACTTAATGGATGGCTTCACATCCGCAAATTGCATACCTGCATTATACAATACACTAAGAAGGATTACATGTGGCATCTTCATGAAAGTTTCACATTTAAAAAAAATGAACAGAGAGTATCTCTAATCAAATCACAAACAGGTGTATAACTAAGATCAGCACTGGCGGGAGTTCTTTCAAAGGCATTCGTAATACCCTTTGCAATAGAAGAGTAGCTATTATTGTCACAGGTCTGATCAAATGGACCATTGTGGACAGCAAGGTGTATAAAGCCATCGTTACAAACTATGGCATAACTTTCAAGCATACTCAGATCACCCCATAATACCACACCCAAATAACCCATAAATATTGTGGCATAACTAATTTACCGAACTTTTCGTAGACCTCATCTTTGTGGTAATGTGGGATGAACTGGCCTTATAGTTATCTGGCTTTTGTTCAAGGGGCACTGTTGAAGAAATCTGTTTCTCAACTTCTCTTTATCCTGATCTTCGTTCCGATAATACTTCCTTGCCTGCATATACATGTTATAATTTTAGGATCACTAACATGATAATTACTTCAACATTTGTGCATCCACTTACCTTAAGGGAGATCGTTGACGTCGACGCACATGGTGCCTTTTCCAGCTTGTATATGGTATTAGTCCGTGAAGCTTGTTGACCTCACTACACCTGAGAAACATTTAACTGCTTTAAACTAATCAATACATTGCACCCCTTTTTCTGCGAATTGCAACAATTCATGATAACAATAATAATAACAACTACTTACGGGGCGTTGTGGTGAATAAGGCGGATCAATAGGAAATCCAAATTCATGAAGAAACTGACTCCAAGAAGCAACATTTGTCCTGCCTTCTTTCAAGTTTCAACTGAATCTCAATTCTTCTTTTACCATTCTTCAACTCTGCAAATGATGATAAACTTAATTCTTCCACCTTCAAACGCCCATCACTACTACCAGCTTTCTTAAACTTTCTACAGAATGCACCTAATCAAGCGGCTGTTTGTGTAAGTTTATTAGGGGATCTTAATAGCTCATTGCGTATTAACAATTATTAACTTCTTTTGACTTGTTTTGATTAAGTTTTTTTAACAGTAAATACATTAACAGCTTTAACATATGTTGTCAACTTTTTTCAACATGCTTAAGTTGCTAAGGGCCAGCTAACGCAAACACCCCTGTATATCAAGTATGCTAACCTTGCATATTTGCAAAATTCAACACTACATTTGGACCTATGAGCTCACCGGACCTTCAGTTTTGCCACTGCCATCTTATTTTTCGCCTTCTGGTAAGTCCACCAAGCTTACTCCAAGATCTGAGTATGTATGAACAGAAACAACATTCACACTTTACTCCAACTTATGTGACTGGTGCATACGCTGCAACTTTTATTTTAGTAGGACCCTGTGTTCATTATAAGTCTCAGATTAGCATCCTTGAATGACTAACAACGGAATCTGCAACAGAGAATGCAAATATTCATTATAAGTCTTAGATTAGCATCCTTGAATGAGAAGCATACCTATCTCATTCACTTGAAAATACGTTCCATTAAGAGGAAACAAACCTCTAGTTGCAGGTCATATAAATAGCATCATATTATGTAGTTCGGGACTTCCTTACCAAAATTGTTGCTTTGATTCTCTCATCTTGATTATCTTTATTTAATATCCATCTTTTATTGTTCACATAATCTGGTTAGTTCCAATTCTCGTCTATTTGAAAAAGCCAGTATGAGAGTCTGAGATGTAATACTAAAAGTGGCAACAGACGCAAAATAGCCTGTAAATCAACTTTAAGCAACTAAATATAATACCTGGAAACCATAAAGCCAGTAAGCATGGTGTTCGATCTTCATGTTCCCTTGCCTCAAAGTATTTATTGATAAATTGAATCTTAGGCACACATATTCATATACCAATTGATGTATTCTGTATTCAACATTTATAAAAATATATGTTACAATTATGTTTCCAAACACCCGTTAAACAATTGAAATTATCAGCTTATACTATCAAAAGACAACGCAAAAAAGATAGGTGTCTGGATTTACTCATCAGCTTAGTCTAAAAAGTAAGGGAGTCTTTGGTTACATAATTCGAAATGTTCAGCAACTCCAACAATAATAATGAATTTATAAAAGTAGTTTTAAGCTTAGGCATTCACATCAAATTAGCAGTCTAGCATTATTATTTATTGCATCTCCATATAAATGCCGAAGGGATGGTAAGTCAAAACAGGTCCTTTTAGGTGTGGGTTGGTTCGGGTGAGCTGGAGCGCTTGGTCTCAAAATTATTTTATTTAACAATGAGGGTGATTAGAAAACATTATTTTGTAAGCAAAAATGATATTAATTGGTTTTTCCTATTGAAAATACAATTCGAGTGACTTCAAGTCCATTCAACCTATTTGACCTATTTCTTTTAAAAATTAATAAAGAATACACATTTGGTTCTAGAATATACATATACATCGATAGGCTCATTATTATGTCATCTAAGTAATCATAAAGATACCCAGCATGAGTATTCTCTGCACCATCCTCATATATCCTTTTGTATCTACACACTTCATCCTAGTTAGTTTTCTTATTACCTACTATTACCTTTAAGACCTGATCCAAATACTACGCGATACAACAGATATGCTAACCCCATTTAAATTTCTAAACCATATAGGATTGCTTTTTATAAGTAATGGTTAGTTGGTCACATAATTTGGTGACTTCCAATTCGATACCAAATGAAAACAAATTTACGCTAACCAATACTAAACATGAAATAGTTTAATCAAAATTTGAATTTATTACCAAGGCAATCATCTTGTTTTACGACACTTTTAGCTGACACCAACATCAAGACACATATGAGAAGGAAGTCGAACCTGGAAACGATGAATTCCAAATTATGTAGACTTCATGTGTGACATGCGGGTCAGATAGAAGCACCAACGATTCTGGTGATGCATTGTTCTTGTCTACAAAAAAAAATAAAAAATAAAAAATAAAAAAATCATGTTAGTGGATCCAAATTAAAGAACAATTTAAAGGAAGCATGATGCAACAACGCACCACAAATACCTGTCTGTAGAAAAGAATATGTATCTTTCTCCTCCATGCTGGTTGAAGCTCTTCTCTTTTTCAATCACGCACTGCATTATGTAAAGACATTTAACTTAAAAGTGTAGAGCAACCAAGATGATTTTAGAGCAAATCTTTCTCAAATAACTTATAAATGAGTATCACAGGTTTCTAATGCTATATTATAAGACGTGTAATTTCTATTTTACATCAATTGGGATTTCATTGTTGAAAAATTTGCCATCCATTGAATGGTGGTACTACTTGTATCAGGCCATGCTACAGTAGCTATTAACATTGATAGACCTGAGCCACATTCTTATATAAAATACAAAGTAAGCTGACCTTATTACGCTTTCCAGACAACCTAACAGAATTGACTAATAAGAATCGATATAAGCTAAAGATGAAAAGCTAATGCATCCCAAACATGTTTTTTTTCTTTTCTTTTCTTTTTTATATAACGATATGTTATCAAAATAGCCAAGTATTATGTGTTCTAAATGTTAACTATAATGTGAATAAATCACAAAGGCACCTATATATTTCTTCTGCTGTTTCGTACTCGTCCATCTGCAAGTCAGCTCATGCGAAGCTCCCTAATGCCCTGATTGTTGCAAGAAACACGGCGTAAACGTAACCCGATCACAATACACGTGCTAAAAGCATAAGCTAAAGCTTTATAGAAGATTGCACATTTATACCTCGAAGAGTGTGTTCTACAGTGATTTAAATATTCTTGCTTGTGATTCAGCAAGCTTGAAATCGATTCCATCTGCGCAATTTCTATCTATTGTTCAACATGACCAGATCTCTGTTAACACAAATAGAAACATTATGCTATTCAATACAAACAAACTATCCCTTCAACATTTTTAATTATATAAAGATATAATGCACAATAATGTCAACTCAAACTACTGAATTTCGCAACAAAAACCAAAATTTCAAATCTTATACCTGAGAATGGTATTGGATCCCATAAAACCGCCTCCGTGCACACACCACGGGTGCAACCACACCCTAATGACTTCTCACCACAGCTTCAAACTAATTCAACATCTTAAGAGCGTCATCACCATCACTCATCCAAATTACCTGAAATACGACAACATCTCCTGCCACACAATGCATATAAGCAACATCATACACCGATTAACCCAAAATTTACCATTAATATTTAAGTATGTATATCATCAAAGTATATGTTTTTCACAAACAGACCCTAGCTATAGCTTCAGTTGATGGTGTCTCCAAAAGATCGGTCACAAAATCAAACTGACGCACCACATTTTTCCCAGGGAAGCCCATTTTCAAATAAGTGAAATAAGCCATTAAATAACCGTTATCTAGATGGTTTCCGCTTATTTGTACTTAACTGCGTCTACTGCAGGCTTTGAAACCTATGTTTAAAAATGCAATCATTACATCACAAAACCCACAAATCCAAAAACTAGTGTTGCAAGTAACATTTTTTTCTTTAAAATAAAAGTAGCAAATTTAGGCCTGTATTTCTACATAAATCTCAAAACCCACATATATTAAGCATCCTAAAAATCAGAAGAACAATTTTCCACAACAGAAACCCTATATTTCTAAACCCCCAAAATTGCTAAAAACAAATAATTTTTTTAAAAAAAAAAAAAAACAGCCTAATTGAGGAAATCCCCCAAAATTATGTCCAAGGCCTAATCCAAAATATCAACTGTTAAAGAGCTCAAGCATGTATTTAATCACATAAAAAGTTAATAGAACAAAAAATTAAGGATTCCGAATACCTTCCCAAAAAAATTCGTGGCAGTGGGACTCCATCCTCTCTGGCAATTCATGGATCACACCCAAAATACTTGAAACCTGCAACAAAGCATAAACATGTGAATAAAAAAAATTGGACACAAAAAAAATTATAAACCCTAGATTTAGGTGGGTGAGTTTTACTATGTGTGTGTGTGTGTGTCTGCGGTTATGAAGAATCCAGAAACCAAGAAACACAAATGAGGGAGGGGTGGATTTTATAGGTGAGAGGATACTGTAGCAACACTCTCAACAGGTACTGTAGAAACGTTAGAACACTGTAGCTTTGATGAACAGTACACGTGTTTTATACTATTGTATGTATAATATTGAAATAAATGTTATCCAGTTAGGGGGCTCTGTTTGGTCCAACAAAAGTTTCGATGGCCTGCTTTTATTTTTTTGTTGATAGTTACATAAGTAAAATACAAGATTAGTCTACCACTAGAAACATCTAAAATGATTTCTACAAACCAAACCCAACATTGGTTCCCAAAAGACAGTCGTTGATTCAAGAGTAGAAACAACGTGTGGCAACCAGTTCTATTAACCGTCTACACATGCAAGACAACAACAAACTGCATAATTATATTCGCGTGGCTAGCTAGCTTCCAGAGCACTATGTGTGTACAGACGAACTCTTAGCTCTTCTCCAACCAGAACGGACCGTAACACGGCAAGCGCATGCGCAATGCCGGACCTTCCTCTAACTCCCTAATCTAATCAGTCAGCTGCTCCATATGTTGGCGTGCACGAACGATGTCACGGCTTAATCGATGATCTTCCCATAAATTGATGGCCCTTAGTCTCTCAAAAACACAAACAAATGACGCCTCCTGTTTTGCGAGTGCGACAACCGTGCAAGTCATTTGTGGAACCAAAAAGATAGCAACGTAAAAAAGAACCATGGTATGTACCAAAAATTCAGTTACAACTCAAATGTTTTAAAGAGCTTATGCTTACTCTAATAACCACATTATTGAGGCAAAAAAAAAAAAAAAATACACCAACATTGCATGTATACTTTAATTTAGACATGTTAGTCATTTGTTACACTCTAAAATAATGCTATTCTTATATTAAAACATGTATAAACGTGATTTCAATCAACTGACCTTTTAGTGTAGTTGTAAATGTATTACTATATTTTTGTTATCTTTGTTTCTTTATTGTTTTTTGTTATTGCTTAAATTTGTTGCAATATTATCTTTATCAGATTAAGCTCATATACCGTATAAAAGAAAAAATTGTGACTTCTTATAATCTAAATTTGGTGTATCATGTGACGAATATACAAATTAATTTTTTTGCGAAATCTTTTAAAATCTTTTACGTTTTATAACTTAAGGGACGAGAAATGGAAGTTTCATACAACTGCACTGAAGTGCGGTACTTTACGATACTCGTTCTAGACATATATAAAACCATCTATTAATAAACTTTGCTGAAATGTAAACTATTCTAAGGATGCTATTAAGGTTTAATTCTAGAAAATGAATTAGAAAATAGAAATTAGAAAAGAAATAAAGCTTCGGAATTTGTGTAAGTTGTTTTACGTAGTATAAAATTTAAAAAGCCATAATATTTTATTGATTGTCACAAAGAGACCCACTTTACTACTTTAGTATTTCATTAGAGAGTAAACTCATGCCTAAATTTGGGTATAACTATTTCATCCAATGTAACAAAGAGAACCACTTTAATATAGAACATTAAGATAATGCCACCTAGATTTAAGCACAATTTGTCATGAGTTCAGCTGTTCAGTCGATCATTTCTCTATTCATTTAGCTTACAAATGTAAATGAAGTTTTAGGCCTGTGGGGCCTGACTGGCCTAGAACTTGTGACCCATGGCTTAGATGTCCAGTTTCGTGTAAAGCTCCGAAATTTAAAACGAAAAATAATTATAGTTATGAAATTTTAGTTAAGTATATAGTGTATGAAATGGATGAATATTGTTTATTAGGCAAACTTTTTAACTTAATGGAAGGACATTATATTATTCTAAAGTATAACAATTGAAGGAATAACGTGTATAGATAGACTAGCAATTTTACAATTCTAATTTTGAGAGTATTTTAAACAAATGAGTTTTATCTTGATATATATTCGAGACTGGTTGTTGGTTGATACAAAAGTAGATATAGAACAATTAGAGATTGAGATTAATTAAAAAAAAAAAAAAAAAAAAAAAAAAAAAAAAAAAAAAAGCTTTCTTACACCTGGCCTGATTTGAACCGTGGCAATTTATATGAGAGTGAACATGTTATGCAACTTGGTATCGCATTACATATTTGTTAATTGCTTGAATTTTTATCATAATTGGTTACTCCGTATTATATCAAGGATTTTGCTAATCAATACCCATTGGACAAGGGTTAAGGTGTAGTTAATGAAGACAAACTTTCTTAATTAATAAAAAAATGCATTAATACACATTAAATGAACTTGTAAATTACGATATTTGAATATAATTTTCACTAGTTTAATTAATTTGCCATTGAATTAAAAGGACGTCACTAGCTTCTCCTAATACATCTATACTACATATATATCTATATAACATATAAAGAAAACACATTTGTTTAAAACTTAAAAAACTCAAAAAATTATTAATATTGTTAGAATAAAATACCTTACATGTAAAAGGAAACGCAATCTATTAAATATTTAAATACTTAATTACAATTTAAACAACTAATTTTCTCTACTCTTAATTACTCCACACCTATATATAAAAAAAAATTGCACACACAATTAACGTTACTTTACACAATCTCCTTTATGTACGGCCGTATGGGTAATTGTATACTATATAATAGAGTGTGTTAAAAAATAACTTATTTGAACATGAGTTAATTGTTTGTCTAAAATAAATATACAGGAGGATCATGATCGATGGGAGTCCAAATTGCCCACAGACTATAAAGATATAATCCAGATGTCAAAGTGCCCAGAAATCTATTCTACATTAAAGAAAGAGGAACTTTGCAGCAATTTTTCTAAGGGAATCCTCCTTAACCAAGACAAAGTGGTAATGAGTTCATTCTCGTATCTTAGTTGTTTTGTGTTTCATGTGTTCTATCTATCTTATATCTTTTGGGGAATAGTTCAACATACACTTGAATTTAAAGCATTATCAAATTTGAGTCTGATTTGTTTGTTTTTTTTTTTTTTTTTTTTTTTTTTTGGTTTTTTTGTGGAATAGTGGGTATCATGCGGCAGTAATGGAGAAAGAAATGAAATGGTATCGGCGAAAACATTTTCATACACAGACAGTTCTCCACATAAGTGGAAATCTCTTCCAGAATCAAGGTTAGTCTCTCTTTCTTTCCACCATTTTTGATAAGTGATATCATATCCAGCGTTAATTATTAGTTCACAGCATACCTATGTATTTTTATGAAGTGGTAAATTCAAGAGTAATGCTAATGTGGTTCATTTATTTACTTGAGGGAAATAAAATAAAGGGCTAAAGGGTGTATTGGTTCCGGTCTGGTCAATTTAACACATGTTTGTTCGTTTGGGTTGGGATGACGATTATCACTTGGTACATACAACCAAATCATTTTTCATATACTAGTGTTGCTTGATATCTCCATGTATTGGTTCCTCCTCATCCTCAACGCTTGTTGCTTGATGCTCATATGTAAAGTAACTAGATGATTGTATCTTTTGTAAGTACATTAACATATGGAGAAAAAGTTAAATTAATAAGATTTAAATGGTTAGAATTATAACATTTCTACTTCATAATTACATACTTTGGGCCCTAGAGAGTAAATTTTGAAACTTAAAAAACAAATTGGAGCATATATTCGCCCATGTATTCCCTAAAGGATTTCTATTTTGAAGAGGTTCCTAGGAATGACACACCAAAAGCATGGATTCGCGTTCGCCCTTGCGCTTATATATAGTGCTATGAATGATATAATTGGTAAAATTCTTGGAAGGTACTTTTTTGCACATCAAAAGGAGATGAGTAGATGTTTAGTTTTCACAAAAGAGTCTCTTTTTGTTTTGAATTGGATTATCATAGGCTTTTGATTAGCAAGAAATTAGTCGATACACACATTGGCAAGTTTGGTATTTTTGTTTCCTATCTTGGCAACTCTCCCCATATAATAACACTAATTAATGGGTAATAACCTGAGTGGGCCAACTCAAATTCTGCGTCCATTAGGTTCATATACGAAGATGGTAGAATTTGAATATAACGTGTCTCAGGTTCTAATTTTCTTGTCCAGTTGTCCTTTGTTCTCACAACGATAATGATTATGTTCTCACGGCCATAATCTTTTATATGAGTATTGACACAATAAATCTTAAATTTAAAATGTGACTCTTGTCTAAGAACATTGAATTTATGTCAATTTTGGTGTCGAAAATAATTGTAAATCCAAAAGTAGTAATGCATATTTAGGAAATAAAAGCTATGATGATTGAAACCATAGTAATATGTGCAGGTTTGAGAAATCAATGGAGATGTTCGATATTTCCAACTTGAACATCGAAATCAAGACAAAACCTCAATTTTCATCTCCTAATGTTGGTTACGGGGCCTTTTTAGTCTTCAAATTTTTTGATTCACCGAAATTTTCAAGTAAACCTATGTATGTTAACCTTAAGTATAAAAAGGGGAACGAAAGTCAACATGCATATTTTGCAACATGGAGAGACAAAGAGTGGATGATGATTGAGTTGGACCGATACTCGAACGAGAAAGAGGATGTCGTGTTTGAGTTTCTACTGGAGAGCTTTTCCACCTACCAGAATAGAGATGGTGTGATTTATGTTGAAGGCATTGAATTTCGAGCCATTCAGAAGGTAAATTTAAATATATTCCATTGTTGTGTTCTAAATTATTGTTTACAATATAAATCACTATAACTTCGAAAAGTGCAGGCGCAGAGTTTTTGGCAACTTTCTGTTTAGTTTTTGTCCTGGGCAAAAAGTAAAACAACTTAAATACCCTCATTTGGTTTTTTATTTATTATTATTTTTTTTAAGAGTCAAATATGGGAAAGCAAGTCATTTCATTTTGGCCAGGGACGAAAATTGAACCGAAGGTTCCCAAAATGAACTATGCCTGCACTTATGATGTTATTGGGATTGCGCTTGCGATCTGGGCAAACCACGTGGACGGTTTTTGCTATTTACTTTAGATTTTATAAAACTGGTGAATGTATGAAAAAAAGTGTAGATTCTAAGTTTTTTTTTTTTTTTTATTATTATTATTATTATTATTATTATTATTATTATTATTATTATTATTATTATTATTATTATTATTATTATTATTATTATTATTATTTTTTTTTTTTTGGTAAAAGGTTTTTACACCCGGTGAATATATTACTTCAAAAACATTGCTAACATAACAAGACACTACTATTCCAATAAGAAGGAAACAAATGACTACCATTAGAATACATTTGACTCAAGACCAAATATAAACTAACGTCTAGTTTGACTACGATTATTAATATCAAACGCATCATACAATGCCAGTTGTTCTTCAGTTAAACCTTCACGTTCATAGTCATCATATGGATCTTTATCATAATCCTCTTTCCAACTCTCATACATACTCTTGTTCCCGATACCTCTTCCACCTTTTGAATTTTTTGAAGCCATGAAGTTCGCAGTTTCGTCATACACATCTTCCACGTCAGTCTCAAATTTTTTTTTAAAGAAGTGACGTGGAAGGTGTGTATGACGAAACTGCGAACTTCATGGCTACATATTCTAAGTTACATGCTTATAACATGATTTCTACACAGGTGAAAGTTGAAGACATTGGAAAGATGGAGGATGTCCCGCAAGTCTTGAAATCAAACTTCAGTGTGGATCAACCGCAACATTTGCCAACTAAGTTTAAAAATTTATTTAAGAAGTCCACAAACTCTGAGGACATCATCTGGTTGGGCAACGTAAACGAGAAGAAACTTCTAATGCTTTCTGCAAAAGCAACTATATTCAAAATTTCGGACGTGAATCTTTATAGTTCAAGAAGATCAACTAACTGCAGGTTTGATTTTCTCAACAAACTTTAAAACAATATTAATTAACAACTAAAACTAACCTAAATATACATTATCAAATAAAATATTATAGATTTTGTGAATAGATAGTTGAAAAGCTCTACCATATGGATTTAGTATTCTGTGTCTCTAAATGACTTTTTTTAAGATGTATGTAACCATATCATATATGCCGCACATGCAGATTTCGGAAGGTGTGCGAGCTTTTACCACAACAAGTATTTCATATCAAATGCACAATTGAAAGTCAAATGTTATCACCGGATACAGAGTACATCTGTTACATTGTGTTCAAGATTTCAAAAAATTGCCACGGGCTGCATTTTCCGGTGAAAGTACGCGATTTAATCCACCAAGAAAATAACAAGACCAAATTTTTCTATTTTATTACCCCAACCCCATTGAATATAAATGATTCTATTCAGGTTCCAAAACAAAGGGAAGATGGATGGATGGAGATTCAACTGTTGAAATTTAACTCAACTCATGAGCTTCAGAATGACTCTTTTCCGATTAATATGAAATTTACGAGTCTTGAAGGACCTTTATCTGGCCTCATTGTATGTGGCCTCGAGTTTTGGCCACTGTAAAAGGGCTATCTATGGTATCTAGCTAGAACTTTATGATTTTACTTCGTGTATCAGAAAAAGGTTCTTATTGTCGCACCCAGATAATTTTAAAAATTATGTGTGAAGGTTTATCTTATGCATGTTTAATGTGAAAAGCAAATTGGCTTCTTTTTGACAGACAATTACAAGGATTGTGCTGGACTCATGCTTCCAACTTTCGAACAGCTTCCCAAGTTGCTCTACAGGCGCAAATATGTACAACTTTTATTGTGAGTAAGATAGTTTGAAAAAGTTTATGTTTTGGTAAGAATGATTCATAGGGAAACATCAGGTATTCTTTGTGTCACACTAAGCTAACAAACTATGTTAACATCAGTCAAATCGCTCTTACTTTTTCAGACATTAATGAAATATATTACCAATCATAGAATCAGGTTGTACTATTACGATTGTCTTGTGGGAAAAAATTGATGTCTCAAAGATATTCATGGTTTCTTTCATTAAAACAGTTTCATGTAATCTACTTGCAATATTAACAATAATTTCATCCGATATTTTGTTAAATCTGGGCTGTAGTTTTGTAAAACCAGATTCTTGGATCAAACTAAGACTTCTGACAAGTTTATATCTTATGGTTACGTTATAAGATCTCAAGGGTCAACGGATTTGAACAGAAGAATCATTAATTTATAGGTTGTTGAATTAAATCCAACCCGTCTTCATCGAGAGAAGAAAGTTGCAAATCCTGTAATTTGAACAGAAACGGTCAACTTACCAAATAAAGTGATAATCATTTCTAAAGGGTAGGCAATTGACTCATTTATTTGGGTTAGGTTTTATCTCTAGCTCAAACAAGTGAAATCAACAAGATTAACTACAAAGAGAATAGAAAAAGTTGCCAGTGTAATATCAACACACTGCAATTTAAAACTGTCATAAAAAGTGTTCCGCGCCTACCCCGACCAAACTCTCGGCATGTGCCATAAAGTTGTCCAATATGACCTTAACCCTTTTCTACTCATTACGAAGCACACACCATCCACCCATATCATCTCCTTCACAATCATTATCATCCTTTGGATTCGGGCAAGGAAAACTTAACATTCGAGCTAACATGGATTAACTTGGTAGTTACTAGAGTATATTTAACTCGATTGCATGTTTTAAAATGAAAAAAAAAATGTTTATGAAGTCAAAGTAACAATATGAATACGGTATTCCTAATCCTAGAAACAGAGAAATGTATGTTTCAATAATTCTGTAAATTGGTCATGTTAATTAGCGTGACCATTGAGACTTCATGTTGTTTAGAATTGTTGGCATATGCTAATGGCCTTATATTTATGGAGATGAATTGTGTTATTAGTCATTACATGTGAGTATGTGACATCATAATGTGAGTATGTGAAAGTGTCTGGTTGTTTGGCTGTGGGTTTTGTTACAGATTATGTGCTAATAATCAGTTGTTAACCGCTAAATTGAAGAGACTGTTGATCATATCAAGTGTAAATTTGAACTTACATTTATGAACTGTACATTTTTCAATCATTGTGTTTGGCAGCAATCATTTCCCAAAAGGGCAACGATGCATGGTGGTACATTTTAAAAGAATTTACACGTAATAGAGAGGAACGAAATATCATAACTTTGCATTTAAAACCGTACCGGGTAACCCTGTAAATCTCTCATATTGTTAATATGCCTTTCCTATAAACATCTCCACCCCTGTACAATTATGGCTCCACATTCTCCAGCTTCCCGAAGTAATCTCGTGATTTTTGGTGTGTACACAGCATAAAAAGTCAGTGCATACAACTTCAAAGCTTCCTGCCACAATAGAAAATATAAACTTTATCTCATGCACATATTTACCTCATATTACGTTTCTAACTGCAAACCACCATTTCTAAAACATATATCAATTGATGTAGTGTTTGCAAGTATATTTGGCTGCATACCAATTGATGTAGTGTTTGCAAGTATCATACCACCTATATTTGGTAGATAGCCGTACCTTAGAAATAGGAGTATCATCTATATTTGGCTGCATACCAATTGATGTAGTGTTTGCAAGTATCATACCACCTTCTGGACTGTACGTGCTCAAATTGGCAAGAGATATAGCCTCTCCATCAATTATGTCAGCAAGTTCTCTAGCACGATCCGTGCAGTATCATCAGTAAGAAAAAACTTTAGTTGGTGTATTAACTATGCATGTAAGAGGGTGATTGGATTTCAATTTTGCAACTGGTTATTTGATTACTGTAACTTGAAGTCGAAATGATCAAATTTTTATGTTTTGATAAACAACTCACATCCAAATACCCTCTAAATATGACGAGAACCGTGCAGTTGGCTTTCACCCATACTGAACTGATAAGAATGCAATAAAACTAGTGTAATGTTTTATTTGCGATCAAGTACAAGTACTAGGAATGGTAATGTGAGCGCTAGTAGAATCTAACCATAAGTCCGATTGGCTATCACAATCCTTGCACCCTTCGCTTTTGCTCCATAAGCAAGATCTTTTCCAGCACCGCCTGCAACAATAACCACAAATAGTCTACCAGCCAAGGGTGATCCTGTTGCACCATTTTGAACGTCTGAACCTTGAACCTGTAAACAGTTGCAACAATTTAGGATTTAAGTAAACCTCAAACATGTCAAATGGGTTAAATGGGTTGAAAGTCACACGTGAAATATAATATGAAACTTTTATAAGTGGACAAAAGGCACGGTTTTGACCCAACAGCCCAAATTACCACTTCTAATAGAAAGTACAGAAAGAAACCTCGATAGCAGAAACAGCGCCTACATAGTCTGTATTACACCCATATAACGTCCCATCTTTTGGTCTCCTGATAGCGTAGTTGACTGCTCCTATTGACTGTAGCATACAATCAATAACAGAATACATAAAAAGCCGTAATTTAATAATCATCTACATCAGCCTCAACGCTTAAGGTTTCTATAAAAATGAAACTTACCTTTGCAACCGGATCAACCTCATCACAACATTGAAGTAAAGATTCTTTGTGAGGAATGGTTTCAACTGCATCAAAAAATGATACATTTTTCTAATCTGAATAAATACAAATACGGGGTTTTCTCCATAAAATATCAACGTACTTTCACATTTGTGACCTTTTAGTCATTGTATGGTTATATAACATTTGATTCAATAAAAGATGGCTTTGTATGCCATTTGGGCATTCGGTACCAGGTTACCCGATGGTCAATATGATTACTTTAAATAAAAAACGAACCTAGGAAGTAAGGATTGGAGCTATTTGAACCTTGGAGGAACGTGAAGTGAACCACGAGGGGTTGAACCATATACACGAACCATTTTCATCATTTAACTCCACCTTTGAGGTGAGGTGAGACCTCCAAATCTTTATTTCTTATATAGATATATACACGTATCACTTATTTTGCACGAACACTTCGTCTAAATAAAATGAGGAACTAAAACGTAACATGCTCATATTATATAACGAACTACATATTTACCAAGTCACAAACGAGCCTACATAAGTATTTCGAGCTTATACTTGTATATATATACTAAATATCATACGATTCTAAGTCATATAGCCCCCAAAATAGGAATTGACCAATGCACCAGCAGTTTTCATGGATTTAATGAATCGAGTATGCAAATCTTACTTGGATAAGTTTGTAATAGTATTCATCGATGATATTTTGATCTACTCTCGCAACGAAGAAGAACACGCAGAACATTTACGAATCATTCTAGAACTGCTCAAGAAAGAAGAATTGTACGCTAAGTTTTCCAAATGCGACTTTTGGATTCGCACCGTACAGTTTTTAGGACACATCATCAATAGTCAAGGCATTCACGTAGACCCTGCAAAGATTGAGGCTGTTAAAGGTTAGTCATCTCCTACAAACCCCACGGAGATACGTCAATTTTTAGGTCTCGCAGGTTACTACCGAAGATTTATAGAAGGATTCTCCATGATTGCAAAACCTTTGACTAAGCTAACCCAAAAGAATGAGAAGTACATCTGGGAAGAAAAGGAAGAAGCAGCCTTCCAGTTGTTAAAACAAAAGCTTTGTGAAGCTCCAATATTAGCCCTCCCAGAAGGAAATGAGGACTTTATAGTATATTGCGACGCATCTTATCATGGACTAGGAGCAGTCTTGATGCAAAGAAGCAAAGTGATAGCTTATGCATCCCGGCAACTGAAGAAACATGAGGAAAACTACACGACTCATGACTTGGAGTTAGGAGCTGTAGTGTTTGCACTCAAGTTATGGAGACACTGCTTATATGGCACCAAATGTACCGTGTACACCGACCACAAGAGTCTTCAACATATTTTGGATCAGAAGGATTTGAATATGAGGCAACGTCACTGGCTAGAGTTGCTCAGCGATTATGATTGTGAGATCCGTTACCACCCAGGAAAGGCTAATGTAGTAGCAGATGCGTTAAGCCGAAAGGAACGATTGAAACCCCTTCGAGTTAGATCACTAGGGATGACTATCCACTCACCCCTTCCATCCCAAATCCTTACCGCACAGAACGAAGCACTTAAAGAAGAAAACCGACCCAAGGAAAAGATTTACGGTATGCCCGAGAATAAGAATGGTTTCGTGAAGAAATCCGATGGAACACTGTGTTTCAAGGACAGAAGTTGGATCCCTATGATTGGAGGTATTCCTGAGCTCATCATGTACGAGTCCCACAAGTCAAAATACTCCATTCATCCAGGTTTCGACAAGATGTATCAGGATTTAAAGAGACTATATTGGTGGCCAAACATGAAAGCTGACATCGCAAAATATGTCGGTAAATGTTTGACATGTTCAAGGGTAAAGGCGGAACATCAGAAACCTTCAGGCTTACTTGTACAACCAGAACTTCCTATGTGGAAATGGGAACGAATCACTATGGACTTCATCACCAAACTCCCAAGAACCTAATCCGGATACGACACAATATAGGTTATTGTGGATCGTCTCACAAAATCCGCTCATTTTCTACCCATCAAAGAAACCGATGAGATGAATACACTAGCTCAGCTGTATGTGAAGGAAATTGTCACTCGACATGGAGTACCAATTTCGATTATCTCGGATCGAGATAGTCGTTTCACCTCTCACTTTTGGAAATCGTTGCAGAAAGCCTTAGGAACTAAACTAGATATGAGCACAGCATACCACCTTCAAACTGATGGTCAAAGTGAAAGAACTATCCAAACCTTGGAAGATATGCTCCGAGCATGCGTTATTGATTTTGGAAAAGGTTGGGATAAGCACTTACCATTAGCAGAGTTTTCATACAACAATAGTTACCACGCCAGCATAAAAGCAGCACCATTCGAAGCACTGTATGGTAGGAAGTGCAGATCGCCCGTTTGTTGGGCAGAAGTCGGAGAAAGGCAACTTATAGGACCTGACCTCGTTCGGGAAACAACCGAGAAAATCGTTAAGATTAAGCAACGCTTACAAACAGCCCGAGATCGACAGAAAAGCTACGCAGACCTAAAAAGGAAACCCATGGAATTTCAAATAGGAGACAGAGTCTTATTAAAAGTATCTCCCTGGAAGGGAATGGTACGATTTGGAAAGCATGGAAAGTTGAACCCCAGATACATTGGTCCATTCAAAATCCTGGAAAGGATAGGACCCGTGGCTTATAAACTAGAACTACCCGAAGAACTTAGTCGGATCCACGACACCTTTCATGTGTCAAACCTTAAGAAGTGTTTATCCGATGAATCTCTCGTGATTCCATTGAAAGAGATTCGACTAGATGATAACTTTGTCTTTACCGAGGAACCCATTGAAATCATGGATAGAGAAGTCAAACAACTAAAACAAAACCGTATCCCTATTGTCAAAGTTCGTTGGGACTCCAAGCGAGGACCGAAATATACCTGGGAGCGCGAGGATCAGATTCACTCCAAGTACCCACATCTCTTCACCTAAGACACCCTTGGCAACTATCTTAGACTATAATTCCAGGACAGAATTCCCTGTAAGAAGTAGGTAATGTAACCTCTCGTAAATTTCCCTTAAGATTAGTAAATGCATACGAATAAATAAAACGATGTTACAATAAATTAATGCCATTTTACGGGTAACAAATTTTTTTTTATGATATGGCTTGATATTGAACCACTACGATAACTGTGATTGACCATTTACCCAGGAACGATGCTTACACACAACCTAGATTGCCTATAATTATTGCGAACGATAAATATTTATATAACGCATTTATATTTAATAATACGTTTCGTCTAAATAACGTATACTATTTATATATTCCCCGAACCTACGAAACTTACCGAGAACGCTCACTAATATTTTTGAACTTCGACACGATAATCGAGACACACTATGTGGGCCCCCAACACCCTTTGGGCCACGGTTACACACTACACAACCAAACGGACTCCTTTTTATCCTTTTCTTTTTCTTTGGGCCGACACAACCAGCAGCCCAAGTTACAAGCCCAAACGCACCCTTTGTTATTTTTTGTTTTCTTTTCTTATTCCCTGCCGCGACCTCACCCAAAAACACCCTTAGTTCTTACGATTTTTATAAACAACACATGCATATTTTTGCTTGCCTCGTCTCACCTAGTACCAAAGAAACAGAAACAATACAAGTTACACTTATTCTTACTCGTTTACTACCCTAGAAAACGCCTAAGCAAACCACCAAACTCACCCTTGATAGATAACACAAAAACGTGGCATATTATTCCTTGTTGCCTCCCTTGCTCACCAATCACATCTAAACTAACAATAAACATAACATGAAATGTCAGGCATGATATCTCACAAGATCTAGCTTTGTAAACACTCGATTGGGCATTAGTTGTGGCGTTACTATTCGCCTCACATGCATCCTTCATTCTTGTGAGCTTATCTTGTCCATACACCCTAAAAAACAGCCTATATAAGATTTACATGCAAAGTTAAATCACCTCATACACTTATACGTACCAAAGCACTAAAAATACTAACGAGAGAGAGTAATGGAGGGACGAACGGATTGCTAGGAGAACCACATCTCAAAACGAACCTAGGAAGCAAGGATTGGAGCTATTTGAACCTTGGAGGAACGTGAAGTGAACCACGAGGGGTTGAACCATATACATGAACCATTTTCATCATTTAACTCCACCTTTGAGGTGAGGTGAGACCTCCAAATCTTTATTTCTTATATAGATATATACACGTATCACTTATTTTGCACGAAATGAGGAACTAAAACGTAACATGCTCATATTATATAACGAACTACATATTTACCAAGTCACAAACGAGCCTACATAAGTATTTCGAGCTTATACTTGTATATATATACTAAATATCATACGATTCTAAGTCATATAGCCCCCAAAATAGGAATTGGCAAATCACCTATTTAAATAAGTCATATAGCCCCCAAAATAGCAACCTATGATATTTAAATCCCCCATCCGTAATAATGATGTAAAGTATATAGCCCCCAAAATAGGAATTGGCAAATCACCTATTACACGAGGGAAAAATTATCTTCGTTTTTACGGTATTTGTTAACATTTTGCATGTCATGAGACTTAAAGCAATATATACTGCAATATCAATTTTTAAACTGATTGTATTTCCAATACAATCTTACTTGTGTATCAAAATGATTACTAAATTCAAACTCTATGATATCACTCAACATTTTTGTTGACTTTTAAACATGTATCTCAGGTATTTAGCAGGGGAAGCGAGCATGGAACGGGCGGAAAAACTTCAAAACTTATCTACTTTATCTAAATAATGGTGTAAAATAAAAGATGTTTGATTTAGTTTAAAACATCAAGACTTTTATTATAATACTCTGATTGTGACCTCTTGTATTTGAATTATTATTAATAAACTTATGTTTTAAAACGTCTCTTTCGAGCCGTTTTCTATCATTATGACTTCGATCCTCACCGTAACACCCTAATTACTCTTCCGCTGCCACATTTCAAATTAGGGGGTGTTACAGATTGGCATCAGAGACATAGTTATAGAGAACCAAATGTTTTCAAACATTGAACTATAACCACACTTTCAAATAAAGTAAATTTACACCATACTATTTTTCGCCCTCCGTGCCTGCTTACTACCATACTCAGTAAGTTAATCATTAAGTTTATGATACTTTAATCTTGGTATATTAGAATTTAACATTCTTTGCAATAATAAATTCTTATTCTGCACTATTTACGAATCATTACAGTATTATTTCAATATGAGTATATCAGAATCCGACTCTGAGATTTCCGTCGCATCGGTTACGTCACCTGTTTTTCGTTCTACCTTAGTACCTGACGCTGTTTCCCAAGAAACAGAACCATTCGAGCAAGACGAGGTTGTAACAACGCCTGAAAATCCCAATGTTTTGGTTTTACCAGCACATATACCATTACCACGTCATGAATTTGATTCATATGCACCCGACCACCTATTCAATCTTTTTAGCCAGACTTATCCATATATTTTTCACCATAGAGAACAAATTCCTGAGGAAGATATACCCGCATCCAGCCGACTTCGTATTTCCGATTCTACTCCTCCACTTTCACCATCATTACCATATCCTCCTGGTTTTACTCCCCCAGCTCATATCAATGAAACTGGCGAGAGTGCTAGGATGGAAATTTCCTCTACTCTTTCACCTTCTGTAGTAGTGACGCGTTTGGAGCATCACGAAGAAAAGATAGACTCACTTCTTCAGATGATGTTGATCGTTTTGTTATGAAAACTCAACTGATCAAGTTATTAATGTTATGTTGTTGGTTGTGTAACAAATCACAATTTCAGGTTAATTTCTATTTTCGGAAAATTTTACTATTCATGTTACTATTCATTTTTACTATTCATTTCTTTCTGAATTTTTCCCGAAAGTTGATTTTTATTTCATATTCTCGAGTGATAAATCATTTCCATGACAAATTAAATGTTTGACACTCGTCAGATCATTTTCGTGAAAGTTATTAAGGAATTACACAGAATAATACGTTTTAGGGTTAAACGGCATTCAGAAATTCTCCGCACAACGAAATTTGATCCCGTCAGGTGACCCCACATCAGAAAAATGTTTAACACATTCATGATTTATTTGAGAATAAATCATAACTGAGAAAAATCATGGCCCAAATAAACTTCGGCCGTGAAAAACTGGAATTTTCAGTTTTACGCGTTTTTACTCAGCCGTAACCCTAGCCTTTACCTGCACCGCATTTCTAAGATGATTTGAGCTTTCAACTTATTTAAATAAGTCAACATATTTTTCCCTCCTCCATTGACTAAAAATCATTCCTTGATTTTATAAATCATTCCTTGATTTTTAGGCTTCCGGTTTGATGTCTGAAAGACATTTAACACCAACCGACACCAGACTGAGCCCAGTCTTGACATTATAAATCATTTTAAATCATTTTTAGCATATTAGAAAAGTAACATTTTACTTTTCTCAGTTTTACGCAATATTCGTATATTTTACGTATTACGCGTTTATACCCGTGTTTCCAGCTTTTAGCAGGGTTTTACCACCCAAATGACACCTACCACTCATTTTATATTTTATTATGGGACTTTTGAACATTTCTAACAATACTTTAAAGTTTCATAATTTTACGACACCCGGTTTTACGTTTTGAGGCCTAATCATTTACGGTTGGCATTTCCCGGAGTCAAAATGCATCTTTTAACCAAAGATAATACCAAACCAATCCACCTCCCCTCCTTATCTGTTTTGAACCGCCACAAGGGGGGGGAGTCACACCCCTTGGTGGCTTGATCTTGTGGTTTGGTGCCTAAGATGCATACATGTGGATTTTTGGCTAAAATATCTCATGAAACTAACCTCCTCAAAGTCATATATATACCCCCTCTCCCCCCTTCCTTGGCCGGCCATCCCAACCCACCAAAACCACTCACACTTAGCTTATTTCTTCTAATTTGTTGCAAGGTTCAAGTGAAGTTCAAGTGTAGAAACCCTAGGTAGTTTATTTCTTACCAAAAATCTTCCAAACCCTAACATACTTGGTGTTTTCTCTTGAGTTTAAATCTACTCAATACACCTCAACCTTTATCATCTATCTTTCAAGAATACTAAGAGTAGAAAGGTTGCTTGAAGTGAAAAGGGTTGAAGCTTGTCAATCAAAGTCCATTTCCTTACTAGTTACTCCTTTCTTTCATTAGAAAGCCTAAAGTTGTAAGCCTAAACCTAACATGCTTCTTGTTTATTTATCATGTTCATTTCATTTATATGTTATTCTTGCTATATTATGTGTTGTAATTATGTCCATGATGAATCATGATGAGTAAAAGATGTTGTTGTAATGACTTATTGAAACAAATTACTAAAACAAGCAAACTAGTGAATATCTTGGTATAACCTGATCAAAATGGTAAAAATTTTATATTGGATTATTACATATTACAGTAGAGGACTTAACAAGAAAACCATAGCAATTTGAACCACCTAAAAAGAGTAAACGAGTCAAAAGTTATGGCGATTTGAAGTTACCAAAGATTTCCGGCAAATCTGCCTAAATGTTTCTGTGATTTCTGAGACAGAACCTAAAACACGCAAAAAGAGGCCTTTCTGGTCCGATTCATGAAAAAGTTAAAACACGAAAGTTGTCCGGAATCATGTTTTCATTCAGGAACAAAGAGGCTCAAGCCTTGAAAACGCCTTCTGAGTGAGATATTTCTCAGTTTTCTTAACAGCTATTTACATATTTTAAGTTACTAAGTTATTAACATACTTTCAAAGGAATAAAAGGTATTATGACCTATAACCAAGACACCCACCATGGCTAGAACCAAGGTAGTGTCTCATGACCATGGAACAAGGACCAAAGGTCATGGCTAGGCCATGACGAATGACCAAACCAACTTACCAAGGCGTAATCATGAAACAATGAAATTGGCGATATATGGAACAAGCAATTTGTATCTACTTCACCTAAAAGGAAACCATGAGATTTTACCAAGACAAATGGTCATACAAGACTTATAAAACTACCCCTAATAACAATCTTCATGTACTATAAACTTTCCTAAGTTTATACAAATATCGGACATGTAACTTTTTCGGATCAAAACTTATATCTATATACTTTATCAACTACTACAATAGTAGGGAGCTTCATGTGAGGAGTTCATTATGTAAGCCGTCGAGATGAGTTGTGGATTTACGAGTTAAAGTGTCCTGGCTCCTCGAACGCTTACTAACATGACTTCTGAAATATGTTAGCCCGAACGGTAGTAAACGATATACCAAAACATACATGTTCATAAATCTTTCTTTCAAAGACTTACAAATATACATCATACATCATCATGGACTAAATGCAAAACATATATATAGGCACTCCGTTATATTCTTTACACAAATCCTAAGTCGCAACATTCTATTCTAGGTTGCTCGTAGAAACCTACACGATCCGATCATCACCATCATTATTTGCTATCATACTTGAGGTGAGTTCATAGCCCCGCTTACATTACTTTAATGTTTTACAAACCCTTGGGGGAAATACATGCTACTTTTAAACCGAACACAATGCTTTGAAACTGTATGCTGCCTGATTGTTTTATTATTACTAAGTACCTACCTTGCCAATCCTAGGCCCCATCATGAACCATTTAATCACTAGTATTAGTGAGCGCGAGTATTGTGAATAGGCCTATTGGGATTGACGAATCCCATTTGTTTGAGCAGTTAGTTCAAATGAATGCACTATATTTGAAAACATTAAGTATGACGGCAAAGTACTTACCGGGGCAACATAACAGCCGATTGATATTGGTACACGTTAACGTATTGGTTGCATGAGCTTAGTACATAATAATAACTGTTTTGTTTTCTAACATGAGTATGAGTCTAATTAACTCATTACTACCAACATATTGTGTTCAACCTTAAACAAACTCTATGAATTTCACTCAACCTTTGTGTTGACCTCTTAAGCATGTATTTCAGGTCCATGATAATCAAGAATGGAGCGGGAAGGGCACGTACCGAAGGAAGAAGGCTATAAACTATTATGTCATTCAATAAAAACATCATAGACTTTATATTGATGTGTTTTGAAACAATGGATCATTTTGGGACCTTACTATGTAAACTTTGATACATTTGAATAATATGAATGACAACTCTTTTTATTACGATTCATTTAGAAATCGTTTTCTATTATTATGACTGTTGTGCCGTCGAGTAACACCCAAGTTGAATTCCGCTGCATCATGAATTGGGGGTGTTACAGATTGGTACCAGAGCCATGGTTATAGAGAAACGGGTCTAAGTGAGACCTAAACTATAACTACAATAACAAGCAAAAACATTTTTATAGCCTTCCGCTCTTCGTGCCTTCCGTCCTCCAGAAGATTATGGACTTATTACACATGTTATCCTACATGAACATATTTGTATATTGTTATATGCACATTGACATAGTTTGAGCATTTTTCCATAAGCATTTGATTTATCTTAACATCGAAATACTAATTGTAGACATCATGTCCGCACCTCCATCTCCCGATCATCTTCATGCTATGCCCGAGTATTTACCTATCCTTCCCGGACCCGATGATCCTTACTTTGAACAAATTGACTATGACGATGAGGAAATACCTTATGAGGATCTAGAAAATGAAATAGATTCGGACGAAGATCCTGAAATGGATTTGGACATAAATATCGATGAGTACGAAGAGGATCCTGAAATGGATGTTGACATCGAAGGCATCGAGGAGGAAGCGGAGGAACTATTAGTGGTGCCACATTTATCACCATTGACATCTCCACCTCCGGTTTCACCAATTTCATCCGAATCTAACCGTACCACTCCAGCTCAAATTCCGAAATCTACTTACCAAACCGGCGGAACATCTACATCTCCACATATGTTCGCGAACTCAGCTCAATACGAAATCTACTCTTTGAAACAAGCTCTCAACCTAACCCAACTCAAGGTTAAATGTATGGCAAGACAAATGCACGAATGTATGTCCAAGGTAAATTCTGCTAGAATGGATGCCATGAATGCTCGAGACGACCTATATTGGTTTAAGCTTGACATGAGCTACGTTAAGAGTGACTCGGATCATGTTGGGGAAGTAGTCTTAAATCCTTTGACTGGCTTGGATGATGTCAAGGATAGACTCACTTTGGTTGAGAGGGCCCAAGAACAGGACGCGGTTCAAATTCACAAACTACTTCACCGCCTAAATACCGCCGAAATCAGGTTAGATGTGGCAAACTTTGACAGGTATCAACTTAGGAATGATTTGTGTGGGATGCAAACTCAAATGAGTTCCCTACAACAAAGGATATACCGAAAGGAGGTCAAAGAATACCGTCCAAACGAAAGCGTAGATGTGTTAGCAACACGCAGAAATAATAATCCAACCGGACCACAACAACCTCCCAACCAACGTTAGACTAGTGTTATAGTACTAGTTAGCTTTTGTATAACGTTGTAATTACTAACTGAAAGTATCAGTTAGTAAGTTTTGAATGAACTTGTAATAAGTTCGATTTTGTAATCAACGTTATATAAATATAACTTTGTTTTATATACTACCATGTGTTGCTTTTAAGTTTCAAACATTATCATCCTATCATTCTTATCAAACATTGTGCTCATCTCACAACTCTCTAATTACAATGTATCTTTTGAACAATAGAACCATGGCGCCCAAGAAAAAGACCCCACCAACGATGACACAAGCCGCCATCCGCAAACTGGTGAAGGATAGTGTCAATGCAGCACTTATCGCTGAACGAGCAGCCGTAGCTGCAGCAGCTGCAGCAGCTGCCGATGCCACCACAGCTGCTGGTGCTGCTGATGCTGCAGCAGCTGCTGATGCTGCAGCCGCTGCTGATGCTGCAGCAGCCGCAGAAGCCGCCACTGCTGCGGAAGCTGCAATAGCTGCAGAGACTGCCAGACTTGCCAGTCTTAACCTTGGAGGACCTACCCCTCCAGTGACCAATGTTACTACAGTACCAAAGGGTTGCTCGTTCATTTCCTACCTGAAATGTGAACCCCTCAAATTCAAGGGTACTGAAGGGGCTGTAGGTTTGACCCGTTGGTTCAAAAAGGCGGAGTCGGTGTTCATTGTTAGTAAATGTACTGAGGTTGACAAAGTTCAGTATGCCACAAGTACTTTGTTGAATGAGGCGTTGTCCTGGTGGAACTCAATTGCTCAACCCATGGGCATTGAGAATGCCTACAAAATTACTTGGGCTAATTTGAAACAAATGATGATTAAGGAATACTGTCCACGCAGTGAGATTCAAAAGTTGGAAGTTGAGTTCTGGGATCATACGGTTAAGGGAAATGATATCATGACCTACAACCGTAGATTCCAGGAACTGAGGATACTTTGTCCATCAATGGTTTCTCCAAAGGAAAAGATGTTGGAAAGGTATATTTGGGGACTTCCCTCAAGCATACAGGGGAATGTGACTTCGGCAAATCCCAAAGAACTTGATGAGGCTATGCGGATGTCCCGTAGTCTCATGGATCAAGTGGTACGTATGTCGGAAACCCGCAGGCAAAACAACCTCAACATCAACAACAACAACAGCAATGCCAACAATCCCAACAACTCCAACTACCGTAACAACAACAACAACAAGAACAACAACAATAAACGACCATATGATGGTAACCGTGGGAACAACAACAATAACAACAACAACAACCAAACCCGAAACAACAACCACCACAATCAGCAGAACAGGAGACAAGAAGCCGCGACGGCTTATGTTGCTGCACCTGCTGGTGGTAGGTACGTGGGTAATCAACCACAATGTACCAGGTGTAACTACCATCACGAAGGTCCTTGCCCGGCCAAATGCCACAAGTGCCAAAAGCCCGGACATCTTGCCAAGGATTGTAGGGGCAAGGGTATAGCTACTGGGGCTAACTCACAGCCCATAGTTACATGTTTCGGGTGTGGTGAAAGGGGACACTATAAGAACAACTGTCCTCAAAACCAAGGACCCCAAGGCGGAGGTGCTCGTGCTAGGGCCTATGTCATAGGAAAGGAAGAACCACACCAGGACCCGAACGTGGTTACCGGTACGTTCCTACTCAATAATATTCCTGTTAAAGTATTATTCGATTCTGGTGCTGATATGAGCTTTATATCTACTAGAATTGCGCCTTTACTTGATATTCCATCAATTACTTTAACCACTAGTTATAATGTTGAGCTAGCTACCGGTGACTTAGTAAATACCAATACCGTAATCCCAAACTGTACCCTTAATCTCTTAGATCACCCCTTTAACATCAATCTTATGCCAATCGAACTCGGAAGTTTCGATGTTGTTATTGGCATGGATTGGTTGTCTAAACATCAAGCTAACATTATTTGTGGTGAAAGAGTTGTGCACATTCCATGTGACAATGAAACTTTGATCATTCGTGGTGATCAAAGTGGAACCCGAATAAACATCATCTCATGTATCAAAACCATGAAGTACATTGAGAAAGGATGTTATGCTTTCTTAGCCCACGTAACAGAAAAGAAAACCGATGAAAAACGTCTCGAAGATGTTCCTATTGCCCGTGAGTTTCCTGAAGTCTTTCCAGAAGACTTACCCGGACTACCACCACATCGACAAATAGAGTTCAGAATTGATTTAATACCAGGAGCGGCGCCAGTTGCCCGCGCACCATACCGGCTAGCACCTTCAGAGATGCAAGAACTATCAAATCAATTACAAGAACTTGCGGACAAGGGATTTATTCGACCCAGTTCCTCACCTTGGGGAGCTCCAGTTTTATTCGTGAAAAAGAAAGACGGGTCATTACGCATGTGTATTGACTATCGTGAACTAAACAAATTAACCATAAAGAACCGATACCCACTACCAAGAATTGATGATTTATTCGATCAATTGCAAGGCTCAACCTATTACTCAAAAATCGACCTACGTTCAGGTTACCACCAAGTTAGAGTTCGTGATGAAGACATTCCAAAAACGGCCTTTAGGACACGATATGGTCACCATGAATTCCAAGTGATGCCATTTGGGTTAACAAATGCACCGGCAGTATTCATGGATCTCATGAATCGTGTGTGTAAGCCATATTTGGACAAATTTGTGATCGTATTCATAGACGACATTCTCATTTATTCCAAAAACGAAGAGGAACACAAAGAACACCTTAGAACAATTTTAGCACTACTCAAGGAAGAGAAATTGTATGCAAAGTTTTCCAAATGCGAATTTTGGATTCAATCCGTACAATTCCTTGGGCATGTGATTGACAAGACCGGTTTACATGTCGATCCCGCTAAAATTGAAGCTATCAAAAATTGGCCAACACCTACCACACCTACAGAAATTCGTCAATTTCTGGGTTTAGCCGGGTATTACCGAAGGTTTATTGAAGGATTTTCTTCAATAGCAAAATCTTTGACCAAACTAACTCAGAAAAACAAGAAATACGTGTGGGATGAAGACGAAGAAAATGCTTTCCAAACCCTTAAACAAAAACTTTGTAGTGCTCCTATCCTAGCATTGCCAGATGGGATCGAAGATTTTGTAGTCTATTGTGATGCATCGTACCAAGGTTTAGGTGCCGTGTTGATGCAACGTGATAAGGTCATGGCTTATGCTTCGCGACAACTCAAGGTTCATGAAGAAAATTACACCACTCATGACTTAGAGTTAGGAGCTGTGGTCTTTGCACTAAAAATCTGGAGACACTATCTATACGGTACTAGATGTACTGTGTACACCGATCATAAAAGCCTACAACACATTTTGAACCAAAAAGAACTAAACATGCGACAACGTCGTTGGTTGGAATTACTAAGTGATTATGACTGCGACATTCGTTATCACCCAGGGAAAGCAAACGTAGTAGCCGACGCCCTAAGCCGAAAGGAACGAGTTAAACCACTACGAGTCCGAGCCTTAGTTTTAACCATAAATTCAAACTTTCCTACTCAAATCCTTCACGCTCAAGCTGAGGCGGTGAAACAAGAAGACATCCAAAAGGAAAGGTTGGATGGCATGATGCAAAAGAAATTCGAAACCCGTTCAGATGGAACTCTATGCTTCCAAGGTCGAAGTTGGTTACCACTTTATGGTGGCTTACGAGACTTGATCATGCATGAATCACACAAATCTAAATACTCCATACATCCAGGATCTGATAAAATGTATCATGATCTTAAGTTACTTTATTGGTGGCCGAACATGAAAGCCGACATTGCAACATATGTTAGCAAGTGTCTTACCTGCTCCAAAGTAAAAGCCGAACACCAAAAACCATCCGGTCCATTGCAACAACCAGAAATTCCTACCTGGAAATGGGAAAGAATTACTATGGACTTCATTACCAAACTCCCAAGGACATCAAGCGGTTATGACTCCATCTGGGTCATAGTTGATCGTCTCACAAAATCAGCACACTTTATACCAATCAAAGAGACTTACAAAATGGAACAACTAACCCGACTGTACGTCAAAGAAATAGTCTCAAGACATGGTGCACCGATATCCATCATATCCGACAGAGATGGTAGATTTACTTCCAATTTCTGGCAGTCACTCCAAGACGCCTTTGGAACAAATCTAGACATGAGTACAGCATATCACCCTCAGACCGATGGTCAGAGTGAACGAACCATCCAAACTCTTGAAGACATGCTTCGAGCATGTATAATAGATTTTGGAAAAGGATGGGATACTCATTTACCATTAGTCGAATTTTCCTACAACAACAGCTATCATACAAGTATTAAAGCAGCCCCATTTGAAGCACTTTACGGTCGAAAGTGTCGTTCACCTGCTTGTTGGGCTGAAGTGGGAGAAGTTCAACTCACTGGACCAGAACTCATCCGTGAAACAACGGATAAAATTGTACAAATCAAAAATCGGTTACAAGCCGCAAGAGATCGACAGAAAAGTTATGCCGACACACGACGCAGACCCCTAGAATTCCAAGTCGGAGATAGGGTTATGCTAAAGGTATCGCCTTGGAAAGGCTTGATACGATTCGGTAAACGAGGAAAACTAAACCCAAGATACATCGGACCATTCAAAATCCTAGCCAGGGTTGGTCCTGTGGCGTACAGACTTGAGCTTCCATCAGAACTCGGTAGTGTACACCCCACTTTCCATGTATCTAACCTAAAGAAATGCTTATCGGATGAATCACTTGTGATTCCACTCGATGAAATACAACTCAATGACGATCTTCAATTTGTTGAGGAACCCGTAGAAATCATGGACCGAGAGGTCAAACAACTCAAACAAAGCCGTATACCAATTGTTAAAGTTCGTTGGAACTCACGACGTGGTCCTGAATACACATGGGAACGAGAGGACCAGATACGTAAGAAATACCCACATCTTTTTACCAACGAAGCTTCTACCTCCAACGTAAATTGATCTCCGGGACGGAGCTCTCATATGGGGTGGAGACTGTAACAAATCACAATTTCAGGTTAATTTCTATTTTCGGAAAATTTTACTATTCATGTTACTATTCATTTTTACTATTCATTTCTTTCTGAATTTTTCCCGAAAGTTGATTTTTATTTCATATTCTCGAGTGATAAATCATTTCCATGACAAATTAAATGTTTGACACTCGTCAGATCATTTTCGTGAAAGTTATTAAGGAATTACACAGAATAATACGTTTTAGGGTTAAACGGCATTCAGAAATTCTCCGCACAACGAAATTTGATCCCGTCAGGTGACCCCACATCAGAAAAATGTTTAACACATTCATGATTTATTTGAGAATAAATCATAACTGAGAAAAATCATGGCCCAAATAAACTTCGGCCGTGAAAAACTGGAATTTTCAGTTTTACGCGTTTTTACTCAGCCGTAACCCTAGCCTTTACCTGCACCGCATTTCTAAGATGATTTGAGCTTTCAACTTATTTAAATAAGTCAACATATTTTTCCCTCCTCCATTGACTAAAAATCATTCCTTGATTTTATAAATCATTCCTTGATTTTTAGGCTTCCGGTTTGATGTCTGAAAGACATTTAACACCAACCGACACCAGACTGAGCCCAGTCTTGACATTATAAATCATTTTAAATCATTTTTAGCATATTAGAAAAGTAACATTTTACTTTTCTCAGTTTTACGCAATATTCGTATATTTTACGTATTACGCGTTTATACCCGTGTTTCCAGCTTTTAGCAGGGTTTTACCACCCAAATGACACCTACCACTCATTTTATATTTTATTATGGGACTTTTGAACATTTCTAACAATACTTTAAAGTTTCATAATTTTACGACACCCGGTTTTACGTTTTGAGGCCTAATCATTTACGGTTGGCATTTCCCGGAGTCAAAATGCATCTTTTAACCAAAGATAATACCAAACCAATCCACCTCCCCTCCTTATCTGTTTTGAACCGCCACAAGGGGGGGGAGTCACACCCCTTGGTGGCTTGATCTTGTGGTTTGGTGCCTAAGATGCATACATGTGGATTTTTGGCTAAAATATCTCATGAAACTAACCTCCTCAAAGTCATATATATACCCCCTCTCCCCCCTTCCTTGGCCGGCCATCCCAACCCACCAAAACCACTCACACTTAGCTTATTTCTTCTAATTTGTTGCAAGGTTCAAGTGAAGTTCAAGTGTAGAAACCCTAGGTAGTTTATTTCTTACCAAAAATCTTCCAAACCCTAACATACTTGGTGTTTTCTCTTGAGTTTAAATCTACTCAATACACCTCAACCTTTATCATCTATCTTTCAAGAATACTAAGAGTAGAAAGGTTGCTTGAAGTGAAAAGGGTTGAAGCTTGTCAATCAAAGTCCATTTCCTTACTAGTTACTCCTTTCTTTCATTAGAAAGCCTAAAGTTGTAAGCCTAAACCTAACATGCTTCTTGTTTATTTATCATGTTCATTTCATTTATATGTTATTCTTGCTATATTATGTGTTGTAATTATGTCCATGATGAATCATGATGAGTAAAAGATGTTGTTGTAATGACTTATTGAAACAAATTACTAAAACAAGCAAACTAGTGAATATCTTGGTATAACCTGATCAAAATGGTAAAAATTTTATATTGGATTATTACATATTACAGTAGAGGACTTAACAAGAAAACCATAGCAATTTGAACCACCTAAAAAGAGTAAACGAGTCAAAAGTTATGGCGATTTGAAGTTACCAAAGATTTCCGGCAAATCTGCCTAAATGTTTCTGTGATTTCTGAGACAGAACCTAAAACACGCAAAAAGAGGCCTTTCTGGTCCGATTCATGAAAAAGTTAAAACACGAAAGTTGTCCGGAATCATGTTTTCATTCAGGAACAAAGAGGCTCAAGCCTTGAAAACGCCTTCTGAGTGAGATATTTCTCAGTTTTCTTAACAGCTATTTACATATTTTAAGTTACTAAGTTATTAACATACTTTCAAAGGAATAAAAGGTATTATGACCTATAACCAAGACACCCACCATGGCTAGAACCAAGGTAGTGTCTCATGACCATGGAACAAGGACCAAAGGTCATGGCTAGGCCATGACGAATGACCAAACCAACTTACCAAGGCGTAATCATGAAACAATGAAATTGGCGATATATGGAACAAGCAATTTGTATCTACTTCACCTAAAAGGAAACCATGAGATTTTACCAAGACAAATGGTCATACAAGACTTATAAAACTACCCCTAATAACAATCTTCATGTACTATAAACTTTCCTAAGTTTATACAAATATCGGACATGTAACTTTTTCGGATCAAAACTTATATCTATATACTTTATCAACTACTACAATAGTAGGGAGCTTCATGTGAGGAGTTCATTATGTAAGCCGTCGAGATGAGTTGTGGATTTACGAGTTAAAGTGTCCTGGCTCCTCGAACGCTTACTAACATGACTTCTGAAATATGTTAGCCCGAACGGTAGTAAACGATATACCAAAACATACATGTTCATAAATCTTTCTTTCAAAGACTTACAAATATACATCATACATCATCATGGACTAAATGCAAAACATATATATAGGCACTCCGTTATATTCTTTACACAAATCCTAAGTCGCAACATTCTATTCTAGGTTGCTCGTAGAAACCTACACGATCCGATCATCACCATCATTATTTGCTATCATACTTGAGGTGAGTTCATAGCCCCGCTTACATTACTTTAATGTTTTACAAACCCTTGGGGGAAATACATGCTACTTTTAAACCGAACACAATGCTTTGAAACTGTATGCTGCCTGATTGTTTTATTATTACTAAGTACCTACCTTGCCAATCCTAGGCCCCATCATGAACCATTTAATCACTAGTATTAGTGAGCGCGAGTATTGTGAATAGGCCTATTGGGATTGACGAATCCCATTTGTTTGAGCAGTTAGTTCAAATGAATGCACTATATTTGAAAACATTAAGTATGACGGCAAAGTACTTACCGGGGCAACATAACAGCCGATTGATATTGGTACACGTTAACGTATTGGTTGCATGAGCTTAGTACATAATAATAACTGTTTTGTTTTCTAACATGAGTATGAGTCTAATTAACTCATTACTACCAACATATTGTGTTCAACCTTAAACAAACTCTATGAATTTCACTCAACCTTTGTGTTGACCTCTTAAGCATGTATTTCAGGTCCATGATAATCAAGAATGGAGCGGGAAGGGCACGTACCGAAGGAAGAAGGCTATAAACTATTATGTCATTCAATAAAAACATCATAGACTTTATATTGATGTGTTTTGAAACAATGGATCATTTTGGGACCTTACTATGTAAACTTTGATACATTTGAATAATATGAATGACAACTCTTTTTATTACGATTCATTTAGAAATCGTTTTCTATTATTATGACTGTTGTGCCGTCGAGTAACACCCAAGTTGAATTCCGCTGCATCATGAATTGGGGGTGTTACAGGTTGTGATATTACTATATACAAATGTTAATTTATGCTTATGGTTGTTCATGTGTATTAATAATGCATCTAACATATCGGAATAATTATGACTGTTGTATCAAAATAAAAACTACATATGGTGCCCAATTATTGTAGAACTCATAAATATTCATTTCCCTACTTCACAAGATCCTTTAAACAAAAATTTTGTTTAAAATTCTAAAGCTATATTTTTGTATTATTAATAGAAAAATGGAGCATGTAAGTAGCGAAAATTCCAACCCGGAAGTGATCATGACACCCACTGAGGTTCAAAGGATGATTGCTGAAGGTATATCGGCAGCTCGTGAAGCTGATCGTTTAAATAACATCGATGGAGCAAACCCTGAAGCTAATACATCTACTCCTCGTAATTGTACTTACAAGGACTTTATGACTTGCAAGCCAACTAATTTCAAAGGAATTGAAGGAGTTACTGAAATGGCCCATTGGTTTGAGCATACTGAGACAGTCTTCAAGAGGAGTGGTTGTTCTGAAGATAGCAAAGTTACCTTTGCTACAGGAACTCTTCAAGGAGAAGCACTATCGTGGTGGAATACTACTGCGAATGCTATGGGTCAGGATGAAGCTTTCAAACTTTCCTGGAATGAGTTGAAGAGTAAGATGCTTAAGAAGTATTGTCCCAGGATAGAGATCAGAAAACTAGAGGATGAATTTCATCAGCTAGTAGTAAGGTACAATGATCTGAAGACATACGACAGAAAGTTTATGGAGTTGTCGGTATTATGCCCAACAATAGTACCCGATGTTGAACAAGCATTGGAGAAATATGTGGAAGGACTGCCACCATCTATTGAAGGGGATGTTACCACATCGAATCCACAGACAGTAGAAGAAGCTATGGGACTTGCACAGAGATTGTTGACCCGGGTTATCAAAAGTGTCACAACCCGCTATTTCCCAGGTCAATACTAATTTCTAAACTCGAATTTAAATTCTTGACTTTTAATTTGAAACATTTTACGTGAGCCATTTTACTTGAATCGACGCGAATTTCTAATTAAATTCTAAGTACTCTAGGACTTAGGCTAATTCTAGTCCACAATGCTCCGGTACCTTGCTCCTTCTCCAATTCACAATTTTATACAACAACACCAATTCCTATTCTCTAAATACTTACGGTTTTTAAATTCAACAATCGTTAATTTTTATTCAAAAAAATGTAACACTCGACATACCCGACTTTCTCAACAATTATTTTTAGGGTATTTTTATACTTCCAAAACTATTACAAAAGTCCTAAAAATATTTTCCGATGTCCAAGATAAATTCTTTATATCTTACTTTTAATTACGTATAACTTCCGTTAACTACCAAACTAATACCCAATACATATTTTTACTACCCAATACATTTAATATATACATTTTATAAAAATTACATTCATTTTTCTTCCAATTTTCCCTATGGCCGCCCCCCCCCCCCCCCTTGTTCCATAATTACTTACCACATTTTTCTACTTGTATTAATAACCATGAAACATGCTAATAAATTTTGTGTGCTTGAATAGTGATGTGCTCCCCCTCCTTTTCCCTAAAACTCGGCCAAATCCAAGGACTTTGTCCTTGGATATTTTTGACCATCTTGACCCATTTGACTATATATACACATGAGTTTAGTTACTCATTTATACCTACAAAGAAAAATATAATCACCTCCCACCTATATACTCCATTCGACACATCCAAGGAGCAAGGGAAGAAGGAGGCTTGTTGGGTACTTCCAAGGATACTAAGGGTAGTTTAACAAGGGTTTGGATAACTAATCTTGGGGTTACACAAGTGTTTTACAACTTCCATCTCACTAATCACTTGTAAGTAGTCTCACACTACTAATACTTCATGATTATTCATGATTTTTATGCTTGTCTAGTATATATACTTGGTTATCACATAGTACATGTTGAAAAATCTTTACATCCACCTTGACCTTTTAGCAAGAAATGATGTTTTGAACAAGTTTTAATTATAAGAAAATTTGTTAGTAAAAATCTCTACAAGAAGTTGAAGATGAAAACATTATATATATATATATATATATATATATATATATATATATATATATATATATATATATATATATATATATATATATATATGTTAGTAAACTAGTAGTTTTAAACATCCTTGATGATCTTTTACTTGGACTCTTGAATATTGCTAAGTTTAGGTTTAGATCATTATTTTCTAGTTGAGATGATGATGGATAAACTAGTATTATTTTTGGAGTTATTGTTAAATAAGTAGGATGACAAAAAGGTTTGTAAAAAATAGTTTGACACTTTTGATGTCAAATCTGTCCCATTCGACCTCCTATAGATAAATCAGCACCTTGGTGGCCACATTAGGCTAGAAATATAAAAAATAGACTTAATAATGAAAACATAGCCGCTTGAACGGGTTAAAACGGATTTATAACGAAAAAGATATGCTATTTCCAAGATTGACGACTAAAACTATATTTTCTGAAAAAAAAATGGATTCTGTCCCGATTTTTGAGCTAGGAAAACTGGGATTAAATGATATCTAGACTAGCCGAGACCTTGAAAAACCTAAAGTATACTTGAATACCTTCGCGGGAATATATAGAACTTGAAAAACGGAACTACGACGCAAAAGTTATGGCCTAGGAAAGTTGCGACGAAACATATACATTTTGACAGCTTTTTTTTTTTATTCTACTCTCAAAAGCTGATGGAAATATTAACATGGACTTTCGGACATTTTAGAGTATTATTTGGCTAATATGACGTAAATAAAAATGGTAGGACATTGTGTATACTATTTAGGTGCGTTAGAGTTTTTCAAAATATATATTTTCAAGACGACTAATATTGGGTCGTGAGATTTATAAGCTACGTTTTCTAAAATGGTGGATGACTTAAATACGAGATCACTTTGATTACCTACATTTTTGATGATAAAAATTTCAACAACATGTACAAGTGATAATATAGTGTATGACTTGCATGCTTGACCTTGTTTTGAACCTAAGACATATGTATTATCTAGGTTGCGCTTAGAGTACCCGGACCTTATTTCTCACTACTACTTTGTCTATCTAATATTGCTTTTGCTAAGGTGAGTCATAGCCCCACTTTTACTCTTTATTACCTGATTTCAAATACTTGGGGTGGAAATACACTGCTTTACTTTATTGCGGACATAAGTATAAAACTGTTACATTGCCTGAGTTACCGATTACTGCCGCTAAAGTCCCCTTTATCATGAACCGTTAATTACATGCGTGTAAGCGCGAATGCTATGAATAGATCTATTTGGGTTGACACCCCGTCCGAGTTGGTTGCGCCAACCTGTTAAACGGACGTATATCATTCGGATTACTTCCGAGTGTCTGGCAAACACTTACTTAGGGGCATTATTATGCTTGATTGCATACGATTACGTCGAGCTTCGGGGTCATGAGCTCATGGCATTGTATTTTATTTTTGGGTTAACATTGTATTTGTTATAATGGTTATCTCCACTGAAAATCTTGTGTTCCGCTAAATACTTGTTTACTTAAACCTATGAACTCACCAACAATTATGTTGACGTTTTAGCGTGTATTTTCAGGTAACTAGATGCAGTTTGCATAAGTATGTATGGACCACGCTAGAGTCATGTTATGGATGCACATCATGATGAAGATGTCTTTACTTTAGTTAGCGTTTGATTTTGTGTTTTGAACGTGAACTCTGATATTTTGTAAAACCTTATGTTAAATCAAACGTTTGTTTTAAAATGACTCACTTAGAGGTCATTCTTTATTTCCTTGTACTTTGATTGCCATGAAAGTTGCGCCCTCGGGTTCCATTCCGCTGCGACCCAAATCTGGGGGTGTGACAGATTGGTATCAGAGCCAAGGTTATAGAGAACTAGGATGCATCATTGACCCTAGACTATAACCACTAGGTCACGACACTTCACTACATCATGATGTGCGTAGGCGATTACTATACATGCTTTCATTTACTCATTTTATACAAATTACTTATACTTATACTTATACTATACTTATACTAATACGTATGTATTTTTTTTATTGACCTGGTCACAGCGACATGTCCTCATCCACTAATCCCATTATCATTCCCTCAGACTCGGACATAGAGGACACCTCATCGTCCCCTACCGTTCCAGTATCACCTGCTATTCCATCCCTCACACCCTCTGGCGACGTCTCCGCAGAGACTGAGCCATTTGAGGATGATGAGACTGCACCTACTCCACAGATATCACCATCAGTACCAGTTACCTCTACCCTCCCATCACCACCGATTACACCATTTCATTACCATTACCTTCCTCTACTACCCCTCAGACTACAGCAGTTCCATCACCATCTCCTGTCTACGGACCACTGACATATGACCAGTACCTAGAGACTCAGCAGTGGCTATCACCTGATGATGTTACACCATTACCTGCTTCATCCTTTCGACCACCTCCATATATGTTACCCTCTTATGTTACACCACCAGTCTTCACCTACCGTCAGACTACTACTATTCCACTACCACCATCATCCGGAGCTATTCCAGACACTGTTCTACCGCCTCGTAAGAGGTCTTTCACCATACTACCCTCACCATCTGACCCTTACATCTAGGCTGCTGCCGAGGCATCTGATCGACCCACGCATGTGGTCATTCATTCCAGATACTCTTAGTGACTGGAGGTACGAGGAGGGTACACCTAGTACCTATGAGTTAGGTGAGAGCTCATCTATGGCTGGTGCCCGAGTCCTTCCGGTCACTCGAGAGCCTATTCATCATACTATCCCTCTATTGATTGCTAGGTTGGTTCGTCATGAGGACCGACTTGACCGAGTCTGTGATCGTCTCCATGATTTCCCTTTGGGTCGTATCTACGACTTAGAGGGGGATGTTGCACTCTTGTTGGATGGTCGAGGTGACATCCAACAGACTGTCACTGGATTAGGGACTACTCTGGACCAGACTCTTGAGCAGGTTGCAGATTTACAGAGTCAGCTCGCAAAGCATCAGGAGGATCAGTATTCCTCAGCTGCAGATGCCCATGATGAGCGAGAGGCACTTAGAGACCGACTAGAGATTGCTTGTAACACCCCCAATTCATGGTTGCAGCGGAATTCGAACTGGGTGTTACTTGACGGCACAATAGTCACAATAATAGAAAACGAACTCCAATTGAGTCATTTTAAAAGATTTATCATTCAAATTGTATAAATATAAGAGATTACAAAATAAGGTCCCAGATGGTTCCATGTTTACAAATTACATTAATTAAGTTTTGAATGATAATAAAATTTATAGCCCTCTTGAGTATCTGTGTCCTTCCGTGCCATCCTTGATCGTCATGAACCTGAAATACATGCTTGAGAGGTCAACACAAAGGTTGAGTGGAATTCGTAGAGTTTGTTAAATCGTTTGAACACAATATGTCGTAGTGTGAGCTATAGACTCACACTCATAGTTAGAAAACAAAATCGTTATTTATTTCACTAAGCTCATGCAACCAAAATATTAACATCGAACCAACAAAATTGGCATTATAGAAGCCCTATCAAGGTACTTTTGCCATTATACCGCTAAATCTCAAATATAGTGCATTTGTGTGAACTCATCATTGTTCAACACAAATGGGATCCGTCAATCCCAATAGATCTATTCACAATATTCGCGCTCACTAAAGGTAGTGACTAATGGTTCATGATATAGGGACTTCGAACATGGCAATCGTTACTTAGTGACAATAAAACATAGTCGTGAAGCATACAGTAGAAAGCATTGTGTTCGAGTAGAAAAATAATAGCATGTATTTCCCCCATGGGTTTGTAAAATAGTTAAACAATAGAAAGTGGGGCTACGAACTCACCTTAAGTTATGTAGTGAGTAATGAATGTGATGGTCGAATCGTGAAGGTTTCTAAGAGCAACCTAAAATAGAATGTTGTGACTTAGGTTCGGAGTAAAGAATATGAAGTAGTGCCTATATATATATCTTGCATTTAGTCCATGATGTGGTATGATGTATAGTATAAGTCTTTGAAAGAAAGATTCATGAAACATGTATGTTTTGGTATATCGTTTACTACCGTTCGGGCCGACATAATTCAGAAGTCATGTTAGTAAGCGTTCGAGGAGCCAGGACACTTTAATTCGTAAATCCATAACTCATCTCGACGGCTTACATAATGAACCCCTCACATGAGGCTCCCTACTATTGTAGTAGTTGATAAAATATATAGATATAAGTTTTGATCCGAAAAGTTACCTGTCCGATATTTGAATAAACTTAGGAAAGTTTATTATTACATGAAGATTGTTATTAGGGGTAGTTTCATAAGTCTTGTATGACCATTTTCTCTTGGTAATATCTCATGGTTCCTTTTTAAATGAAGTAGATCCAAATTGCTTGTTCAAGTTATCGCCTAATTCATTGTTTCATGTTTACGCCTATGTAAGTTGGTATGGTCATTTCGTCATGGCCTAGCCATGACCTTTGGTCCTTGTTCCAAGGTCATGAGACACAACCTTGGCTCTAGCCATGGTTGTGGTCTTGATTATAGGTCATAAGACCTCTTGTTCCATTTAAAGTATAACCATAATATATTGACTTATATATATGTAAATAGCTGTTAAGAAACTGAGAAATATCTCACTCAGAAAGCGTTTTCAAGGCTCAAGCTTCTTACTACCTGAATGAAAACGTGATTCCGGACAACTTTCGTGTTTTAACTTTTTCATGAAACGGACCAGAAATGCCTCTTTTTGCGTGTTTAATGTTTCTGTAACAGAAGGTATTTGGCAGCTTTGCCGCAAAGTTTTGGTAACTTCAAATCGTCATAACTTTTGACTCGTATACTCGTTTTAGGTGGTTCAAGTTGCTACGGTTTCTTTGTTAGGTCCTCTACTATAATATGTAATAATCCAATATCATATTTTTACCATTTTAATCAGGTCCTTCCAAGAAAATCACTAGTTTACTTGTTTTAATAACTTGTTTTAACAATCAATAACAACAACTTGTTTTACTCATTTTTATACATCATGGACATGAATTCAAAACATAATATAGCACAAATAATATGTAAATAACATGAATATGATTATTTAACAAGAAACAAGCTAGGGTTTGGCTTACAACTTTTGGCTGTCAAAGATGAAAGGAAGTTAACATGTAAGGATAGGACTTTGATAGACTTGCTTCAATCCACTTCACTTCATGCAATCTTTCTACTCTTGTAATCTTGAAAGATGGATGATGAAGGTTGAGGTGACTTGAGTGGATTTAAACTCAAGAGAAATCACCAAGTATATGAGGTTATGGAAGTGTTTTGATTATCTAAAAGAAACTAGGGTTTCAACCTTGAACTTGCACTTGAATCTTGCATGAAACTTGGAAGAGAATGAGCTAAGGATGAGAGAATGGTGTGTGTGAGTGTGGCGTTTAAATGAAGGGGAGGGGAGGGATTATATATGACTTTGAGGAGGTTAGGAAGCTTACTAGGAAAGTACTTAAACTTGGTGACCAAGTTGTAATTAAGTGATGATCTATGGGTAAATTCATGAGATGAAGCTACATGGGTGGTGAATCCCCCCTCCTAGGGCGGTTCACAAAGCTTGGGGAGGAAGGGTTAGCCTTTTGTTGATATTATCCAAGATACTTGGTTAGTTTTGACTCCGGGAAATGCCAATCGTAAATGATTAAGCCTCAAAACGTAAAACCGGGTATCGTAAAAATACGAAACTTGGAAGAATGGTTAAACTTGTTAAAATACTCCATAATAAAATATAAAATGAGTGGTAGGTTCCATTGGGGTGGTAAAACCCTGCTAAAACTGGAAACACGAGTCTAAAACGCGTAATACGTAAAACGTACGAATATTGCGTAAAATTGAGAAAAGTAAAATGTTACTTTTCTAATAGGATAATATTGATTTAAAATGACTTATAATGTCTAGACTGGGCTCAGTCTAGTGTCGATTGGTATTAAATGTCTTTTAGACATCAAACCGTAAGCCTAAAAATCAAGGAATGATTTATAAAATCAAGGAATGATTTTTGGTCAAAGGAGGAGGGAAAAATATGTTGACTTTTTCTAATAAGTTGAAAACTTAAATCGTCTTAGATATGCGGTGCAGGTATAGGCTAAGGTTACGGCTGAGTAAAAACGCTTAAAAACTGAAAATTCCAGTTTTTCATGGCCGAAGCTTATTTTGGTCATGTTTTTCACAGTCATGATTAATTCTCAAATAAATCATGAGTGTGTCAAACATTTTTCTGATGTGGGGTCACTTAACGCGGTCGAGTTTCGTTGTGTGTAGAATTTCTGAATGACGTTTTACCCTAACACGTGTAATTCCTTAATAACTTTCACGAAAATGTGCTTATGAAAGTTAAACTTTTAATTTGCCATGGAAATGATTTATCACTCGAGGCCAAGAAACAAAAATCAAGTTTCGGGAAAATTTCGGGAAAAATGAATAGTAAAAGTGAATAGTGAAATTTTTCCGGGAATGGTAATTAACCTGAAATTGTGAATTGTTACAGTCTCTACCCCTTACGGGGAACTTCGTCCCGAAGTTCTTTGTGTGTCATATGTTGGAGTGGTGTCGATGAAAAGGTGTGGTTACTTATGAGGACTAAAGTCTCGGGTTACCAGTGATGTAGTTTGATTTGTCGTTTCAGTGTATGGTGTAGGATGAGGCTTGCTTTTATGTAGGAAATGTATGGTAATAGTCGAATATCAAAGGAAATTGATATAGCAGTCGAATATTAATAGGAATTGATATAGTAGTTACAATCATAGCCTAGTAGGTAATCGGTTGTTGTACCTAGTGTTTATTGACTTCATACTTATGTTATTTCGGATACAAATAAGCCCACTTGTTTATAATTCTTTATTTACATAGAGAGGCATCCCAAACAATGTAAATACGGAAATATAAACTTATGGTTCGGTGATTTACAATGTCTTTATTTAAATGAAAAGGCATCCCAATCCATTCAAATAATTACAAATCATCCTACTTAAGAATTCCCAACACAACATTCACAATTAGCCGGTGAGTTACAAGGTAGGGTATTACGAGATGATACTGGTGTTTCAAAAGTACAAGATGAATATTCAATCTTGTAAAGCTGATGAGGGTGCTTGTGGTGTAACTAAGGATGATTTGAGCTTTAAAAGTGCATCAAGATCTGTTAATGAGCTTGTGTTTGCCACGGTTGTGAAGGTAATGTTGTGATATGTTGATGAACAAAAGTGCTTAGTGTATGCTTAATGTTAATACTCTTAGGTATAGATGTTGAGTTTACTTTAAAAATCTTAAGAGATTTTAAAAGTTTATGATGGAATGGTATCCTTAGGACCTAAACAGGATAGTACTTCTACGGGATGAAGAGAAAAATTGATAACTATCCCAAGATAGTAGTTCGGATTATCTCATAAATGAAAACTTTCAAGAATGAAATTAGGTAGTACAAGTAAGGTGTTAAGATTTCGCTGAGTGGTAAGACACTATCGTGTCTCTAGATTGTTTTAAAGAATTCTGGTGGTGTATCGAGTTCATGTAGGAAATCAACCTAAACGTAACCCTAGTACAACTACTCTCAGTATTTGAAAATTTTAAGTCGAATATAGTTAGTCAGACTATATTCCACTGTCCCTAGGTTAAATATAGGTGACTAGTCTATATTTAGCCGAGGTTCGATAAAATTTTCAAATACCTAAATTAGGTATACTTGTGATATGTCCATTGCTTTTGGGAAACTATCCACTAAACAAAGGCGATGTCAAACAATTCAGTTGCAAGTCCCGCCCATACAAGACTTGTAACCTATGTTTTCACATTCCATCGCATAGAAGATAGTACAGGTAGGTATGTGTGTGGAAAGGAAGTTTTTAAGTAGTTCTAAAACAGTCCATACTTGGCGAGGATCACGAGCTTTTAACAATGAAGGTTTCAGAAGAAAACTTTGATGAATGTAGAGAAACTTCATCTTTTGTCGATGATGGATGAGTTTGTCCTTTAGAAATCTTATATTTCTATTTAGAAATCGATAGATTGTGATGGGTTTTTGATATCATATGAAATGATGTTGATGGGGTGGTGGAATAATTCCAGAGACCATTGCACAAATCACAATGTCTCGGAAGTAGATTAGACCATTGTGTGACTCAAAACATTTGAGAAATGATTAAGACCATTGTGTCATACAATGTCTGGGAAATAGAAAAGACCATTGTAATTAGTTACAATGTCTTGGATATAAAATGTTGGAGTAGGAATATGGTTGGGAGAATGTGGTTGTGTCGAAATGCCATAGAATAGGCATGTGTAGATATGTTTAGATAAAATGATTGAAAATAACTCGAATGTATATATAAATATACTTATATGTTCGTGTAGCATAAAATGCTTAATAAGTCCATAATCGTCTGGAGGATGGAAGACACGAAGATTGGAAGGCTATAAAAATGTTTTTGCTTGTATGTGTGGTTATAGTTTAGGTCTCAATTAGACCCGTTTCTCTATAACCATGGCTCTGGTACCAATCTGTAACACCCCCAATTCATGGTTGCAGCGGAATTCGAACTGGGTGTTACTTGACGGCACAATAGTCACAATAATAGAAAATGAACTCCAATTGAGTCATTTTAAAAGATTTATCATTCAAATTGTATAAATATCAGAGATTACAAAATGAGGTCCCAGATGGTTCCATGTTTACAAATTACATTAATTGAGTTTTGAATGATAATAAAATTTATAGCCCTCTTGAGTATCCGTGTCCTTCCGTGCCATCCTTGATCGTCATGAACCTGAAATACATGCTTGAGAGGTCAACACAAAGGTTGAGTGGAATTCGTAGAGTTTGTTAAATCGTTTGAACAAAATATGTCGTAGTGTGAGCTATAGACTCACACTCATAGTTAGAAAACAAAATCGTTATTTATTTCACTAAGCTCATGCAACCAAAACATTAACATCGAACCAACAAAATTGGCATTATAGAAGCCCTATCAAGGTACTTTTGCCATTATACCGCTAAATCTCAAATATAGTGCATTTGTGTGAACTCATCGTTGTTCAACACAAATGGGATCCGTCAATCCCAATAGATCTATTCACAATATTCGCGCTCACTAAAGGTAGTGACTAATGGTTCATGATATAGGGACTTCGAACATGGCAATCGTTACTTAGTGACAATAAAACATAGTCATGAAGCATACAGTAGAAAGCATTGTGTTCGAGTAGAAAAATAATAGCATGTATTTCCCCCATGGGTTTGTAAAATAGTTAAACAATAGAAAGTGGGGCTACGAACTCACCTTAAGTTATGTAGTGAGTAATGAATGTGATGGTCGAATCGTGAAGGTTTCTACGAGCAACCTAAAATAGAATGTTGCGACTTAGGTTCGGAGTAAAGAATATGAAGTAGTGCCTATATATATATATATATCTTGCATTTAGTCCATGATGTGGTATGATGTATAGTATAAGTCTTTGAAAGAAAGATTCATGAAACATGTATGTTTTGGTATATCGTTTACTACCGTTCGGGCCGACATAATTCAGAAGTCATGTTAGTAAGCGTTCGAGGAGCCAGGACACTTTAATTCGTAAATCCACAACTCATCTCGACGGCTTACATAATGAACCCCTCACATGAGGCTCCCTACTATTGTAGTAGTTGATAAAATATATAGATATAAGTTTTGATCCGAAAAGTTACCTGTCCGATATTTGAATAAACTTAGGAAAGTTTATTATTACATGAAGATTGTTATTAGGGGTAGTTTCATAAGTCTTGTATGACTATTTTCTCTTGGTAATATCTCATGGTTCCTTTTTAAATGAAGTAGATCCAAATTGCTTGTTCAAGTTATCGCCTAATTCATTGTTTCATGTTTACGCCTATGTAAGTTGGTATGGTCATTTCGTCATGGCCTAGCCATGACCTTTGGTCCTTGTTCCAAGGTCATGAGACACAACCTTGGCTCTAGCCATGGTTGTGGTCTTGATTATAGGTCATAAGACCTCTTGTTCCATTTAAAGTATAACCATAATATAGTGACTTATATATATGTAAATAGCTGTTAAGAAACTGAGAAATATCTCACTCAGAAAGCGTTTTCAAGGCTCGAGCTTCTATTTCCTGAACGAAAACGTGATTCCGGACAACTTTCGTGTTTTAGCTTTTTCATGAAACGGACCAGAAATGCCTCTTTTTGCGTGTTTAATGTTTCTGTAACAGAAGGTATTTGGCAGCTTTGCCGCAAAGTTTTGGTAACTTCAAATCGTCATAACTTTTGACTCGTATACTCGTTTTAGGTGGTTCAAGTTGCTACGGTTTCCTTGTTAGGTCCTCTACTATAATATGTAATAATCCAATATCATATTTTTACCATTTTAATCAGGTCCTTCCAAGAAACTCACTAGTTTACTTGTTTTAATAACTTGTTTTAACAATCAATAACAACAACTTGTTTTACTCATTTTTATACATCATGGACATGAATACAAAACATACTATAGCACAAATAATATGTAAATAACATGAATATGATTATTTAACAAGAAACAAGCTAGGGTTTGGCTTACAACTTTTGGCTGTCAAAGATGAAAGGAAGTTAACATGTAAGGATAGGACTTTGATAGACTTGCTTCAACCCACTTCACTTCATGCAATCTTTCTACTCTTGTAATCTTGAAAGATGGATGATGAAGGTTGAGGTGACTTGAGTGGATTTAAACTCAAGAGAAATCACCAAGTATATGAGGTTATGGAAGTGTTTTGATTATCTAAAAGAAACTAGGGTTTCAACCTTGAACTTGCACTTGAATCTTGCATGAAACTTGGAAGAGAATGAGCTAAGGATGAGAGAATGGTGTGTGTGAGTGTGGCATTTAAATGAAGGGGAGGGGAGGGATTATATATGACTTTGAGGAGGTTAGGAAGCTTACTAGGAAAGTACTTAAACTTGGTGACCAAGTTGTAATTAAGTGATGATCTATGGGTAAATTCATGAGATGAAGCTACATGGGTGGTGAATCCCCCCTCCTAGGGCGGTTCACAAAGCTTGGGGAGGAAGGGTTAGCCTTTTGTTGATATTATCCAAGATACTTGGTTAGTTTTGACTCCGGGAAATGCCAATCGTAAATGATTAAGCCTCAAAACGTAAAACCGGGTATCGTAAAAATACGAAACTTGGAAGAATGGTTAAACTTGTCAAAATACTCCATAGTAAAATATAAAATGAGTGGTAGGTTCCATTGGGGTGGTAAAACCCTGCTAAAACTGGAAACACGGGTCTAAAACGCGTAATACGTAAAACGTACGAATATTGCGTAAAATTGAGAAAAGTAAAATGTTACTTTTCTAATAGGATAATATTGATTTAAAATGACTTATAATGTCTAGACTGGGCTCAGTCTAGTGTCGGTTGGTATTAAATGTCTTTTAGACATCAAACCGTAAGCCTAAAAATCAAGGAATGATTTATAAAATCATGGAATGATTTTTGGTCAAAGGAGGAGGGAAAAATATGTTGACTTTTTCTAATAAGTTGAAAACTTAAATCGTCTTAGATATGCGGTGCAGGTATAGGCTAAGGTTACGGCTGAGTAAAAACGCTTAAAAACTGAAAATTCCAGATTTTCACGGCCGAGGCTTATTTTGGTCATGTTTTTCACAGTCATGATTAATTCTCAAATAAATCATGAGTGTGTCAAACATTTTTCTGATGTGGGGTCACTTAACGCGGTCGAGTTTCGTTGTGCGTAGAATTTCTGAATGACGTTTTACCCTAACACGTGTAATTCCTTAATAACTTTCACGAAAATGTGCTTATGAAAGTTAAACTTTTAATTTGCCATGGAAATGATTTATCACTCGAGGCCAAGAAACAAAAATCAAGTTTCGGGAAAATTTCGGGAAAAATGAATAGTAAAAGTGAATAGTGAAATTTTTCCGGGAATGGTAATTAACCTGAAATTGTGAATTGTTACATTGCTATGGCACGTATTGTTGAGTTGGAGGAGCGAGATGCTCGCAGGAGAGATGAGATCTTAGAGCTTCGTGAGAGTATCCAGCATGAGCGTCACATGAGGGGACGTCTCACAGATCAGCAGCTCTTGAGTCGTACTCGGATTACCACTTTGGAGCAGACTGTTGAGGATTCTCAGACACGCCAAGGACTGACTGATGACATCATAGCTAGCTTGACCAGGCAGATCAGAGAGCTCCAGAGTCGCTTGGGTGTTCCACTCGGTGGTAGCTAGACTAGACTAGTATCTTATGTAGCTTTTGTATCTATATCCTAGCCACGGGGTGTGTGGCATAACTAAAGACGCTTGTGATATTTTGTATATTGTACAAAACCGTAACAAGTTATGTAGACTTATGGTATGATGCTATATGATGATATCGGCCTATGTTAGCCGAGATTTTCCATGTATTATTCATGTGTGTTGTGGTTGATCTACGCATATTAGGATTATGTCTATGGTTGACTCTTATCACAGTATACTTTTATCATGATTTATCCTTGTTGCGATATATTTCTATCATTTTCATGGTTGTATCTACTCATGATGTGAATATATTATGGCTATGGTGATTTATTATGGTTGACTTTTATTCCCATCGTGATTCATTCTTGTCATGAATTACTCCTATCCTTGTGGTTGATCTTATTGTGGTTTGTATACGTCATGGCTATATGTATATGCTTGTGATTACTTTTGTTACTTATGGACACTAACCATTGTTATTTCTTGTGATTAGAAGAACAATGCCACCAAAGAAACAAAACATGAGTACCGCAGCCATCGATCGACTTGTTGCTCAACGAGTTGCTGAACAAGTTGCTGCTACTATGGCTGAATACGAAACTAATCGCAACAGTGGCAATGGGGAATTGCGACTAGAGTTGAACCTGCAGCTCGTGGATGTACTTACAGGGAATTTTCGGCTTGCAAGCCACAGACTTTTAGTGGCACTGAAGGAGCCGTTGGTTTGGTAAGATGGTTTGAGAAGTTGGAATCGGTTTTTCGTACGAGTAAGTGCGCAGAGGACTGTAAGGTGGCATATGCTACAGGTACCTTGCTGGACGGTGCCTTATCGTGGTGGAATTCTTATGCTCAATCAGTGGGAGTTGATACTGCTTTTGAAACACCATGGGCTGATTTTAAGGAAATGATGATGGCTGAGTATTGTCCAAGAAATGAAGTTCAAAAGATGGAAGTTGAATTTTGGAACTTAGCTGTGAAAGGAGTTGACATTGCTGCTTATACTAAACGATACCATGAATTGTCTACTCTCTGTCCGGAAATGGTTTCCACTACACGGAAAAGAATTGAAAGGTATATCTGGGGACTTCCGCCTAGTATTCAGGGAAATGTCACATCTTCTAAGCCAAGTACTCTAGACGAGGCAATACGAATGTCTCACAATTTAATGGACCAAGTTGTTCGAGCAAGGGCTGCTCGAGATGGGAATACTAATAACCGCAGCAACAACTACCGTTACAACAACCGAAACAACAAGAGGAAATGGAATACAACTCAGGAAGGAAATGCTACACCACAACCAAACCAGAAACAAGAGGTGGTTAAGGCTTATGCAACAGGCCCAGCCAAGAAAAAGGGATATGGCGGAACTCTTCCTAAATGTGACAATTGCCAACGTCACCACAATCCAGGTCCATGCCCTCCAATATGTGGTAACTGCAAAAAGATGGGTCACATGACTAAGGACTGCAGAGTTCCTACTTCCGCAACAAATCAGAGGATTCCCGGTACATGTTTCGGATGCGGCGAAACGGGACACTACAAGAATAATTGCCCAAAGGATAAGAATAAGGGAGCGGAAACTCAGAATAATGGAGCTCGGGGAAGAGTCTACAATCTCCGAGGAAGGGAAGCTAGAGAGGACCCGAACGTTGTTACAGGTACGTTCCTTCTCAATAATCATTATGCTTTGGTTTTATTTGATTCGGGTGCCGATAGAAGTTTTGTGTCTACTACTTTTGCTCCTTTACTTAACATCGCACCAACCCCTCTAGACACTATCTATAGGATTGAATTAGCTAACGGTGATGTAGTTGACTCTGACACCATAATCCGCGATTGTACCTTTAACTTCCTAAACCATCCGTTTCATATCGATCTCATCCCTGTTGAACTTGGTAGTTTTGACGTCATAATTGGAATGGATTGGCTATCCAAACATCACGCAAGAATTATTTGCAATGAAAAGGTTGTTCATCTCCCTTATAATGGTGAAACCTTGGTTATTCGTGGTGAACGAAGTGGAACTCGATTGAGTATAATATCATGTATTAAGACCGAAAAGTACATAAAGAAAGGATGTTATGCTTTTCTAGCACACATAACCAAAAAGAAATCGGATGAGAAACGATTGGAAGATGTACCAATTGTCCAAGATTTTCCAGAGGTCTTTCCCGAGGAATTGCCGGGACTACCACCTACCCGACAAGTCGAGTTTCAGATTGATTTGATTCCAGGAGCTGCACCAGTAGCTAGAGCACCCTACCGACTAGCACCACCTGAGTTGCAAGAGTTGTCTAATCAGTTACAAGAACTATTAGACAAGGGATTCATCAGACCAAGTTCCTCGTCTTGGGGAGCACCTGTTTTATTTGTAAAGAAGAAGGATGGGTCTTTCCGAATGTGTATAGATTATCGTGAGCTAAACAAGTTAACAGTGAAGAACCGTTACCCACTTCCAAGAATCGACGATTTGTTCGATCAGTTGCAAGGCTCCAAATTTTACTCGAAGATTGATTTGAGGTCGGGTTATCATCAGCTTAGAGTTCGGGAAGAAGATATCCCGAAGACGGCCTTCAGGATTCGTTATGGTCACTACGAGTTCCAAGTGATGCCGTTTGGATTAACTAACGCGCCGACAGTATTTATGGATCTCATGAATCGCGTGTGCAAGCCGTATTTGGACAAATTTGTAATTGTGTTCATTGACGACATACTAATCTACTCTAAAAGCAAAGAAGGGCATGAAGAACACCTCAAGGCTATTTTAGAATTGCTCAAGAATGAGAAGTTGTATGCGAAGTTTTCCATGTGTGATTTTTGGATTCGGAAAGTACAATTTCTAGGACACGTAATTGATAGTCAAGGACTGCATGTCGATCCCGCTAAGATCGAGGCTATCAAAGATTGGGAAACCCCTACGACTCCCACTGAGATTCGACAATTTCTAGGTCTTGCTGGGTATTATAGAAGATTCATCGAAGGTTTCTCTAAAATAGCTAAGCCTTTGACCAAATTGACACAGAAGAACCAGAAGTACGAATGGGGAGAGAAACAAGAATTCGCCTTCCAGTTGTTGAAACAAAAACTTTGTAGTGCGCCGATTTTGGCATTGCCCGAAGGAATGGAAAATTTTGTAGTCTATTGTGATGCTTCGCATAAAGGGCTTGGAGCTGTGTTGATGCAGAAGGAAAAAAGTCATAGCCTACGCTTCTCGACAACTCAAGGTGCATGAGAAGAATTATACCACTCATGACTTGGAGTTAGGAGCAGTTGTCTTTGCACTAAAGATTTGGAGACATTATCTCTATGGTACTAAGTGTACGGTGTACACGGATCACAAAAGTCTCCAACACATTTTAGATCAGAAAGAGCTCAATATGAGGCAACGCCGTTGGTTAGAATTGCTCAGTGATTATGATTGTGAAATTCGATACCACACAGGCAAAGCAAACGTCGTAGCAGATGCTCTTAGTAGAAAAGAGCGACTTAAACCTCTAAGAGTAAGATCACTGGGCATGACAATTTGTTCACCCTTCCCATCCAAAATTCTTGAGGCCCAGACTGAAGCACTTAAAGCAGAGAATCGGCCTAAGGAGAATATCTACGGTATGCCAGAAAGTAAGAATGGTTTTACAAAAAGAGCAGATGGGACGCTATGCTTGAAAGAAAGAAGTTGGATACCACATTTTGGTGGTTTGCGAGATTTGATCATGCACGAATCCCACAAGTCAAAGTATTCCATACACCCAGGTTCCGATAAGATGTATCAGGACCTTAAGAAGCTTTATTGGTGGCCGAACATGAAGGCTGACATTGCCACTTATGTCAGCAAATGTCTTACTTGTTCCAAAGTTAAGGCCGAATACCAGAAGCCGTCAGGGTTACTACAACAACCAGAGCTTCCTCAATGGAAATGGGAGCATATTACCATGGATTTCATCACTAAACTTCCTAAAACTCCGAGCGGTCACGATACAATTTGGGTGATCGTTGATCGTTTCACCAAGTCAGCTCATTTCATACCTATTAAGGAAACCTATAAGATGGAGAAGTTAGCCAGAATTTACATCAAGGAGATTGTATCTAGGCATGGTGTACCAGTTTCGATTATTTCAGATCGAGATAGTCGATTCACTTCTAGGTTTTGGGAATTACTTAATGATTCCTTTGGATCCCGCCTCGACATGAGCACGGCCTATCATCCCCAAACCGATGGTCAAAGTGAGAGAACCATCCAAACACTAGAAGACATGCTCCGTGCCTGTGTGATCGATTTCGGGAATAGTTGGTATGATCATTTGCCATTGATCGAGTTTTCCTACAACAATAGTTATCACACGAGCATAAAGACCGCTCCATTCGAAGCATTATACGGTAGAAAATTTCGATCACCTATCTGTTGGGCCGAAGTCGGAGATGCTCAACTCACCGGTCCGGACATTGTCAACGAAACAACCTAGAAGATTTTTCAGATTCGGAACAGACTAAAAGCCGCTAGGGATCGTCAAAAGAGTTACGCCGATGTGAGACGTAAGCCCTTGGAGTTCAATGTTGGAGACATGGTAATGTTGAAGGTATCGCCTTGGAAAGGCGTTATACGATTTGGAAAACGAGGGAAGTTAAGCCCCAGGTTCATTGGACCATTTAAGATTTTGGCTCGAGTCGGTCCGGTAGCTTACAGGCTTGAGCTTCCGCCCGAGCTTAGCAGTGTGCACAATACATTTCATGTTTCCAATCTCAAGAAGTGCTTAGCGGACAAATCCCTTATCATTCCGTTAGAAGAGATTCAGCTTGATGACAAGCTTAACTTTATCGAAGAACCGGTCGAGATTATGGATCGTGATGTCAAACAGTTGAAACATAGCCGTATTCCTATCGTCAAAGTTCGCTGGAATTCTCAACGAGGTCCTGAGTTCACTTGGGAACGAGAAGACCAGATTCGTCAGAAGTACCCCCAACGCTTCACCAATACCACTCCAATGACCAACGCTGACTGAATCTCGCGGACGAGATTCCCTTTTAGGGGGGTAGAATGTCACAACCCGCTATTTCCCAGGTCAATACTAATTTCTAAACTCGAATTTAAATTCTTGACTTTTAATTTGAAACATTTTACGTGAGCCATTTTACTTGAATCGACGCGAATTTCTAATTAAATTCTAAGTACTCTAGGACTTAGGCTAATTCTAGTCCACAATGCTCCGGTACCTTGCTCCTTCTCCAATTCACAATTTTATACAACAACACCAATTCCTATTCTCTAAATACTTACGGTTTTTAAATTCAACAATCGTTAATTTTTATTCAAAAAAATGTAACACTCGACATACCCGACTTTCTCAACAATTATTTTTAGGGTATTTTTATACTTCCAAAACTATTACAAAAGTCCTAAAAATATTTTCCGATGTCCAAGATAAATTCTTTATATCTTACTTTTAATTACGTATAACTTCCGTTAACTACCAAACTAATACCCAATACATATTTTTACTACCCAATACATTTAATATATACATTTTATAAAAATTACATTCATTTTTCTTCCAATTTTCCCTATGGCCGCCCCCCCCCCCCCCTGTTCCATAATTACTTACCACATTTTTCTACTTGTATTAATAACCATGAAACATGCTAATAAATTTTGTGTGCTTGAATAGTGATGTGCTCCCCCTCCTTTTCCCTAAAACTCGGCCAAATCCAAGGACTTTGTCCTTGGATATTTTTGACCATCTTGACCCATTTGACTATATATACACATGAGTTTAGTTACTCATTTATACCTACAAAGAAAAATATAATCACCTCCCACCTATATACTTCATTCGACACATCCACGGAGCAAGGGAAGAAGGAGGCTTGTTGGGTACTTCCAAGGATACTAAGGGTAGTTTAACAAGGGTTTGGATAACTAATCTTGGGGTTACACAAGTGTTTTACAACTTCCATCACACTAATCACTTGTAAGTAGTCTCACACTACTAATACTTCATGATTATTCATGATTTTTATGCTTGTCTAGTATATATACTTGGTTATCACATAGTACATGTTGAAAAATCTTTACATCCACCTTGACCTTTTAGCAAGAAATGATGTTTTGAACAAGTTTTAATTATAAGAAAATTTGCTAGTAAAAATCTCTACAAGAAGTTGAAGATGAAAACATTATATATATATATATATATATATATATATATATATATATATATATATATATATATATATATATATATATATATATATATATATATATATATATATATATATATATATATATGTTAGTAAACTAGTAGTTTTAAACATCCTTGATGATCTTTTACTTGGACTCTTGAATATTGCTAAGTTTAGGTTTAGATCATTATTTTCTAGTTGAGATGATGATGGATAAACTAGTATTATTTTTGGAGTTATTGTTAAATAAGTAGGATGACAAAAAGGTTTGTAAAAAATAGTTTGACACTTTTGATGTCAAATCTGTCCCATTCGACCTCCTATAGATAAATCAGCACCTTGGTGGCCACATTAGGCTAGAAATATAGAAAATAGACTTAATAATGAAAACATAGCCGCTTGAACGGGTTAAAACGGATTTATAACGAAAAAGATATGCTATTTCCAAGATTGACGACTAAAACTATATTTTCTGAAAAAAAAATGGATTCTGTCCCGATTTTTGAGCTAGGAAAACTGGGATTAAATGATATCTAGACTAGCCGAGACCTTGAAAAACCTAAAGTATACTTGAATACCTTCGCGGGAATATATAGAACTTGAAAAACGGAACTACGACGCAAAAGTTATGGCCTAGGAAAGTTGCGACGAAACATATACATTTTGACAGCTTTTTTTTTTTTATTCTACTCTCAAAAGCTGATGGAAATATTAACATGGACTTTCGGACATTTTAGAGTATTATTTGGCTAATATGACGTAAATAAAAATGGTAGGACATTGTGTATACTATTTAGGTGCGTTAGAGTTTTTCAAAATATATATTTTCAAGACGACTAATATTGGGTCGTGAGATTTATAAGCTACGTTTTCTAAAATGGTGGATGACTTAAATACGAGATCACTTTGATTACCTACATTTTTTACGATAAAAATTTCAACAACATGTACAAGTGATAATATAGTGTATGACTTGCATGCTTGACCTTGTTTTGAAACTAAGACATATGTATTATCTAGGTTGCGCTTAGAGTACCCGGACCTTATTTCTCACTACTACTTTGTCTATCGGATATTGCTTTTGCTAAGGTGAGTCATAGCCCCACTTTTACTCTTTATTACCTGATTTCAAATACTTGGGGTGGAAATACACTGCTTTACTTTATTGCGGACATAAGTATAAAACTGTTACATTGCCTGAGTTACCGATTACTGCCGCTAAAGTCCCCTTTATCATGAACCGTTAATTACATGCGTGTAAGCGCGAATGCTATGAATAGATCTATTTGGGTTGACACCCCGTCCGAGTTGGTCGCGCCAACCTGTTAAACGGACGCATATCATTCGGATTATTTCTGAGTGTCTGGCAAACACTTACTTAGGGGCATTATTATGCTTGATTGCATACGATTACGTCGAGCTTCGGGGTCATGAGCTCATGGCGTTGTTATAATGGTTATCTCCACTGAAAATCTTGTGTTCCGCTAAATACTTGTTTACTTAAACCTATGAACTCACCAACAATTATGTTGACGTTTTAGCGTGTATTTTCAGGTAACTAGATGCAGTTTGCATAAGTATGTATGGACCACGCTAGAGTCACGTTATGGATGCACATCATGATGAAGATGTCTTTACTTTAGTTAGCGTTTGATTTTGTGTTTTGAACGTGAACTCTGATATTTTGTAAAACCTTATGTTAAATCAAACGTTTGTTTTAAAATGACTCACTTAGAGGTCATTCTTTATTTCCTTGTACTTTGATTGCCATGAAAGTTGCGCCCTCGGGTTCCATTCCGCTGCGACCCATATCTGGGGGTGTGACAAAAAGAGGTTCTACCTCCATGATCAATGAGCATAAGAGAAGTGCTGACAACCGTGGAAACAACAATAGCAACAACCGCAGCTACAACAACAACTACAGTGGTAACAGAAGCTACAACAACAACAACAATCAAAGCAGCAACCACAACAGAGATCAACAACAGAACCGTAGTAATCATCATCAGCAGCAGAATCGTCGACAAGAAGCTACCAGAGCTTATGCAGCAGTGCCTGCAGAAAGTAAAGGTTATGCCGGAACTCTACCCCCATGTAACAAGTGCAACATGCATCATACCGGATCATGTAAGGCTACTTGTGGCAACTGCAGAAGAATTGGTCATATGACAAAGGACTGTCGAGCAACTGGAGCCAACACACAACCGATAGCAGTATCGTGCCATGGTTGTGGTGAAGTTGGACATTACAAAACTCATTGTCCGAAGAATGCCAATAATGTTGCCCGAGGAATAGCATATGTACTCGGTGATGGAAACACAACTCAGAATTCTGATGTTGTTACGGGTACGTTCCTATTAAATCAACAAGATGCTAAAATATTATTTGATTCTGGAGCAGATAAAAATTTTGTGTTTACTTCGTTTGCCGCAATTCTAAATATTACTCCGATAAAGTTAGATATTATCTATGACATAGAATTAGCAGATGGAAATATCCTAAGTACCAATACCCTAATCGAAAATTGCACCTTGACTTTTCTAAATAAATCTTTTCCCATCGATCTCATGCCCATCCAATTGGGAAGTTTTGATGTCATCATTGGTATGGATTGGTTATCTACACACCGTGCCAGAATAATTTGTGACGAGAAAGTTATTCAAATTCCACTCAACGGTGAAACCTAAATCATCCAAGGTGATAAACCTAAAACTTCGTTCAATATTATATCGTACACCAAGACGATGAAATACATAAGCAAAGGATGCCATGTATTCCAAATTCAAGTAACGGGTGGAGAAAAAAAAAGAAAAGAAGAAACAACTTGATGAAGTGCCAGTTGTAAAAGAATTTTCTGATGTATTTCCTGAAAACTTACCTGGAATTCCACCAACCCGTCAAGTAGAATTTCGTATCGATTTAGTGCCTGGAGCAGCACCAGTTGCAAAAGCACCATATCGATTAGCACCTTCCGAAATGAAAGAATTATCTGAACAGTTGAAAGAACTATCAGATAAAGGATTCATTCAACCAAGCTCATCCCCTTGGGGAGCACCAATCCTATTCGTCAAAAAGAAAGATGGAATGTTCCGAATGTGTATCGATTAAAGGGAGTTGAAAAAACTCACAGTGAAGAATCGATATCCATTACCAAGGATCGATGATCTATTTGACCAATTACAAGGATCTAGTGTTTACTCAAAAATTGATCTAAGATCAGGATATCATCAATTAAGAGTCAGGGAAGAAGACATTCCCAAGACAGCTTTTCGAACACGGTACGGACATTATGAATTTCAAGTAATGCCATTTGGTCTTACCAATGCACCAGTAGTATTCATGGATTTAATGAACCTAGTATGCAAGCCATACTTGGATAAATTCGTTATTGTGTTCATTGATGATATTTTAATCTATTCGCGCAACAAAGAAGAGCATGCCGAACACTTAAGGATTATTTTGGAGTTACTTAAGAAAGAAAAATTGTACGCCAAGTTTTCCAAATGTGATTTTTGGATTTCTACCGTTCAATTTTTAGGCCATATCATCAATAACCAAGGTATCCATGTAGATCCCGCGAAGATAGAAGCAGTTAAAGGTTGGACATCACCCACCGCTCCAACCGAAATTCGTCAATTTTTAGGTCTCGCCGGTTACTACCGGAGATTTATAGAAGGTTTCTCAAAGATTGCAAAACCTTTGACGAAACTCACCCAGAAAAACAAGAAGTATATCTGGGAAGAGAAGCAAGAGTCAGCATTTCAACTGTTGAAACAGAAGCTTTGTGAAGCACCAATATTAGCATTACCGGAAGGAAATGAGGACTTTGTCGTGTATTGTGACGCATCTCATCATGGTTTAGGTGCGGTACTAATGCAAAGAGACAAAGTCATAGCTTATGCTTCACGACAGCTAAAGAAGAATGAAGAAAATTAGACCACCCATGATCTAGAATTAGGAGCAGTAGTTTTTGTTCTTAAGATATGGAGACATTACCTATATGGTACAAAGTGTATGGTTTTCACCGATCACAAGAGTCTACAACGTATACTGGATCAGAAGGAGCTGAACATGAGACAACAAAGATGGTTAGAATTACTCAACGTCTACGACTGTGAAATTCGTTACCACCCTGGTAAAGCGAATGTTGTAGCCGATGCGTTGAGCAAAAAAGACAGAATTAAACCTCTTAGAGTTCGATCTCTAGGAATGACAATTCATTCGCCACTTCCAGCTCAAATCATCAAAGCTCAAACAGAAGCTCTACAAGAAGAAAACCGGCAATATGAGAAAATTGACAGAAGGTCAAACCATGAAGATCAGGTTGACAGAATGCCAAATAATGAAAAAGAATTTGTGAGAAGAAATGATGGAATGTTATGTTTTAAGGAAAGATATTGGATTCCTCTCTTTGGAGGTATTCGAGACCTTATCATGCATGAATCTCATAAATCAAAATATTCTATTCATCCCGGTTCCAATAAGATGTATCAAGATCTTAAGAAGAATTATTAGTGGCCAAATATGAAAGCTGATATCGCAGAATATGTTGGTAAATGTTTAACATGTTCTAGAGTAAAGGCAGAGACTCAGAAACCATCAGGATTACTCGTGCAACCAGAAATTCCGGTCTGGAAATGGGAACGAATCACCATGGATTTTATTACCAAATTACCAAGGACTTCGACCGGATTAGACACAATCTGGGTTATCATCGATCGATTAACCAAGTCTGCACATTTTCTACCAATCAAGGAGACTGACGAGATGGAAACACTCGCTCAGTTATATTTTAAGGAAATTGTGATTAGACATGGGATTCCGATATCTATTATTTCTGATAGAGATAGCCGATTCACCTCGAGATTTTAGGAATCTCTAGAGAAATCTCTTGGTACTCGTTTGGATATGAGCACCGCTTATCATCCGCAAACCGATGGACAAAGTGAAAGAACAATCCAAACCTTGGAAGATATGCTCCGAGCATGTGTGATTGATTTCGGAAAAGGTTGGGATAAACACTTGCCATTAGTTGAATTCTCTTACAATAACAGCTATCATGCCAGCATAAAGGCTGCACCTTTTGAGGCACTTTACGGAAGGAAGTGCAGATCACCAGTCTGTTGGACAGAAGTTGGTGATATTCAACTCACCGGACCAGAGCTAATACATGATACTACCGAGAAGATATTCCAAATCAAGCAACGCTTGCAAGCTGCTCGTGACAGACAGAAGAGTTATGCTGATGTCAGGAGAAAGCCTATGGAATTTCAAGTAGGAGACAGAGTCATGTTGAAAGTTTCTCCCTAGAAGGGAATGATCCGTTTTGGAAGACGTGGAAAGTTAAATCCAAGGTACATTGGACCTTTCAAAATTCTGGAGAGAATTGATCCAGTTGCTTATAAGTTAGAACTTCCGGAAGAACTCAGTAGGGTACATCCTACGTTTCACATATCACAACTCAAGAAATGTTTGTCTGACGAAACTCTCGTCATTCCACTAAAGGAGATTAGATTGGATGACAAACTAGTGTTCACAGAAGAGCCTGTGGAAATAATGGATAGAGAAATAAAACAACTCAAATAGAATCGTATCCCCATTGTAAAGGTTAGATGGGACTCAAAGCGAGGACCAACTTATACATGGGAAAGAGAGGATAGATTCCGTGAGAAATATCCACATTTATTTTCATAGAACGCACTTGTTAGATTTCTTAAAATATAATTTTGGGACGAAATTCAGAATGACAAGTGGGTACTGTAGAACCTTGTAAAAATATCTTGTAATTATATCGTTAATAAATAAATAATCTTTCGTTATCGTTACTAATTCCCATTTTCTCAGAAAAATTTGAAATTTTTCTTATTATATTATTTTGTCGTTATCACAAAATAATATAATTCACGAAATTACGGAATCAATCCTCGACACGTTATTCGAACCTAAAATATATCATTTAATCCTAATTATATTTCTAAACTTAATTAAAATTCTTAATCACACTTAATAATCCAAACGGGCCCTTAATCTTATTCCAGCCCATCACCACGTTCACTATTCATAAGCCCAAGACCAAAGCCCAATTTCCAATTCTTATTTTTTTTACCTAGTCGACTAGTTTCAAGCCTCCAAAACGCCTCGTTTGTTCTCGATTCTTACACACGACACATATATATTATTATACCATCTCGTTTACCACCTAGCCAACTATTAGTGTGTCAAATCCCAAAGTTCATTGGACGACGTTTGATACATTTTTAAGAGGCAAAGTGATTGACATATATTCGACCCAATCGATTCATATATTATTCAAATCTTAACCGTTTTGATTCCCGTTTGTTCCTACGTGTTCCTAATAACATTTCTAAGATGATTTCATGTTCAAATGTCAAAGATGATCAGTTATATACAAGTTGTATACGATTTGACAAATCGTGTATATAATTATATTGGTGGTCGACATCCTCATGAATCACCAAGACAACTTCCCATATTTTGTGCACTCTCATTTCATAATATAACAATATAAATCATCCTAGAACCTAGGCTTTACTGACATTGCATAGTTACTATGGTTTCCTTGAAATAAATCACACTTACGTGTGATAAAATGAGACCATATATAGCATACATGCATGCACCCGTTCCTCACAATTATCATATACCTTCAACTATTTCTTTCTTCCTAAAAACTACTCCTAAGAGCCAGAAGTCGATTGCCATTTAGTTTGGACGCAAGAAAAGGCTTATTGGGTTGGAGTTATATGTATAATATTTGGGTTATACTTTGAACGTGATTATCCTTGTGTTCCATCCATTCACTCTCGACTTTCTACCACCTAAAGGGTGTTGTAAGTTATTTCAAGTTTATTTCCATTCATTCACACGTTAAAATCACTTCATGCATCATATATATATTTGTACGATCGTATATCACTTTACGTATTGTTTTCATGTATATATTGTCATATAGAACACAGACGTGGCTAGCCTCTATCTTGGAAGGCCTAGGAGTCACGTAGCACACATAATTCACGTTGGTTTCACTCGACATGCATCAAACAAACTTATTTTTGAACCATGTTCCATCGTATGAAAATTCATTTAAACACTTAGAAATATTTCTAAGTTTTGCATATATATAAACATTACAAACTTGCTACAAAATGCTCGTATATCATTAAATTTCACGTAACAAGAGTACCATATTTATACACGACTCAATAGACCACCTAGAAAACTACCACTTTCATTTATACAACTTGTAAAAATACTCACGTTTCGACACATAAATTGATTCATTTTGAATCGGTATTAACAAGATTTTCCAAATCCAAACTTTATTTAAAAACTTAATATTTTCGTTTGGGCTTATACTGAGCCCAATAAGAAGTAACGATCCATAAGCCCACTGGGCCCATATGAAACATTTTTAGAATCATAAAAATAGTCCAAGGCCAGGCCCAAAACATTTTCCATGCCCTCGCCTCCAAAAATCTTAACGGGCCTTGAATTTGGTTCGTTAAGGGCCCATAAGCTAAAAAAATAAGCTTTTCATCAAATAAGCAGTTAAAATAAGCTTATTATTTACTTAATAATCCACGGAAATTTTTAGAAAATTTTTATAATCATTTTTGTAATTTTGGACTAAAAATGTAACGCGGCGACACCTAGAAGGACTAAAAGGGCAAATATTGAAAAGTAAGGACTAAAACTGTAAAAACAGAAACTTAAGGGTAAAAATTGATGAAATTTAATATTCTAAGCCTAGTATTGATTATTGGACAAATAGAGGACTATAGTTGTAATTTATTTATAAAAAGGACTAACGGTGTAACGCAAACATCGTTAGAGTAAAAATGCTAAAAATTGGAAAAAGGACAAGGACTAAACATAATCTATTTAACATTCTTATTTATTTTCTATTATCGTAAATTTATTTCGTATTGCATTTAAACTTTTATTTTTAATTATATATATTATTTAACGTAACGTTAATAATATATAACGATATTTCAAAAGTTAATATTTTTACTTACGATTAAAAAGGTAAAACTTCGATGGATAATTTAAATAACATATTTTGTCATATCATGCATATCACAAGAATTACACTGCACATCACCTATTCGTCATAACGAATAATTATTATTCGTTATTCGTTCGTAGTTACCAAATAGTATTTGGTCAAATTCTAAGATAAATCTATTTATCAGGTTATATTTCGAAGCCGTTATCATAAATTCATCCGACTTTATTTTCTTCATTTCAGTATCAATCAAGGTGAGTCATATAGCCTCACAATTACTTATTTTCAAACTCCATGAGGGGGATACATGTTATAAACAGATCACAAGTAATTTTCTGTATGCTTCCTGACTTGATATATGCCTAAGTTACCTATTGCCAAAAGACCCTTGATCATGAGCCATTAATCATTGTTATGTGAACGCGAATATAATGAATAGATCTATTTAAGGTTTGACAGCCTGTACCATTAATACTTGACGGAATGCCATTATGCATGTGGTTAGTCGTATTAGTCGCGATAATTATATTTGAGTAAAAATAGGAATTGGCAAATCACCTATTACACGAGGGCAAAATTATCATTGATTTGATAAACACCTCCGTTTTTACGGTATTTGTTAACGTTTTGCGTGTCATGAGACTTAGAGCAATATATATACTGCAATATCAATTTTTAAACTGATTGTATTTCCAATACAATCTTACTTGTGTCTCAAAATGATTACTAAATTCAAACTCTATGATATCACTCAACATTTTTGTTGACTTTTAAACATGTATCTCAGGTATTTAGCAGGGGAAGCAAGTATGGAACGGGTGGAAAAACTTCAAAACTTATCTACTTTATCTAAATAATAGTGTAAAATAAAAGATGTTTGATTTAGTTTAAAACATCAAGACTTTTATTATAATACTCTGATTGTGACCTCTTGTATTTGAATTATTATTAATAAACTTATGTTTTAAAACGTCTCTTTCGAGCCGTTTTCTATCATTATGACTTCGATCCTCACCGTAACACCCTAATTACTTTTCCGCTGCCACATTTCAAATTAGGGGGTGTTACAGTATGTGCATTTTATATTGGGTGAGTGGGGCCCAAATGACTTAGTTGTTTTGTGTTATGAATAATGTTGTAAAAAGCGGTCTAGGCGGGCAAATTAGATGTTTTGGTCAAAAGGCGGTCAACATCCTGCCCAGGCGGGTCAAATCGGGCTAGGCGGTCAGCACTTGAAAAAACTTCAAATTAGTGGTTTTTTAACCCCAATTAACCCATCTTTTCATACACTCTGACCAAATACACATTTGAATCTACAATTGGAACTATTCATCATGATAAAAACACAACAATCACAATTAAAATACACATTATTGAAGATTTGAAGGCATGCTATTATTTTAATTGAAACCCCTATTTGTTTTCCGAAATCACATACATCCGGACTTAATATGTGGAGGTTTAGATTTCGTATTTTCAGTTTAGATTATTGTTTTTTGGTGTTTTGTTCATGTGTGGGAATGTGGGTTTTGAGGTTTTGGGTTTTTCTTCGTATGTGGATTTTGTCACATAAGTCAGTCACACACATAATTAATATGCAAAATGAGTAATAAATTCCCTTTTTGTGTTTGATTTTGCTTGTGGGTTTGACATCATGTCATTATGTGTTTGTTCAATTGAGTTGTCGTCAACATGTGTGTTTTAGTTTTAGTGAAATAAATAAGAACATGAGATGTTAACAACAATAAATAATGCATTACAATAACATCAATTATGTGAAGCTTAGTGTTTTATGTTAAAATATATTTAAATTTATTAACATACATTTAATTTTTATTTTTTTATTTAGAAAAAGTCAATCCCCCAGGCGCTAGGCGGTGGTCGATCGCCCGACTAGTGCCTAACATTTTTTTGCAACCTTGGTTAAGAATGAGGCGATATTTTGAAGTGTAAGTATTAAAATGATGTGGCATCCAGTGAGACACAAATAAGGAGCAAAACCTCTTCAAAACACCTGAATCCTGATGCTCTAAATATACCAAAAAAAAAAAAAAAAAAAAAAAAAAAAAAAAAAAAAAAGTCACCAAATCTAGGCTATTAAAAACAAAAAGCAACAAGAAAATATAAAAGGGCAATTTTATAACTCCTCTCACTTTAATTAGAAATTTAGGCTATTAAAAAAATAATAATAATAAAGTCAGCAAATCTAGGCTAAAAAAAATACTCCTAACAAAGTCACCAGAATATAAAAGTAAAGTAAAAGACTTTGTCCCTAATAATAAAGTCAACAGAAAAAAATACTCCCTCTCTTCTTCTAATCGACCACCACCACCACCATAACTCCGTCGTCAACCTAATCATCTGCACCGTCGTTATCCACTACCACCGAAACCCTAACTCCGGCACCATCATCACTGTAACCGTCTTCAATCGTCGTCGCCATTATCAACTTAGGTATAATACAACTGATTACGTATTGTTTACATATTATTTTGAATTTTCTGCTAGTTAGATATTTATGTTGTTTACACCTCTGTATGTGCTTATTAATACTTGAATTTTAGTAACAAAATTTTATGTGCTTAATTATTACCAGTTATGTTGTTTACAGTTATGTACTTAGTAAGAAAATTAGATGTTCATTTGTTGTAGTTGAAGTGAATTAACGAAAATTTGAGCGTAGAATTATAGGTCTAAGTTGGTTGAATCCGGAAGAAAATGACTTTACAGAGTAGATGTAAATTTACATAATTACTTTTTAGAGTTGATATGAAGTTGGAATTGGTTAGAGGGTGTTTGGGAATGCATATTGTGTTGTTAAAAGTAAAAAAAATACATCTCTTTAAGTGTTTGGATTGCTATGAGCTTATGAAATTATCACATTGGTATGTGCTTATTTTGAAGTGCTTATAGAGCATAAGCTGAAAATTTGCAATCCACAACCACCCCTTCTAATATAATTTTGTGGCAATTGTCAATTTGGAGTTGCGCATTGATATACTATTTTGATCTTCAAGGTTTTAATTGGAGTTGCTGTTCTCGAATAATAGAAGTTTGTTTATCATGATGTATATACGTATAGAGGTATAAATGACTATTGGTATGTTTGGCTAGTTGCTTAGTGGCTAAAGATGTGTTTATTCTTTGTATCTTTTTGTTTATCTTGTTTTTAAGTGGATTTCATAATTTGTAACTCTGTCTGAGCTTGTCTTAGCCCTGATAATGTCTTCGTATATTAAATTTCAGTCTCTAAAAAAGAAGAGGAAGAGGGATATCCGGAAAGCTTCCCCATTGGACCTGTTGACCCAAGTATCTGTTTTGAAGAAGATGGAAAAATATACGGCTACCAAGGCTTAAAGGTATATATCATTATTATCCAACTTATTGATATTTAAGTTATTTAATAAGTGGTTTCTGGCATATGCTACTCATATATTATTGGGGGGCATAGTCAAAGCTCCTGGATCATCATTGTTCATAATCATTCTATCGTGCGAAGAAATCGTGTTTTGGTTTTTAGTATTAATGTGTAAAAACTTAATCCTGATCATTGTCTGGATCAGCAGCATATCATTTGAAGCATATGATGTAAGTACACATTGTGATTGTGTACTATATTTTTCTGAATCGTGTTTCTGTTATTTAATGATTGATTTCTATACGTATAAATCTAACTTCATGTCTTTTCAATGGTTGATATCATATGTCACTGGTAAAGGCTGGGAAACGAGTCACGGATCTTAAAAGTTCTATTCAGCTGATCACCCTACACATCTTTTGCATGTTGGTTGTTATTTGTGTGCAGTAGCGCAATGCTGATGACCATCTCATTTTCTTCTGCGCAGAACATTTTTGTAGATAATCTTGCTGAGACAAAAGATGACTTCCTCAAAACGTTTTCCACAGAAAATCAGTGTATCAAGTATGTAAAGTGTCTCTGTGGGTTCATTAATTTGATTCCTATCACCCTTTTTATTTTAATTATATATATTTTTGGCAAAAAAAAATATTTCAAGCATAAAAAAGTGTTTTTTATATTAGTATAAAATTTTAATGGACATTTTTTATATTTGAAATAATATAAATATATAAAAAATATATATATATTTATATAAATTCGGTTTTCGGTTCAGATAGCTAAACCCATATCCAAACCGAAAACCGAATTTTTAATTCGGTTCGATTCGGTTTTAACAAGTTCGGTTCGGTTATATGTTCGGTTCGGTTTTCGGTTTATTCGGTTAATTAACCGAACCGTGAACACCCTTATATGGCTTTCTATTGCTTTTGTGCCATGTACGAGTTTAAATAAGCATAGCTCAGGCAAAACAAGTGGCTACAAATTCGTGTGCTCTAACCAAGAAAGGGAATAATTTCAGATGAGGAAAAAAGCACCTGCAAGGTGACTGTTTGAAATGAATACACAAACACATCACAAGAAAAGTTAAAACACAAGCTCCCATACACAAATTAACCAAAGAGTATTGCTATACTCACATAAAATTTACAAAAACTAAGGTTGTGTTTGTTTTTCTCTTTTTGCCTCTTAACAGCCTCTCAATGGGTACTATGTCTGAATCGGTCAGACATTTTGACGTTCAGACCGTTTGTTTATTTTTTTTCCGTTCAGACGCGTTCAGATGCAGTAAGATCTTAATGGTTTAGACTTGAGAGGGGTGTCTGAATGCGTCTTGTTGCCTCTTGCTGACACAAATAAAAACCAAAAAAAAAAAATTAGTACGAGCAAGCAAATGTGCGGTTCAAACATGAGTTTTTTTTTTCCCGTTCAGATGCGGTCAGAGTGAGACATTTACGCATCAGATTCAGATGTGCGGTTCAGATTCAGATTCAGACCCTCTTAACAAACAAACACCACCTAACCCACACAATGACATGGCATAGGCTGAGTAGGATCCCACTAAATCTCTCTCTCTCTTTCTTTTTTAGTATAATTTTTTTTATCAAGCTAAAAGTTAATTCTCATTACTTTGTATCTTTTTTCTTAAAAATCTATTATCATCTTCTCCATCTGATGAAGCGATCTTCATCTTCTTCATATAATTCAAGTGAAACATCATATATTTCTTCTCCTTTACATGATGTTGATGATGATTTTTCAGAAACACCAAAGTTATCTGATTTTGAACGTTCCAAGAAGATTAAAGCATCTGAAAGGTACAGTTATCTCCATACTGATACAGCTGATTATGCGAATGGGTATGGAAACCCAACATATATTGAGACTAACAGTGTGAGCCACACGTCCGATATATACTCTTTTGGGATAGTATTGTTTGAACTACTGTGTGGTAGAGAATCAATAATTGACAACCAAGATAATAAGTATCTCGTTCCAGTTGTCCTTTTCCATCATAGAGAGAAAATACTAAATGATATAATTGATCCAATACTATGGAAGCAAATGGATTTGCAGTCACTCAAACTTTTCATGAAAACAGCGCATGATTGCTTGAATGAAGTACAATGGGAACGTCCAAGCATTGATGAGATTGTCCGGAGACTTGAGAAAGCCTTGGAGCTTCAATTTGAACGTGAAAATGCGGTAAGACCTTGTTTTACTTTCATCATCCTGTCAACATAATTACTGTATAAAGTATTGATTTATTTACTTTTCACTCGTTATTGCAGTTAAATGAACGCTCAATTGTTGCAGCCGATACAGCATCTACTCATCAGAAGGTAATCACTTGTTGAGTAAATTACATAAATTAAATTGTCCATTTTTTTAATCTAAAACTATGAATTTCATTAATCTTTCGTTAAAGTTACAAATTTTGTTTATCTTACTGTATTTGTTTTGCATAAATAATCCTTTCCTATTTTCATTTTTTTAAATAATAACAATGCACTTTCGAACCAACTGCCTAGTGCAGTTGGCCACCAGCTACCTTAGAATCCTGGGCCCAACCATGTGATGTCTTGATCCAATAAAAGACGCGTGTTCGATTCCGTTCAGCAGCATGGTTGGGTATTGGGTGGAGGTATTTCACAGGCATCAAACCTTTGCTGGGTAGGGTTGATGGGTACCATTATAGCACAAAGGGTTGAGGTGTCCCAATCTATAGTCTGCAACAGCTGAATGATTCTCACTCAGAAACAATAACATAAAATCATCTATCACAAGCCCTCATTTATTCACTTTAATAACATGAATCAAAAGTCTTTCATCTTAGCGGAAGAATTAGTCTTCGAGCTTTTGATCCTTACAACTGGAACACCAATCTATAGTCTGCAACAGCATTAACCCATAGAAGCATGCACTAAGTTATCTTCTCATTCGCTAAAAATAAGAAATTTTGCCCAATCAACTTCAACAAAACATAATAAGCTAAATATTTTAGTTTTAAGGATATAAATACCTAACCCAGAAGAACCTTTTAAATACCTTAGAACTCATAAATCTGCTTTCAAGTAATATTGCAGAGGAAATGCATATGTTGACTCGGAAAGTGCAAGGTTTATTTAAAGTTAGATAGATTATGTTACTCACTAATTTATTGATATTCTGTTATATAACTTGACCCGTGTGCCAATTTGTCAGTTATTTGTAATTAAGCAGTATTTACTTCTATAGGAGTTGTAGCATGTTTAAAACCTAAGAGACACTGAAACTAAAAAAATAAAAATAACAATTTAAAAGAATTTTAGATAGCAATCCATTTCTATTCTCGTTTTTACTTATCAAATTGATCGACTGTCCAATGATTCACAGGAAAAAAGCCAGAAGGAAAACTTCAAAATGTCACTTGAAGACATTAAATCAGCCACACAAAACTTTAGTGATGACAATATCGTTGGAAGAGGAGGTTTTGGGAATGTCTACAAAGGAGTAGGCTATTGTGATGATGAGATTGAAAAAATCATTTTACATGAGTTTGCATCTAGAGGAAGACTTGACGGGTACTTGAGCGACGCTAGTCTTACCTGGGGGATGCGGCTTAAAATCTGTATCGATATTGCAAGCGGGTTGAATTTTCTGCATGCAACTGATGTAAATCAAGAAGTGGTGATACATAGGGACATCAAAAGTAGCAACATTCTACTATTTGAAGACTGGAAAGCAAAGATTGCAGGTTTTGGGCATTCCTTGGTATGTCCAGTAAATCATGATATAGAATATGCCATCGACGATGCAGCAGGAACAATCGGCTATTGTGATCCACTATATTCGAAAACACAATATTTAACTAAAGAATCCGATATATTTTCATTGGGTGCTGTTTTATTTGACATATTGTGTGGGAAACAATCGTCTATAAAACTAGATGATGAGTTTCTATTTTTGCCCTTTTTGGCTAAAAATCGCTATCAAGTAGGAAAACTTTATGAGTTAGTGTTTGAGGGTATAAAGGAACAAGTTGATCCACAATCATTTGTAACATTTGCAAGGATTGCGTATCAGTGCTTACATCACAAGAGAGAAAGACGGCCAAAAGCAGGTGAAGTTGTGATACAACTCAAGCGAGCTCTGGAATTCCAAGTAAGTTTCTATAATTTCATAAAACTTCGAAACCTTATGATTCATATATATCTGTAATATTACATGTAAATTCTGTGATATCCAGATTTTATTTCAAAAAAACTAATTTTACGATTTTACCTCTTTTTACCTCATTTTCTTATCAAATTTTTTCAGAATTTTTTTTAACAAAATTCACAGTTAAATGTAACTTCATAGTTCATTTAAAATGTGAAGTTAATTTTGTTTAAAGTTTTTCCAGCGATGTTACTTCTTCTTACCTTAAGTTTCTTGTAAATAAATTCATATTTTTTCCAAGTAATTCAATGTTTAAAGTTAACCTCACAATTTATTTTTTCTATGAAGTTTATAAAAACTATAAAAAAAAATCATCAATTTTACTTCTTATTATTTATAGGTTCGTGTTAACTTTTTAAATTCTTATAAGTACTTCACAATATAATTTTAATATGAAGAGAGTTCTCTTCAATAAATTTGTAAGTTATAATCTCTATTTTGTTGCCAATTTTTTTTTAGGTATTTTCAAGTACATTTAATTTTTAACAATAACTTCATACTTCAATTTACCTTTGAAGAATAACCGTTTTCACTTCAGTTTATAAAATTTACATGAGACTTTAATTTGTTGTTTTGAATTTAATTGTGACTTTAAGCGAGTCTAGGGTGACCTAGTGGAAAAAGACTTGTGACTGTCATAACTAAAATGTGAGGTCTCAACCTCAATTCTAGCAAGATGAATACAACTCTAAAGTGCATCTTAACCCCGTTGACTATTCGGCTAAAAGTTCATAAACCATGGTTACCTAAAAAAACTGTTAATTTAAGGTAAAATAACCGAAAGTTTACATAAAATCTAAAAGGATTCGACAAGATAAAAAAGATTATGAAAGAACAAGTCTTTGTAAAAAAATTCTAAAGAAAAAGAAAAGCTAGTTTTCGGGATATATTCTATAAAAATAATTGTGCGTTGCATTGTTACGATGGGTTGAAATGGATTGACAATATTAAAAGAAATCCAGAATAATGATGTTTGATTTTTCTTTTCTCCTTTTTAAGCATTTAGATGTATGGTCAAGGTTAATATGAATCATGCAACCTAATTACCTTTTTTTTTTTTTTTTTTTTTTTTTTTTTAAATCCATCATTAGCATTATCAATATGTACAACACCAACTTAAGTATATTATTCATGAAGACTTTTTTTGACTTTTTTCATATCAATGTTGTAAAACTTACATTAGTTCCAATTTATAGCACAAAGTGAAGTTACCCGAATGGTTATGTCCAATTTTACTAAATCAAGAGACCCGAATTCAAATTTCCTTCCTCACTCATTTTAAATATTTTTTTCTTTTTTTTAAACAATCAAATTTTACACTTTAACCTTTAAAAGTTTTATGATTTAAATTGTTGACGAATTATTTTTTCATATTTTTACATTGGGTGGTTTTTATATTCATGCTTAATTTCTTTATTCGTGAAGTTTGATAATACACTTTCACCCTTAAAGCTTTTATAATTTACATTTGTTCCCAATTAATAAATAATTGTTTCATAGCTAAAAATTGTTTGTTATACTTTTTTATGGTGATATAAATTTAAACCTTATGCATTTGGTGTTAATTTGATATATATTTTTCATATCTTTCATAATACTAAAAAAATACTGAAAATTAAAATTAAACTAATCATGCTAAACAATAAAACAGATAAATGAACTAATCATGCATATAAACTAAATAAACTAATGATGCATAATAGTAACAAAATACTAAAAATAAAAATTAAACTAATCATGCTAAACTATAAAAGAGATAAATGAAAACGCATTAAAAGTCACCAAGTTGACAAGCGCAGACAATACGAAATCTAGATAAACCTAATTTTACCCAATCAACAAGCTCAATACACATAATCATCTCTTGATTGCTCCATAATCACCCTTTAATCATCCCCATCTAACCTATACATTTTTGTGGTTCTTGAATATTTTTGAAAGTTAAAAATACTAATTTTATAAAATAATGACACAAAAGAAATGATTTTAAAAACTATTTCAAGCTAAATATACAAAAAGAAGTTTAAAACTTTAATCAAAAGACGTTACAAAGATAATTCTTTAAATAAAAAGTTCTAAGGTTTATGAGTTTAGAAGACTAAAGATGATGACTTATAAGAAAATATTTGAAATTTATATGATTTAAAGTTTTAAACCATAAAAATGCTAAAAATACTAGCTCTTATAAAAATAAACTAATGACAAGCAACTATTAAGCTAATGACTAAAATGATTAAGCTAAACATTAACTTGATAAAACTTCAAACTTAAACACACATTTCACACACCAAAGTGTGTGTTTTATACGAAAGTATATTATATTTTACATTTTAATATAAATTCAGAATACTGAAAATGAATAAAAGATGATTTATCAAAAAGCTGCTCATAAATACAGCCTCGGACTGCAAGGAATCTTGGGAAATAGAGCCGTAGCAGGCGGGTCCCACATGAAATTATAACATTCAGACATTTCTGCTGGCACGTTTGGCGGCTGACCATTCCTGGGACGACATGTGGCGGTTGAGGGATAAACTTGCAAAAATTATGGCTTACCAGGGACTCAAACTCCAAACCTCTCATAGGCAAAGCCATTACGCAACCACTAGACAATGGAAATAAATAAAAATATTCGTTACCCACAAGGTTTGAACCCGAACATCTACCCTAAAAAAACTACCCTTCTACCACTAGGCCAACCCAGTTTTGATTCTAAAGTATGAAATTGAAATGTTTTTATCCTTTTCTTTTGTTGGGCCAAAATTTCCTTTTAAGATTGGCTCGGGATCAGGGCTTCAACAATCCTCGTATGGCTTCTTAAATCCTGCTCTTTCGCTCCATGAATTCTCGAATGTACCTTAAAAATAAAACAATAATTTGACCTAATATTTTCATTTAAACGTTAAATTTTTTATTCATTCTATATATACTAAAGCACGACAGGCGTGCCGACTATTTCGGTTATAATATTGCAAAAAACTGCTAGCAATGTATTATAATATTGAAATAAATGTTAGCCCATTAGCGGGCTCTGTTTGGTCCAACAAAAGTTTCGATGGCCTGCTTTTATTTTTTTGTTGATAGTTACACAAGTAAAATACAAGATTAGTCTACCACTAGAAACATCTAAAATGATTTCTACAAACCAAACCCAACATTGGTTCCCAAAAGACAGTCGTTGATTCAAGAGTAGAAACAACGTGTGGCAACCAGTTCTATTAACCGTCTACACATGCAAGACAACAACAAACTGCATAATTATATTCGCGTGGCTAGCTAGCTTCCAGAGCACTATGTGAGTACAGACGAACTCTTAGCTCTTCTCCAACCAGAACGGACAGTAACACGGCAAGCGCATGCGCAACGCTGGACCTTCCTCTAACTCTCTAATCTAATCAGTCAGCTGCTCCATATGTTGGCGTGCACGAATGATGTCACGGCTTAATCGATGATCTTCCCATAAATTGATGGCCCTTAGTCTCTCAAAAAACACAAACAAATGACGCCTCCTGTTTTGCGAGTGCGACAACCGTGCAAGTCATTTGTGGAACCAAAAAGATAGCAACGTAAAAAAGAACCATAGTATGTACCAAAAATTCAGTTACAACCCAAATGTTTTAAAGAGCTTATGCTTACTCTAATAACCACATTATTGAGGCAAAAAAAAATACACCAACATTGCATGTATACTTTAATTTAGACATGTTAGTCATTTGTTACACTCTAAAATAATGCTATTCTTATATTAAAACATGTATAAACGTGATTTCATCAAGTGACCTTTTAGTGTAGTTGTAAATGTATTACTATATTTTTGTTATCTTTGTTTCTTTATTGTTTTTTGTTATTGCTTAAATTTGTTGCAATATTATCTTTATCTGATTAAGCTCATATACCGTATAAAAGAAAAAATTGTGACTTTTTATAATCTAAATTTGGTGTATCATGTGACGAATATACAAATTAATTTTTTTGCGAAATCTTTTAAAATCTTTTACGTTTTATAACTTAAGGGACGAGAAATGGAAGTTTCATACAACTGCACTGAAGTGCGGTACTTTACGATACTCGTTCTAGACATATATAAAACCATCTATTAATAAACTTTGCTGAAATGTAAACTATTCTAATGATGCTATTAAGGTTTAATTCTAGAAAATGAATTAGAAAATAGAAATTAGAAAAGAAATAAAGCTTCGGAATTTGTGTAAGTTGTTTTATAAATATAAGCTGGTTTTAAATAAATTTAAAAAGCCATAATATTTTATTGATTGTAACAAAGAGACCCACTTTACTATTTTAGTAGGAGTATTTGATTAGAGAGTAAAAGTCATGCCTAAATTTGGGTATTACTATTTCATCCAATGTAACAAAGAGAACCACTTTAATATAGAACATTAAGATAATGCCACCCAGATTTAAGCACAATTTGTCATGAGTTCAGCTGTTCAGTCGATCATTTCTCTATTCATTTAGCTTACAAATGAAAATGAAGTTTTAGGCCTGTGGGGCCTGACTGGCCTAGAACTTGCGACCCATGGCTTAGATGTCCAGTTTGGTGTAAAGCTCCGAAATTTAAAACAAAAAATAATTATAGTTGTGAAATTTTAGTTAAGTATATAGTGTATGAAATGGATGAATATTGTTTATTAGGCAAACTTTTTACTTTAATGGAAGGACATTATATTATTCTAAAGTATAACAATTGAAGGAATAACGTGTAAAGATAGACTAGCAATTTTACAATTCTAAATTTGAGAGTTTTTTAAACAAATGAGTTTTATCTTAATATATATTATAGACTAGTTGTTGGTTGATACAAAAGTAGATAGAACAATTAGAGATTGAGATTAATTTAAAAAGAAAAAAAAAAAAAAAAAAAAAAAAAAAAAAAAAGCCCTTCTTACACCTGGCCTGATTTGAACCCAGGCAATTTATATGGGAGTGAACATGTTATGCAACTTGGTATAGCACTACATATTTGTTAATTGCTTGAATTTTTATCATAATTGGTTACTCCGTATTATATTAAGGATTTTGCTAATCAATACCCATTGGGCAAGGGTTAAGGTGTAGTTGATGAAGACAAACTTTCTTAATTAATCAAAAAATGCATTAATACACATTAAATGAACTTGTAAATTACGATATTTGAATATGATTTTCACTAGTTTAATTAAGTTGCCATTGAATTAAAAGGACGTCACTAGCTTCTCCTAATACATCTATACTACATATATATCTATATAACATATAAAGAAAACACATTTGTTTAAAACTTAAAAAACTCAAAAAATTATTAATATTGTTAGAATAAAATACCTTACATGTAAAAGGAAACGCAATCTATTAAATATTTAAATACTTAATTACAATTTAAACAACTAATTTTCTCTACTCTTAATTACTCCACACCTATATATATATATTAAAAAAAAAAATTGCACACACAATTAATGTTACTTTACACCATCTCCTTTATGTACGGCCATATGGGTAATTGTATAGTATATAATAGAGTGTGTTAAAAAGTAACTTATTTGAACATGAGTTAATTGTTTGTCTAAAATAAATATCCAGGAGGATCATGATCTATGGGAGTCCAAATTGCCCACAGACTATAAGGAAATAATCCAGATGTCAAAGTGCCCAGATATCTATTCTACCATAAAGAGAGAGGAACTTTGCAGCAATTTTTCTAAGGGAATACTCCTTAACGATGACAAAGTGGTAATGAGTTCATTCTCGTATCTGAGTTGTTTTGTGTTTCGTGTGTTCTATCTTATATCTTTTGAGGAATAGTTCAATATACACTTGTATTTAAAACATTATAAAATTTGAGTCTGAATTTTTTTTTTTTTTTTTTTTTTTTTTTTTTTTTTTTTTTTTTGTGTGTGCGCGCGTGTGTAATAGTGGCTGTCATGCGACAGTAATGGAGAAAGAAATGAAATTGTATCGGCGACAACATTTTCGTACATAGACAGTTCTCCACATCAGTGGAAATCTCTTCCAGAATCAAGGTTAGTCTTTCTTTCTTTCCACCATTTATGATAAGTGATATCATATCCATTGTTGTTAGATTTGTATATTTATTAAACATTACATATGTGTACACATGCATTGTTGTTAGATGCATGGTTAGTTAGTTTAGCATTAATTATTAGTTCACAGCATATACCTTTGTATTTTTTCTGCTTATGAAGTGGCGAATTCAAGAGTAATGCTAATGTGGTTCATTTATTTAATTGAGGGAAATAAAATAAAGGGTTAAAGGGTGTATTGGTTCCGGTTGGGTCAATTTAACACAAGTTTGTTCGTTTGGGTTGGGATGACAGTTACCGCTTGGTACATACAACCAAATCATTTTTCATATACTTGTGTTGCTTGATATCTCCATGTATTGGTTCCTCCTCAACCTTAACATTTGTCGTTTGTTGATCATATGCAAAGTTTTCTAGATGATTGTATCTTTTGTAAGAACAATAACATATGGAGAAAATAATAAATTAATAAGATTTAAAAGTGTTAGAATTATAACATATCTACTTCATAATTACATAATCTGGACCCTAGAAAGTAAAATTTGAAACTTAAAAAACAAACTGGAGTATATATTTGCCCATGTATTCCCTAAAGGATTTTTATTTTTGAAGCTGTTCCTAGGAATGACACGCCAAAAGCATGGATTCGTCCTTGTGCTTATAGTGCTATGAATGATATAATTGGTAAAATTCTTGGAAGGTACTTTTTTGCACATCAAAAGGAGATGAGTAGATGTTCAGTTTTCACCAAAGAACCTCTTTTTGTTTTTGAATTGGATTATCATAGGCCTTTTGATGAGCAAGAAATTAGTCGATACACACATTGGCAAATTTGATATTTTTGTTTCCTTTCTTGGCAACTCTCCCCATATAATAACACTAATTACTGGTTAATAAACTGAGTCGGCCAACTCAAATTCTGCGTCCACTGTTGGTACTTTAGTGTAAAATAGATTGAGTTTAATATGCATATAAGGGTCGACACTTATATGAATATTAACTGAACTAGCGGGGGTTCCAAGGGGGCGGTAGCCCCCTTGGTGGGGGTTCGGGGGCAACGCCCCTGAGAGAAGCGGGGTCCAAGGGGCGGCAGCCCCTGGCAGAGTCCAAGGGGCAGCGCCCCTGGCCGGGGTTTTTATTTCCACTAAGTTGCTATGTCAAAAATTCCTCAGAAAATTAAATTTTCGGAAATTGAGGGACTAAATTTGACAACTTGAAACCTTGAAACTGCCAAAAGGCAGTTAACCCTAAATCCCGTTTCATCAGATAAAAAGTTCTAGTGTAATATAAAAAAAGAACAGAAGCATACAAAAACGATTCTGATTGGCAAACATAACAATATACACAAACTTGAATCAATTAGATTTTATCCGGTCGTTAATTGGTATCCACTCCAATTTAATCGATCTGAAAGCGTTCATACTCGTGACTTCTAATTGCTGTCAGGATACCCTATCACCCCACATATGACACATAAACAACATCCACTAGGTTCATACATGAAGATGGTAGAATTAGAATAAAATGTGTCTCAGGTTCTAATTTTCTTGTCCTCTGTTCTCACAACTACTAATGATTGTGTTGAAAATAATTGTAAATCTAAAGGTAGTAGTGTATATTTAGGAAATAAAAGCTATGATGATTGAAACCAGAATAATATGTGCAGGTTTGAGACATCAGCAGAAACGTTCGATATTTCCAACTTGAACATCGAAATCAAGACAAAACCTCAATTTTCATCTCCTAATGTTGATTACGGGGCCTTTTTAGTCTTCAAATTTTTTGATTCACGGCACTTTTCAAGTAAACCTATGTATGTTAACCTTACGTATAAAAAGGGGAACGAAAGTCAACATGCATATTTTGCAACATGGAGAGACAAAGAGTGGATGATGGTTGAGTTGGACCGATACTCGAACCAAAAAGAGGATGTCATGTTTGAATTTCTACTGGAGAGCTTTTCATCATATCATTGTGGAGATGGTGCGATTTATGTTGAAGGCATTGAATTTCGAGCGATTGAGAAGGTAATTTGAAAAATATTCTTCTGTTGTGTTATATATGCTTTTTCTTATCATAGAGGAAACTGAAAAAACGTCCTTGTGGTTTGCCCAACTCACGGGCCCAATCTTTGTAACTTCGTCGCTTGGGCTCAAGAAAGCCTCTCTCTGGGGTATATCAAGGTGGCAAATTCTCCTGGCGGAATAAAACATTGTTTTCATTGTGAAAGGGAAGACCTCGATAAGGAAGATGAATAAGAGCTACATCAGCAAGACTCTCTCAGGCGATGTTCTTGTGGGAACTTTTGGTTCACTTGCCGTCCTTTAACAAAGTGAAACGGTTGAAGTACTCTCTTTTGGGTAAAAGGTTAAATCTAGGTATGTCAGTCATTTCACTTTAGTCGGGGACGGAAAGTGAACCGAAAGATCCTCACACGGTGCATTTCGATGTTATAGGGACTGTGCCTACCATTTGGTCAAACCACATGGATGGTTTTTGCAATTTACTCTATATTTTATAAAAGTGATCGATGCATGGAAAAAAGAACATTTTTTTTTAAGTTACATGTTTATATCATGATTTTATACAGGTGAAACTTGAAGACACTGGAATGTTGGAGGAAGGCCCACAAGTCTTGAAATCAAACTTCAGCGTGGATCAGTTGCCAACTAAGTTAAAAGATACATTTAAGAAATACACGAACTTTGATGACTTGTTCTGGTTTGGCCAAGTAAACGGGAAGAAAATTCTTATGCTTTCGGCAAAGGCAACTATACCCAAATTTTCTAATGCGAATCTCTATAGCTCAAGAAGACCAATTCACTGCAGGTTTATTTTCTGAACCAACTTTAAAACATTATCAATTAACAGCTAAACCCAATCTAATGTAAATTATCAAATAAATGTTAAATGTTACGTATAAACATTAATAGGTAAATGTCTAGGATCGAACCCGAGACCTCGGGATTGCACACTTTACAAACAAGAATAATGTAAAATAAATATATATATATTAAATGTATTGAATATATATATTTATAACACTTAATGGACTAAACGGTAGTTAGTTATTAACCGTATGGACTAACTATTGTTAAATAAGAAAGATAAGGACTAGAGTGAAATTTGGGTGTCAAGAAGGATCTAGAATCCCCTTGGGGATGCTATGGCCGGTCGAACAAGGGTGGGTCAAGCCCAACCCATGTTTGCTTGATCACCAAGAAATCACCTAGTATAAATACAAGGCCAAGGGTTAGACTTTCACATCTTTTGTGCACACACTCTAACCCTAAAAACTTGGTTTTCTTTCTTGTTTTCCTAGGCCGATCGGTTCAACCCCCCCACCTAAGGGATTGGGTCGATTTTGGTTTAATCCAAACATAAGTGTTTTGTTTACTTGCAACAAACCTTTATTCGTTGGTAGTTTGTGTGTACAAGAACGAGGTAATTACTTACTTTAGTAATTATCAAGAGATCGATAAACAAAACGGTAAGGGGTTTATCATTGATCTAATTGTCCAAGAATCAAGGTTGAATTGAAGTGCATCGGGTACGTTTACTGTTTATGTTTTAGTTAATATTTATGTGTTATACTTGATCCTAAGCTTCCGCAATATGTGTTATTTGATTGTCAAACTCTAACAGTGGCATCACGAGCCTTGTATAACATGTAATTGATTACTAAAACGTAATAAAAATCGGATCTTTAATTGTTTTAGATACATGTTTTTTTTGATCTAGGGTTTTTCCTATTTTTTTATAAAAATTTCGAAACCCTAACCCTAATTTTGGGGGGGGGTCGATTTTCCCATGAAACCCTAATTAGGGTTTTGTGGTTTTCTTGATTATGTGTAATCACTAGAAACCTTAGGTCATTAACCGGTTAATTGAACGTATCTTGTGACCTAATTGCTAATTGTTAGGTTTTAATCCGTGACTTACATGCATGTTTGTCATGGATCTTGTATTTATTGTCACATGTTTAATATAGATCTTAAATTGGGGAAGACTCCAATATATATTAAAATCAATTTTATATGCTATGTGGTGTGTTTTTAGCTTTGGCCTACGCAATTGATTCGTCAATGTATGTGACTCACCTCCATTAAGAGGGGAAGGCCTTAGTTGATTACATGCGTAATTATACCTAGAATTGATTTTATTAGGATCTTTTCTAATACGGATTGCATGTGGCTAATTGTTTCACTTATTTATTATTGTTTGTTTGATTTTCTTTGATACTTGTTTTATTGTTTTAGTTGGACTTGTTGTAAGCAATAAAAGGGTTGTCTTCATAAAGAAAATTAATACGGACTAATAATTGTGAAACCCTAAAGTGATAAAGTAAGAATCTTGCAAAGGTCTTATTGCCAATCGTGGTCCGATTCGCACGGTAATCAGCTCCCAGGCGAGACTAGCAAAATTCAAACTTTATTACTATTTTGAGATTGAATCCATAAACTTTTGCTTGAATGATGTTTTGTGCAAATATGCTTTTAAAATTAAGTCTTTTAAGATGATATTCATAACCGTGATTTGAAGGCTTAGAAAAGAGCCTTAGAGTCTGCCTTGGTTATCACAATCTTGAATATGTCTTAAACGAATTACTTTTAAAAATCATATATTGTAGAAAGTCATCTTAGGGTTTTGGCATAAACCTCAAGTAAAACTTTGTGTATTAATTTCAGGAATCGGACATAAAAAGTTTTTATGAAAACTTATGTTATAAAGATGAGTGCATGCATCTTTGTACATAATTTTGATTGACATATCAAAAATTAATACCCTTAATAATTTAAGTTACGTGCCATCTACCTATAAGAAACACTTGGAATTTTAATTTAGTAAACGTGAGACCTAGGCTAAATTACTATAACAAGGTAAAATTCTTTTAACGCGTGAGACCATAATTGTAATTTTACAGTTTCTAAGGTAGACGACTTAATTAAGTTGTGCGTGAGACCTAGAACTTAAGGCATGAGATGGGATAAAACATGCTTACAAAGGCAAATTGATGAATCAATTTGATGTAAATCCCATAATGATCTAGGAATTGGAAATCTTGTTTGCCAATTATTGTTCGACAGATTACTATCTTTTGTACTTTTACCACTAGCAGATCAACTGATGTGGTAAAACTATGTAAAGTTAGATCCTAGGTTTTCAAGAAAATTAGTTGGTTATATGAATATAGCCTTGGGTATTTTATTTTCTTGAAGATATTGATTATCGAAAATACTAATATTTGAACTTTATCTGTAGATATGGCTCAACCCGATAACCAAACTGTGATTAATGCTTTCAAGAGTCATCTTGAAAGAGATAAACTGACTGGAAAGAATTTCAATGACTGGTACCGTTCGCTCAGAATTGTCTTGAGGGCGTCTGGTAAGATTGATTATGTGACAGAGGAATGCCCTGCTGAACCAGCTGCTACTGCAACACCAGAAGCAAAGGCAGAATGGAAGGTGACTAATGCTAAGTACAATGAGGTTGCTTGTTTAATGCTCACTAGCATGAGTGCTCAATTACAAAAGAAGTATGAGTACTCGTCTCCTAAGAATATGCTTGATAACCTCAGGCAGTCTTATGAGAAGTCACCTGCAGTTGAATTGTATGATGAACTTGACAAGCTACACAACTGCAAGCATGGTGATGGTAAACCAGTAGTCGATTATGTGGATGAGATGAAGGATTCCTTTGATCAACTTCACAGAATTGGTTTTGGTTACCCCGAGAATGTGCAAGTGCACTTGATCAACAGATCCCTCAACAAGGATTTTGCTGGTTTTGTGCAGAACTTCAACATGCATTGCTCGGGGAAGACAGTCTCAGAATTACTCGCATTGCTTGTTGATTATGAGAAAAGTCTACCAGCCAAGGTCAAGACTCCTACCCCACAAGTGTTGGCAATTCATGGGGGGAGAATCCAGAAGAAATCGCATGTGAACAAAGGCAAAGGTAAAGGTGATAAAGGCAAGCAGGTCATGGCCTATCAACCTCAACCCAAGATGAAGCAACATCAGCCTAAGCAGAACAAGGTGAATCCGCCAAACAAGAAGGATCAGGCTTGTCACCATTGTCATGAAAAGGGTCATTGGAAGCGCAATTGCCCTCTCTACATTCATGACTTGCGACTCAAGAAGCAGGGGAATGATGCTGGTAACCCCAGCACATCAGGTGCGTTCTTTATGATTGAATTATTCACTCTTACTCCTAAATTGAATTCATGGGTATATGATACTGGATGTGGCATTCATATCTGCAATACCTTGCAGGGGTTTAGAGTTGAGAGAAAGCTGGCCTATGGACAACAATTCTTGCACGTTGGTAACGGAGCGCATGCAGGAGTTGAAGCTATAGGAGTTTTTAATTTAGTGTTGCCTTCGGGCCTAGTACTATCTTTAAATAATTGTCATTATGCACCGTCAATTGTTAGAGGTGTAATTTCATTTTCATGTTTGTTAAACCTTGGTTTTGAGCATACTATTTCAAGCAATGGAATTTCAGTTTCTTTAAATAATGTTTTTTATTTTAATGCTGTTGCTGTGAATGGTGTATTTGAAATTGATATGAATGATAATGATAATGCTTTTGTTACAAATAATTCAATGTATAGCATCAATAATAAGAGAATCAAGAAAGGTCTGGATTCGTCTTATCTTTGGCATTGTCGACTTGCTCACATTGGCAAAGATCGCATGAAAAAGCTGCAACATGATGGGCTTTTAAATAAGATCAATGATGAATCATTTGATAAATGCGAATCTTGCATTGCTGGGAAGATGACTAAGAAACCCTTTAAAAATAGGATTGAAATGGCTAATGATCTACTTGGTCTTATTCACACAGATGTGTGTGGACCACTTAGACATGTGTCAAGGAGGGGTGCTAGCTACTTCTTAACATTTACGGATGATTACAGCCGTTATGGTTATGTTTATTTACTTAAACATAAGCATGAGGTATTTGAAACATTCAAAGTGTTTAAAGCAGAAGTAGAGTTGCAACTTGGGAAGAAGATTAAAGCTCTTCGATCCGATAGAGGTGGTGAATACCTGAGTCAGGAGTTCATAGATTATCTAGCAAAGGAGGGAATTGTCCAGCACCTTACTTCTCCATATACTCCACAACAAAATGGTGTATCTGAAAGAAGGAATCGTACATTGCAAGACATGATACGATCTATGTTTAATCTAACAACTCTTCCTTTCTCGTTTTGGGATTATGCCTTAGAATCTGCGGTTCGCATTCTAAATATGGTTCCAACAAAGAAGGTTGATAAGACACCATATGAGGTATGGACTGGAAAAGCTCCTAACCTGTCTTATCTAAAGGTCTGGGGTTGTGAGGCGTATGTTAAACGTGACTCAGCAGACAAACTCCAACAAAGATCTGTGAAGTGCATCTTCGTAGGATACCCTAAGGAAACTGTGGGATACTACTTTTATTACCCACCTGAAAACAAAGTATTTGTTGCAAGGTATGGAGACTTCCTTGAAAGGGAGCTCATATCTCAAGAATTAAGTGGGAGAATATATGATCTGGAAGACGGTCAAGAAGATGTAGCACCTTCTGAAAACACTAACCAACTTCCGGTAGAACCTGAAAGTTTAGGTCCTCCAGCTGAAGTTGAAGTGATTCCCATTCGTAGGTCAACAAGACCAGTAAAAGCTCCTACTCGTCTATGTCTTAATGTAGAGAGTGATGAGAATATACTGGGTGATCTTGATGAGCCTACAAGTTATAAAGCTGCCATGAATGGACCTGAAAAGGCCAAATGGAAAGAAGCTATGGATGGGGAAATGCAATCCATGGAAGACAATGATGTCTGGGAAGAAGTAGACCTACCTCCGGGTGCCAAACTAGTTGGGAGTAAATGGCTCTACAAGAAAAAGACTGACATGGATGGCGTTGTACACACCTATAAGGCCCGTTGTGTAGCTAAAGGCTATACACAAACTTTTGGTGTTGACTATGAGGAGACCTTTTCTCCTGTAGCTGACATAAGGGCAATTAGGATTCTTATAGCCATAGCTGCTTACTATGACTATGAGATTTGGCAAATGGATGTAAAAACCGCCTTCTTAAATGGTCGCCTAGATGAAGACATCTATATGGCACAGCCTGAGGGGTATGTAAATCCAGAATTCCCAAATCGTGTATGCAAGCTTAAAAGATCCATTTATGGATTAAAGCAAGCATCACGACAATGGAATAAGAGATTTGATGGTGAGATTAAAAAGTATGGATTCACTCAAAATCTTGATGAGCCATGTGTATATCACAAAGTTAGTAGGAGTAATGTAATTTTCCTTATATTATATGTTGATGACATATTGATCATGGGAAACGACATTCCAAGTTTGCAAAAGGTTAAGGCATATCTTGGAAAGTGTTTTTCTATGAAAGATTTAGGGGAAGCTGCATTTATTCTGGGAATCAAGATATATAGAGATAGATCTCAGCGATTAATTGGATTAAGCCAAAGTGCTTACATTGATAAAATACTAAAGAGATTTAGTATGCAAAATTCCAAGAAAGGATATTTGCCGATGCAAGAGCAACATGGCTTGAGTAACAAGGTTTGTGATTCAACACCTGCAGAGGTGCAACGCATGAAGAGAGTCCCTTATGCTTCGGCTGTGGGATCTATAATGTATGCGGTGAAAAGTACAAGACCTGATGTAGCGTTTGCTCAGAATTTAACCAGTCGATATCAGCAAAATCCAGGTGTAGCTCACTGGACTGCTGTTAAGAATATTCTTAAGTACCTTAGGGCTACTAAGGATATGTTCTTGGTTTATGGGGGAAATCCATCAGCAGAACTTGATGTTACAGGTTACTGCGATGCTTCTTGGAAAGGTGATAAGGATGATACGAAGTCTCAGACGGGTTATGTCTTTGTCATTAATGGAGGAGCAGTGGATTGGAGGAGCAGAAAGCAGAGTGTACTAGCGATGTCTGCTACAGAAAGTGAGTATATAGCTGCTTCAGAAGCTGCAATGGAAGCTATTTGGATTAGGAAGTTTGTTTCAGGGCTTGGAGTCATGCCTTCGATTCAAAGACCTATTAAAATGTATTGTGACAATTCAGCTGCAATTACATTTGCCAATGAGCCTGGAATCATGAAAGGCACCAGACATTTCCCGATTAAGCATCACTATGTTCGAGAACAAGTTGAGATAGGCGAAATCGAAATGCTCAAAGTTCACACAGATGATAACTTGGCAGATCAATTAACAAAGCCTCTACCTGGCACTAAGCTTTACAAGCATGCTGAAGGTGTAGGACTTAGATTAGCTGAAAGTTTCATGCCCATTTGTGATTAGTGTTTGGATAAAGGATGTAACGTACAATTATTATTTTAATGAAATAAAATATGTTTTATGTTTATTTATCATTGTCTTAATAATATATCCTATATTTGCATGTTTAAGATCCATGAATAATTTATTGTTCTAAATGTCCATTGTCGATTATTGATATGGGAATATCATTAAACTAAGACAAATTTGAATATTGGTTTAGGATATACTTGAAAGTATATTGATGCATAGTCATACCAATTTCACATAATATTCGATGAATTGAATATTGGACTTATCCCAACAATATGATTTAATATTTATTGTGAGAATCATATTTAAAGTTATCCTCAGACTTGAGATACCAGATAAGTGTCATGGATGTAGTGCATTTTTGTGAAGCAATCTACCGCTCACCGTAACAGGGAGTCATAAGGGTTGTTTTCAGAAGTGTTGCAAAGTTCATGGGTTATTCTTGTAGTCAAGAAAGAATTTATTCCTTCTGATTTGTTTAGAAGTTTAATACTGCTGGGCCCCTCGTAGGGTTGACAAAATGTTTGCATGGCCATGCCCAAAGTCTATCTGGAATACGTTCAGATGTTTTGGTAATTTTGTTCAATCATAAAGAAACGAGAAACAGAAATTTAATAAAGGAACTCACATCTTTATTAATGTGGTATTAGTAATGAAAGGATAATTATAATGATGAATCATTAAAGGTTTTTTCCAGGAAACCTAGCTCGGATTGAACTAGGGGCATTGGAGTGTTGCAAGACGCTAACCAATGTCATTTTACTATTAATGGATATACGAGTGGGAGCTGTTAAATGTTACGTATAAACATTAATAGGTAAATGTCTAGGATCGAACCCGAGACCTCGGGATTGCACACTTTACATCCAAGAATAATGTAAAATATATATATATATATATATATATATATATATATATATATATATATATATATATATATATATATATATATATATATATATATATATATATATTAAATGTATTGAATATATATATTTATAACACTTAATGGACTAAACGGTCGTTAGTTATTAACCGTATGGACTAACTATCGTTAAATAAGAAAGATAAGGACTAGAGTGAAATTTGGGTGTCAAGAAGGATCTAGAATCCCCTTGGGGATGCTATGGCCGGTCGAACAAGGGTGGGTCAAGCCCAACCCATGTTTGCTTGATCACCAAGAAATCACCTAGTATAAATACAAGGCCAAGGGTTAGACTTTCACATCTTTTGTGCACACACTCTAACCCTAAAAACTTGGTTTTCTTTCTTGTTTTCCTAGGCCGATCGGTTCAACCCCCCCACCTAAGGGATTGGGTCGATTTTGGTTTAATCCAAACATAAGTGTTTTGTTTACTTGCAACAAACCTTTATTCGTTGGTAGTTTGTGTGTACAAGAACGAGGTAATTACTTACTTTAGTAATTATCAAGAGATCGATAAACAAAACGGTAAGGGGTTTATCATTGATCTAATTGTCCAAGAATCAAGGTTGAATTGAAGTGCATCGGGTACGTTTACTGTTTATGTTTTAGTTAATATTTATGTGTTATACTTGATCCTAAGCTTCCGCAATATGTGTTATTTGATTGTCAAACTCTAACAATAAAAAATATTCAAAATTCATGAATAGATGGTTGAAAAGCTTCACCATATGGTTTAGTTTTCTGTGTCTCCAGTTGAATTTTAAGACGTATGTAACCATATTATATATGTCGCACATGCAGATTTCGGAAGGTGTGTGAGCTTTTACCACAACAAGTATTTCATATCAAATGCACAATTGAAAGTCAAATGTTATCACCTGATACAGAGTACATATGTTACTTTGTGTTCAAGATTTCCAAAAATTGCCACGGGCTGCATTCTCCGGTGAAAGTACGAGATTTAATCCACCAAGAAAATAACAAGGCTGATTTTTTCTATTTTATTACCCCAACCCCATTGAATATAAATGATTTTACTCGGGTTCCAAAACAAAGGGAAGATGGATGGATGGAGATTAGGCTTTGGAAATTTAACTCAGCTCATGAACTTGAGAATGACTCTCATTTGATTAATATGAAGTTTACAAGTCAAGAAGGAACTATGTCTGGCCTCATTGTATGTGGGCTCGAGTTTCGGCCAGCGTAAGAAATTTTTAAAGTATACTCATTCTATACATGGTTATGATTTTACACGGACTTATTGTGTGGTTATCTAAATTTGTAGTGTTAAAGTCGAGCTTGCTGGACTTCAGCTTATTTCTGGATTCTTCAAAGACTGAAAGTGACAAGCTGAGGAAGTCTGGATGGCTGCAGAATCATTTTCTAATCTGTCCAAGTATATATCTGTGTGTTTGTCTTGTCTTATGCGCGATTGTTCCAAGTCTTTTGTATCAAAAATGGTCGCAAATTAGATACGATGTTATTTGGTGTTATTATTATGTTTAAATAATGGTTTTATAGTCATTATTTTCACAATGACACCAGGATAATTATAAAGTAACTTTGTACGTGTGGAAGGTTTATGATCTCTGTCCCGTGTGTGCAGCGGGGGATTGTTAGCTGGTCTCATCGCCGAATCTTATTGATAGGTAAATTTTGTTATATTATATTGAAAAAGTGGTTAAAATTTTTTGATTCGTTTATGTACTTGAAAATTGAGCAGGATGAATAGTAAATTGATAGTGGGTCGGGTCGTATGGTGAATATTGCAACTTGGTTTTGCTTGTTCGTATTGTTTCGATAAAAAGAAATGTTATTTTTTTGGTTGTTTTGTTTTGCACGCTTCCGTCTCAGTTCGTGAATATAGAGTAGTTAAAATTTGATCACTTTGGATACGAAGACTACGGTGTAGGAAATATGTTTTTGGGTTTCACTTGAGGTGTTATCCCGGTGTGATTGTTTGGGTTATAAAGATTAGTATATGTTGGAATTGATATTGGTATTGGTATTGGTCACTTGAAGGCTACTAATAACGTTTCACACCACTCAACTTAGAAGGTAAGTAGGTAACTAAGCTTATAAATATGTGATGTTTGTCTAAGCTTACCGTGTAGGCTTAAGCTTATCTCCACAAAAATCCATGTGTGTCACGAGATCCTCAAGACCCACCCTTGTTCCGTCAACGAAGCTAAGTATTGGTATTGGTATTGGTATTGATTTATGAAACAAATGTTTTATTTGCGTTTAAGCGACAACTGACCGGACATATGACCGGGTCACACGATAAACTGGGTTTCCTAGTTTGCACAAAACTATGATACAAAATCCTTGACCCTTTTAATATATAGACAGGAAACAAGATCTGCAAAGTCTTGATGTTTTTTATAAAGCCCAATTCACTTCAAAATAACCATAACACAATACATAATCCTGCCAAAGCGATGTACGTGCGAGGTAGAACATTGTAGAAAAGATTGCTTCCGGAAAGAATTCTGGTAAGACATGCATTTACTATTATGACATTTTACTATAGTCCATCAAAATTCTCAAATCTTATCGATTTTTTCACAACATCATCATACATATACTCACAAGAGTTTTACTATCATGGCAGAAAAACCTACAAAGTTGCATTTATCCAGATAAATATGACATCGTTCGTTTTCTAGGATTTATGAGTACTTCATTTATAAAAATCTATTTAATTTTAGTATCACAAAACTGAGAATACAATGGCTGTCAAATATAAAATTCCTTATTATGTCCGAACAAAAATACTAATGATACAATAACAAATGATGGAGAAATAAGAACTATAATCACCTCCTCCGTGCTTCCTGTGTGTACCATTTTGCACAACATATGTTCCTCTCGAGCCTCCTGCTTCTGTATACAAAGTAACAAAATCATCAGCTTTACGTAATTTTGCAGAAATTTTGATCCAAAGTCAAAGTATACCGTAGAAATTTTGACCATTTACTTAGAAGTTGGCCTGATTTGGGTAATATCCTATCTCCAATGGGTCAAATGGGTAAAGTTTAATAATTTGATTAGATGCAAGTCACCCAAAGTGTGTCAAAATCCTAAATCATTTTGTTTAGCAATAATTAAATTATTATGTATGGCTAATGATCAGATAGCGGATTTTTGTGTAAGAAGAGAACCAATGATTAAAAAAAAAAAAAAAATTCCACAACAGAAGAAGGTTGACTCATTACTTAACCCCACGCCTATCTTGGACAGACACTCTAGGAGCATTAAATCTATTTTCAGGATAACTGAAGTATAATATTTTTTTAACTCCATACTCGAGCAAAAGTGGTCAATCAAATTAAATTTCTCAAAATTTAAACGAGTTACAGAACACAAGTGGTCAATTTGATCATGCCAAATAAACAATGGAGTAATCTAAGGTATTCCGATGAAGATTAATGATGTGACAGAGATAATAAGCATAATAATGCGAGAATGTGACAGTCATCAAATTTTTTCGTTTTTTCATAACTTCATATGATTGGACAAGGTATCGATGGTCATAACATTTCCAACTATTTTTCCTTTTAATTGTTCCATGGTACCCACAAACTCATAATTCTAGATAAAGGAAGATGGGATAAAAAAAAAAAAAAAAAAAAAAAAAAAAGATGCATACCTGCGGTGGTTCCCGAGACAATTAAGATTTTTCCATAATCGCCCTAAATAATTCTTTAGGTGCTGTAATTGGAAAGTATGACAAGAACTCATAAGAAAAAAAGAGGTTGTAAGATTTTAGGCATGATGAAGAGGCATAAAATATCATAACTTTGCATTTAAAACCTTACCAGGTAACCCTGTAAATCTTTAATATTGTTCATACGCCTGTCCTATAAACATCTCCACCCCTATAACAATTATGGCTCCACATTCTCCTGCTTCCCAAAGTAATCTTGGAACTTTCGGTGTGTACACAACATCAAATACCAATGCATACGACTTTAAAGCTTCCTGCCATAAAAAATATGAAAAATTTACCCCATGCACATAGTCACCTCATATTAACTTTCTAACTGCAAACTATTATTACTAAAACGTATGACCGAAAAAAGGTATATAGCCGTACCTTAGAAATAGGAGTATCTTCTATATTTGATTATTTGGCTGCATACCAATTGATGTTGTGTTTGCAAGTATCATGCCACCTTCTAGGCTGAAAGTGCTCAAATCGGCAAGAGATATAGCCTCTCCACCAATTATGTCAGCGAATTCTCTAGCACGATCTGTGCAATATCAGTAAGAGAAAACTTTAGTTGGTGTATTAACTATGCATAGAGGGTGTTTGGATTTCAATGTTGCAACTAGGGGTGTCAAACGGGTTATCGGGTTTTAAAAAAATAAAAACTAACCTGTAACCCGACCCAATAAGCTATCGGGTCTATCGGGTTCGGGTCTGTCGGGTTGCAGGTTATCGGGTTACGTGCTAATCTCATCCCACAATTTGCTTTATTTATTAAAATACCACCAAACATGAAATTAACTTGAATATTAAATGAGCACAACACTACTGTATTCTTTTGCCCATATATAACGTAAAAAACAATGTAGAAACAATGTATATTACTGCCAGTAGGCATCTTATTTTGCGTCAAGTAGCAGCAGAACTTTGCAAATGAGAATAGTAAGCTACTCATGCAAACCACAGTGCATTAAAACCAAATTTGAAGATGCAACGTATCATTTCTTATGTGGCAAGCTTTACTTATTATGAACTCTGACTAATAGATTATGGCAAGAGAGATTCAACAAAAATATTATTGACTTTTAATGGGTTTTTATAGCTTATCGAGTTTATTGGGTCAACCCGATAACCATTTCAGTATCTTGTTTTCAAGCACAACTAATATAACATCAGTATGTATTTCACCAATTCACCATTATAACATGCTAACTGATCTAAGATCAGTAAGTATAAAAAATAGATCCCCAATTCACCATTTCATCATTTCATCATTATAATATGCATTCAAGTAAGCATGAAAAAATAGAGCAATATGTAAAAAAAATTAGATTCACCAGTTTACCATTTCACCATTATTAATTTGCATTTACCGTCTCAACCAAATAGATCAGTAGGACAATATCAGCAGATTCAGCGTGTATAAAAATAGAGCAGACTCCAGTAACAATAAGGATGAAAAAAGAGCATGAAAGCTAGCAAGACTTTTTAGTCCAAATAGAAACTTAAACTAACAAAAAAATGATAAGATTTTTCAAGTTTTCAACCAAATATTAAGCCTAAAATGAATCCATTACAGTAGCCACTAGCTAGCAATTCTTTTTCACAAAAGCTAGATCATTTCACCACAGAAGCTTGCAAATTCCATTCACAAAATAGACATCCCAAGACTTTTTTTTACAAGGTTTTGGTTGTTTTCCCTTGTTCTTATTACCACTCTTAACCTCCACTTGTGGTTCATCAGAAATTTCGAACGAACTTGAAGACATCTAGCAAACTAAGAAAGTAACAAGTAGCAACAATTAAAAGATAATTAATATGTTGCGTTACAGAATGTACAAAACCTATGTATTCAACATCTTTAACATGCACAAGCAAAACATTAAAATTATGTAATAGTATATGTAAATATATAATGTAACATTGACAATACTAAAGATGAAACAATTACCTTTTTTAAATGTCAATTTTGGTACTGTTGGAAACTTGGAATAAGCACAATGATCTAAACCATTTGTGAATTGTGAGGACTAGGAAGGGTTTGTGTTTTGAAATTGTGAATATGAATCGTTTATGATCACTGATCAATAATACATTAGGGCAAGTACACACTTACATTATCTCTTAAGTGGGCTTACAAATTAAGAATTTCTCTTAAGTCTTAAGTGGGCTTACAAATCGTTTATAAGCACTGATAAATAGACTTCAGTTGAATTTTCAAACAAATCGGTTAATTGGTCATATAAGGTTTAGCGGGTTAACCCGATAAAAAACTAGCTAAAACCCTAACCCGATCCTATAAGACTATCGGGTTGACCCTATAAACCCGATAAGGTAAATTTGACCTGAATCAACCCAACCCTATAAGGCCTTATCGGGGTCGGGTCAGGTCGGGTTGACCCATATGACACCCCTAGTTGCAACTGATCATATGGTTACTCTGACTTGAAGTCGAAATAATCAATTTTTTATGTTTTGATGATTAACCACTCAAACCCAAACACCCCCTAAATATGACAGAGAACCATATAGTTGACTTTCACCCATACTGAACTGATAAGAATGCAATTAAACTAGTATAATGTTTTATTTGCAATCAAGTACGAGGACTAGGAATGGTAATGTGAACGCTAGTAGAATCTAACCGTAAGTCCGATTGGCTATCACAATCCTTGCACCCTTCACTTTTGCTCCATAAGCAAGTGCTTTTCCAGCACCGCCAGCACTAATAACCACATATAGTCTACCAGCCAAGGGTGAACCTGTAAACAGTTGTACCAATATGTGTTGTAAGTAAATCTCAAATGGGTCAAATGGGTCGAACGGGTAGAAAGTCACACATGAAATATGATATGAAACTTTTATAACTGGACAAAAGGCACTGTTTTGACCCAACGATTCATACTATCACTTCTAATAGAGTATAGAAAGAAACCTCGTAGACTATCCTCGATAGCAGAAATAGCGCCTACATAGTCTGTATTACATCCATATAACTTCCCATCATTTGGTCTCCTGATGGCGCAGTTGACTGCTCCTATTGACTGTAACATACAATAAATAATAGAATACATAAAAAGCCGTACTTTAATCATTATCTGCATCAGCTTTAGTAGTAAAGCTTTCCATAACAATGGAATTTACCTTTGCAACTGGATCAACCTCATCACAACATTGAAGTAAAGATTCTTTGTGAGGAATGGTACAACTGCGTCAAAAAATGATACATTTTTCTAATCTGAATAAGGAGAAAAACGGGTTTTTTCCCATAAAATACCAACGTACTTTCACATTTTTACCCTTTTAGCCATTCTACTTTTTATAACATTTGACTTGTTATAAGATCACTCTATAGACTGTTTGGGCATTCGGTAACACAAAAACCGACTGTCAAAAATGGTCAACATTACAAAAAAAAAAAAAAAAAAAAAAAAAAATGATAGTTTATTTCATCAAATGAGCCTATAATCATATCCTAACACTTATTATTGCTGATCTACTGTATCAAAACACAACAAGGGGTGTTTGGGATTACTAAGTTAAACATCTTATGCTCATAACCAGAAGATCAACTTATCCAAAATAGCTTATTTCACCCCTAAGGTTAAACTTACCATACTGAATCCACTAACAATAACCAGTTAAAAGTAAACAATCTGAAACTTCTTACTTAAAAGACCTTATTTCACCCCTAAACTAAGTAGATAAGCATAGTCAAATTTATGCGTCTGCTCAAAAAACACAATTAGCAGATAATCTGTTACAGAGTATAAAAACAATCCATATTCAGAATACTCCCCATCACATGTCAGATGATTCAGTATACCATCAGAAGAAAAGTGCATTTGCATTATAACAGTATCAAAAAGATCATAAACATAAGCACAGTTTTCATTCAGACACTCGAAAAACAATCAGTTACGCAATTATATGAGTTTGGCAATTCCGCTAAGAGTACTCCAAAGATACAGAAGCAATACATTGTCTGAATAAGCAACTCCCAAACTGCTTATTTCACCCTCAAATAAAGATATAATCACATACAAAAACACTCAACTATGCTTATCTACTACATTAAAACGCAATAAGGGGTGTTTAGGATTACTATTTTTAATAACTTAGTTAACCCCCAAATAAACAAATTAATAACATTTTCATTTTCACCGCCTATTTTCTCAACAGCAGCTGCAGGTGTCACCTAACAACAACAACAACAAAAACAAAAACAATTAAAAATAAGTAAACAAAAACAAAAACAATTAATGAAAATGGGTCTTTTTTAAAGATTGGTTTCTTTTGACTTACCTGATGTGGGTTTCTGATTCATCATCCCCCATTATTATCAATCTCACCTGCAACCAAAAATAACAATAAAAATCATTTTTTTTAACAAATTGATGAAATTGATGGAAATAAAAGATGGGTTTTGTGAAAAGATTGGAGTTATTACATAAAAATGTAAACTTTTTATGAATTGAAGGTTAATTTTGTGGGATTGAAAAGTTAGGGTTTGGGTTTTGATTTGGGGGAAATTGAATTGGTTGGGTGGGATTTTATCCACCTACGCCCGTTTGTGTTTGCAATGTAGAAAAAGAAAAGTTGCAACTTTTTTTTGTTTCTTCATAAAAAATCAAAAGTAAGTGGGCAAGTCAAATGTAACTTATAACTTCTTCTTTTTTTTCAACTTTTTTTTTTCTTTTTTTTTTTTTAATTTTAACTTTTTTTTATATATAAATGTAATTTGTATTTTTATTTGAATTAATAAAATTTAGTTTTTTTGAAAAATGAAAAATAAAATTAAATGGTGAGTCCTAAAAGGGTGGTGTTATGGATGTTATTAGTGAAGGGTGTTTTTTGGTGTTAGAGCTAAAAATTGGGATACTGATGTGATATTGATGTGGCTGTAATTTTTTGTGTTAACGGTATTATAACACCTTATGCTCTAAGGAAGAGAAAGAATGATCTCTGTGAAATCTTAATACTTAATTAATAGTATTTGTAACAATATTCAAATCTAATAAGTTATTATGTATCATAAACACAAAATTATATAAAAATTTCATGAAATTGGTGTGTAAAATTATGAATATGGAATGTGTAAGAAGATTAATATGTTGTTTTTAAAATTTGATAAAACATAATCCATAACTTTATAGTTTTTTAGTTTGCAATTTGAAAAAAGTAAGATCGAATATGATTAGATCTTAAAATCTTATGGTTAAAATCGGAATCTTAAGCTTGACAAGATCCTACGTAAGATCCGGATCGTTTTGTTTCGTAATATCTTAAAATCGTAAAATCTTAAAATCAAGATCGAGATTTTAACAACCATTGTTTGTGGCGGAGAATGATTGACGTTTGTGCAATGTTAATGGTTGAATATTAATAGTGTATTAAGATAACAATTATTATAGTATCCTTTTAATGAGTAAATCGTAAAAACTATAACAGAGTTTTTTTAAGGCGCAATTTGCATAACTTTGAAGTACATACGTGATATTTCTAAAAAAAAAGTTGGTTTTGTTTTCATCTCTGGGCAAATGGGAAATGACCGCAATATTCGTATTCAACCTTTTACCCATATGATCAGAGTATATTGGTCATTCACTTTAGACATGAACGAAAAATGAACCGAAGCTTTTCGACAAAGACTTCATCTACACTTTTGAAATTTTAGAGACGGAGTATGTAACTTGGACAAATCAGAAATTTTGACTACACAGTAATTTATGATATCACATCTTATTGTAGAATAAGTTAAAAATCCAAATATATTACTAGTAGTTGTTAATGTAGCTTATATCTCTTGGGACTACATCTACTCTATTACAAGTTTACAACTAGATCATAGAGGTGAACCGTACAACGAGTTTGTATCACTGAGATAGCATGCACATGTTTTATAGTGTCAAATACTCAAATTACATTATGAATTAAGGAAATGCGTCAAACAATAGGCATAATATTGACTCCACAAATATTGTGTAGGTTACAATATTTTTATGGGAAAGGATTGTGTAAGTTATACTATCTAATAAAACTCGAGGGTCGACTTTAACTTTAAGTATACGTGCGTAATAACGGTGACTGGAATCATTTATGATCTTACACAAAATCAAAATATGCTTTTTCTCAATAAACTAACACACCAACCTTGTACGTGGATACTTCTTCTCTCCTACATGATAACATGAACACTTTTAAGATTTCAAAAATAGAGGATATATCAAAATTAATATTAAAGGCCCATTCATTTTACTTCAAATTGTAATGGACAATTTATTTTAGAGAAAATCCCCAAAGTACGTCAATTTTTTGGCTTTGGTCAACAATGAGGTCATGAAAATCACCCCATTCCCAATCTGGTCATATGCTACTGCGCGATCGTGCTACCCCACCCGTTGTGCGACACGTGTCTCGACTAAAAGTACATTTTAACTATTTCTCTAATCATTTGTTGGGCCTGTTGTCTTTTGTCTTATCCGAACCAGATCCATGACCGGCTGCTGCTCGACCTTCCAATTGCTCGACCAGAGGCAGGAATCTTTTCGCAATTTGCATAACTTTGAAGTACATACGTGATATTTCTAAAGAAAAAAGTTGGTTTTGTTTTCATCTCTGGGCAAATGGGAAATGACCGCAATATTCGTATTCAACCTTTTACCCATATGATCAGAGTATATTGGTCATTCACTTTAGACATGAACGAAAAATGAACCGAAGCTTTTCGACAAAGACTTCATCTACACTTTTGAAATTTTAGAGACGGAGTATGTAACTTGGACAAATCAAAATTTTTGACTAAACAGTAATTTATGATATCACATCTTATTATAGAATAAGTTAAAAATCCAAATATATTACTAGTAGTTGTTAATGTAGCTTATATCTCTTGGGACTACATCTACTCTATTACAAGTTTACAACTAGATCATAGAGGTGAACCGTACAACGAGTTTGTATCACTGAGATAACATGCACATGTTTTATAGTGTCAAATACTCAAATTACATTATGAATTAAGGAAATGCGTCAAACAATAGGCATAATATTGACTCCACAAATATTGTGTAGGTTACAATATTTTTATGGGAAAGGATTGTGTAAGTTATACTATCTAATAAAATTCGAGGGTCGACTTTAACTTTAAGTATACGTGCGTAATAACGGTGACTGGAATCATTTATGATCTTACACAAAATCAAAATATGCTTTTTCTCAATAAACTAACACACCAACCTTGTACGTGGATACTTCTTCTCTCCTACATGATAACATGAACACTTTTAAGATTTCAAAAATAGATGATATATCAAAATTAATATTAAAGGCCCATTCATTTTACTTCAAATTGTAATGGACAATTTATTTTAGAGAAAATCCCCAAAGTACGTCAATTTTTTGGCTTTGGTCAACAACGAGGTTATGAAAATCACCCCATTCCCAATCTGGTCATATGCTACTGCGCGACCGTGCTACCCCACCCGTTGTGCGACACGTGTCTCAACTAAAAGTTCATTTTAACTATTTCTCTAATCATTTGTTGGGCCTCTTGTCTTTTGTCTTATCCGAACCAGATCCATGACCGGCTGCTGCTCGACCTTCCAATTGCTCGACCAGAGGCAGGAATCTTTCTTGGACTATCTTGGGAAGGAACACCAAATCTATTTTAGATTTTGTAATTTATTCAGTTTCTTTTCTTTTCTTCTTGTGTTCTTTCTTCATTCAAACACAAAAGTAACACACACATTGAATCTGATCCGTGTTTAATTTCTTTGATTTGCCATGATACCCATGGTACCGTTTCCTTTCGTGATTAGATATCCTTTTGTTTATGTTTGTTTTAGATTTTTAGGTGCTGTTTGTTATGGTGGTATGGTGTGAAAAGAATAGAATCACACTTGAATACAAATGTTTGGTTTAATTTTGGTTGTGGGTCCGGGAAAAAAAAGGTGTCACTACACTCATAGATTGATTCATGGCAATAATGGTGGGTGTGATGTTTTATAATTTTTTGTTTAATTATTCTCTCTCATGGACATAGAATTTAGTTTTTATAGTATTTATTTTTATACTTTTTTATTTTCAAATAATATTTTTTAATCTATATGATAATATATTTTCTCTTTCATACTTTTTCTCAAACTATTCTCAAACTTTTGAAACCATTCCCAAATTCAAATTCAAATCTAAACCTACCTACAAACCAAACGTGCCCTTAATGATTGTGAATTGTTTATGAGTTGTTGTTTAAATATGTTTATTACTTTTTTTAATTTGTTATAGTTGAATTTGTTTATTCACTTGATTTGAAAGGCATTTAATGAAAACACTTTAAACTAGCCCACTCATTGGGCAGATCGTGAAGCTAGTTACTTATAATTGTAGATTGTCCATACACGTAAAGAGATGGAATATAAAAATAGTAGGCATTGTTCATTATTTACTGAAGTATGTGGACAGTCACGTGATACCCGGTACAGTACAATTTTTTAATGTTTTCTTTATAAAAGAGAAATGGTATATTCACATAAAGTTTAAAAAGAAATTCCACACCTACATGTGTTATGTAAATATTATGTGTTATGTAAATATTGTGGATGAGACGAATGAAAGATAAAATATTATAAAACTATTGACCCAAATCTCTTGCCATGTTATTACGTGAATTTTTCTTTGTAATTTTTTTTATGGATATACCATATATGTTATAAAAATGGGTTGTGGGAAGCACAACAGCTCATAAACATGTTTATTTATTGGATTAAGTACATTGTCACGTAATATCGGTATGTAAAATATCTACCGAATTTGGAGCAGAGTACTCAAGACATCAAACCCTTCTCACCCATAACCATTGCTATTATTGGAACCTAAATATTAATATGTGTATTTAAATAACCAAGTAAATAAATTAAGCATGAAATAATTTAGAGATGTTAACAACAATACTATATTTACCGGGTCTTTTGACCTTTTACCCAAAAAACAATACCCAATCCTGTATGGGGAGGTGGAGTGTAGACAGATCATACACATGCTTTAAGGTAAACCCGAAAGATCAGGCAAGTGTAAATGAAAGGGTGAAAGTGCTCAAGAAAGTGTGAATGTTAGAGATGCGAATAGAGGAACAATGAAAGCATATAAATCCAAGCATGCTAACAAGGAGCACATTAAAACAAAGAACCAAATAATCATGCAACACATGAAAAGCATAGCATATAAAATAAAGAATGAGAATAGGGAAAATGTGGAATTAACATAAGAGCAGAAATGAACACATGCAATGAACAAAAGCATGGGGGATAAAAAGCATAACCACATACAAGCATGGGAACATAGAGGCACCAACAAAAAAAGAAGAAGATGAAGCAAAGGGCTCTAAACCTAAGAGCAAAGGCAAATATGTACACGGGAGGATTAGTAATGCTACTACGAAAAAAAAGCCTGGGCAGCCTAAAGGGTACAAGCTAAGATTCTAAATACGTAAAACGTGAGGAAAAATTAGCAACAAAGCACGACGAAAGATAAAAATGAATCAAGGACTAAAAACACCTATAGATCCTAGACGCCAAACTAGCTCGAACTAGATACCAACTTATACAATTCAGAGATGTTTAACAAACGGAATTCTATCTCTAGAATTTATGATGCATGACTTACGCCGCTTACTTGAGAATTAGCAGTAATGTGAAAGACTCGTGCTACATCAATTATATCTACAGCAGTTGTTGCAAACTTGACAATGTCAGAGCTCCTCTTGACTGTATTTTAGCCACAAGGTTCCCAAGCTCTTCTATCGAAGGAGTATTTTGATAATTGTGGGAAGAAACTATGAGTTTACACTTTGTAGGCTTGTCTCCATGGATTATGTGGTTGAAATCATCAACGGCCTACATTTCAGTAACAAAAAAGAGAAATCTGATAGAAATATTATGTCTAATAGTATAACAGGAATTTACTATGTAAGAACACAAATAATAGTACTTTAGACAGGCCCATGACACAAAGAAACTGATTTTTATTTCAAGAAGAAGAGAATCTTAAGCTCAACATCAATGTGATCAGCTCCTAATTCCATTGCTTATCGAAGAGCAGCCAATCGACTTTGTTCATCTCCTTCGTACTGACCACCTTCCCATGTGGTTCTAGAAAATAACATAAAATCAGAAACCTTTTCGGGAAAGATAGAGTGTTACAACATCATGTAATATGGACCAGATTAATCAAGAAACCAATAGCCCTGGTTGTCCTAAAGAAAAATATGAATGTCCCTTTCTGTTAGAAGGATTTGTAATAGTAATATCGAAGGAATTGTCTGATGTCAATTCAGCATACAACATCAATACTTCTATGATTACATTGATTTCAGGGGATGTTTGGTAATGCTTATTAAAACTACTTATGCTTTCATGAAATAAGCAATTGCTATAACAGAAGGCAATGCTGCAAAAAATGTGTAGATAGGCTTCTACAATAACGAAACCAGATAATCAGATATTGCATTTGTTTAAGTTTTCGGTTATTAACTAATTAGGGATTTAACATGTAAAATAATCAGAAACGCATATGCTATTTGAATAGGCAACTCCCAAATTGTTAATTATAGCTGTTGTTTAGTACAAATATCAAATGAGCCTATAATCATATCCAAACATTTATTATTGCCGATCTACCGTATCAAAACGCAACAAAGGGTGCTTGGCATTACTAAGTTAAATAGCTTATGCTCATAACCAGAAGATCAACTTATCCAAAACAACTTATTTCACCCCTAAGGTTAAACTTACTATACTGAATCCACTAACACTAACCAGTGCAAACTAAACAATCTGAAACTTCTTACTGAAAAGACCTTATTTCACCGCTAAACTAAGTAGATAAGCATAGTCAAATTAATGCATCTGCTCAAAAAACACAATAAGCAGATAATCTGTTATAGAAACAATCCAAATTCTGAAACATCCCCATCACATGTCAGACGATTCAGTATACCATCAGAAGAAAACTGCATTCACATTATAAGAGTTCTAAGGATATCATAAGCATAAGCCCTTTTTCATCCGAAAACACTTATCCATTAGCAACTCCCAATTCCCAAACACACATTTCATCCTAAATTTAAACTGCTAATTACAAAGAGCTTATTTACCCAAAACCGAGTAGATAAGCATAGTCACATTACATCATCTGCTTAAAAAAAGCAATACAAAGATAAGTTGTTTACATAAGCAAAAATCCCAAACAATTCAGTATACTAGCACATCATAACAGTTTTAACTCAAAAGTCAAGAATCCCAATTCCCAAATCAAGCAATTCATAATACTAATAAACCCAACATCAAATATCCACTAAATTTGGGGCAGAGTACTCGAGACATTAAACTTTTTTTCACCCATCACCATTGCTATTATTGGAACCTAAATGATTAATTAAGCTACTTAAATAAACACGTAAGCTAATAAAACTTGACAATGTCAGCTCTTGTTGACTGTATTTTGGCCACAACACCATGCATTTGAGTAACTAAAATGAGAATTGATGGAAATAAAAGATGGGTTTTGTGAAAAGATTGGAGTTATTACATAAAAATGTCAACTTTTTGTGAATTGATTGTTAATTTTGTGGGATTGAAAGGTTAGGGTTAGGGTTTTGATTTGGGGGACAAGTGGAGGGAAATTGACTTGGTTTCGGGATTTTATGAAACTTTGGGGTTTTTTTAAGTGGGAAATTTTGTGGGATTTATTATTTTTTTTACTTTTTTATTTCTATTTGCAGTGAAGAATGATTGGTCTCTTGGGCAAGTAAGGTTAATTGTTGAATACTAAAGTAATTGTGTTTTAGGAAAAACTGTACTATTCATTTTTAGTAAAGTTACATTGCAAATATAGAGTAGTTTACTTGGTTTATAAGTTGGGTTGAAATAAGATTTGAATTTGAGTATGATTTGAAAAAATTAGAAAAGAAAGTTATTTATCAATTTAAATAATACATTTATTAAATAAATAATAAAATTAGTTTATAATATCCTAATTTTGACGGTATTAATTTTAGAGAAAAAGTCACCAAATAGTAATTAAGTTTCATTAGTATTCCAATTTGGTTACTTTTTGTTATTATTATTATTATTATTATTATTAGATTTAACCACTCAAGTTTCACAAGTGTTTAACTTTTCTGTAATTTTTAAATCTTTGTAGCCTTCTTTGAGGACACGTCTACTTTTGGTAACATATATATATATATATATATATATACACACACACACACACACACACACACACACACACACACACACACATATATATATATATATATATATATATATATATATATATATATATATATATATATATATATATATATTGTGTTGCTGACATGGACATATGGTTTGGCAAAAATGTACTTTCTATCTAAGTAGTCATGTCATGAAAATGTTGTTGGGGTGTCTTAATTCCAATGTTGTGACCCATCAAATATAAACATTTAGGTTGGCCCAAAACCGTTGGTGATTTTATATCTAAATCATATAAAAAAACATTTAATAGCAACGGAAATTGTCACCAATGACACCTACGGAACCCTTAGAGCGATTATTATTACCTCGTGATGAGAAGACGTTTACTAACTCAAGATAGGATGAGACAATGGCATGTTGGGAATGAAGTGTATGGGAATAAAGGCTATGACTCATTTAGACTTGGATGTTTATAATTTGCGCAGGTTTGGGACAGTGGTGGAGATGTTAGATATTTCCGAATTGAACATCGAAATCAAGACAAGAGCTCAATTTTTATCTCCTAATGTTGTTTATGAGGTCTATTTTGTCTTCAAATTTTGTGATTCAAGAAACTGTTCAAGTAAACCTATGTATGTTAACCTAAAGTATATTTCGCAACATGAAGAGATAACAGTGGATGATGATTGAGTTGCACCGTTTCTCGAATCAGAATGAACATGTCATTTTTGAGTTTTTACTAGAGAGCTTTTCAATGTACTATTGTGGAGATGGTGCAATTTTTCTTGAAGGCATTGAATTTCGAGCCATTGACAGAGTGAGTTTATAAATATTTCTTGGATCCATTTTATATTCTTTTTTTATATTGTGCTAAAGGGGTTGGATTCATGGCGGAAAAAATTAAACCAAACCCATGTTCAATGTTGCATATTTAACATGATTTGTACACAGGTGAAATATGAAGAAAATAGAAAGTTGAAGGAAGTCCAACAAGTCTTGAAATCAAACTTCAATGTGGATCAGGTGCAACAATTGCCAACTAAATTTGAAGAAATATTCAAGATACACGACAACTATGGCGAGTTGTTTTGGTTGGGGGAAGTAAATGAAAAGAAACTTCTTGTTCTTTCGCCGAAGGCGGCTTTATACAAATTCTCTAATATGGATCTTTTTACTTCAATACCATCAGCCGAGTCCAGGTTTGCTTTTTTCAACTAATTTTGTTATACGTTAGACTTTTTCTAATAGTACATGCATAATGTGCTCATGTATTAAAATACCAAATTAGGATTTGTAAATATATGTTTGACAATAGTTTCACTTCTTTTTTAAACCAATAGTTTCATTTATGTGAATTATGTATATATATTGTACATGCAGATTTCGAGACGTGATTGAGGTTTTGCCACAACAAGTATTTTATCTCAAATGCACTATTAGAAGTCAAATGTTGTCACCGGATACAGAATATGTGTGTTATCTTGTGTTCAAGCTTTCAGAAAAATGCGAGGGGTTGCATTGTCCAGTAAAAGTACGAGACATACTGCACAAAGAAAATAATGAGGCTGAATGTGACAACTGGCAAATTAGGGAACTATTTAAGAATCCGCATTACTTTAAATTTAATGATTTTTGAATATTTGAAAGTTTATTCGCGAGGAATTTGTAAACGTTGAACCGTGATTTTGAATTTCGTGGTATTTATGGAAGTTGATATTTGAATTATTGATTTGGTATGAAATATCTGTGGTGATTTATTTTGAGATTTTCATTTGGCACTACGTTGACTCCGGCACTAGGATAACCTAACGAAATTTTTAAATATTTGAATTTACGGTTCGAGTTATATATTTATGGAACGTATATTGGAATTTTAATTATTGGGAATGAGCTCGGTTTGAGAATGTCGAGATATTTTAAAAGGTTTTCGGGTTTGGTCATTGTGTTTCTTTGACTAGCCATTTACCTCCTATACCATTATTATTATTATTGTTAGATAAAAATAATAAAAAGAGTAAGCTACAAAAATCGTCCCTTGTGGTTCCTGGCTCACAAAAACACCCACACCAACACACTTTACTCTCTCTCTCATATTCATCATCATCATCTTGCACCTAACCCTAGCCGCCGCCTACATCCGGCTGTGACCACCACACCGCCACTCCCACGCTCACACCACCACCACAACAATCTTAACCCTCCCTTCATCCTCTTTCTATTAGTGTACATCACGCGCGCCCAAATCACCTCGTTGATTTAATCTCCGCCGCCGTACACACCCTCACCACCTCTAATATTATTTGGTTTTTAAAGATTTACGAGTTTGGAAGTGTAAAAAGGTAGGTAACATCGGTTTGGTACCATGGGTACCACGATGTGAGTTTAAAACCGTGGAAACATGGATTGTTCTAATGGGTTTTGATATAATCTTGTTTAGAAAGTGGGAAAATACATTTTAATGATGAAAAACGTGTTTGGATTTAAGTTTGGTATCCGGGTTTTGAGATTTTTGTGGGTGTCGAATGAAAACCGAGAGCCTAGGCTCTCGGCTTGGGTTTATTTTGTGAGCTTATGTGACCTTTCTTGATGATTTTGACCTTGTAATATTATTGTCGAGGGTGTCGATGTATTGGTGTTGGATTTGGCTTGATTGGTTTCACATGGATGCTTGTTATTGTTATTGTGACGCCACGACCCTAAGGGTCGGTATGGGCTGTTTTGGTGAGCTCGTACGAGCCTAAGCCGAGACCCTTGTGGTCTTGGGTTGAGTCCCCTTGACTTGTGGTATTGCCGAGACCCAAGTGGGTCTCTTGGCACGAGTTGTGATTTGGTAAATTTGACCCGAGGGTGATATTGTTTGATGTTCACATGTTGTTATTTTAATGTTGTTGTTGTTGTGGTAGTATTTGTTTCGGCCGAATATTGTTGTTGTGTCGAGACCCTTTTGTGGTCTCGACAAAGGGTACATGATTATTTTGTGAAGTGTTGACGATTATGCGGATGAATGGGGACCGATTGTGAGATGGTCAAATTAGATTGACGGAGATAGGTTAGTCGGGGGCCGTAGCCGGACCTTATTGTTGTAGCACGTGATATGGGACTTGTTGGACGGAGATGGATTACTTGGTTGAGATTGATTATTATTATTACTTGGACTTTGGTTGTGCGTGTCGAAGTCACGTTGACTCTATAGTCAACTGTTGATTTTGACAAAACGCCTTGACATTTGGACTTGGACAATGAGCCGAGGGTGATGACTCGGACATGTGACCATCTTATATAACTCGATATAAACTATAATCAAAAATTAGTAATAAACACTCGTAGTAATATTATTAATAATATAAACGTTTATATAAATATATAAATGTGAAAACGTATATATATTTATACTAGTGCGTATATTAATAATAAAATGATCACGAGTAATATTATAATAATGTGACGATATATAATATACTACGAAAGTAGTGTAGTAAATATCGGGAACGTTATTATGATTAAACGATTATAAATGTCGACATAATTAACGTTGAATAATTATATTAAATGAAATACTTTTTGAAAAATGAAACGAGGAAACTTTCGAGTTATATGGGATCGTGGTCACTTGAGTCCAAGTGGGTCATATTATTTATTTTATGACTTTTTGTGTTTGTCACGGATATGTGAAGTTAATATATCCATTTTCTATAACTACATAACTTATTTGATCGACGGATTAAATAGGATCTATTTAGTTATATAAAATGAGTATATTAATGGGCATTGTATCCTACGACGCCCATACGTTGTGGTATGTGTACAGGAATAATGAATTACTAAATATCTCGCGAAGTTTGCCAAATTGACGAATTTGGTAAGCTTGATGATATATCTAGGGAATTTATTAAACTTTGATATTTACCATATAGTACTCTACGTGCTATGTGACTTAGGTTTTGGGTATAATCTTAGAGTGATATATTAAGTAAATGAATATGGGGGATTACCAAATTGACGGATTTGATAAACTTCGATGATTTATTTAAATAATATATTGGGTTAATATTAGACCTATAGATGGTTTTATTATTCTTTTTCGTTGTGGTTTCTTGTTTTGAGTTGTGTCGACCCTCCACCCGCATGGATACCTGATATTCTTAGCTATATGTATGTATATAGAAAGATATCTCCGAGGATTGCACGGGTAAATATTAATCCCCGGGTCGTTTTCCCAACGAAGGTTGAATTCGAGTTCGTTGGATCGGTGTCGTGAATCGTGAAGTGAATGTGAGGGAGTTTTATGAGGACCCCTAATTAAACTACAAATAAGTAAACACGTAAGCCTAACACGTAATTAAAACTAAAAACGTAAGCTAAACGTAAGATAAACGTAAACGCGCGAAATAAAAAGTGAATTTTAGAGCTAGGCTAATCCTACGGGTGTGAAAATGATTTTCCTAAGTTCTAAATGATAAAAGAAAATTTTGGGACAAATTAAAATATTTTTTTTTGACTTTTTATTTAATTATTATTAATTAGAAACTATTTATACTAATTAAAAAGTAATAAAAATAAAAATAAAAGTGAAATTAAGTGAGAAAAATGAAAATTTAATTTTGAAAAATCTAAAATAACCTAAAACTATTTATAAAATTTAAAATATATTTTTTTTGGCTTTTTATGTAATTATTATGAATTAAAAACTATTTTTAAATATTTAATATATATTAAAAATGCAAGAAAATATGAAAGTAACCTAGAAAAATGAAATTTTAATTTTGAAAATTCTAAAATAACTAAAAACTATTTTTGAAACAGAAAACTATTTTTTTTATTTGTATTTATTTTTTCTGAATTTAAAATAATTTAAAATGCTTAAAATACCAATATTAATTATGAAAAGTACTTAACTAACTTGGAAAAATCTGAAAAAATTCTGGAAAATCTAAAATAATATTCTAATACTAGGAAAAAAAAAAGTTTAAATAAGCCTACTAATAAGCAATTTGGACACAATAAGCAGTTTCAATAAGCAATTAGAATAAGCACTTATGCACCAATGACCACCAAAATCTTAGGACAGGCTCAACTAACTTAAATAAGCACAACTAAACAATAAAAACCCAAATAAGCCCACAGAATAAGCAGATAAGCATGAAAAGCAGTTTTAATAAGCACTTGAAATAAGCAAATAAGCACTAGAATGCACCAAAAGCTCAGGTTTAGTGTAATAGACCAAAACAAACCTAATTCAACTCAAAAAACAAAAATAAGCCAGGGCCGTAACCTAATTCGAGTACTTATGAAGTTTTAGTTATAAGGCTTAAGTGACCTACTTGCGGCTGAATTTTAAGCTTTCTAATAAGCTAATTGGTGAGACCTAAGGGGGGAAAATCAAGCTTGTACTACTGGGAACCCAAAAAACTAAAAAAACCTAATTCTAGACCTCAACTGCCACCCTAAAAGTTACCTAGATCAGATCAGCGTAGACCGGGTTGAATCCTAAGTTTGACTTTTGAATTGCACTAGAACTTTGACTAAAATGAAATTCCAAAGAACATAAGCTGATCTACATGATATATTAAGCTAATTTAAAACTTAATCAAGCTAAGTTAAACAAGGTTTTCCCAAAATCTATGACTACATCAGCTAAAAAACATAAATAAGCACCTGATTGAAAATAGAAAAGGGATTTGACTTTTTCACTAAATGGATACTGATTTTATGACTTGAATATGCTGTATGAGCCTAATGAAGACTATCTGAGCTATATTTAACACCTGCAAACATCTCAAACACATAATCAAAGCTTAAGCCAAACACCCTTATAAGTAAGCACTTACACTAACTTTTTGATTTCTAAGCTTCAAACTCCAATCCTAATGGTCAAACTAATAATCTTAACTGTATTTAAGCCTAATTGAACAATAAAATTTGACAAATGACAGCAAGAACACTAATATGTAGTCTAAGCCAATTATGAGTAGTAAAGAGGTAAACTAGAGCTACATCAGATAATTATCAATAAAGAGCACTTAAATAGCTACACTACATGGGACTAAGATCAAATAGGCTAATATCTACAATTACAAGCAACTGGAAATAAAGATGCAGAGAAATAAAAGAGAAAGCTTACTTGAAAAGGGCATATGCAAGAACTTTGAACTTGGAAGCTGATGTAAACTCACAAAGGCTATAGACAAGCTTTTATGAGCTTATAAGAGTGGATGTTATGAGCTTGTTCAAGCTTATACCACTTTCCTACTTATCATATTATTATTATTATTATTTTATTATTTTGATGATGAAACAGTAAACAAAAGAGAAAAGATGAAATCTAAATTTAATATTAAACTAAAACTGAAATAAAAGAAACTTAAACAAGCTTATTAACTAGTAAGCAGTTCACTAAAATTACTTGGAAAGAAATGAATAACAACTGAAATCAAGCTTTTATTTAAACTAGAAAGATCAGATTACAATAAGAGTTTATAAAATAAATCCTACTCTACTCCTAAAAATCTAACGAACTACAACCATGGATCAGGTCCTCTATTTATAACCATCAAGGGATCCTTCCAGAGCTTAGGGTTCCTTTGAAGAAGCTCCCAGAAACATATTCTTATCCATTCGATCAATTCCCACTAGAACCTTCATGGAATCAATTATCCTTGGCCCTTGGATCAGTTTCTAGCTTATTCCAACCAATCAAGAGCCCTCAATTGGCCACGTATGGGTGATGTGATGTGCTCTGAAAACCTGGCAGAAAGTTCTAGGGGCTACGAGGCTTATGTGAGGATTAACCAGGGTTATTGGGTGGAGGGGATGGGTGAATAGTGTACGGGTTAAAATGGCGGCTGGTTTTATTATTGATTGACCTGGTTTGGTTAATGGGTGGATCAGGTTGAATATTGAGGTGTGGGCTTGTGATGTAAATGGGCCTAGGAATAGATGGATTGGTTTGTGGATTTATTTAAGGTTTTGGGTCATGTTTTAGTAGAAGTAATATTATAGGTTTAGTTGTAAGTTTAGATAATTAAAGGGACTAATTTGTAAATGTTGATTTTCCAGGGACCTCTTCTGCCATCTTTGTAATCATACTTCAAGGGACCAAACTTGAATATTCTTGAATATATGAAGGGTCTGAGTTGTCATTTCTTCAAAATTCTTCTTTAAATGATCATATTTGACAACTTGGAAACTTGAGGGACCTCTTTTGCCATTTCTTCAAATTATTCTTCCAAAGGCTTTATTTGACAATTCTTGAATCATGAAAGACCAATTTAGCTTTCCCGGCTCCTGTCCATATCCCGTGCTCGTTTTTCCGGTTTTGGCTTCATTTTTGTCCTTTTCTCATATTCCACTTACCTGCATGTACAAAAACTCAAAAACACATATATTTGGCAATTATCCGTCGGTTTTTGGTCTTTTTTGGGTCTGATTCGGCCAATAAAAGGTGTGTGTATTCACTCACACCAATACCAAACTCCAAACTAATATGAGAATAATACGAGAAATGGATTTTTGGAAAGTAAAAAGGAATACGTTCGGGATTGGGAATATTTGATTATGAGGAAATGATCCTGAAATGAGTTTATATTGTTAGGAAGTGCCGAGTCTGTAGTTGCTGTCTTTTGGGTTGTGATACTTTTTAAATTGACTTCAAGGGATGTTTGGTAATGCTTATTAAAACTACTTATGCTTTCATGAAATAAGCAATTGCTATAACAGAAGGCAATGCTACAAAAAGTGTGTAGATACGCTTCTACAGTAATGAAAACAGATGATCAGATATTGCATTTGTTTAAGTTTTAGGCAATCAGCGATGTAAAATAATCAGAATCGGATATGCCATATGAATAGGCAACTCCGAAACTGTTACTTATAGCTGCTGCTTAGTTCACCATCAATTGAGCCTATAATCATATCTAAACACTTATTACTGCTGATCTAATGTATCAAAACGCAACAAGGGGTGTTTGGCATTACTAAGTAAAACAGCTTATGCTCATAGCCAGAAGATCAACTTATCCAAAATAGCTCATTTCACCCGTTATGATTCTGAATACGCCAACAATAACCAGTTCAAACTAAACAATCTGAAACTCCTTACTAAAAATACCTTATTTGACCCCTAAACTAAGTAGATAAGCATAGTGAAATTTATGCATCTGCTCAAAAAACACAATAAGCAGATAATCAAGTACGAGTACTAGGAATGGTAATATGAACGCCGGTAGAATCTAACCGTAGGTCCCATTGTGTATCACAATCCTTGCAACCTTTGCTTTTGCTCCATAAGCAAGAGCTTTTCCAGCATCGCCTACACCAACAACCACAAATAGTCTACCAGCCGAGGGTGATCCTGTTGCACCATTTTGAACACTTGAACCTGTAAACTGTGGCACCCATTTGTGTTGACCCCAACGGCGCATATTATCAATTCTAATAGAAAGTAGAGAAAGAAACCTCGAAGACTATCCTCGATAGCATAAATAACGCCTACATAGTCTGTACTGCAACCATATAACGTCCCATCATTTGGTCTCCTGATGGCGCAATTGACTGTAAGTCTGTAACATACAATCAATAACAGAATACATAAAAATCCCAAGTAGTACGACTATTCTGATTCATCCTCACTACCCATAATTATCAAACTCACCTGGAAAAAAAAACAATAAAAATCAATTTTTTTTTTAATAAATTGATGAAATTGATAGAAATAAAAGATAGGTTTTGTGAAAAGATTGGAGATATTATATAAAAATGTGAATTTTTTATGAAATGAAGGTTGATTTTGTGGGATTGAAAAGTTAGGGTTAGGGTTTTTGATTTGGGGAAAAGTGGAGGGAAATTGATTAATTGGGGGGGGGGGGGGGTTGATTGATTTTGGCACCTGTTTCTAAACAAAAGTAAACACATAATGGTTGTGCGTCTTATACATTTATTTTGTGTGTCTTATTGGTACCCCTCTTGGCTCACCAATAAATACAACAAATATTTTTGACCCTCTCGTTATAGTACAACATAACTTTTTATCAATTTCATTGTTCCATACTTTTTGTAAGTTTAAGGTGTGTTTGGTTTATGGTTATTAGAATGATGTAATGACAATCATAATGATTATAAATGTTTGGTTGGGTACTATGACAATCAAACTATAAATTTATACTCATAGACTCATTCTAGTGGGAAGTGGTGGGTTTTTAACCATTCCTGTGGGTCCCTTTTGACATCTTCATTTTCCACCATAAAAAAAAAACAAAGTATTATTATATTCGAAATTTTATTTATTGTATTAAAAAAATAGTAACGGTCCCCATCTTATTAAATCTAATACCCATACTATATTATTATATCAAACATCAATATCGACAATGATATCTTCATTCCCATTCCACCCTATAAGATACCGTTACCGATTGTGATTCCTTATAACATACCAAACGCACCCTTAATACTTTTGACTTGTTAAACTTTATATTTTTTGTTCTGCACTTTTCGTTTTACAGTTTTATAATATAAAAATCGAGAGGAATCACTTGTAGTTTTGAGAGGTCTTTATCACATATCCCATTTATTTTAATAATGAGTAGCTTATATAATCAAAATTGAAAGATTGATTGGCCTCATAATACATTATCCTATTGTTTTCAATCTACATGACAATATTATTTGGTAGAATGACTTTATTAGAACCACTTATGGGTAGCCTAGTGGTAAAGGGCTTGTGACTATCACTCTAAAATGTGTGAAGTCTTAAGTTCAATTCCCGCTTCCTGGTTTGAGTCTATGTAGCGGTGGGTTCAAATCTCGTGAATTAGTAGGCCAAAAGATCGAAAATCATGGTTAAAAAAATGACTTTATTAGTATCTAAATAGTGTTATGTTATAATTAGCATTATGATATGTTATAAAAATTGTGATATCAAGAAGGAAAAAAAAAAATCTTACACAAACACAAAAAAATAAATTAATTTATTAAATTGTACACATATAAAACATATAATGTTTAGATAACTCATTTTTTACAAAAGTATGTTTTGTGAATCTATTCTTTTAAGCCTTTGTGGTAGTTTATATTACAACATTTTCTTGATTGCATGATTTGCATCCAAAAGTTGACTATGCCTACTCATTATTTGCCTTATGAGATTATCAAGTTTCTTAAGATCTCCATAAGATTTATGGAGTACATAAAGAGATAGAAAGACAATGATCCTATATAAGAAACTTTCCAGGATAATCAAATTACTATAACAGCATTGACACACATTACGCAAGAGTCACATTTTATCTTTCGAGCAAAGCGTCTTCGAGTAACTTGAAGAACTCATAGTCCCATATTTATGTTTTAGGTGTGTTTTGCTCAAATCATTGACCTAACAATCTACATATAAAAAAAGTGAAAATAAATTAAACATTTTTTTTTATTTGACATCCTAAGAGCATCCGAATTGCACCAAGTCTTTCAATGACGTGATGCATTTATGGCAATAAATGCTAAGTTATTTTGACTTGATACATATATTAAAAATTCTAGCAAGCAAAAAGCTATTGCTTCAAATGTTTGGCTGGTGCCAAGTCTTTTCTTTCAAATCATTTGAAGAGTCTTTCATTGTAATGATAAAAAGCTTTTGAAAAGCTTTTTCAAATAGTGAAAAGTTTTTCATCAAACTCTGCATTGCAGATGCTCTAAGTTGAGACTTTCATATTGCATTTTTTTTATTTGACCTCAAAACTGTGTTTTATTAATTAAATTTAAAAATCCGTTAATTCGAAGGGCATTTTTAAAAAATTGTGTCCAAGCAATCAGAAAAGACTAAAAAAACATATAAGAAACCGATAACATAATAATGAAACATCTCAATTTTTTTTTATTATTATTTTTTTGAATATTTGAAACATCTCATTTGCATGTTGCGACAGACTAATGCACAAAATTCCAAGCATTCGTAGAAAATTGTAAATTAAAAAAGTATTGCGTTTATAATTGTTGTCCAATCCTTGGTAGCGGAAACATAAAGTTAAGATGCATGATGTATGAGAGGATAAATAGACCCAAGCCCACAATTAGGCTTGGACCGTATCTATCCTCTAATATGATGTCCTAAATTGTCCATGGCATAGAAAGTTCGCGGTGTACCATTTGTAGGATATTAATTGTGTTTTAGGAAAAACTGTACTATTCATTTTTACTAAAGAGAAAAGTCCAAAATACATCCCTTTGATTTGACCTTTGCTCGCTTTACACCCTTTTTCTTTTTTCGACTCAAAAATCATCCCTGTGGTATTAAAGTTGGCACAAAACCATCCCTCCATTAGAAATATCAGTTAATGAGGAGTAACGATGCAAATTATTTTCCGTTATCTCCTAACAAGAGTTAAAATATTTGCATCGTTAGTCCTCATTGAGTTAAAGTATTGCATCGTTAGTCCTCATTGACTATAAAGTTAAAATATTTGCATCGTTAGTCCTTATTGAGTTAAAATATTTGCATTGTTAGTCCTCATTGAGTTAAAATATTTGCATCGTTAGTCCTCATTGACTATAGAGTTAAAATATTTGCATCGTTAGTCCTCATTGAGTTAAAATATTTGCATCGTTACCATCGCCACCACCACCCACCAATACCCACCAACACCACCACCACCACCGCCACCCACCACTACCCACCACCACCACCACCGCCACCCACCACCGCCACCACCACCACCCACCACCACCACCGCCACCCACCACTACCTACCACCGCCACCACCACCCACCACCACCCACCAACACCCACCACCACCACCACCGCCACCACCACCCGCCACCACCACCCACCGCCACCCACCACCGGCACCCACCTCTACCCACCACCACCCATCACCACCCACCACCACCCATCAACACCCACCATCACCACCGCCCACCACCACCCATCAACACCCATCACCACCACCACCCACCACCACCGTCACTGCCGCCACCACCACCCACCACCGCCTCCACCACCCACCACCACCAACGCCACCATCGCCACCCACCTCTACCCACCACCTCCACCCACCACCACCACCACTACCGCGAAGGTGGCGACGGTGGCGGTGGTGGTGGCGGTGGTGGGTAATGGTGGGTGGCGGTGGTGGGGGTGGTCGGTGGCGGTGGTGGCGGTGGTGGTGGTGGGCGGTGGTGGCGGTGGTGGCGGCGGTGGTGGTGGGTGGAGGTGGTGGGTGGAGGTGGGTGGTGGCGGTGGTGGTGGTGGGTGGAGGTGGTGGGTGGAGGTGGGTGGCAGTGGCGGGGGTGGCGGTGGGTGGTGGTGGGTGGTGGCGGTGGTGGGTAGTGGTGGTGGCGGTGGTGGTGGTGGGTGTTGGTGGGTGGTGGTGGCGGTGGTGGGTGGTGGCGATGGTAACGATGCAAATATTTTAACTTAATGAGGACTAACGATGCAAATATTTTAACTTTATAGTCAATGAGGACTAACGACGCAAATATTTTAACTCAATGAGGACTAACAATGCAAATATTTTAACTCAATAAGGACTAACAATGCAAATATTTTAACTCTATAGTCAATGAGGACTAACAATGCAATATTTTAACTCAATGAGGACTAACGATGCAAATATTTTAACTCTTGTTAGAAGATAACGAAAAATAATTTGCATCGTTAGTCCTCATTAACTGATATTTCTAACGGAGGGATGGTTTTGTGCCAACTTTAATACCACAGGGATGATTTTTGAGTCGAAAAAAGAAAAAGGATGTAAAGCGAGCAAACGCCAAACCACATGGATGTATTTTGGACTTTTCTCTTTACTAAATTTACATTGCAAATATAGAGTAGTTTACTTGGTTTATTGGAGTTTAATTTGAAAAAAATATGAAATAAAGTTACTTTTCAATTTAAATAATACATTTATTAAATAAAAATAAAATAAATTTGTAATATCCTAATTTTCGCGATATTAATTTAGAGAAAAGTTACTAAATAATAATAAAGTTTTATTAGTGTTTCAATTTGGTCAAACATACTTTTTTTGTGAGGTTTAACCACTCAAGTTTCATAAATGTTTTATTTTTCCGTAATTTTAAAATTTTTGTAGCCTTCTTTGATGACACATCTATTTTTTTATAACATATATATTTTGTGTTGCTGACATGAACATATGATTTCGCAAAAATATACTTTCTATCAAAGTTTTCGTGAGAATGTCGTAAAAATGTTGTTGGGTGTCTTAATTCCAATGTTGTGACCCATCAAATATAAGCATTTTGTGTCACACCCCCAATTTACCTGACTTGCAGCGGAATGGAATGCCTGAGGGTGTAACTGTCATAGCACCATAACAAGGAAATATTGAACGACTTAAAGTGTCGTTTTGAAAACACATCGTTTGACTTATTAAAAACATTCAGAGTAAATTACATAGGTCCCAAAAGTCATGAAATGTTTACAGAAATAAGTTTAGACATGTCAAACGTTAATTATACATAAGTGCATGAAAGTGTCAAAGTGAGACGCGTCATCCTAGGTCCTCACTAAAATGACTCCATGCATGCCATGAAGTTTATGCTCTTAGTTACCTGAAAATACATTGCGAAAACGGTCAACACGAATGTTGGTGAATAATCATAGGTTTGTAATTTAAATCGTATGTACATAAACCACAAGTATAAAGTAAACCGACAAAAATGTCAAAATGCTACATTGTCTCTTAAGCTCATGACCCCGAAGCTAGACTTTGTAATACCCCAACAGAGTGTTTACCAGACACTCACTTGATAAGACATGAAATGCATTCGTCCCGTTGGAGCAACCCAAACACGAATGGAGACGTCACCCTCAATAGATCTATTCACTCACTCTCGCTTAGTACTAAAATTAACGGTCCATGATATTGAAAGGGGACTTGTTATGATATGGTATATAGGCAACTTAAGCAATGTATGGAATTTGTAATACTTGGGCATGTACGAAAGTAATTGATGCAATGTATTCTCCCCCGTGGGATTTGAAATCAAATAAGTAATTGAAAACGGGGCTATGAAAACTCACCTTAAGTGATGATACTTGAAATGAAATGAAGTGAACAACAATGATCGGTTAACTGCCGCAACCTAATATGAATGATGAACGATCTAATTTAGATCACCAAATGATGTTATGAATGTCCATGCTCATGTTCCTATACCATTCTACTCTTTGGAAAAACACTTGTGTTATCAAAAATATATAATCCAAGAATTTGGAAAAATATTGCTATTAGAAAATAAAATAAGCTAGTAGCAATATATATACTTATATATATATCGTATGTTTCCATGTTAGTGTTGAAATACTCGGGTTGTAATCCTTGAAATAACGCCTCGAAATGATAAAAATATACTTGTAATAACTAATACTTCACTAGTTATAAAATTAGGTACTTGGTATTATTTCTAGCTTCTAAAAGTACTACGTAGTTTTAGTGTCAATTTTTACTAAAAGCTGTCAAAATAAAAATGGGTTTAGCCGATATTCAAACGTGAATATCTTTGTCGTTATATGTCCGTTTTACTTGTTCTTTATATCCACGGTTACGTCTTAGTATGTAGTAATATATTTTGGAAAGCTCGGCTCCTCCGGGTTACGTCTAAAGTCTCTTTTTGTCCGACGAAAAACGTCCAACAGCAACTATTTTCCAGAAAAATACTTTTCGTCATCAATTTTGCAAAAATCATAACTTCTTCGTTATAAACTCTTTTTAATCCGTTCTTTCGCCTACGGATTCGTTTTTGAAAGTATTTTCTAAAAATTTTGCCAAAGTTTCCTTGGTGTTTACTGATTTTCCAGAAAATAACAAAATGGGACAGCATGTTTATAAACTTGTTAGAAATCTATTTCAAAGGTTCAAAACTAGTTCTAATCTCAACCAAAACTCTTGCAAACTTCACAAAACTAATCTAATCCTACCATACACCTTTTTAGGGTGCCATGGGTTCCTAATGACTAGAAATCAAGTTAATCTAACAAGGGAACACCTAAATCACAATCTAGGGTTTGTATGTTTCAAAAGTCTTCAAAAATAAAGTGGTATAACTAGTATGAGCATGAAATTAAGCATGATTAACATGAGATATAAGTGTTAATTAGAAGAAAACTTGAAAATAAATTTGTATACTTACTTTGAAATATGAGGTGATTGAATGATTAGAAACCTTGGATTTCTTGTATATTTCTTGTATGATTCTTAATTAGGCAAGTATAATGAACAACTTTGGTGCTTTAACTTTTGGAAAAACTCCTCTTGATCTTGGATTATGGTTTGGTCGTGGGGTATGATGGTGGAAGAGATGAAAATGAGCTTTATGATTCTTGAATTTGTTATGTGTTTTGATTTAGAGGTTTATGTAAATATGTAGTCAAGTATAATGTATTATATGTACTCATAAAGACTAGAGGTTAAGAAAAGTATACATTTTTGCCTAGGAGAGGACTTTGAGGACCGGCCATGGTGGATGAGGGGGGGGGGGGGGGGGTAGGGGTACTTGTGATTTAATTAGGAAATCTTAGGTAGTTTAGGTGTTAGTTTGTGTTATTTGTTAAAATCGGGTACCGGGTTTAATAGAAATAAATGTTTACGAAGTTAACCGGGACAAAATAAAGTCATAATAATGATAAAAATATGTTGAAAATATGTTGGGTACAATTACTGAGTGATCGGGTGATTATTGTTTAGTTTTCACGAAAACCGTCGTTATATTCATAAGCGTACGTTATAAATAAAATAAATCTCCAAAATACTGGGTAACTGAATGTTATAACTTTTATGATGTTAATATGGATATAAAAATATGTCGGGACCATTGTGGGAATATTTAGATATATTCGTCGTGTATAAACCGGGTGTTAACGTTTACTATAAATACTAATACGTAAAAATGTTAAATATACTGAATATAGTAATTTGAAAATCCTAAGAGTGGTATAACATGAAAATACTGTTATGATGATATGCAGACTATCTCCAGTCCGTATGCAGTGTCCTTAGCACTAATGAAATGAATTCGCACCTAAACCAATCCGGTTACGCGAATTTGAATACCCGTAAACTAAATTTACGATGAAATGAGTAATGCACGTGAATGATGAAAACTTTTCCAGAAATGAATAGTGTTCAATGAATAGTAAAATTCCCAAATGGTTCTCAGAATATCAAATTGACCTCGAAAATGATGAATAGTAAATCGATGAATAGTGTTTTGATGAATAGTGATTTATGAATAGTAAAAAGTCGAAGTTTGGGAAAATGACCTGAAATGGTAAATGACCTGTAATAGTGAGTTGTGACATTTTGCTTGCCCAAAAACCGTTGGTGATTTTATATCTAAATCATATAAAAAACATTTAAGAGGAGCGGAAAATGCCATCAATGAAACTCACAAAACCTTTAGAGCAATTATTATCTATACTACATTATAAAAGCATTTGGGACTTCCTATAAAAGGAAGTTTTAAAATTTTAAGACAAAAAATGTTACTATAATAGGAAAAGTAGAAATTTAATGTAAAATCTGAAAATTTAAGTCTCATTTAAACCATATGTAACCGCCCTCCAGTAATGATACATTTGAAGGAAATTGTCTATAAGAATAGCTCACTAAACTTATAACCACTAATTTAAAGCTAAAGTTTGAAAAATAAAAGTGTTAACCATTTACACTATTAATAATTTAGAAGTTATATTTGAAAAACATATCTATACTACTTTTTAATATTTGAGATATGCTAAATAAGAAAGTTTAGAATGAAAAACATATGCTCGCCACAAAAATAGTTACCAGATTCCCACAGTCGTATTGTGCGGGTACCCTTCTAGTTACCTCTTGATGTGTGGTCTGTATATTTAATAGAGCTTAAAATGAACTCTTGATTTCACCCTTGAAATCCACGAACCTCTTATAGCAATCAAAGGAGGTTGCTTCTATAGATATCCACACTACATGTCACTGTGTATCTTTGAATGCTAGTTATTTATACTTCACGATCTTGTCTAGCACAACCCTTTGTCAAGCTTAGAAAAACAAAACCGAAACCCTAGAGAGGGGTGTTTGTTTGACCGGTTTTTGAGAGAGAAAAGGGGAGAGATATTCTTTGATCCGTTTTCCAAGTTATGAGATTAGGATGAATCCTGATCCTATAATCAGACTTGATAATTACACACAACACCAATACCAACAAGTAAGATAATGAGTTGATCTTATTGCTAGGATCAAATAGATTAACATCAAAACAATTTATGAAATGCTAAGTGTGTAACAAACTTCATGTGAAACTCTCATACACATAGATTTGTATAGTAGTAGACTAGTATGATACAGACTTTGATGTTCCTGAACCAACATCACTACAAAAATTATGACAAATACTCACTAAGGTGGCCTTTGTTTTGACACATTGGCCTGGGTTTTATATTTATGTGATGGTAAAATATAGTTTGGTTTGTGGTTTGAATTGAAAAATGGCAATCACACCTTTAAATGTTATTCCTCATGAATATGGTAGGTTTTGAAAAAGGATTAAAGTCATTCTGACAAAGGCCCACTTCTGCATCATTCTCGTCCATATACTTAGACAACTTTTTTTTTTTTTTTTTTTTTTTTTTTTTTTTTTATTATTATTATTTTAATCTTCTTTTTTGCTTTTTTTCTTTATATTTAATTTTCACTTAAAATAATATATAATTTTATATAATTATATATTTTCTTTCTCATTTTTCCTTTTAAACCTCTCCCAAATCTCAACTCCATTTAGAGCACTAGGTACCCATCAAGCATCAAGTTGGTGTTATGGAAAAAACGATGACACATCATCACTTTTTCCTATAACACCAGAATACCCCATAACACCAAAAACACCCCTCCCTCCATAACACCACATTTCTAGTGCCGTCAAGTACCTCAATTTTTTATAATTATTTTTCATTTATATAAATAATATAAGGCATTATTAAACTAAACATCAAATTTCATCAAGAAATATAACATCTGCCAAATGTCGTAAAAAAGTTGTAATATAGTTATATCTGAAAATTTTTAAATTAGCATCAATCATAAAAACCAAAATATTTTGAAGTTACTGAATATGAAAAACCAAAATATTTTGAAGTACCAAAAATGAATGTACGGTTTCAAAAAGAAAAATAAATCATATTCCATATGCCCATTTTCTTTCACAGTATCCCACACTATCTCTCTTCTTTCACACTTCCCAACTATCTCTCTTCATTCAGATTTTCCGATCAAACAAAACCACCGGAAAAATCCATTTGGGCTGGTGTGCAGGTGGCGCCGTCCCGTCGCATTTTCCGAGACCATTTAGGCTGGTCGTGACGGCTCATGACGCGAAAACGCGAGGCCCGATGTGGTTCTGGTGTTCTCGTGTTGCGTTTTCCGGGAAAACGCCTCTCATGGCGTTGGATACCCTCCCCTCTTACAAACTAAAGGGACAACATTTACTACCCACTAAAAAAAAAAAAAAAAAAAAAAGTCAATAGAAAACAACAAAAGATAAAAATAAAAACAAAATATAGAAGTAAAGACCGTGTCCCTCTCTCACCAAATCGCTCCACCACCACCACCACCACTACCGAAACCCTAACTCCGTCGTCAACCTAATCACCTCCACCGTCTTTATCCACCACCACCGAAACCCTAACTCCGGCACCATCATCACTGTAACCGTCTTAATCGTCTTCACCATTATCAAGGTAGATATAATACAACTGTTGAATTATGTGTTGTTTATATATTATTTTTAATTTTCTGCTGATTAGATACTTTTGTTGTTTACAGCTGTCTATATATGTGCTTATTAATAGTTGAATTTTAGTAAGAAATTAGATGTTCATTTGTTGTAGTTGAATTGAATTTAGCCTGATGCTTGGAATTTAACGTAAATGTAGTGAAAACAGATTAACGAAAATTTGAGCATAGAATTACATAATTATCATTACCAACTATTAAACCAGTAATTGTTTCGGATAATACTATACAGAGTGTTTGGATGCGCTGTAAATTATTCCCCAAGTTGGAATAGTTAGTAGTCTTTCTAAATGTAAATTTGGTATTGAGGTTTTGATATATTAGGACTAAGAAGATACTTAAATTTAAAGAAAATTTACTTTTTAGAGTTGGTATAAAGTTAGATCTGGTTAGAGGGTGTTTAGGAATGCGTATTGTGTTGTTAAAAGTGAAAAATACATCTTGAAGTGTTTGGATTGCTATGAGCTTATGCAATTATCACATTGGTAGGTGCTTATTGTGAAGTGCTTATAGAGCATAAGCTGAAATTTTGCAATCCACAACCAAGAAGATGGTATACCAAGTGTTTGATGAAATGTCTAATTGAATAGTGATACAAGTTGGTCATGTTACTTCGGCCCATGTGACTTCTTGTTGGTAAACATTGTGTTTTCGATTTAATTGACCTTGTTTTAGTGGATGATTTGGTTTTTATGAAGCTAAATTGGATAAATTGTAGCTGTTAAATGTCATTATAATCGGAACATTTTTTGTTGCTCTGTTTATGATTTAAGGCGTTAGAGCTTGAAGTTAATATGTATTTTTTTGACTTATGAGAGATGGGGTTTATACTTTTATCATGATTGTTTGATTGTATTTGTACTTGAACAAGCCTGTGATACAGCATAGTAGTATTCTGATACTCATAAATGTAATGGTGTTTTGACATTTCTTTGTTGACCTTGTTATCTGCTCTTGAGAAGAACTCGTACGCCATTATCTTGTCCTCTTGATATCTTCGTATCCATGTTTGATATCCTAATCATGAAAATGAAACTGATGAGATTTTTAATCTAATCTTGGATCGAATTTACTGATAAGCTGTTCATCATCTACAGAATCGTCTTCTTTTAGCATCATTGAGTTTCGATGATGAAGAAAAGCTCACTGAAGAAGCTGGGATCTCTAGTGGACGTGATGTAATTGGTGACGACAATCCTCCTGGAATAGATCACTTAGATGGACTTTCATTCATTGTCATGCTGGAACCTTACAGTAATTCATATCATTCACCCGGAAGTACATATTAATAAATTACTTTTTTTTTTGTTCCTTTGATGCCATGTAAATAGTACAACTAAATGCCATTATTCTTTATCTTTGTAGAGCACAAATTTCCATACGATTGGCGAACAATGGTTGAAGTATTCAGAGAGGCTGCTATGAGTGCAATCAATCAAGTAGAATGGAATCCATCTCAGGTACAAGTATTAAGTATGTATAATTGGCATAATATTATTGTTTTGATCTTTGAAACTTGAGATCCTTAACCGAGTTGCACGCTAACTGTTTGATAAATTATATCTTTTAATAGTGCCGTAAAATGGTCATATTAATGAGATCCTTGAGACTTGTTTCTGGTTAGAAATATTATATGGAATTGAATGGCCTTTAAGAAAATGGCCTTTTTTTAGCGGAGTTTTGGTTTTTATTCAGCGAAATTGGATAAACTAGTAGCACCCATGAAACCTATTTGTATATAGAAAGTAGTTGTGATATGTAGACTTCCTTTCATAGTGGTTATAGTTTAGTTAACATTAGTAATAATCAAGGAGATGGTAATTCTTGAATGCTCATATAGATGCCAACTTTATGGTTATTTTGTGGTATTCTGAGTGTGTTTATTTTAATTTGAGCTGGTGGTAATTAAGATTATGACACTACTAGTTGGCGATAGTTTAGATCGAGATTCTTTCTACCTTGAGGATGTACCAACTGATGAATTGAAAAAGTACCATATTCCGGAGATAATTTGTTCAAGGAGAGAAGAAAATATGGATTGGCGTTTCACTTGTAGAAGGTTCAAACTTCAAAATGTGAACTTCTCGACTCAAGTTGGTTCTTTTCTTTATCACCCCACTCTTTGCAGACGTTGTTTTGATGTTATTGCTGGTCAACTGTGTCGTGCTCTTGCAGCTGTGACCTGTGCTCCAGGTAGTCTCTTGACAAAAAAAATAATTTCATATTGTACCTGGCAATTTTGACCCATTGACTTATGGATGGATCGATTCAGGTTAGGTGATATCTGTAATGAGCAAATCTTTTTAATTACAAATGTTCGATTAGAACAAAACGGGTCAGAAACAGGCCGAAAGTCTCCCAGGCTGTAGCTTTAATGCATCAAACTTCATAAATCATTTTATTAATAAAGATGGGATTATTGATGTTCAAATACAGTTTTATTAATTATAGTCACATTAAATATCTATAAAATTCTAGAAATTTTGACAAAATTTTTTTTCGGGTTGACCCGTATGACCTGTTCCATTGCACAACCTGCGCATTGTTTCACCTCTTTAGTGTACCATGTTTTTATGTCGATATTTTAAGCCTAGGAGTGAACATGCTTCTGGTCAGAATTTTTCTATCTAAAGATGCAGTTGCTCGATATGTTACAGCAAAGATAAAAAAGATATGTTACAGCTCTTTTTGTTTGAAATTGCATTTGATTTTGTTAGAGTTATAACTTATAAGGGACTCTATTAGCTTAGAGCATTCAGGTGTACTTCAATACTTCTAATATAACTAGTTTGTCTTTACCATGGAGCGATAATGAAGGTCTGATTTATGTAAATTACCTTATAATAACTAGTATATTTAGGTTAGTTCTATGATACTTTGTGCATATAAATAATGTCAAAAATTTGCACTTGTGGATGTTGCAAAATGGACAGGTTCTATATATATATATATATATATATATATATATATACCGCCCCCCCCCCCCCCCCCCCCCCCATGTGCGGGAGTCTACTTATTCATAAGAAACGAATCGAAATTTTTATGACTGGTATATAGTACGGAAGCACACATTGTAAAGTACTGACATAGTTTGGTCTTTTTGTATATGTATTTTGATTTTGTAATAATTTTAGGCGATGATTGTTGTGGATATGGTGAATGAAGAGGTAAGCGGATGAAAATGAGAAAAAAGACGAGGAAATATGGTGGGTGGGTGTTATTGGGATCAAAAGACTAGTAAGAAGTCTATTTAACCCTCATGTGACTTGCACATGAGGGGCTTTAACAGTCAAACTTAACGTCAGTTTGGTCAAGGGACTGCGGGTGTTAAGAGTTTCAAAGATAGTGAATGTTTGTCCAAAAAAAAGTAAAGAGACCAAGGGTGAAAGTCAATGCAAACCACATGGACCATCCATGTAATTTACTCTAATTTTAATATACACTTTTAAGAAATGGTAATTTGAACTGATGTATAAAAACTATGCAACTAAAGTGTAAAAAGTACGCTTTGCAAGAGTCCTTATTCATTTGAAACTTGCGTATGGTATTCACACCAACAAAAATCTCGGAATATGTATGCTTCTGTATTGTGGGTCCACAACAAACAAAATTGAGTTGCACACCAACTGTTTGATATAATGTTTGTTTTAATAATGCTGTAAATTGGTCATGTTAGTGAGACCCTTTGAGACTTGTTGCTTGTTAGAATTTTGTTGTGTGGACTTAAATCGTCTTTAAGAAAATGGCCTTTTATTTAGTGGAGATTCGGTTTTTGGTGAGCGAAATCGGATAAACTAGTGGCACCCCTGAAACCTATTTGTTATCCAAGTGAGCATCACATGTTGTGATAATACAGAGTTTTGTTTTTGATAGTTTTTATAGTTTAATCAACATTTGTAGTAATCAAGATGATGGTATAGCAAGTGCTTGATGAAATGTCTACTTGAATAGAGACACAAGTTGGTCATGTTACTTATGCCCATGTGACTTGTTGTTGATAAACATTGTTTTGTGGATTCTATTTAGTTTGTTTTTAGTGGAGGATGTGGTTTTTATGAACCGAAATAGGATGAATTGTAGCTACAAATGTCATTATAACCGGAACCCTTTTTGTTGCTCTGTTTATTGTTTAAGACGCTTAAAGTTCATATGTGTTTATTGACTTATGAGAGATGGGGTTTATACTTTTATCATGATTGTTTGATTGTATTTGTACTTGAACAGGCCTGTGATACGGCGTAGTAGTATTCTGATACCCATACTTGTAATGGTGTTTTGACATTTCTTTGTTGACCTTGTTATCTGCTCTTGAGAAGAACACGTACGCCATTGTCTTGTCCTCTTGATATCTTCGTATGCATGCTTGATATCCTAATCATGAAACAGATGAGATTTTTAATCTAATATTGGATCGAATTTTATAGTTAGTCAAAGTATTCTATTTTTATTTTCTTGTTAGTACTTATGTCCATATTATTCACTAGTCTTATCCTACAAAAGTGTTCAGATTCTGTCACTGATAAGCTGTTCATCATCTACAGAATCGTCTTCTTTTAGCATCATTGAGTTTCGACGATGAAGAAAAGCTCACTGAAGAAGCTGGGATCTTTAGTGGACGTGATGTAATTGGTGACGACAATCCTCCTGGAATCGATCACTTTGATGGACTTTCATTCATTGTCATGCTAGAACCTTACAGTAAGTCATAACATTCACCAGGGAGTATTAATAAACTACTGTTGTTTTTGTTCCTTTGATGCCATGTAAATAGTATAACTAAATGCCATTATTCTTTATCTTTGTAGAGCACAAGTTTCCATATGATTGGTGAACAATGGTTTGTGTCTATTGAAGATTGAAGTATTCAGAGAGACTGCTATCAATCAAGTAGAATGGACTCCATTTCAGGTACAAATATTAAGTATGTATAACTGGCATAATATTATTGTTTTGATCTTCAAAACTTGAGATCTTTAACTGAGTTGCAAACTAACTGTTTGATAAAGACGTATCCTTCAATAGTGGTGTAAATTGGTCATATCATTGAGATCTTTTGGACTTGTTGTTGGATAGAAATATTATATCGACTTAAATGGCCTTTAAGAGAATGGCCTTTTTTTAGTGGAGATTTGGTTTTTATTCAGCGAAATTGGATAAACTAGTAGCACCCATGAAACCTATTTGTATATAGAAAGTAGTTGTGATATGTAGACTTCCTTTCATAGTGGTTATAGTTTAGTTAACATTAGTAATAATCAAGGAGATGGTAATTCTTGAATGCTCATATAGATGCCTAACTTTATGGTTATTTTGTGGTATTCTGAGTGTATTTATTTTAATTTGAGCTGGTGGTTAGATTATGACACTATTAAATGTGAGTGTGTTTTGGACTTGTTTTTCAGAATAATGAATCTTCTATATTCCTTTGCTAGTTGGCGATAGTGTAGATTGAGATTCTTTCTATCTTGAGGATGCACCAATTGATGAATTGAAAAAGTACCATATTCCGGAGATAATTTGTTCAAGGAGAGAAGAAAATATGGATTGGCGTTTCACTTGCAGAAGGTTCAAACTTCAAAATGTGAACTTCTCGACTCAAGTTGGTTCTTTTCTTTATCACCCCACTCTTTGCAGACGTTGTTATGATGTTATTGCTGGTCAACTGTGTCGTGCTCTTGCAGCTGTGACCTGTGCTCCAGGTAGTCTCTTGACAAAAAAAAAATAATTTCATATTGTACCTGGCAATTTTGACCCATTGACTTATGGATGGATCGATTCAGGTTAGGTTATATCTCTAATGGGCAAATCTTTTTAGTTAAAATGGTTCGCTTAGAACAAACGGGTCAGAAACTGGCCGAAAGTCTCCCAGACTGTAGCTCTAATGCATCAAACTTCATAAATCATTTTATTAATAAAGATGGGATTATTGATGTACAAATACAGTTTTCTTAATCATAGTCACACTAATTATCGATAAAATTCTAGAAATTTTGATAAAAAAAGGTTGACCCGTATGAAGCCTGTTCCACCCTTAACCCATTACACAACCTGCACATTTTTTCACCTCTATAGTGTACTATGTATTTACATCGATATTTTAAACCTAGGTGTGAACATGCTTCTTGTCAGAATTATTCTATCTAAAGATGAAGTTGCTCGATATGTTACAGCAACGATAAAAAATATGTTACAGCTCTTTTTGGGTGAAATTGCATTTGATCTCGTTAAAGTTATAACGGACTCCATTAGCTTAGATTATTCAGGTGTACTTCAATACTGCTACACATGGGGTTCGTAGCACTATCTTTCATATAACTTGTTTGTCTTTACCATGGAGCAATATTGAAGATCTGATTTATACAAATTACCTTATAACAACTAGTATATTGAGGTTAGTTCTATGATACTTTGTGCATTTAAATAATGTCAAAAAGTTGCACTTGTGGATGTTGCAAAATGGAAGGGCTCGGGTAAATAAAAAGTTGAATGGATCGGGTGGTTGACCCAAAACACTTTTTTGTCCAAAAAAAAGGACCCCCACCCTCCGCACACGCGGGACTCTATGCCTAGTATAAGAAACAAATCAAAATTTCTATGCCTAGTATATAGTATTGAAGCACACGTTGTTGAACACAATATAGCCTTTAAGGTTTTAATAAAATATTATTTACATTTGTTCATTGATGATTCTGCAGATTGAGATTCTTTCCACCTCGGAGGAGGCACCTATTGATGAATTGAAAATGTATCATATCCTGAAGATAATTTAATTCAAGGGGAGAAGAAAATATGGATTGGCGTTTCACTTGCAGAAGGTTCAAAATGTGAACTTCTCGACTCAAGTTGGTTATTTTCATGATCACCAGACTCTTTGCAGATGTTGCTATGATGTTTTGCTGGTCAACCGGGTCGTGCTCTTGCAGCTGTGACCTGTGCTCCAGGTTGTCTCTTGACAAAAAAAATAATAATTTCATATTATACCTGCCTACCTGGAAATTTTGACCCATTGACTTATGGTCTTATGGATGGATCAATTCAGGTTAGGTTATATCTCTAATGAGCAAATCTTTTTAATTAAAAATGTCTGCTTAGACCAAAACGGGTTAGAAACTGGCCTAAAATATCCCAGACTATAGTTTTAATGCATCAAACTTCATAAATCATTTTATTAATCATATTCACACTATTTATTTATAAAATTCTAGAAATTTTTACAAAAAAATGTTCCGGGTTGACGTGTTTGAAGCCTGTTCCAGCCCTAACCCATTACACAACCTGCACATTCTTTCACCTCTACATGTCATGTTTTTACGTCGATATTCTAAACCTAGGAGTGAACATGCTTCTGGTCAGATTTTTTCTATCTGGAGATGGAGTTGCTCGATTTGTTAGGGCAAAGAGAAAAAGATATATTACAGCTCCTTTTTGTATGATATATCATTTGATCTCGTTAGAGTTATAAGGGACTCCATTAGCTTAGAATATTCAGGTGTACTTAAATACTTCTACACAAGGGGGTCATAGCACTATCCTTCATATAACTAGTCTGTCTTTACCATGGAGTTATAGTGAAGATCTAATTTATACAATTACTTTATAACACCTAGTATAACTTGAATTGTTGAAAGGTGGATGCACGTTACTTATAACTAATTATGTATCAATTATATATATGATGCCATATGTTATTAAAGAGACAAGTGCTCCATGTTGCGATAGATCTTGTCGTCGAGAGAAATACATGTGACTGATTCTAAGGAGGGACTTTGAGAGGTAAAAAATACAAGAAAAATATCAATTGAGTTAAGGAGTGTGGATATCGGATTAAATAGAGAATTGTCGTATGTTGTTTCAGATTAAGCATCTACAAATGTAGTCTACGATTTTTTTTATTATTTTTTTAATGAAAAATCTATGGATGACGTACGCACTGACGAGTTTTGATACACATTATATGAAGTGATGGATGTTTAATTGTTTTTAATTGATGGTCTATGGTCAATTATAAGCGAAGTCTATTATGTTAATAAAAAGGTGTGAAATGTGTGTTTGAAAATTTCAGAATTCATAGCTAAATTATGCAAGAACCTGGTTTTCTTGCAATTACAGGGCTAAATTCTATTTCATTTTATAGGGTTGTTAGCTTGTCTTCATCTCTATAAAATAAAAAAAGGAAAATTCGTTTTCATCACTTCATAAATGACAAATGAGTTGTTAGGAACTATACGAAAGATACAAAAGCCCCATAGCAAATGATACAATGCATTGAATAATTAATATGAATTTGTTCTATTGCTGTTTGTCCAATTTAATAACAAATGATTATAAAACTTGTTCAAATGATCTTCTATTTGTCTAAATGGTAAGAATACTTTTTAGCCAATGTTCTACCGTAATAATGCAGATTAACAAAAAGGTATCACTATGGTTCTCTATTTATGTTATGTTTCATTTCAACCAAATCTTGAGATTCGTCCAAAAAGGAATCTTTGATCATCACTAATAATCAATACATGGCTTCTGTTTATTAATTAGTTCATGTAAATAAATATGCATGCAACCTGTTTGATGAAATACGTCAGTGAAATTATTCTAAAATTTGGAAGCCACATGTTTTGGATCGCTTGACTAAACATGTTACTCTATCACTTTATGTGTCCTCTACAATTGAGTTGGTGTTTTGGCATGATTATCGTGTTTAAACCTCGAATAGAGTTGGTTTGTCTGCTTGAGCTGTTCAAGTGATTATTAATAATGAATTTGTACGTTTTGTTAATTTTATTTTAATCTAACAATCACTACGAAAATGGTTAAAATGCATAAGCATGTATAGATTCAATGATTACGCATTGTACAAGTGACCACCACTTCGACCATAAGATGCAATTGGAACTATATTCTCAACCCTTATCATTCTCAAATTTTATACATACGGTTAAATAAGACCAATAGGCATTAGCAGCCTTTAAGACGTATCTAACATAAATGATTTTTTCAAAGTTATGTTTTCATATTGTATTATTTTTCATAATAGTTGTTGATAAGGTGCACATCATATTGATGTTTGTTGTTTTAATATTTATTATATTCAAACTTTAAATTATTCAACAAAATGGACGTTTTGTTAATTTTATTTTAATCTAACAATCACTACGAAAATGGTTAAAATGCATAAGCATGTATAGATTCAATGATTACGCATTGTACAAGTGACCACCACTTCGACCATAAGATGCAATTGGAACTATATTCTCAACCCTTATCATTCTCAAATTTTATACATACGGTTAAATAAGACCAATAGGCATTAGCAGCCTTTAAGACGTATCTAACATAAATGATTTTTTCAAAGTTATGTTTTCATATTGTATTATTTTTCATAATAGTTGTTGATAAGGTGCACATCATATTGATGTTTGTTGTTTTAATATTTATTATATTCAAACTTTAAATTATTCAACAAAATGGACGTTTCCTATAAACTAAAGACAAAAAGTCAATTGTCTTGACAAAAAACCAAACCTCCATCCATTAAAAATAACATGGAACGTCACACACTTATCCGCATCGATATATACAAACACAAACCAAACAAATTGATACATAATAATGTCTTCAAATTTCCCTATTACTTAAGTATGGGTGTGTTAGCTGTCATTATATTAATAAATAAAGAAAGAAATTTCAATGTCATCATTTCATAAATGACAATAGAACCTTTAAGGAACTTTACATAAGATACAAAACCATTAGCATCTAATGATACATATAATGAATATATTTCAATTGATAATTGCCAATTTTATAATATTTATCAATAAGTAATTATTAAGCCTGTTCATACGTTGTTGTAGTTGTTAGCATCTAATAATGAATACATTCCTTAAATAATTGGCCAATTTTATACTAGTAATACTTATCAACAATTAATTATTAAACTTGTTCACATGTTCTTGTTTTCACTAAATGAAAAGAGGACTTTTTAGCCAATGTTCTATTGTAATTAACTTCACATTTAGTGGTTTGATGAAATGATTATTAGCCAAGAAAATATCATTTCATGATCTTGTGCTCTTGTGGTTTTGAATTTATGTTGATGTTTTATTTCAACCGATTCCAGTTATTTGACCAAAACGAAATCCTTGATCATTTCGTTCTTATGTAGTGAATGTTACATAATTTTTAACGTGACAACATACCAAAATATGTATAGTTTAACACTTTAGGAAAATTTGTTAGATTTGATGATATTTTTCAAAGTTTACATACCAAAACAGGACCTTGGAGAAAGTTGATTGTGTCGAAGAATTAGCATGCCCACCCAAATCAATGTATCAAACTAAACATGTTTTACTATGTTTTGTATTGGCGTTAAGTACGTTGATTGCTTCTTCCACACCTTGCATATTGTAACCACAACATGGATATAGTCTATTTAAAGAAGGTTTACATGAGATTTACTTTAGAAAAAATGGCAATAACGGGTAATGCAGTTTTTGTGGTTGGATGCCTTGGATCAATATATTTATTAGAACTTTTGAAGTCTATTTAGTGTTAATCAAGTTTTACAGTCATTATATATTTATTAGAACTTTTGAAGTCTATTTAGTGTTAATCAAGTTATATTTATTAGAACTTTTGAAGTCTATTTAGTGTTAATCATGTTTTATAGTCATTATATATTTATTAGAACTTTTGAAGGCTATAGTCTTTTTATTTTAATTGGTCATCATATCGTAGACTGTGTATATTATAAATCATGGCCGGCCGTGTAGTACGTTTAGTGTTAGTGTATCACCATCGGTCTCCAGCTCATTTTGCAAGTAGACAACATGTAATTAACTAAACCCACAAGTTGAATCTTTTTAATTTATAGGAAATTCTTTGTTTAACCTTTTCTTAATCAATGATTATAACTACTTTTGAGCCTCCATTTCAATAATATCACTTGCATATGGTTCATTATGTATGTCCATATTATTGCTAATAATTAAGTTCGTTTCTTTATTTATTTATTGTATCTTTGGATAGAGGATTATGCCGTTGATGAAATGAAGAAACAAATAAGGAAGAACATAAATGAGCATTCCATCTACATCCACTCGTCAATGGGTGAAAACAAAAGAAAGATTGGCTTAGACAGTGTGTTCTAAGGGTATCTTACACTAAAAATAAGTGTAATAGTAATGGTTTCATATGAGATTGACTAATCAATGTGAAAAATCAACATACACATAAACATAAACAAATGGGCTATTTGTTTGAATTCCTAAAAGTTTCGTATTTTATCTTAACTAAACCGATTATACCAGGTCTTTCTAGTGTAAGGAATATATAAGTAGGAGCATTCCATCTACATCCACTCATCCATGGTTTTTAGGGTGTTTTTGTATTTGTTTTTGTAGCCTAATTGTTTTGACGAGATTTTTAAGGGTTATTTAGTAGTTGTAGTGTAATTTACTGTCAGATTTGCATAATATTAATAGTGTAACTATCCATATCCTTTTATGTTATAAGATTGATGATTTGAGTTCTTAAAAACTTCAATATCACTTTGATAAATGTAGGAAATCAATTAACACTCCAATGACTCAAAATTTAAAGTCTTAAAAAGAGTATTAACATGATCTATATACATCCTAACTTTAAGAAAACACTCAATCATGTCATATCCAAAAATCCGATTATTTATTTATTACTACACAAGAATATTAGTCTACTAATATTTACAAATAAAAAAATGAAGATAGCACATCTATCGAGCGAATCACACAACTAATTGCGTTTCCGAGTTTTATTTTTGAAAGAAGAGAAAAGAAGTGGGTAGAAAACAAAACGAATTCGTGTTTCATAGTTTTTTTCAAGAGGGAAGAGAAGAGAAGAGAAGAGGAGAGGAAATTTGGCTAAACTTCTCTCCAAAACTTTCTTCCCAAAAGTGTGATGATTTGGAGAGATGCTATTTTAAGAATCTTTTAATAAATGTAATTACTTAAATGACCTAATATAAAACATAACTTTTATACATAATAAATGGTATAATTATAAAATCATCAGCTATCTCTTCTTTTCTCTCTTAACTTGGAAACATGATATAAAAAATAAAATTGCATTCGTCTTCTCTTCTTTTCTGCCTATTTTTAACTCTTCTCTTCTTTTTTTTCATTTCAAAAACTTGAAAACAGAGGAAAAACACTCAAAGTGGAAAAAATAAAAAAGTGAACAAATTAAGTAAACTATTTATGAAAATCATATTTTTTATTATTATTTTCATTTAGAATCCATCTTATTTTCATTCAGTTTAAATAGTGTTAGTGTTTAATCAATATTTTGATAATTGGGTCTCTAATCGACCGTTCGAGTCACCAGGTAACTGGGTTAACTACCGGTTCAACCGGTATAACCATCGGGTTGATCCGGGTCACTTCAAACCTTGCGGGTCTAACCGGGTTTAAAAAAATAAAAACTGGTTTAATCTGACCATTTTTTTTACTAGAGCCAATTATTTTTAGTTTATAACGCACAAACTTTTTTTCTATAACTATCTGCCGCTAAAAAAATCCTAAAGTGTAAAAATAGTTGGCATTGTTTATAGACATGTTTATTCATTGGAATATGTGGATTGTCACATGATGGCCGTCCGGTGTGATACAATTTGTTTATTCATTTGGTTAATGCACAACATTAATTTTTGTAATTATGCATTTTCCGTCAACTTTGTCGGCCAAATAGAGATGCATGTTTAATTACTTTTATAATAAGGTTTCATTGGAGGGCCATATAATATATTGTAGTCACCACATCTTCTTTCTACTCTTTGTTTTATTTGTTCATCCGAATATCTTTGCATCCTTTTTAAAAAAAAACCAAAACGTCTCTTAATAAAACAGAATAATAGATAACTGCAATTTTTTCATTATTTACTGACCAACCGTCACGTAAAAAATTAAAAAGACGGCTTTTGATCATGATAACATGGTAATGGCATCACTAAGATAAAATCACCTTTCAAACACTAGCAAACATTTTCCCATTAGGTACAAGAAAACGATCTGTTGCAATGACATAGGACTCAAGCATTCTTTCATTTACTATCAATGTGCCTTTAAAAAAAAGATGATAAGAAACCAGTTTTTTTTTACCAACTAAATTGCATAATCAAGTAACCTATTATAATTTTTTGAATCTATTATAATTTTTTAGGGTTTCTGGTGTGTGTTTTCCAAGGTTTTTTTTTTCTTTTTCTTTTTTTTTTTTTTTTTTTTTTTTTTCAGGGCTGTTATTCAAAATTAATTAAAAAAATAACCAAACTAAATCCATTTTATAAATTAACGCAAGTCAAAAAATGATGAAATTGAAAGTATACCTGATTAAATCAAAGATTCACATACATGAATATAATATCAAATGATTATTCGATTTCATTCAGAAGCTGATAAAAAGTTATAAATTGAGATCGTGTGTGTGTTTTTTTGGATTGGCTATAAATTGGTTGTTGATCAAATGATTTTGATGTTGTGTTTTTTTATGGATCTTGATTTTGATTTTAGGGGTTTTTGATTTTCGGTTAGGGTTGAAAAGGGATCCAGAGAGAAATGTGTGTGTGTGTGTGTTTAGGAGCTGTAACAAATGAATGAGCGAAAGCAAATTCCGCCCATTTTTTTTCTTTGATTGACTTGTTTAGAAACTAAATGAATGAGGACCGTCCGATAGGCTTAAATGCCACGTGTCGAATTTAAAAGAATTTTGGAGAGGAGATTAGTTTAGAAAACCTTGTATAGTAGATAACATAAGTGAGCATTCCATCTACATCCACTCATCAATATATATATTTTTTTAAAGAATGTGATTGACACGCTCTTAATTTTTATTAAAACACTCTATAATATGCATAAGACAGTTGTACTTTAAATACAACTTGTTTTAACTGCTTGTATTATAGAGTGTTTTAATAAAAATGAGGAGTGTGTCAATCACTTTTTTAGGGTGTTTGTGTATTTGTTTTTGTAGCCTAATTGTTAGTGATTAGATTTTTAACGGTACTTTAGTATTTTTAGTGTAATTTTACTGTCAAGAATAAATAATTTTAACAGTTTAACTACCTGTATTCTTTTATGTTATCAGACTGATGATTCGAGTTCGTAAATACTTCAATAGCACTTTGATATAAGTAGGAAATCAATTAACTATTGAATGGCTCAAATTAAGTCTTAAAAAGCTAGAGTATCAACGTTCTATATACAACTTTACAAAAACAATCAGCATGTCATATCCAAAAACATCCGATTATTTGTTAATTACTACACAAGAATTTTTGTCTACTACTCCCTCCGTTTCAATTTATTTGTCCACTTTTGATTTTTGAAGTCTTTATTTATAACTTTGACTTTAAATATTTTCTTTTGTGTTATGTAATACTTTACGCAAAATATATTAATAGATTGGATTTTAAATATATTTTCATTTGGTATACTTTTCATCAATTCTAATATAACACAAACAAAAGAATTTAAGGTCAAAGTTAAAAAAAAAAAAAAGACTACAAAAGTAAAAATGATGCAAACAGTTATATGATTTCTTTTGGATTTCTTCGTAAATGATATGAACAATTTATTTGTAATTTTGTTGTTTAACCTTGATTAATCCTATAATTCTATTTAGTCTACTATATTATTGAACTACCGCTAAAATGAAAGTAGGAAATGATTATAACTACTTTGAGCCTCCATTTCAATAATATCACTTGCATGAGGTTCATTATGTATCTCAATGTTCTTGGTGATAAGTTCATTTCTTTATTTACTTATTGTATCTTTGGATGCAGGATTATGGAGTTGATGAAATGGAGAAACAAATGTAAGGAGTAACATAAGTGAGCATTATTCCACTCGTCAATGTTTTTTTAGGGTCTTTCCGTATTTATTTTTGTAGCCTAATTGTTGTGACTAGATTTTAAGGGTTCTTTAGTATTTTTAGTGTAATTATGATGTCAAGAATACATAACGTTAATAGTGTAACTATCCATATCCTTTTATGTTATCATATTGATGATTTGAGCTCTTAAATACTTCAATAACACTTTGATAAAAGTAGGAAATCAATTAACACTCCAATGACTCAAAATTTAAAGTCTTTTTTGATTTGAGCTCTTAAATACTTCAATAACACTTTGATAAAAGTAGGAAATCAATTAACACTCCAATGACTCAAAATTTAAAGTCTTAAAAAGAGTATTAACTGTTAGAATATTAAAACATGACAATCATATAAACAGGTAAACACATATGCGGAAGCGTATGAACATCTATAACACATAAAAGATTAACATAAATTAAATAGGAACGTACCGTGATGATTCTAGCCCGAACAAGAATCAAAAGCAATTGTCTTTAACAATATGAAGAACCCTAATTAGGGTTTATATGGATCAATGATTAACCCCTTACCGTTTTGTTAATCGATCCAAGATACAATCGATAGTGTGATTGTACCACGTTCTTGTACACACGTACTATTAACGAATTAAAGTTAATGCTAGTTAAATAATACACAAAACAATTTTGTTTTAATAAAAACAAAACAAGTGACCAAAGTATAACAAATCACCAAAACCCCTTATTGTAATTTTGTTGTTGTCGAACCACATAAACCAAAGAAAATAATAAACTATTTATCAATTCATGCACACTATATATGCATGCATGTAAAATATAGATTCTGTGGTTGTTGTCGAAACTAAGGAGTAAAAGCAAGTATCGTTTAGTTTTTGGATTTAATGTGTGCACAAGAGATATAAAAAATAAACCATGACTTTGCTTTTATAGGATACAAAACTTGGGGAACAAGTTTAGGGTTCTCCATTTTTTATCCATGGTCCTTATATTTGTATGTTAGTCAATTTCCACCAATTACTAACATTCTTTATTTGTTTTGTGTAATTAATAATTAAATATAACTTTTTATATTAAATTATTAAACTTTAATTCTCATACGTAAAGTGTGCAATCCCGTGGTCTCGAGTTCGATTCTAGACATATACGTATTAATATTTATCCACAACTCTAACAGCTCCCACTTGGATATCTATTAATAGTATAATGACATTGGTTAGCGTCTAGCAACACGCCAATGCCCCTAGTTCAACTCGAGGGAGGTCTCCTGGAAAAACCTTTAATGATTCATCATTATTATTATTATCCTTTTGTTTCTAATACCACGTTAATAAAGATATGGATCTTAGTCATTCTTTAATTAACAATTCTGTTTCTCGTTGTTTACGATTGAGCAAGATTACCAAAACATCTGAACGTATTCCAGATAGACTTTGGGCGTGCGCACGCAAACATCTTGACAACCCTACGAGGGGCCCAGCAGTATTAAACTTCAAAACAAATTTGAAGGAACAAATTCTTTCTTGACTACAAGAATAACCCATGAACTTTGCAACACTTCTGAAAACAACCCTTATAACTCCCTGTTACGGTGAGCGGTAGATTGCTTCACAAAAATGCACTACATCCATGACTCTTATCTGGTATCTCAAGTCTGAGGATAACAAATTCATGATTTACTTACTGACAAGATCCATAAAGTAAAATCATGTAGTTGGGATAAGTCCTATATTCAATTCATCGAACATCATGTGAAATTGGTATGTCAACGCATCAATATACTTTCAAGTATATTCTAACCAATACTCAGATTTGTCTTAGTTTAATGATATTCCTATATCATTAATTGACAATGGATAATTTAGAATAACATAAGTTATTCACGGATCTAAACATGCAAATATATGACACAATTTATTATTAATGAAAATAAACGTACTAAATACTTTAATTCATTATAAATAATAATTGTTTAATGTCCTTTATCCAAATACCAAAATAGATCAATGCATGATAATTCTAGTTAATGAATCTTGTCTCAAGTAATGACTTGAAGACAACTATGCCTCAAGTAATGACAATCATACTTGTTGACAAGGCATTATTTCAACTAACTATGATCTATCCGAATTTTGAGAATACTTCTTTCAAGAATCCATTAATTAAAATTCTTGTATGTGTAAATCCAACTATCTTGATATAGCCACATAATTTTTCATAAATAGTGTGATATCCTCAATCACCAACTTATGACAATCAAACTTTCAAACCTTTTAAAGTTTAAAGTATTCTAATTCTTTAATATTTAATGCAACTATGCTCTTAGTTGAGCACTACTAGTTCTCATGAAATCCTTCATGACTAGTTATTGAGTGTCATCTCAATTAAACCAGCATCATTGTATATTAAACACAATATGCTCTTTAAAATTTTCGTAAACTTAATATCCATAGTGTAATGTTTAGGAGCTATTCCAGGTTGAGGATCATTATTCTAGTTTCAAATATTTTCCATTAGAATATCTATTACACAAGTTATATAATAACCTTTAATTGGATATCAAATATTGTCAAATCATTTAAGCACTTGAGCACGATACAACAATTATACAATGCACATGAAAATCCTTCAGTCAAACTTAGATTTTATTCATGTATTATCTTTACAAATATGTATATCCATTTACTAAATGATATATCATATCCTATTAGAATCATTTACCGCACATGTTTATTAAATAATAAACTTTTGTTCCAAGGTTGTATGTTTTATTTTCTAAATCTTTCACTTACAGTTTCATTCCAAACTAAGTCTTAACATTTCACTTATATGGAATGTAACTTCTTATATGTTATACGACATATATGATTTAGTAAATCAAACATAATACTCCCACTAGCTTTCAGGAATACTTAGAAATTACCTTATTTTAATTATAAACCTAAACATAGATTTAATAATTTATCATAAGAATAATTTCCTAGATGCATGCATTTATCCATTCATGGATTATTGCACTATGTACACTTCCAAAGATTTTCTTGAATTCATAAACTCATTTTGATTACTTATCGTCCTCGCTCAAGTAATTATTCAAGAAAGAGTTTTTGATATTCATTGTCAAATTTCATATTCATATAAATATGACAATTTACCATCTTTGTATCTTTAATGTGCTTAGGAAAGAGTATTCAATCATAGTTAATTGCTTAAGTATGATTAATAATCTTGTCATAAGACATGCATTAAGATATGTGTACAATTTTTGTCCATATGATTATTTCACAAAGATTTAAACCACTAGGGTTGCATTATCTTTGAATAAACTCATCATCATTCTCTAACTATTAAGAATTAAGATAAACCAAATTTTCTAAATTTGAATATCTTTATGAACAACATCTATAACACTCATAGTATGAGTAATTTACCCAATTCATTATTTTGGTAATACTACATCATATAATCATCAGCATATAAATTAAATATCTGAGATATCCAAGTGGATCTATGAATGATTAATTCCATCATCTTGAGGTTTATCATTTACATGTTAAGCCTCATTATGATTTTAACTAGTGTGGTTTTAGAAGATTATGTATCTTGTAATTCTATCTTTTCAAGATAAAATACTCCCACTTGCCTTTAGCATTATATAGAATATAAGTACTTAGCAATTAGAGCAACAATCCAGCGTTCTCTTTTAGGACTTTACAAATACGCATTGATAGCTCTTTGTTAATAACCTTCACATAAGTAACTTAACAAATTCAGAACTTCAATTTTAAGACTTAATGTGATTCATCACATTTCATAATTCAATAACGTCTTATTAATCTTCTAGGAGTCTAATTGAGTATTTTCAATCCATACTCAATTTCTAACCTTGATAACTTTTAGAAGAAAAGAAATCATAGTTATCTTCAATCAAACAATCTAACAAGAGTTTGATTCCCTAACTGAACATACCATTTATATGTGGTATTTCAATTATAATTAATATTGTAAGAAGATCTAACAATATATATAAGATAACCATATTTTGTTGGCATATCTATTTACCAACTAAATCAACTTAATGGTATAATAGTATTTTCAAGCCAATTGCATGCTTTATAACCCAAGTACTTATTAATCAAGTCACTTCATGTTTATGTCTTATAAAACATAAACTTGTTATAATCCCACTATACGTTATTAATCATTGATCAACTCAATGACTTCTTGTATATGTCTTAATTAAAAGACCATAACAAGCTAACGTCTTACTTAATTATAAGTCTTGTAATACTTAGAAGACTTCATATTTATAATTATACAATAAAGTATAAACATGTATAATTAAAGTAATCATGAACACCATCATTTGGTTTCAATAATATTTTCAAGTTAACACACTACTTTATTTATTTATGTCATTCTAAGAATACATAATTATTGAAGTAGTATTATATTACTTCATGCATTTATGTCATTCCAATAATACATAAATATTAAAGCTGAAGTAGTATTTTTATTTGACACAGATGTTCTAATAGATGTCTAATTTAGAAACAGTAAATTATCCATGTTGGTCTCACGCATACATGAAATTCACCTTGTTGTTAATATTTAGTCTGCGTCTCACGTTTACTAAATTTTAACACCAAGTGTTTCTTAGATTAGATGTATTAATCTAATTAGAATTATAATCTCTTACTTTGCAGTTAAGAGAATGCTTTAAATCATATTTTTATGTGTTGTGCTTTGCACATAATGAAGATTTCTCCCACTTGTGCATGGTACAACACCATGTATCATATAAACAACACGCACGCGTTTGTTAATGTGAACAATATGATTTGTGTCATTAACATAACTTAGTAGATATAGAGTTTACTCAATCAATCAAGGAAGCGTACATGACTATTCTTGAAAATATTAGTGTCTATATTTGGAAAGTAATTACCTTGAGATATTCAAAAGATAATCTAAGTTACAATCAAGACAATAAGTCTTGTAACTCCCACTGAATTAGAGAATATAGTAATAATCCCTTATTCAGTAATAAAAACACAATACTCCCACTGAATTTGACAACATTGTAAATGTTTCATTAATCAGTGAAAGGAAATAGTGTACTTGTTTACTTTCCTACATCTTTTAAGAAAACCTATTCCAACAATTATATATAGGTTATAAAAGGATGTATTCTACTACATAAATGTGATTCATCACATTCCAAACTATTAACTTGAAAAAAAACTGGGCATGCAATTTCTTCCTGTATAGATCTACCATTCCAACAATTGTATGTAGTATCTTTCAATGGTCAAATCAAAACAACTAGATAAGATAATCTAATTCGTCTTTTACCATTTTGCAGTACTCAGTCTAGCTTCTAATTTAATAACTCATAAAGTGCAAATAATCTTACTATTAAATTTTGCTATGAGTTATGTATTTAGAATTTAGACAATTCTAATCATCCTATTATACCTTTCTCATTCATGAAAAGGATTAGGATTTAAGTCTCACACTTCTCCTAATGGAAAGAAGACTATATTTATTCTTTTTGTAACATTGACTAACCAAAAACCCTAACGGGTGTAGATCAATTAAAAGAATAACATACGTTTACGGTTTTGAGTTGCATTAATACATTTAAAGAATTTACAAAATTCAATTTTAGTATTTTCGATAATTTATATTTCCAAGAAAATATAATACCCAAGGTTATATTCATATAACCAACTAATTTCTTGAAAATCTAGGATCCAACTTTACATAGATTCCACCACATCAGTTGATCTGCTAGTGGTGAAAGTATAAAAGATGGTAATCTGTCGAACAATAATTGGCAAACACTTTTCCAATTCCTAGATCATTATGGGATTTACATCAAATTGATTCATCAATTTGTCATGTAAGCATGTTTCATCCCATCTCATGCCTTAAGCTCTAGGTCTCACGCATCAACTTAATTAAGTCGTCTAACTTAGAAACTGCAAATTCTCCATGTGTGGTCTCACGCACACTCGGGAATTTACCTTGTCATTAAAATTTAGCATGCGTCTCACGTTTACTAAATAATAACTTCAAGTGTTTCTTATAGTCAGATGGCATGTAACTTAAATTTTTAAGGGTATTTAGTTTGATGTGAAAATCAAAACATGTACAAAGATGCATGCACTCATCTTTATAACATAAATTTTCATAAAAACTTTTTATATCCAATTCGTGAAATTAATACACAAAGTTTTACTTGAGGTTTATGCCAAAACCCTAAGATGACTTTCTACAACATATGATTTTAAAAGTAATTCGTTTAAGACATATTCAAGATTGTGATAACCAAGGCAGACTCTAAGGCTCTTTTCAAAGCCTTCAAATCACGGTTATGAATATCATCTTAAAAGACTTAATTTTAAAAGCATACTTGCACAAAACATCATTCAAGCAAAAGTTTATGGATTCAATCTCAAAATAGTAATAAAGTTTGAATTTTGCTAGTCTCGCCTGGGAGCTGATTACCGTGCGAATCGGACCACGATTGGCAATAAGACCTTGCAAGATTCTTACTTTATCACTTTAGGGTTTCACAATTATTAGTCCGTATTAATTTTCTTTATGAAAACAACCCTTTTATTGCTTACAACAAGTCCAACCGAAAAACAATAAAACAAGTATCAAAGAAAATCAAAACAACCAATAATAAATAAGTGAAACAATTAGCCACATGCAATCCGTATTAGAAAAGATCCTAATAAAATCAATTCTAGGTATAATAATGCATGTAATCAACTAAGGCCTTCTCCTCTTGATGGAGGCGAGTCACATACATTGACGAATCAATTGCGTAGGCCAAAGCTAAGAACACACCATATAGCATATATTAATTGATTTTAATATTTATTGGAGTCTTCCCCAATTTAAGATCTATCTTACATGTGAAAAAGCTTAACAATTAATAAACAATAATAACCCATGACTAACATGCATGTTTCGTCACGGATCAAAGCATAACAATTACCAATTAGGTCAAGGATACGCCCAAATAACACATAAACATGTAGGCAACCTAGGGTTTCTAATCCAATTAATTAATAAAACCACAAACCCTAATTAGGGTTCATGGAATAAATCGACCCCCCCCCCCCCCAAAATTAGGGTTAGGGTAAAAAAAAATCAAAACCCTAGAACCAAAACATGTATCTAACACAATCAAAATTCGTTTTTTATGTGTTTTATGTAATCAATTACATGTTATAGCAAGCTCGTGATACCACTGTTATAGTATTAAAACATGACAATCATATAAACAGGTAAACACATATGCGGAAGCGTAGGAACATCTATAACACATAAAAGATTAACATAAATTAAATAGGAACGTACCGTGGTGATTCTAGCCCGAACAAGAATCAAAAGCAATTGTCTTTAACAATATGAAGAACCCTAATTAGGGTTTATATGGATCAATGATTAACCTCTTACCGTTTTGTTAATCGATCCAAGATACAATCAATAGTGTGATTGTACCACGTTCTTGTACACACGTACTATTAACGAATTAAAGTTAATGCTAGTTAAATAATACACAAAACAATTTTGTTTTAATAAAAACAAAACAAGTGACCAAAGTATAACAAATCACCAAAACCCCTTATTGTAATTTTGTTGTTGTCGAACCACAGAAACCAAAGAAAATAATAAACTATTTATCAATTCATGCACACTATATATGCATGCATGTAAAATATAGATTCTGTGGTTGTTGTCGAAACTAAGGAGTAAAAGCAAGTATCGTTTAGTTTTTGGATTTAATGTGTGCACAAGAGATACAAAAAATAAACTATGACTTTGCTTTTATAGGATACAAAACTTGGGGAACAAGTTTAGGGTTCTCCATTTTTTATCCATGATCCTTATATTTGTATGTTAGTCAATTTCCACCAATTACTAACATTCTTTATTTGTTTTGTGTAATTAATAATTAAATATAACTTTTTATATTAAATTATTAAACTTTAATTCTCATACGTAAAGTGTGCAATTCCGTGGTCTCGAGTTCGATTCTAGACATATACGTATTAATATTTATCCACAACTCTAACATTAACATGATCTATATACATCATAACTTTAAGAAAACACTCAATCATGTCATATCCAAAAATCCGATTATTTATTTATTACTACCTCCGTCCCATTTTAATTGTCCGCGGGCCCGAATTTGACCGTAAATATTTTTGTTTGTATTATATAACACTTGATGAAATTTATATCATTGAAAAGTTCGTTAAACGAACTTTTCAATGATATAAATTTCATCAAGTGTTATATAATACAAACAGAAATATTTACGGCCAAATTCGGGCCCGCGGACAATTAAAATGGGACGGAGGGAGTACTACACAAGAATATTAGTCTACTAATATTTACAAATAATAAAATGAAAATAGCCCGTTCATCGATCAGATCATGCAACTATATCTTAAAGACTGAATAAAATCTCTTATACTATATACTATGTATGTAGAGATGTAGATATATTGTCCATACACATAAAAAAATAAAAAAATAAAATAATAGTAATAGTAGGCATAGTTTATAAACTTGTTTATTCATTGGAATATGTAGATTGTCACATGATGATGGCCGGTGTGATACAATTTGTTTATTCATTTTGGTAATGGGATGCACAACATTTTTTGTAATTATGCATTTTCTGTCAACTTTGTCGGCCAAAAAGTCTGATATTGGAATTTAATAATCACGACTGGTCAAGTAAATATTGTAGAAAATATTGTAGTCACCACATCTTCTTTCTACTCTTTGTTTTATTTGTTCATCCGAATATCTTTGCATCTTTTTTTTTTTTTTTTTTTTTTTTTTAACCAAAACGTCTCTTAATAAAACTGAATAATATTTACTGACGACCCATCACGTAAAAAATTCAAAAGATAGCTTTTGATCATGATAACATGGTAATTCATCACTAAGATAAAATCACCTTTCAAAAACTAGAGAGCATATTCCCATTAGGTACAAGAAAACGATCTCTTGCAATGACATACGACTCAGAGCATTCTTTCATTTACTAGCAATGTGCCTTTAAAAAAGAGATAATAAGAAACCAGTTTTTTTACCAACTAAAATGCATAACAAGTAACCTATCATTAGTCAAATAAAGCTGAATAATACAATATGAACATGACATTATAGCTTTACCCATAGGCTCTTAGATCAATAATAACCATTTTTTTTTCAATAAAAAGAAAGTTTCCTATACGCTATGGACAATTTGTTTATGTTATTGGTCAAAAAGTCTAGAGCCTACTACAAAAATAGTGCAAAAACCAGACCCCCATCCATTATATACAAACGCATACCGAACAGATTTATGTATATCACCCAAACACTCCTTCCTTCTTTTTTGTAACAACCCTTGCACCCTTTTTTGTTCAAACAAACAAGCAGAAACATAATAATGTCTTCAGTCAATCATGACGACTTTGCTCACTTAAAAATCCCCCTTGAAGATATACTATCCGCCACCAACAACTTTGATGACGAAAGAGTCATCTCCACAAGTGAATTTGAAAAGAGATACTGGGGAGAGTTTTTGTGGTCGGGTGAGTTGATTGAAATCCGTGCGCGGAGGTGGTTAAAGAAAGAAATGAATGATGAAAAAGAACAACAGTTTTGGATGGAGGTTTCGTTGCTTTCTAGTCTCAAGCATAAAAATGTGGTTTCTCTTGTTGGGTTTTGTGATGATAATGATGAGAAAATCATCATTACCAGGGATAATATCAGGGGAAGTCTCAGCAACCATCTAAGTTACCCGATGTTTTTGACATGGGTGCGAAGATCGGAGATATGTGTCGGTATTGCGCATGCACTGAGTTACATTCATTATGACGAGCATCGCGATTTCAGCGTAATACACCTGCAAATCAACAGTGCAACAATTCTATTAAATGATGACTGGGAAGCCAAATTATCTAGTTTTGAACGTTCCATGAAGGTTGAAGCGTCTCAAAGGCACAATTCTTTCAATAACACCGTGAACCATGGATCAGATATATACTCGTTTGGGATAGTATTGTTTGAAGTACTCTGTGGTAGATTATCAGTAATCGAGAGCGATAGTAATAAGTATTTGGCTCCGCTGGCCATTACTCATTATAAAGAGAAAAGACTCGATGAAATAATTGATTGTGATTTGTGGAATCAAATGAACTCTCAATCATTTAACATTTTCGCGGAAACAGCGTATGACTGCTTGAATGAAGAACGATCGCAACGGCCAAATATCGATGAGATTGTCACAAGACTTGAGAAAGCGTTGGAGCTTCAACTCGAGCATCAAAATGAGGTAAGACGGTTTTTCCTCTTCCAACTTTCTATCATAATAAGTACTACTATCTGTTTCTTTGACTGCAAATTGGCTAATAAGTATGATTATACTATACGAGTTAGTGACAAGTTTTATGAATTTCTTTTATTTACCACTTTATAAGACTTTACATAATTTGTTTTTTCTTGTAATTAAATATATATATCAATAACAGTATGTAACTTAATAGTGACAAGTTTTTCATATGAATTTAAAATAAGGAGTAATAATTAGTCGTATTCTATTACTGAATTATTATTTAAATTTTCGTGTAATTATCATTTTATATTATATCAATACAAATAGTTGTTGGCGAAGATGACCATTATGAATTATTTATAATTATAAATAAAAATACGCAAATATATAGTTAAACTAAAAATACGCAAATATATAGTTAAACCCTTTTAGTATGACTAATGTCACAACTAGAGTTTTTGGCAAAAATGATTTCGTTTTCATATTATTGCTTGCAAATTATGTAGATACGGGTTATTTTGGTGTTGGTGGACCCATTAAGTTTCTTTCAAGCTTCAAAAAATTTTAATTATAAACTCTAACTTATACAAGAGTATGAATGATTTTTCTACTTTGTATAGCATGTATCTTTTTTAAAATTTTCAATTTTAAAAGCCCAATATTATTATTATATTTTTTAATAAGAAAACTATCAGCTCACTATTATAGGTTATTCTTATGTGACTACAAAACTGTTAGTAATTAGCAAATAGGAACCCCATGGATGAATAAATACTAAACGAATAAATACTAAACAAACTAAAGAGATAAATGCGATAGTACTCAACAACGTGAACAATATTTGTGGGTAGCATTTCTTGCTTATATATAGGTAATTATGTGAATGTATATTAACTAGAGCCAGTGACTTTCGCACTATACACAAAAATTAAAGTCACCTTTTCTTTTTAAATTTTGTGATTCTTGAAATTTTCAGAAATTCTTTTATTTACGTCCTGAATTTATCAAATGTCACAAACAAGCAAATTGTTCAAAAGTTAAACGCTTTGCGCAACTAATTTATAACGTTTAACTACCAACTACCACGTAAGTTGGTGTTGGCATTATATAGGGATGTTAATAGGGTCAAATTAATTAGTTAAGTTCAGGTTCATTCGCGTCGGGTCAATTATGATTGTGTGCGAAAGAAAACCCACCCCGCACCCCACCCTACAAAAAGTTTGGGTTATGTTCAATTCGGATAAGGACCAACCCCCATCCATTCAAGTCCTGGTTCGGATCAACTAAAGTGATTGATGCATAACATAAAAAACAATAAAACAAGTACTAGCCCCCTATATGGGTACTAGCCAAACATATATGGGTTTTAATAAAATAATAACAAAACAATATGCAATTGCTGCAACAACAACAACAACAACAACAACAACAACAACAAAAAGGCATGGTTGCTGTAAAAAACCGTGTTGGAACAGCATGTAGAAGCTGTAATTGCTGCTAAAAAACAACATACAAATATGTAATTGTTTTTATAAAAAAGAGCATGTAATTGCTGCAAAAACTTGTTTCCAAACAGCCATGTAAAGGCTATGTCCAAACAGCATATAAAAGCTGTTAAAACAGCATATAAGCCTGTCCAAACCGCCCATCTTTCTGCTGTCCAAATAGCATATAGAAAGTGTTTAAAACACCATAAAAACCTGTCTAAACAGATTTTAAAGCTTTCAAAAACTTGTAAAAAGCAATGTGGAACACATATAAAAGATTTAATGACAAACCAGCTGGAATTATAGTAACGGGTAAAACCCGGTGGGTCACACTGGGTTTGGAGTTCTTAAAACCAGTTTCTTTTGTTCTGCTATCTTTGCCGGAACCGATTCGACCGGTTGGACCAGCCGGGTCGAACCGGGTTTCAAAACATTGAAAAAGAGAAAAGTGGTATAGTAAAAGTATTTGTTGATGTCTGCAAAGATTTGTGAACTATGACCACCCAACCGAGATTTTGATAGGACGGCCTGCAAACCTTTATATGAAACTGGAGGAGTGTCCCTGGTGGCGATTAAAATTAGAAACCAGGGGATTGCTGAATACAAAGTAAAATCAAAATTTTAAAAGTAGTATAGTTATAAAATCTACATGTAGTTTACTAGTTTAGCAAGTTCATTACGATATACACAAGGTAGTATATATGGCCTTGCACTGTAGCTGGTCCAAGACTCCAAGCTGGTCCAAGACTCATTACGATATACACAAGGTAGTATATATGGCCTTGCACTGTAGCTGGTCCAAGACTCCAAGCTGTAGATCAAAACTAATTTTCTTCAAAATTACATGTAAGCTACATATGAGTTGTCCATCCTCTTTTTGTTTGTGTGTTTAACCTCAAAGCATAAACTTTTAGGGACTTATGACGCATTGACTCGAAGAGAAGCAACTTCCCTTATACGCGTTAGACTCATTTACTTGTAAATTTGTCGGTCCAGGTTATGGTTTGTCTCTATGTGGCGATAAAAAACGAATAATTGATAAGAAAAAAGGTCAATTAGTTCACTGGTTAAGACTTGATAGTCACCCAGCCTGACATGAACTGAAGTTAATGTAAGAGATTAAACACAACATACCTAGTAACCTCAGCTAATATAAGCAACATTAATATCCCATAAGCACCTTGAAACACCGAAAACCGACATGTTAAAAAGAAGAAAAAGGTAGCTAAATGATGGCCAATAAACAAAACATCTTGAAAACGAAACAATAACCTTCTCAATATTACCCATAACCTATGGGTAACAACCTTTTGGGATTGCTGATCTGCTTTGAAAGTTGAAACAATGCTACGGGTCAAATGGGTAACAACCTTCCAATTTCAGAGTGTATTCTTTTACGGTATTAAATAAGCAGTTATCAGCTAACTTTTTGGGATTATAGATCTGCTTTAAAACATTACAAGCAGAATCATCACGTTTCTATATATCTAGATTCAAGCAGTTTTAGAAAGACTTAGCAGAATCAAACAGTTCAAACAAGCAGTTTGTTTGTACCAATTCGAATGCCTAGTGTGGATACGAATGCAATATCGTGTCAGATTCATAGAATACTTACTTGTGCCTGTTACAAGTAAAAGGGATAAAAATGACTATAATGCCTTAGGAACATGTTTTGTACTTTTAATTTCCATAATTGCCTTTGTCATAAGTCATAACCAAGAAGAAGTAGTCCCATACCTTAGGAACACATGTGTCTGCAATTTCATTCACAGGTTGGATACCATAGTTTTTCCTAGATACCACTTTATCAACTTATCTTGAGTGTTCCAATCTACTTTATCACCTTCTACCCTTGAATCTTATGCAATCTTCAAACTTCAGATGACTAAATAGTAAATATCAACAACAAACAAAAATATATTGCAACTTTAAACAATTTACTATTACACAAAGCACATGCCATAGCTTTTTTCTTCTGAATACCACTTTATGAACTTATCTACAAGACAAAAACTTGTCTTTGAATGAAATGAGGGAACCAAACAAGACAATTCCAATCCATATTATCCCATCAAAACTGCATCAGGTAGACAAAGTATCACCCATGTAGTCCATACTTACACCATCTGATTCTGGACCAAATATTGACTACATTAACCAAGACTATATCTCAACATGAAGTCACTAACCAAACCAATTCAACTTAATAAGACCATTCACTTGATCACTTCCTAAACTTATAAAGAATGTTAAGAGTATTTTTAATTACTATCCACAAACATAATAACTATAAACCACAAGATATATGCAGAATTAGACCTAACATCACTTAGACATGGTTCACGAATTTTATCAAACACTTTGTAGGCATTATTATACTCCCTTTTTCTATCTCACATTTTAACTTGACTATTTTACAGATAATGAATGAATTTGCTCACCTCAGAGTCCCCCTTCAAAATATCCTATCTGCCACCAACAACTTCGCTCAACATAATGTCATCGGAGAAAGTGAATTTGAACAGAGATACAAGGGACAGCTCTTGTGGTCCGGTGAGTTGATTGATATCAATGCTCGGAGGTTAAATAAAGAACGGGATGGAGTAGAACAACGGTTTTGGACTGAGATTTCTGTTCTTTCAAGTCTCAAGCATAAAAATGTGGTTTCTCTTGTTGGGTTTTGTGATGATAATGATGAGAAGGTCATCATTTTCAAACGTGATATCAGGGGAAGTCTCAGCAACTATCTAAGTGACCCGATGTTGTTGACATGGGTGCGAAGATTGGAGATATCTGTCGGTGTTGCAAATGCATTGAGCTACATTCATTATGACGAGCCACGCGATTTTAGCATAATACACCGGAAGATCTGCAGCGATGTACTTCTATTGAATGATGACTGGGAACCCAAGTTATATAATTTTGATTGTTCCATGAAGATCAAAGCATCTCAGAGGCGCCATTCATTTCATACTAATAGACTTGAGTATGTGAAAGGGTATGGAGACCCAACATATATTGAGACTAAAAGTGTGAACCACAAGGCAGATATGTATTCCTTTGGGATAGTATTGTTTGAACTACTGTGTGGTAGTATTGACGACCAAGATAATACGTATTTGGCCCCAATGGTCATTTTCCATTATAAAAATAAAATACTAGATGAAATTATTGATCCGGTTTTATGGAAACAAATGGATCCGCAATCCTTCAACGTTTTCTCGAAGACAGCATATGACTGCTTGAATGAAGAAAGATCTAGATGCCCGGATATAAGTGAGGTTGTCACAAGACTGAAGGAAGCCTTGAAACTTCAATTGGCACGTGAAAATAGGCTTGTAAGACACTTTTTTCTCTTTCATCTTTGTATGTCGTAACAACTACTCTTTGTATTAATAACCATAATTTACTTATTACTTTATTTATAATGTTAAAAGGAACACTCAATTATTGCGGCCGAAGTTGAAGGTACATCATCCAATCGTGACAAGGTAATATTCTAACTCTTGTGGTAAGTCGTTGGAATTTTTAATGAGAGGAGTTTGGAACAAACATTTTAGCAAGTAGAAGCCTAGAAGGAAATGTCAACTTTTCTTCTTTTGATAAACGTTAGAATTACTAAATGTTTTACCCTGTTAAACTACTCATTTGGTAATGTTGTCTTGTTCGGTACATGTAGGAATCAATGACCTTCATATCTACAAATGTTGAATCCCATGTCAGCAAAAAGACAATGTCTTCCTTCAAAGATCTCTCTAACTTAAAACTCAGCTTTCAAAATATAGCGTCTGCAACCAACAATTTTGCTCAAGAAAATATCATCTCAGAATCTAGGCATGGAATGATTATTTTCAGAGGCCGTCTCTTACATTCTGAACAATGCATCGATATTATTGTAAAGAGACTCTATTCAGGATATATAAAAGATGATAGCAAAAAGATTTGGACGGAGATTTCGATGCTTTCTAGTCTCAAACATAAGAATCTTGTGTCTATTATTGGGTTTCATGAATCTGAGGTGAACAAGATTATCGTATACAAGATGGAGGCCAACGGAAGTCTCAACGAATATCTAAGTGACAAGACCCTCACATGGATGCAAAGGTTGAAGATATGCGTTGGTGTTGCGAAGGCATTGAGTTACATCCATTATGATCGTGAACGAGATTTTAGTGTCATACATTGCAACATCATGAGCTCGAATATTTTACTAGATGACGAATGGGAACCCAAGTTATCTGGTTTTGAACTTTCATTGAAAAATACAGTAGGTCGCAGGCACAATCTTCTTCTTACTCGTGATGTTATCAAGAATGTATACATAGACCCAAAATATAAAAAGACCGGCGGTGTGACCCATAAATCAGATGTGTATTCATTCGGTGTTGTATTATTCGAAGTCGCATGCGGAAGGAGTGCAGTTCTTCCAAATGAAGAGTTGGGAGAGGGGCTATTGAATCAACTCGCCAAATCTTATTTGGATGATATAATCGATCCACATTTACGAAAACAGATGGACCCGCAAGCATTCAAAATCTTCTCAGAGACAGCATCTTACTGCATACAAGAGGAACGGGCGAAGCGTCCGCATATAGATCAAGTTCTCAAAAGACTTGAGAAAGCTTTGGAACATCAATGGGAACATGAAAATCCAGCTGACCGTACATCATTATTCAATCGCTTGAAGGTAATTAATTTCCTTAAACTTTTAAGTTTAGTCATTTTATGGATTATCCTGATTAGTACACTAGAGTTACTTATATTATTGTAGTGTGGTTTAACATACCACTATATCCTCACTTTACCATTTTTTTTTGTACAAAAAATTAATAATGTAATAAACTATATGCATGTGATTTTGATATTACATTAGTATGGTTTTAACATCGTCTTTTATATTTCATATAGTATAATATCAAATTAAAACTTTAAATATTATACAAAATTAAATGTTTGTAATGAATGTGGTGAGTATGAGAGTATCAAATGTTATGTGAAATTTTAATAGTGAGTTCATTTGAATGCATAGAAATTTTAATGATGTAACTCTTAAAAAAGTAATGATGTAATAAGGTGTTTTGTTATTCAAAATTTTATTATACCATAATCATTTTTGTGAAATACTTGATAGGCGATCATATTAGTGTCTACCAAAATAAAGCATGTATAGGTATGATATAATATGTTTTGTTTAAGGACATAAAATGATCATACCAACAGGTGATGTTTATTAAAGTCAATATTCTTTTAGTGGCTATAACTATTCTTTTCCTAATTTCACATACTAGGACCCATTTTATCATTTCTATTTTTACTGGGGCATGATATACATAACCCAAAAATACAAACGATGTCCCCTTTATACTTTTTTGGTTTTTTTTAATTTTATAATTTTGTTTATATTATAAAAATATAAACCTGAAAGTGAAAGTACGAAATAGAAATATAAAGTTTAATAAGTCAAAAGTATTAAACAAACAAAATATACATAATAAAAAACTGTGTTGTACTGTAAACGGGATGGCTAGGAGTGGAGGACAAAACATCACTTCCGGGGTATGTATAACAAATCCAATTTTTATTATACTCTTTTCCTTTCGAACAACCACCGATAAAATGTTATTCTTTTCCTTCTTTTCCTAGAAATGACAAAACAATTTTCCAAAAGGCACCCAAGAATGGAAACCAAACCGGTAACAACCTAAAGATAAAAACCTTCAAGAGGGACGAATAATTAATTAAAAGACAAGAACTAAGAATAAAAGTAAAGAAACCTTTAAACTAATGACATGTTGTTGGGTATGTTTGGCGGAAGTAACTGTTGCTGGAACTGAAGATGGTGCTGGAGATGGAGATTATAAAAAGAGATTATTTTTATAAGCTACATGAAGTAACCTTTGATTTTAAGAGATTATGGAAGATTTTTTTTTTTTTTTTTTTTTTTTTTTTTTTTTTTTTTTTTTTTAATAATCTTTTATAAGTTCTGTCTGCCAAACGAAGATTATTTTTTAAATAGCTTATTTTAAAAAAAATAAGCATAATCTCTCCATAATTTCATTTGTGAAACATGCCCGTTGTAAACCAAAGGAGAACTGTTTGACTTATTGTCCAATTTGACTTCCCCTATCATTTTGGAACATGCATATTTGCTTTTGAACATTTTTTTTAACGTTGTCATATTTTGTAAATGTTAATCAATTATAAAAACTTACTTTTTTTGTAATGAGATGATGCATGACTCCATAATGTTGCAGGAGAAAAACTTTGAACACTTGAAGATTGGACTAGATCTTATAAACGAGGCTACCAAGAATTTTGATGACGCATATTGCATCGGGTCAGGCGGATTCGGTAAAGTGTACAAAGCAGTTCTTGAACATTTTGATAGCAGTAATTCCTCGTCGATCAAGGGTGTGAATAAATGCGATTTACCGAGAAAAAGAAGCACAGTGGCTATAAAGCGCATTCACAGTCAAGAAGGAGAACAAGGGTTCCTTGCAGAAATTGAAACTCTAACTACTTGTAAGCATGAGAATATAATCTCTCTTCTTGGTTTTTGTTATGAAGGTAATGGTGCAATGATCTTGGTTTATGAGCATGCTTCCAAAGGAAGTCTTGAAAACTATTTGGGAAGCAGTGATAAGATGATTACTCTTACTTGGGTGCAACGTATGAATATATGTCTTGATATTGCATATGGTTTGAATTACATTCACAACAACACAGATCATGGCAAACAAAAGATGATTCACCGTGACATCAAGAGCGATAATATTCTACTGGGAGATAATTGGAATGCAAAGATTGCAGATTTTGGGCTCTCCAAATTCCACCCGGCAGAGAGAACTTTCAATGCCAATACGGTTGCAGGTACATATGTGTATTTGGATCCAGAATATGAGAAGGATGGTAAATTAAATAAGAAATTAGACATTTACTCGTTTGGAGTAGTGTTGCTTGAGAATTTGACTGGGAGGTTGGCCTATGATTCTGTATACACCAACGTGAATGCGAAGGGAATTGCACCGATTGCAAGACATCATTTTAAAAATGGAACAATAATGGAAATTGTTGATCAGAAGATAAAGGAAGAGACGGACGAAAATGTCTTTTCTTTAAGTAAAGGACCCAATAAAGAGTCTTTGGACATCTTTTTAGAAATCGCATTTCGATGTGTGGCAGAAACTCAAGCGCAACGTCCAACAATTGATGATGTCATTAAAGAACTCAAAAAAGCATTAAACTGTCAGGTAATCAATATTTTAAAAGACAACTTTTTAATTTCTTCATATTCTTGATAATAATATGTGACATTTCATACATTATACTTTGTGTAAACAACATTTCTCAAACTTCTACTCAACATACGGTCTTACTGTTTAAGTTTTTTCTTTGTACTTAAGTTTTGCGGTTTATTTGTTTTGATTTTAAATTTTATCTGACTTAGTAATTTAACTTTATGATGTGCTACTGATTCGCCAGTAAACCTTCTGGCTCTTCTCTTCCATGTATATAAGTTTTTTTTCTTTAATTTGGAAATTGCAACAACCACCCTTGATTTACAACCATAACGTTGACATGAACTCGGAGACTGAGAACCTAAAATGCAAAACAAAAATTCTAACAAATTCTAGATGGAAAGTAGTTTCATTATGTTTTTAACTTAGAAAATCAACTGACTGTCCAATAATTTTCAGGAGAACCACAAGGACAACCTCAAACTGTCACTTGAAGACATAAAGTTGGCTACGAATGGCTTCAGTCAAGACAATATCATTAGACGTGGAAATTCTGGGAATGTATACAAGGGAGCTACTCACAGTACTCATGGAGATAACATCATTGCTGCAAAGCGGTTGGATAAGAAGTCGGGTCAAGTAGATGCTGAAGTTTTGACAGACCTGGCAACAGCTAAATTTATGGCAGAGCTGCAAATCCTTATGGAGTATAAACACGAGAATGTCATTGGTCTTGTAGGCTACTGTGACGAAGAGGATGAGAAAATTATTGTATATAAGTATGCATCTAGAGGAAGTCTTGATAAGTACTTAAGCGATGATAGTCTTACGTGGGTGATGCGGCTTAAAATATGCATCGATATTGCAATTGGGTTAGAGTTTCTTCATGGAACTGTTTCAAGTCCAGAAATGGTAATACATAGGGACATCAGCAGCTGCAACATTCTACTATTTGATGACTGGAAAGCAAAAATTACCGGTTTTGGGCTTTCCTTAATATGCCCAACAAAAGAGAATGTGGACTATATCATCGACAATGTTACAGGCACAATCGGCTATCGTGACCCACTGCACTCGAAAACAGGCTTCTTAACTAAAGAGTCTGATATATTCTCACTGGGTGCGGTTTTATTTGACATATTGTGTGGGAAACTATCATCCGAAAAGCTAGATGATGAGTATCTTTATTTACCCTTTTTGGCTAAACACAACTATTATGTAGAAAAACTTGATAAGTTAGTGTTTGACGGTATCAAAGAACAAATTGTGCCACAGTCATATATTATCTTTACAAGGATTGCCCTTAAATGCTTGCATCACAGGAGAGAAAGACGACCAACAGCTCATGAAGTGGTCAGACAACTCAAAAAAGCATTGGAATTTCAAGTAAGTTTCTAATTTTGACAAAATTGGCTAACTTTTGATTCATATATATATATATATATATATATATATATATATATATATATAAACTATGGACTTTAACTATTATATAAACTGTAAGAACGTAACTGTATGGAACATGAGTTTTTTTTTTTTTTTTTTTTTTTTTTTTTTTTTTTTTTTTTTTTTTTTTTTTTGTAACCATGATTTTTGACCTTTTGGCCGACTAATTCACAGGGTTTATTAATTGATTAATGTATATACAGGAGGATTATGAGAATTGGGATCCCAAATTGCCTAAAGACTACAAAGAAATAATCCAGATGTCAAGGTGCCCCGAAATCTATTCTACCAAAAAGAAAGAGGATCTTTACAACATTTTTTGTAAGGGAATCCTCCTACAACAAGACAAAGTGGTAACTTGTTCATTCTAATATCTCCTTTATTGGGTGTTTCCCGTTTCTATGTATCTTCTCCTTATTGAGAGATAATTCAAAATCGCACCTGCATTTATACATCATACACACTAAGTCTGATTTGCATTTTGTATAACAGATGTTGTCATTCGTTGGTAATGGAGAAAGAAATGAAATGGTTTCAGCCACAATGTTTTCCTACACAAACAGCTGTTCACATGAGTGGAAATCTCTTCCGGAATCAAGGTTATTCTCTCTACCTCTCCACCTTTGTTAGTTTTAAGTGATAAGCAAACATATGCATTATTGGTAGAAGTATGTTATGCTTTTTAATGTTAAAATATAAGGTTATTCTCTTTAGCGTTTAATGCATGACAAGTTTTTTATGGTAGCAGAATATGATTATTAATCATATGATTATAATCATGAATCATGATCAGATAGGATCAAAACTTAAGAACCCCTTTGAGTCTTTTCTGCTAGAACTGCTAATCAAAAGAGGAATAGTCCAGCATACATACATATCAACAATGAGAACTGATGTTGTACATGACACAATAGATTTTAATACTCACTATATGATTGGGAACTATAATTTTATAAACCTTCTAATAAGGTAGTTGAGGTATGCCCTGTTTTGGGTACTCTGTTCTCATGATCATGAATTATAAATTTTGCTACCATCTTGATAGTGTTTTTTATAATATTCCTTCCTTTATTTAAATAAGGATTTGTCTGGTATAATAAATTCTAATATAGAATTTGAACTCTTGTTCCAAAAATTACAAAATTCAATAATCTGCGCAGGTTTGGGACAGTGGTGGAGATGTTAGATATTTTCGACTTGAACATCGAAATCAAGACAAGAGCTCAATTTTTATCTCAAGATGTTGTCTATGGGGTCTATTTAGTCTTCAAATTTTGTGATTCAAGAAACTTTTCAGGTAAACCTATGTATATTAACCTGAATTATAAAAAGGGAGATGAAAGTCTACATGCATATTTCGCAACATGGAGAGATGAGCAGTGGATGATGATTGAGTTGTACCGTTTCTTGAATCAAAACGAAGATGTCGTTTTTGAGTTTCTAGTTGAGCGTTTTTCATCGTACTATTTTGGAGATGCTGGAGTTTATGTTGAAGGCGTTGAATTTCGAGCCATTGAGAAAGTAAGTTTGAAAATGTCCCATGTTTCCATTACATGTTCTTTTGTTTAAGTTGTATATAGGGGATATGAATGCACGGTGACAGAAAGAATCATGTTATAAGGTGTATATTTAACATAACTGATAATTGTATACAGGTGAAACACGAAGAGATCGGAAAATTGAAGGAAGTCCAACAAGTCTTGAAATCAGACTTTGATGTTGGTCAAGTGCGACAATTGCCAACTAACTTTGAAGAAATATTCAAGATATGCAGAAACTATGACGACTTGTTCTGGTTGGGCGAAGTCGAAGGAAAGAAACTTCTTGTGCTTTCGGCAAAGGCAGCTTTATACACATTTTCTAATATGGATATTTTTACTTTAAAACCACCAGCCCAGTCCAGGTTTTTTTTTTTTTTTTTTTTTTTTTTTTTTTAATTGTTATATAACTAATTTGTTACAGTAACGAATTACTAGATTTGATTATTCAAGGACCAAATCTTAACTGCTTTCTGGTTAAATAGTTAAAATTCTTGAAGCATGTAATCATAAAATATATCTTACATGCAGATTTCAAGAGGTGATTGAGCTTTTACCCCAACAAGTATTTCATCTCAAATGCACGATCAAAAGTCAAATGTTGTCACCGGCTACAGAATATGTGTGTTACCTTGTGTTCAAGCTTTCAGAAAAGTGCCAAGGGCTGCATTGTCCAGTGAAAGTACAAGATGTACTCCATAAAGAAAACAACGAGGCCGAATTTGTTTATTTTATAACCCCAAGCCCATTGAATACAAATGACAGTACTCGAGTTCCAAAACAAAGGGAAGATGGATGGATGGAGATTCAACTATGGAAATTTAGCTCAACTCATGCATTTAAGGATGATTCTCTTTCTATGAGTATGAAATTTACAAGTCATGAAGGACCTATGTCTGGCCTCATTGTATGTGGCCTTGAGTTCCGACCAATGTTTTCTGGAAACAGCAATGATATTGAAAGGCAAAGAGAAAAGAAGAAAAGGCTGCAAGATGAAGTTCCCCAAACCCACACTTTCAGTCTAAAAAAGGCGAAAAGATGACAGAAGTATGTCCGATTATGCTATGATTCTGCATGGTACTGCACCCCATTCTACCTGATTTCGCTCTGGTTATATGGCTTTGCATCTGGTTTGTTATGTCTTATTCTACCATGTTCCATCTGATTCGCACTGGCTGTGCATTCGCTCTGGTTACGTTATGGTTCTCTGCCAGATTCTACCATGTTCCATCTGATTTACTTTGGTTCTGCAACCGATTCCATATGATTCGAATTCTGTTTGCATCCGTCTGATTTTGCTCGGGTTTTGTCTACATATGCTTAAATTTGCTTGTGCATGTGTGTGTTGTTGCTCTGGTTCCGTCTAGCATATTGTTCACTTCTATTTTGAGTTTTATTTGTCACCTCTCAATACATCTTATATAGCATTTGTGAGTTTGAGGAGATGTTAGCTTAATAAAGGTATGTTTGCCCGTAATAGTTTCGTAAGTTTGTTTTCTATTTAATCTCTTGTACTCATTTTTCGCTAACAAAATCAAGTTATGTGAATCTAATTTGTTATTGGTTAACATTCATTTCGGATTGAGCCAACCCCTGCATCCGATGTATGGAGAATTATGTTGCGTGGCAGGCCTTTGATGTCGGGCTATGAAGAAGATGTGACTACATTTCCTTGTACTGAAATAGCACAAGCCAAACCATAGTAGCAGTCCACTCTAGACTCACCAAGTCTGATTCAGAGTGGCCATCCAACAAGGCTTCATCAATGCAAACAGACATCTATCTATACCAAGAGTATAGCAGCACATCCACCCTGTTTTATTCCAGCAATTAATACAATTAGAAACATTTTTATAAACTTCTAGGATTGGAAAGGTATTGTCTAAACTTTAAAGTCCATGCACAAGCAATATCTAAAAAATAGTATTTTTGAAATTTCTTTCTTATCACTAAGGTGTTTTATTTAAACTACTAAACTAGTGAAAAGTATATTGTTATTCATGAACTTCTTCAAACCTATCATCATCATGAGTTCTAGGGATTTTACCGTACATTTATCAACCCCACTATCTTTACCAAAAGCTGTTCATAAATGGGTGGAGGGAAATGCAGAAATGGTCCCTATGGTTTGCTCAAATTGCAGAATTCGTCCCTAAGTTTTCGAAAGTGCAGGCGGCCTCCCTGTGGGGAAACTTTGGTTCCATTTTGGTCGCTGGCCACGGACTAAAGTTGCAATTTTGAGCAAACCACAGGGACTAAACTTGCAATTTTGAGCAAACCACAAGGACCAAAACGAAACCAAAAACTCCTCACAAGGAGGCCGCTTGCACTTTCGAAAACTCAGGGATGAAATCTGCAATTTGGGCAAACAACATGGACCATTTCTGCATTTCCCTCTAAATGGGTGTTTGGGAGTGGTTACCTTTTTTGTTTATATTTTGAGAATGTTTTTATTTTGAAAAAAGCTTTTATGGTGATTGTTTCAAAAAGTCACATTTCTTAGACCATGCATTATGGAGTCATCCACCATCCGCGGCAGGCAATCTCCACGTGTGGTTTCCCATAATGGGTGTCCACCATCACGCACTGTGAAGAGAAGTTTGTGTTGGCTTGATGGTGAAGACCACCTAACAAAGGGCACTTATGTGCGACATATGTGCAAGGTAGAACATTGTAGAAAAAGAATGCTTTCAAAAAGAATTCAGGTAAAGACATGCATTTACTATTATGAAATTTTGCTATAGTCCATCAAAATTCTTAAATCTATCTAGTTTTTCACAACATGAGCATACATATACTCACAAGAGTTTACTATCGTGATGGCAAAACCTAGATATATATGACGCCATTCGTTTTTTAAGATTTTTGAGTACTTCATTTATAAAAATAAGAGTTAATTACTTAAATGGTCCATGTGGTTTGTTGAGTTTAACGAAAATGGTTCCTAGACTTTTTTTTCCAGGATCCTCTCCCTGTGGTTGTTGACCCGTAACGGGTTTGGTCTCTGTGGTTTGCCGGTTTAACGAAAATGATCCCTAGACTTTTCTTTTTTCCCGGATCGTGTCCCTATGATCAATAAGGTAAAAGGACCAAACCCGTTATGGGTCAAAAACCACAGGGAGAGGATCCGTGAAAAAATAAGTATAGGGACGATTTTCGTTATACCTGACAAACCATAAGGACGATTTAAGTAATTAATTCTAAAAATAAATTTAATTTAGTATCACAAAACTCAGAATACAAAACTATCACATATAAAATCCTTATTATGTCCGAACAAAAAATACTAATGATACAATAACAAATGATGGAGAAACAACTATAATCACCTCCTCCGTCTTCATGTGTGTACCATTTTGCACAACACATGTTACTCAAGAGCCTCCTGCTCCTGTATACAAAATAACAAAAACTTCAGCTTTACGTAAATTTATAGAAATTTTGATCCAAGGTTGAAATCTGCAGCAGTAGAAATTTTTTAATTTTGACCCATTTACTTAGAAGTTGGGCTGATTTGGGTAATATCCTATCCCAATAGCTATAATTAGATTAATATATACGAGTATGCGACAGTCAAATCTTTTCGTTTTTGCATAACTTCATATGATTGGAAAAGGTATCAACTGAAATTTCAAGATAAAGGAAGATAGGATAGAAAAAGATGCATACTTACGGCAGCCCCCGAGACAATTAAGATTTTTCCATAATCTCCCTAAATAATTCTTCTGGTGCTGCAATTGGAAAGTGTGATAAAAACTCGTAAGAAAAAAAGAGACGGTAATATTTTAGTCTTGATGGAGAGGCATGAAATATCAAAACATTGCATTTAAAACCTTACCAGGTAACCCTATAAATCTCTCATATTGTTCATATGCCTGTCCTATAAACATCTCCACCCCTGTAACAATTATGGCTCCACATTCTCCAGCTTCCGGAAGTAATCTCGTGATTTTGTGCATACGACTTCGAAGCTTCCTGCCACAAAAGAAAATAGAAACTTCATCTCATGCACATATTTACCTCATAATTACGTTTGTAACTGCTAACCACCATTTCTAAAACATATGACCGAAGAAAGGTAGATAGTCGTACCTTAGAAATAGGAGTATCGTCTATATTTGGCTGCATACCTATTGTTGTAGTGTTTGAAAGTATCATACCACCTTCTGGACTGTAAGTGCTCAAATCGGCAAGAGATATAGCCTCTCCATCAATTATGTCAGCAAGTTCTCTAGCACGATCTGTGTAGTATCATCAGTAAGAGAAAACTTTAGTTGGTGTATTAACTATGCATGTAAGAGGGTGTTTGGATTTCAATTTTGCAACTGGTTATTTGATTACTGTGACTTGAAGTCGCAATGATCAATTTTTTATGTTTTGATAAAAAAAAACTCATCCATATACCCTCTAAATATGACACTGTGCAGTTGGCTTTCACCCATATTGAACTGATAAGAATGCAATAAAACTAGTGTAATGTTTTATTTGCAATCAAGTACGAGTACTAGGAATGGTAATGTGAGAGCTAGTAGAATCTAACCGTAAGTCCGATTGGCTATCACAATCCTTGCACCCTTCGCTTTTGCTCCATAAGCAAGAGCTTTTCCAGCACCGCCAGCACCAATAACCACAAATAGTCTACCAGCCAAGGGTGATCCTGTTGCACCATTTTGAACGCCTGAACCTGTAAACAGTTGCAACAATTTAGGATTTAAGTAAACCTCAAATGGGTCAAATGGGTTAAACTGGTTGAAAGTCACACGTGAAATATAATATGAAACTTTTATGAGTGGACAAAAGGCACGGTTTTGACCCAACAGCCCAAATTACCATTTCTAATAGAAAGTACAGAAAGAAACCTCGTAGAGTATCCTCGATAGCAGAAATAGCGCCTACATAGTCTGTATTACACCCATATAACGTCCCATCTTTTGGTCTCTTGATAGCGCAGTTTACTGCTCCTATTGACTGTAGCATACAATCAATAACAGAATACATAAAAAGCCGTAATTTAATAATCATCTACATCAGCATCAATGCTTAAGGTCTCTATAAAAATGAAACTTACCTTTGCAACCGGATCAACCTCATCACAACATTGAAGTAAAGATTCTTTGTGAGGAATGGTACAACTGCATCAAAAAATGATACATTTTACTAATCTGAATAAGTAGAAATACGGGTTTTTTTACATAAAATATCAACATACTTTCACATGTGTTCCCTTTTATGGTTATGTAACATTTGATTCAATAAAAGATGGTTTTGTATGCCATTTGAGCATTCGGTACACCTTTCAATGACTTGTTATGCACAGAGAAAGTTAAATAAGTACGAAGGCACATATATGAGAGGATGTAGATATTAAATGAGAAAAAAGACCCTAGAAACTGAAGCACTAGCTCTAATAAAAATAGATGAAAACTCAACCTGAACCTCGCGAAATCTGTAGATGAGTAAGTATCAAGAAAATTCTTTACATTATCCACCAACAAATGTACATAAACTCAATTAAAACCAACTGATCTGAAAGCTTTATTGTATAACAAAGGTGATTTGCTATGTCCAACTGGCTTGCCGATAATACCGAATACTTTTGTGTCGGGCCCTAATTGTCTGAAATTAAACAAGTCCAAAAGATCCCTAATTGTAGGCTGTCAGGATGCTGATACCTTTCCATGCTGAAGGGTGCCAAATGTCAAATATCCACCAAATTTCAGGTAGAGTACTCGAGACATCAGACCTTTTTCACCCATCACCATTGCTATTATTGGAACCTAAATGATTAATTAAGGTACTTAAATAACCACGAAGCTAATAAAACCGCGAAAAAAATAAAATCTAATTTACAAATTTCATAACATGCATGACTTACGCCGCTTACTAGAGAATTAGCAGTAATGTGAGACTCGTGCTACATAAGTTATATCTACAGCGGTTGTTGCAAACTTGCAAACTTGACAATGTCTGCTCTTGTTGACTGTATTTTGGCCACAAGGTTCCCAAGCTCTTCTATCGAAGGAGTCTTTTGATAATTGTGGGAAGAAACTATGAGTTTGCACTTTGTAGGCTTGTCTCCATGGATTAAATTGTTGAAATCGTCAACGGCCTGCATTTGAGTTACGAATAACAGTATAGTACTTTAGACGAGCCTATGAGCACGAATAGACTCATTTAATGTCAAGAAGAAAGGAACCTTAAGCTCAACATCGATGTGATCAGCTCCTAATTCCATTGCTAATCGAAGAGCAGCCAATCGACTCTGTTCATCTCCGTCGTACTGACCACCTTCCCATGTTGGTCTAGAAAATAACATAGAATCAGAAACCTTTTCGGGAAAGATAAAGTGTTACGATGTCATGTAATATGGACTAGATTAATCAAGAAACCAATAGCCCTGGTTATCCTAAAGAAAAATATAAATGTCCCGTTTTGTAAGAAGGATTCATAATACTAATATTGAATGAGTTGTCTGATGTCAATTCAGCATACAACATAAAAGCTTCTATGATTACATTGACTTCAGGGGATGTTTGGTAATGCTTATTAAAACTGCTTATGATTTCATGAATTAAGCAATTGCTATAACAGAAGCCAATGCTGCAAAAAGTGTGTAGATAGGCTTCTACAGTAACGAAACCAGATAATCAGATATCCCATTTGTTTAAGTTTTCGGTAATCAGCTAATTAGGGATTTAAAACATAAAATAATCAGAATCGGATATGCAGTATGAATAGGCAACTCCGAAACTGTTACTTATAGCTGCTGCATAGTTCACCATCAAATGAGCCTATAATCATATCCAAACACTTATTACTGCTGATCTACTGTATCAAAACGCAGCAAGGGGTGTTTGGCATTACTAAGTTAAACAGCTTATGCTCATAGCCAGAAGATCAACTTATCCAAAATAGCTCATTTCACCCGTACTTATGATTCTGAATACGCCAACAATAACCGGTTCAAACTAAACAATCTGAAACTCCTTACTGAAAACACCTTATTTCACCCCTAAACTAAGTAGATAAGCATAGTCAAATTTATGCATCTGCTCAAAAAACACAATAAGCAGATAATCAAGTACGAGTACTAGGAATGGTAATATGAACGCTAGTAGAATCTAACCGTAGGTCCGATTGGCTATCACAATTTGCACCCTTCACATTTGCTCCATAAGCAAGTGCTTTTTCCTGCGCCGCAAGCACCAATAGCCAGAAATAGTCTACCAGTCAAGGGTGATCCTGTTACACCATTTTGAACACCTGAACCTATAAACAGTTGCACCCATTTGTGTTGTAAGTAAATCTCAAATGGGTCAAATGGGTCGAACGGGTTGAAGTCACACGTGAAATATGATATGAAACTTTTATAACTGGACAAAAGGCACTGTTTTGACCCAACGGGCTCATACCATCACTTCTAATAGAGAGTTTAGAAAGAAACCTCGTAGACTATCCTCGATAGAAGAAATAGCACCTACATAGTCTGTATTGCAACCATATAACGTCCCATCATTTGGTATCCTAATGGCACAGTTGACTGCTCCTATTGACTGTACTTGAATCATTATCTGCATCTACTTAAAAAGTTAAGCTTTTAATTAAGATTGAAATCAACCTTTGCAACTGCGTCCAAAATTGATACATTTTATTAATCTGAATAAGTAGAAAAACGGGTTTTTTTCCCATAAAATACCAACGTACTTTCACATTTTTGCCCTTTTAGCCATTCCACTTTTTTTTTTTCTAACATTTGACTCATTATAGGATCGCTCTGTAGACTGTTTGGGCATTTGGTAACACAAAAACTGACTGTCAAAAATGATCAACATTATAAAAAAATGATAACATATATAAACGTGTGATTTAGATTGATATATAATGTTAAATTTTCCGGTTACCAAATGAACCAAACCGTACACTAAGACTTCCTTTAAAGACTCGTTTATATACAAAAGTATAAAAAGTATGTCGGTTTGATGGAAAACCCCTAGAAACTTAAGCACTAGTTATAATAAAAATAGATCAAAACTCAACCTGCACCCGGCGAAATCTGTAGATGAGTAAGTATCAAGAAAATTCTTTACACTATCCACCAACAAATGTACATAAATTCCATTAAAACCAACTGATAGGAAAGCTTTATTGTATAACAAAGGGGATTTGCTATGTCCAACTGGCTTCCCAATAATACCGAATACTATTGTGTCAGGCCCTAATTGTGGCCCTAATTGTCTGAAATTAAACAAGTCCAAAAGATCCCTAATTGTGGGCTGCCCGGATGCCGATACCTTTCCAAGCTCAAGGCTGCCAAATGTCAAATATCCACCGAATTTGGGGCAGAGTAAACCCTTCTCACCCATCACCATTGCTATTATTGGAACCTAAATGATTGGTTAATGCACTTCAATAACCAAATAAACGAATATAACAGGGAATAATTTAGAGACATTTAACTAAGTTATAGATTTTGTATATGCAAAAAGAAAATATACTTCTGGAATCTATGATGCATAGCATGACTCACGCCGCTTACTTGAGAATTAGAAGTAATGTGAAAAACTTCTGCTACACCAATCATATCTACAGCGTTTGTTTCAAACTTGACAATGTCAGCTCCTGTTGACTGTATTTTTGCCACAAGGTTCCCAAGCCCTTCTATCGAAGGAGTATTTTGATAATTGTGGTGAGAAACTGAGTTTGCACTTTGTAGGCTTATCTCCATGGATTAAGTTGTTGAAATCATCAACGGCCTGCAATTGAATTACTAAAATGAGAAATCTGATAAAAATATTCTGTCTGATAGTATAACGGGAATTTACCATGTAAGAACACTAATAATAGTACTTTAGACTAGCCTATGAGCATGAATAGACTCATTTAATGTCAAGAAGAAAGGAACCTTAAGCTCAACATCGATGTGATCAGCTCCTAATTCCATTGCTAATCTAAGAGCAGCCAATCGACTTTGTTCATCTCCGTTGTACTGACCGCCTTCCCATGTTGGTCTAGAAAATAACATAGAATCAGAAACCTTTTCGGGAAAGATAAAGTGTTACAACGTCATGTAATATGGACTAGATTAATCAAGAAACCTAAAGAAAAATATAAATGTCCCTTTTTGTAAGAAGGATTCATAATACTAATATCGACGGAGTTGTCTGATGTCAATTCATACAACATCAATACTTCTATGATTACATTGACTTCAGGGGATGTTTGGTAATGCTTATTAAAACTGCTTATGCTTTCATTAAATAAGCAATTACTATAACAGAAAGCAATGCTGCAAAAAAGTGTGTAGATAGGCTTCTACAGCAACGAAACCAGATAATCAGATACTGCATTTGTTTAAGTTTTCGGCAATCAGCTAATTAGGAATTTAAGACGTAAATAATCAGAATCGGATATGCTGTTTGAATAGGCAACTCCCAAACTGTTACTTATAGCTGCTGCTTAGTTCACCATAAAATGAGCCTATAATCATATCAAAACACTTACTACTGCTAATCTACTGTATCAAAACGCAACAAGAGGTGTTTGGCATTACTAAGTTAAACAGCTTATGCTCATAACCAGAAGACCAACTTATCCAAAATAGCTTATTTCACCCCTAATGTTAAACTTACAATACTGAATCCACTAACAATAACCAGTTCAAACTAAACATTCTCAAACTCCTTACGAAAAAGACCTTATTTCACCGATAAACTAAGTAGATAGACGATAACCCTCGCGTAGCGGCGATGATGTATAGTAGCGTCAATTTGTGTGTGCATATTTTTTTGTGTATAGTATATAGCAATCCTAATTCCAAAACACACCACAAATACTATTGTACTTGCATATAACTAAAAAAAACTTATATCATAAAAACAGTTTCGAATATAGAAAATAGTCCGAAAAAAGACTGCACCAGTAAGTATAAAAGAGTAGGCAAAGCACTTAATTCAACAAGGATTTGAATGAGTTGGGATTACTATTTCATGACAGCTTATCCATATATCAAAGCGCAATAAGGGGTGTTTAGGATTACTATTGCAACAGCTTATGCAGCTTATAAGGAGATGACCAGCTTATCCAAAACAGCTTACTTCAACAGTTCAACCTAAGAGCAAATTTGTAGTAATGCCAAATCCACAAATACTTATCAGTTCAAAATAAGAAATCACATGTCCCCAAACACTCAAAACGAGAATAATGGTTTTAAAAATCGCGATAAGCAAACAACTTGGCTAAACACCCAAGCACAACATAGCATATAATTACATCTAAAATAATCAAAAATCAGTAAATAGTTTAAATAAGCAACTCCTAAACTGCTTATCCAAGACTATTTATTTCACCCTCAAATAAGCATATGATTATATATAAATACTCAAAAGTGTGTCAAAATGCATCAGGCGGTGTGTGGGATTCTTATTTTAAACAGATCAGCTTACCACAAACAACTTATCTCAAACTAAACAATATCAAACTCGTACTGTAAAGACCTTATTTCACCCCTAAACTAAGTAGATAAGCATAGTCACATTTCTTCATCTACTCAAAAATCGCAATAAGCAGATACTCTGTTTAAATTCCTAAACACCACCCATCACATGCCAAACAATTCAGTACACTAACATAAGAAAACTGCGTTCACATCATAACAGTATCAAGAAGATCATGAACATGAGCACAGTTTTCATTCAGACACTCGAAAAACAATCAGTTACGCAATTATATGAGTTTGGTAATTCCGCTAAGAGTACTTCAAAGATACAGAAGCAATACGTTGTCTGAATAAGCAACTCCCAAACTGCTTATTTCACCCTCAAATAAAGATACAATCACATACAAGCACTCAACTATGCTTATCTACTAAATTAAAACGCAATAAGGGGTGTTTAGGATTACTATTTTTAATAACTTATGCTCATAACCAGAAAATCAACTCAATCAAAACAGCTAATATCAACATAAGGGTAACCTTATAGTATCAAATCCACCACTATATTCAATTTGGAATAAACAATCTCAAAGCGCCCAAAAAAGCATTAAGCAGATAAACTATTCGTTACTTCAAAACAACAGCAAATAAACAATCTGAACAAGCAACTGCCGGTCAGCTTATTTAACCCCCAAATAAGCATATAATCATGTACAGAACCCATACATTCACAACTGCTTATCCACAATATCAAAGTACAATAAGAGGTAATAAGCAGATGATCAACTTATCAAAAACAGCTTATTTCACCCTAACAGAAAATTTGTAATATCAAATCCACAAAAACTTATGAGTTCATAATAAGCATGGGGTGTTTGTTTAAGCTTATTTGTGGGCTTATATGATTTCGGCTTACTTTATATAAGCTCAAAATTTCCAGCTAATTTTGATACCTATAGGCTTATCACAAACAACTTGTCTCACCATAAGGATAAACTTTTATTTATGAAGCTACCAAGAATAATAGTTCAAACTAAACAATCTCAAACTCCTTACTGAAAGGACCTTATTTCACCCCTAAACCAAGTAGATAAGTATAGTAACGTTTCTTCATCTGCTAAAAAAAGCGCAATAAGCAGATAATCTGTTTAAATTCCTAAACACCCCCCATCACATGTCAAACAATTCAGTATGCTAACATATAAAACTGCATTCGCATCTAAACAGTATCAAGAAGATCATTAGCATCAGCACATTTTTCATCCAGACACTCGAAATACAATCAGATACGCAAATATATGAGTTTGGCAATTCTGCTAAGAGTACTTTAAAATACAGAAGCAAATACACTATCTGAATAAGCAACTCCAGGCATATAATCACATCCAAACACTCAAATCTGCTTACCTACCACATCAACGAACTAAGGGGACAAATGGGTGTGAAATGTAATATGAAAATTTTACAAGTGGACAAAAAGCACTATTTTGAGTTTTTGACCCAACCGCCCATATTATCACTTTTAACAGAAAGTACAGAAAGAAACCTCGTAGAATATCCTCGATAGCAGAAATAGCGCCTACATAGTCTGTACTGTATTACACCCATATAACGTCCCATCTTTTGGTCTCCTGATAGCGCAGTTGACTGCTCCTATTGACTGTAGCATACAATGAATAACAAAATACATAAAAAGCCGTAATTTAATAATCATCTACATCAGCCTCAATGCTTAAGGTTTCTATAAAAATAAAACTTACCTTTGCAACCGGATCAACCTCACCACAACATTGAAGTAAAGATTCTTTGTGAGGAATGGCACAACTGCATCAAAAAATGATACATTTTTCTAATCTGAATAAGTAGAAATACGCTTTTTTTTTCTTTTTTTTTTTTTTTTTCCATTAAATATCAACATACTTTCACATGTGTGCCCTTTTATGGTTATATAACATTTGAGTCAATAAAAGATGGCTTTGTACGCCGTTTGGGCATTCGATACCAGCTTACCCTATGGTCAATATGATTACTTTAAATAAAAAATGTCAACTTTATTTATATAAATTTCAAATTTATATATACCAGTTATTAAATGACCCAACAGGTACAACAAAGCCACGCCACCTTTCAATGACAAAGGCACATATATGAGAGGATGTAGACATTTTACGGGAAAAAAGACCCTAGAAACTGAAATACTAGCTCTAATAAACATAGATTAAAACTCAACCTGAAACCCGCAAAATCTGTCAATATCCACCAATAAATGTACATAAACTGCTTTATTGTATAACAAAGGTGATTTGCTACGTCCAACTGGCTTCCCAAATATTACCGAATACTTTTTTGTTAGGTCCTAATTGTCTGAAATCAAACAAGTCCAAAAGATCCCTAATTGTGGGCTGCCCGGGTGCCGATACCTTTCCATGCTCAAGGAGTCAAGGGTGCCAAATGTCAAATATCCACCGAATTTGGAGCAGAGTACTCGAGACATCAGACCTTTCTCACCCATCACCATTGCTATTATTGGAACCTAAATGATAAATTTATATACTTATAGATTTTGTTATGCAAACGAAAATATATCTCTGGAATCTATGATGCATGACTTACGGCGCTTACTTGAGAATTAGAAGTAATGTGAAAAACTTGTGCTACATCAGTTATATCTATAGCGGTTGTTGTAAACTTCACAATGTCAGCTCCCGTTGAATGTATTTTGGCCACAAGGTTCCCAAGCTCTTCTATCGAAGGAGTATTTTGATAATTGTGGGAAGAAACTATGAGTTTGCACTTTTGAGGCTTGTCTCCATGGATTAAGTTGTTGAAATCGTCAACGGCCTGCATTTGAGTAACTAAAATGAGATATCTGATAGAAACATTATGTCTTATAGTATAACAGGAATTTAGGATGTAAGAATACTAATAATAGTACTTTAGACGAGCCTATGAGACGCATTTAAAGTAAAGAAGAAAGGAACCTTAAGCTCAACATCGATGTGATCAGCTCCTAATTCCATTGCTAGAAGAAGAGCAGCCAATCGACTTTGTTCATCTCCATGGTACTGACCACCTTCCCATGTTGGTCTAGAATAGAATATAACTTAGAATCAGAAAACTTTTCGGGAAAGATAAAGTGTTACAACATCATGTAATATGCAAAGACTTTTCGAATCACTAAACTAGTTGTTGATCATACACTAATTCATTTGCATAGACTTCAGGGGGAGTTTGGGAATCAGATTCGGCTGTAACATAATGCAACGCCAGAGATTTACGAGGCTGTGCGCCAGAGATTTACAAGGCTGTAACATGTTTGATAGTATAGTAGATAACACCATTAGTATCTATGTCACGATAACTAGAAAAGTAGCTATCTGAGTGTTTGACAATTCTGCTTATTAATGATTTACGAGGCTGTTTAGTTCACCATCAAATGAGCCTATACTCATATCCAAGCACTCAGAACTGCTAAACTACTTTATCAAAATGCAACAAGGGGTGCTTAGGATTACTGTATTAAACAGCTTATGCCAATAACCAGAAGATCAACTTATCTAAAATAGCTTATTTCACCCACCCCTAAGGTTAAACTTATGATACTGAATCCACCAACAATAACCAGTTCAAACTAAACAATCTGAAACTTCTTACTGAAAAAAACTTATTTCACCCCTAAACTAAGTAGATAAGCATAGTCAAATTTATGCATCTGCTCAAAAAACACAATAAGCAGATAATCTATTATAAAGACAATCCAAATTCTGAAACATCCCCATCACATGTCAGACGGTTCAGTATACCATCAGAAGAAAACTGCATTCGCATTATAACAATATCAACAAGATCATAAGCATAATCACATTTCTAATCTAGACACTCGAAAGACAATCAGATACCCAATTATATGGGTTTGGCAATTCTGCTAAGAGTACTACAAACTTCAAAGATACAGAAGCAAATACATTGTCTGAATAAGCAACTCCCAAACTGCTTATTTCACACTCACATAAAGATACAATCACATACAAACACTCAACTCTGCTTATCTACTACATTAAAACGCAACAAGAGGTATTTAGGATTATTAATTTTGAACTTAAACTCCCATACTGCTTATTTCATCCTAAATTTAACTCCTAAACTGCTTATTTCATCCTAAACTTAAACTGCTAATTACAAAGAGCTTATTTACCCTAAACTAAGTAAATAAGCATACTCACATTTCATCATCTGCTTAAAAAAAGCAAAAAGAAGATAAGCTGTTTACATAAGCAAAAATCCCAAATACCACACATCACATGTCAAACAATTCTGTATACTAACACATCATAACAGTTTCAAATCAAAAGTCAACCATCCCAATTCCCACATCAAGCAATTCACAATACAAATGAATCCAACATCCATTCATAGAAACAGTTTCGAATATCGAAAAATAGTCCCAAAAAACCGCACCTGCAAGTAAAAGAGTAGGCAAAGGACTTGGTTTATAAAGGGTTTGATATCATATTTATCAGTAAACCTTTCTTGTTTCGAACTATCCTATCTAATCTCGATTAGGTCAGCAGCTTATTTCACCCTCAAATAAGTATATATTCATGTCCAGACACTCAAACCTTATCCACAATATCAAAACGCGATAAGGGGGTGTCTGGGATTACTATTTCAAACAGCTTATAAGCAGATGATCAGCTTATTTCACCCTAAGAAAACAACTTATTTCACCCTAAGAGCAAATCTGTAATATCAAATTCACCAATACTAATCAGCTCAAAATAAGCAATCTGAAGGTGTCCAAACACTCAAAAACAAAATATCAAACAATTCAGTATGCTAACACATCATAACATTTTCAACTCAAAACTGCTTATCTGTCAACAATCCCAAATCCAACATCAAGCAACTCACAATACTAATTAACCCAACATTCATATCTAGAAACAGTTGCCAAGTGCCAACATCGAAAAAAGTCCAAAAAACCGCACATGTAAGTAAAAAGACTAGGCAAAGAGGATTAGGGGGTGTTTGTTTCTGCTTATGGCTTATTTGGTTTTGGGCTTATGATTCATAAGCTCAATTTTTGTGGCTTATTTTGACACTTTCCAGCTTATATAACTTATTATGACATAATGAACTTATATAAGCCAAGTTTCAAAATAAGCCAAAAAAAAATGAGCTTATGAAGTATAAGCCCAAAACCACATAAGCCATAAGCCAGCAATATAAGCCGAAACAAACACCCCCTTAATTTAACAAGGGTCTGAATATGTTCTCTAGCACTAAATATCAAACAATTCAGTATCCTAAAAAACATATAAAAAACGGTTTTCGGATATCGAAAAAAAGAATCTACTCACCTGTAAGTAAAAAAGTGTAGGCAAAGGGGTTAATTTAACAAGGGACTGAATACTTTCTCTGACATTAAACCCCTCTAAAAAAGGTTTCAAAGTATCCAATCTAATCTCAACAAGATCAGCACCATAAGACTTAGCCAAATTCATAAGAACCAACATCTGATTCATTTTCAATGTGCTGTTATTCCTTCTTATCATCAGCCATAATTGGTGCACATATCAATGTGCTGTTATTCCTTCTTACTCTGTTTTCATTTTCACCACCCATCTTCTCAACAGCAGCAGCAGGTGTCACCTAACAACAACAACAAAATCCCAAGTAGTACTACTATCTGATTCATCATCCCTCATTATTATTAATCTCACCAGCATCCAAAAACAATAAAAATCAAATTTTTTTAACAAATTGATGAAATTGATGGAAATAAAAGATGGGTTTTGTGAAAAGATTGGAGATATTAAATAAATATGTGAACTTTTTATGAATTGAAGGTTAATTTTGTGGGATTGAAAAGTTAGGGTTTGTTTTTTGATTTGGGGGAAAACTAGAGGCAATTTGATTAATTTGGGATTTGGTGAAACTTTGGGCTTTTTTAGAGGGAAAGTGGCGCATAAAATTATTTGAGTGATTTTTTTTTTTTTTTTTTTTTTTTTTTTTTTTTTTTTTTTTTTTAATAACTTTGTAGTGAAAAATTAGTTTTAATGTCCATTTAGGTATGGGCTTAAACATAAAACTTTAATAAAGTATGGACTACTAATTTGGTTAGTGTGAAGTAGATTATGTGTTCATTGGCCCTTTTAGTAATATTTCCTTCCCCGCAAAGAAAATAATCATTTTTTTTTTTCAAACAAAAGAATAAAACTTGGTGTAAAAAATCACGTCCTTCCCATCTAGGAGACATAAAGACAAGGTATACCCTTCATCCTTCTCTCTTCTATTTCACTCACTCATCAACATTCAACAATCAACTATTCAATCCTCCATCACCACCACAGTTCCTTCCGGCCGACCTCTTCCCCACCGCCGACCCCCTTATCTTCATCTCTTTGTTATCACATTCATCTAATAAAAGCTTCAACTCTCTTTAATGGTGGAGTCATATGTATAAAGAAGATCATGAAGAAGATGGTTACCAACAAATTTTTATTTTGTTTAGAAAAGTGTTTCGATAAAAAAACAATGTCGGATCTGTGATTCATTCATTCATTCATTCATTTTCCTTAAAAAAAAAAAAAAAAAAAAAAAAAAAAAAAAAAAAAAAAAAGATATGTTATTCATTTACATTTTTTGTTTTCAGTTGAATATATATTATCTCATATGTTTGGGTATAAGATTCCATTGATTACTCATTATTTTTATGAGTTAACTTTCTATAAAATTAACTAGATTCAATGAGGGTTAACTTATCAATTCTATAAGCCCAAACAATTCAGTATCCTAAAAATTAAAAAACATATAAAAAACGGTTTTCAGATATCGAAAAAAGAATCTACTCACCTGTAAGTAAAAAGGATAAGCAAAGGGGTTAATTTAACAAGAGTCTGAATACTTTCTCTGGCATTAAACTCCTCTAAAAAAGGGTTTCAAACTATCCAATCTAATCTCAACAAGATCAGCACCGTAAGACTTAGCCAAATTCATAAGAACCAACATCTGGTGAATATCATCAGCCATTGTTGGTGCACATATCAATGTGCTAAATGCCAAGTATAACAAAAAGTGATGTGGGTTTCTCCACCACCAAAATCCCAAGAAGTACTACTATCAGATTCATCATCCCCCATTATTATTAATCTCACCTGCACCCAAAAAAAATAAAAATCAATTAATTTTTTTTAATAAATTGATGGAAATAAAAGATGGGTTTTGTGAAAAGAGTGGAGATATTACATAAAAATGTGAACTTTTTATGAATTGAAGGTTAATTTTGTGGGATTGAAAAGTTAGGGCTTGGGTTTTGGTTTGGGGGAAAAGTGGAGGGAAGTTGAATTGGTTTGGGGATTTTGGTGCATTGTGGGGTTTTTTTTTATAGGGGAAATATTGGGAGATTTAATTGATTTTGGTTTTTGCAACTTTTTTTTTTCCTCTGTAACATTGTAGCAGCTTTGTAGTGAAGAATGTTAATTGTTAGAATATTAACTGTGTTTTAGGAAAAATTGTTAGAGGGTAGTATGGATTAGGAATACCGATTTCATTTCTATTGTTTGTATTAATGTATGGACGTCTGGTTATCACATTTTTTTTTAGAAAGACATATGGTATATATGTTAGTGGTAGGTCCTACGAGAATGAGTTAGAAAAGGTGCATACTTCCCCTCTTATGAGTCTATGGGTATCAAACGATAATTTTATTCCCCAACTTAGTAACCAAATATTTGTAATGATAATGATTGTAATTGATGCATTCTGATAGTGATGTATCAACCGTATCTTTATTTTATAGGTGGGTTGAAATAAGATTTGAATTTGAGTTTAATTTGAAAAAAATATGAAAGAAAGTTATTTATCAATTTAAATAATACATTTATTAAATAAAAATATAATAAATTTGTAATATCCTAATTTTCACGATATTTATTTTAGAGAAAAATTCGCCAAATAGTAATGAAGTTTCATTAGTGTTCCAATTTGGTCACTCATATATTATTATTATTATTATTATTTGTGAGGTTTAACCACTCAAATTTCACACGTGTTTTATTTTTATGTAATTTTAAAATTTTTGTAGTTTGTCTTAATTCCAATGTTGTAACCCATCAAATATAAACATTTTGCTTGGCCAAAAATTGCTTGTGATTTTATATCTAAATCATATAAAAAACATTTAAGAGCAGCTGAAAATGTCATCAATGAAACTCACGAAACCTTTAGAGCAATTATTATTACCTCTTGATGTATGGTCTGTATATTTAACAGAGCTTAAAATGAACTCTTGATTTCACCCTTGAAACCCACAAACCTCTTAGGGCAATCAAAGGAGACTGACTCTATAGATATCCACACTACACGACCACGTCACTATAGATATCACCTGAATGCTAGTTATTTATACCTCTCGATCTTGTCTAGCACAACCCTTTGTCAAGCTTAGAAGAACCAAACCGAAACCCTAGAGAGGGGTGTTTGTTCGACCGTTTTTTGAGAGAGGAGAGGGGAGAGATATTATTTGTTTTGTTTTTCAAGTTATGAGATTAGCATGAATGCTAATCCTACAATAAGACAAATACCAACAAGCCAAATACTAATATAATCTGAATAATCTGAATAAGTAGAAAAACGGGTTTTTTTTTCCCATAAAATACCAACGTACTTTCACATTTTTGCCCTTTTAGCCATTCTACTTTTTTCAAAACATTTGACTCATTATAAGATCGCTCTGTAGACTGTTTGGGCATTCAGTAACACAAAAAGTGACTGTCAAATATGATCAACATTATTTAAAAAAAAATGATAGGTTTATATATGTGTGATTTAGATTGATATATAACGTTAAATTTTCCGGTTACCAAATGCCCCAAACTGTACACTAAGACTTCCTTTAAAGACTCGTTTATATACACAAATATAAAAAGTATGTCGGTTTGATGGAAAAACAAAAACCCCTAGAAACTTAAGCACTGGCTCTAATAAAAATAGATGAAAACTCAACCTGAATCCTGCGAAATCTGTAGACGAGTAAGCAACAAATGTACATAAACTCTAGTAAAACCAACTGATCTGAAAGCTTTATTGTATAACAAAGGTGATTTGCTATGTCCAACTGGCTTCCCAATAATACCGAAATACTTTTGTGTCGGGTCCTAATTGTCTGAAATTAAACAAGTCCAAAAGAACCCTAATTGTAGGTTGTCCGGGTGATGATACCTTTCCATACTCAAGGGTGCCAAATGTCAAATATCCACCGAATTTGGGGCAGAGTACTCGACATCAAACCCTTTTCACCCATCACCATTGCTATTATTGGAACCTAAATGATTAATTAATGTACTTAAATAATCTTGTAAGCTAATAAAACCGCAAAAAAATGTCTAATTTACAAATTTTATTACATGCAAACAAAAATACCATCTCCAAAATTTATGATGCATGACTTACACCGCTTACTTGAGAATTAGCAGTAATGTGAGACTCGTGCTACATCAGTTATATCTATAGCGGTTATTGTAAACTTCACAATGTCAGCTCCCGTTGACTGTATTTTGGCCACAAGGTTCCCAAGCTCTTCTATCGAAGGAGTATTTTGATAATTATGGGAAGAAACTATGAGTTTGTACTTTGTAGGCTTGTCTCCATGGATTAAGTTGTTGAAATCGTCAACGGCCTGCATTTGAGTAACTAAAATGAGATATCTGATAGAAACATTATGTCTTATAGTATAACAGGAATTTAGTATGTAAGAATACTAATAATAGTACTTTAGACGAGCCTATGAGCATGAATAGACGCATTTAAAGTAAAGAAGAAAGGAACCTTAAGCTCAACATCGATGTGATCAGCTCCTAATTCCATGGTACTGACCACCTTCCCATGTTGGTCTAGAATAGAATATAACATAGATTCAGAAACCTTTTCGGGAAAGATAAAGTGTTACAACATCATGTAATATGCAAAGACTTTTCGAATCACTAAACTAGTTGTTGATCATACACTAATTCGTTTGCATAGACTTAAGGGGGTGTTTGGGAATCAGATTCGGCTGTAACATAATGCAACGCTAGAGATTTACGAGGCTGTGCGCCAGAGATTTACAAGGCTGTAACATGTTTGATAGTATAGTAGATAACACCATTAGAATCTATGTCACGATAACTAGAAAAGTAGCTATCTGAGTGTTTGACAGTTCTGCTTATTAAAGATTTACGAGGATGTTTAGTTCACCATCAAATGAGCCTTCCAAGCACTCAGAACTGCTGAACTACTTTATCAAAATGTAACAAGGGGTGTTTAGGATTACTGTATTAAACAGCTTATGCCAATAACCATAAGATCAACTTATCCAAAATAGCTTATTTCACCCCTAAGGTTAAACTTACGATACTGAATCCACCAACAATAACCGGTTCAAACTAAACAATCTGAAACTTCTTACTGAAAAGACCTTATTTCACCACTAAACTAAGTAGATAAGCATAGTCGAATTTATGCGTCTGCTCAAAAAACACAATAAGCAGATAATCTGTTATAAAAACAATCCAAATTCTGAAACATCCCCATCATATGTCAGAAGATTCAGTATACCATCAGAAGAAAACTACATTCTCATCATAACAGTATCAACAAGATCATAAGCATAAGCACATTTCTAATCTAGACTCTCGAAAGATAATCAGATACCCAATTATATGGGTTTTGCAATTCTGCTAAGAGTACTACAAACTTCAAAGATACAGAAGCAAATACATTGTCTGAATAAGCAACTCCCAAACTGCTTATGTCATCCTTAAATAAAGATACAATCACATACAAACACTGAACTCTTCTTATCTACTACATTAAAAGCAATAAGAGGTGTTTAGGATTATTAATTTTGAACTTAAACTCCCAAACTGCTTATTTCATCCTAAACTTAAACTTATAATTACAAATAGCTTATTTACCGAAAACTAAGTAGCTAATGTAACACCCCCGATTCATGGATGCAGCGGAATTCGAACTGGGTGTTACTCGACGGCACAATAGTCACAATAATAGAAAACGAACTCCAATTGAGTCATTTTAAAAGATTTATCATTCAAATTATATAAATATCAGAGATTACAAAATGAGGTCCCAATTGGTTCCATGTTTACACATCACATTAAGTGAGTTTTTGAATGATAATAAAATTTATAGCCCTCTTGAGTATCCGTGCCCTTCCGTGCCATCCTTGATCGTCATGAACCTGAAATACATGCTTGAGAGGTCAACACAAAGGTTGAGTGATATTCATAGAGTTTGTTTAATCGTTTGAACACAACATGTTGGTAGTGTGAGTTATAGGCTCACACCAATGTTTGGAAAACAAAACAGGCAGGCTACGTTATTATACGCCCATAAAATGTATTATACACTAAGCTTATGACACCAAAACGTTAACGTGTACCAATATCGATCGGCAGATTTATCCCGGTAGGTACTTTGCTAACATACCTAAATCTCAAATATTAATGCATTTGTTTGAACTTAGTCAATACAAATGAGATTCGTCAATCCCAATAGGCCTATTCACAATACTTGCGCTCACTATTGCTAGTGATTAAATGGTTCATAATAAGGGATCTCGGTTTAGCAAGGCTGGTACTTAGTGATAATAAAACAATCAGGCAAGCATACAATTTAAAAACATTGTGCTCGGTTAAAATAGCATGTATTCCCCCCAAGGGTTTGTAAAACATTGAAGTAATGTAAAGTGGGGCTATGAACTCACCTTGAGTTGGATGATGTATAATGAGAATGATGGATATGCCGTAAGAACTTCTACGAGCAACCTAGAATAATCGTTGTAACTTAGGTTTGGAATAATGTCTAAGGAAACATAAACATGCCAATATATATCTTGCACTTAGTCCATGATGTGGTATGATGTATAGTATAAGTCTTTGAAAGAAAAGATTCATGAACATGTATGTTTTGTATATCGTTTACTACCGTTCGGGCCGACATAATTCAGAAGTCATGTTAGTAAGCGTTCGAGGAGCCAGGACACTTTAATTCGTAAATCCGCAACTCAACTCGACGGCTTACATAATGAACTCCTCACATGAGGCTCCCTACTATTGTAGTAGTTGATGAAATATATACATATAAGTTTTGATCCGAAAAGTTACATGTCCGATATTTGAATAAACTTAGGAAAGTTTATTAGTACATGAAGATTGTTATTAGGGGTAGTTTCATAAGTCTTGTATGACCATCTTTTCTTTGTAATATCTCATGGTTCCTTTTTAAGTGAAGTAGATCCAAATTGCTTGTTCAATATATCATCAATTCCTTGTTTCATGTTTACGCCTATGTAAGTTTACTTGGTCATTTCGTCATGGCCTAGCCATGACCTTTGGTCCTTGTTCCAAGGTCATGAGACTCAACCTTGGCTCTAGCCATGGTTGTGGTCTTGATTATAGGTCATAAGACCTCTTGGTCTTAGTATATCATAACTATAATATAGTGACTTTGGTCTAAAATGGGCTGTTAAGATTTTGAAGAATTTTATCACTCGGAAAGCGTTTTCAGGGCTCGAGCTTCTTTGCTCCTGAACGAAAACGTCGTTCCGGACAACTTTCGTGTTTTAACTTTTTGATGAATCGGACCAGAAGTGTGACTTTCAAAACCCAAATTTGATCAGAATGGTATTTGGCAGTTTGCCGCAAAGTTTTGGTAACTTCAAATGGGCGTAACTTTTGACTCGTATACTCGTTTTGGGTGGTTCAAGTTGCTACGGTTTCCTTGTTAAGTCCTCTACTGTAATATGTAATGATCAAATATCATATTTTTACCATTTTGATCAGGTCTTACCAAGAAAGTCACTAGTTTGCTTGTTATAGTAACTTGTCTTATCAATATGTACAATAACTTGTTTTACTCACTTTTATACATCATGGACATGAATACAAGACATAATATAGCACAAATAATATGTAAATAACATGAATATGATTATTTAACAAGAATCATGTTAGGGTTTGGCTTACAACTTTTGGCTTTCAAAGATGAAAGAAAGTTAACATGTAAGGATAGGACTTTGATAGACTTGCTTCAACCCACTTCTCTTCATGCAATCTTTCTACTCTTGTAATCTTGAAAGATGGATGATGAAGGTTGAGGTGACTTGAGTGGATTCAAACTCAAGAGAAATCACCAAGTATATGAAGTGTTTTGATTATCTAAAAGAAACTAGGGTTTCAACCTTGAACTTGCACTTGAATCTTGCATGAAACTTGGAAGAGAATGAGCTAAGGATGAGAGGATGGGGAGGTGAGGTGTGGCGTTTAAATGAGGGGAGGAGGCTATTTATATGGCCTTTGAGGAGGTTAGGAAGCTTACTAGGAAAGTGTTTCAACTTGGTGACCAAGTTGTAATTAAATGATGATCTAAGGGTAATTTCATGAGATGAAGCCACATGGGTGGTGAATCCCCCCTCCTAGGGCGGTTCACATGGATAAGAGGGGGTGAGGTGTGCCTTGGATGATATTATCCAAGTTACTAGATGAGTTTTGACTCCGGGAAATGCCAATCGTAAATGATTAAGCCTCAAAACGTAAAACCGGGTGTCGTAAAATTATGGAATTTGAAAGTATTGTTAAACATGTCCATAAGTTCCATAATAAAATATAAAATGAGTGGTAGGTTCCATCGGGTGCTAAAACCCTGCTAAAAACTGGAAACACGGGTCTAAAACGCGTAATACGTAAAATGTACGAATATTGCGTAAAATTGAGAAAAGTAAAATGTTACTTTTCTAATATGATATAAATGATTTAAAATGATTTATAATGTCTAGACTGGGCTCAGTCTAGTGTCGGTTGGTATTAAATGTCTTTTAGACATCAAACCGTAAGCCTAAAAATCAAGGAATGACTTATAAAATCAAGGGATGATTTTTGGTCAATGGGGGAGGGAAAGAATATGTTGACTTTTTCTAATAAGTTGAAAACTCAAATAGTCTTAGAAACGCGTTTTGTGGTCTAACGGTTAATCGCCCATACGGTTAAGCGTGCTCATGTGAGAGTAGTACAGGCTTGGGTGACCTGCTGGGAAAAGTAATTAACTTGAAAATGCGAATTGTTACAGCTAAGAATAGTCATATTTCATCATCTGCTTAAAAAAAGAGATAAGAAGATAAGCTGTGTAAATAAGCAAAAATCTCAAACACCCCACATCACATGTCAAGCAATTCAGTATACTAACACATCATATTTCATATCACGAAACAGTTTTGAATATCGAAAACAGTCCCAAAAAAACGCACTTGCAAGTAAAAAAAGTAGGCAAAGGACTTAAATTATAAAGGGTATGATATCATATCTATCAGTAAACCTTTCTTGTTTTAAACAATCTTATCTAACTTCAACTAAGTCAGCACCATACAATTCAGCATCTCCCAATCAGCTTATTTCACCCTCAAGGCCTCAAATAAACATATAATCATGTCCAGACACTCAAACCTTATCCATAATATCAAAACGCAATAAGGAGGTGTTTGGGATTACTACTTCATACAGCTTATACGCAGATGATCAGCTTATTTCACCCTAAGAGCAAACTTGTAAATCCTAATTCACCAATACTAATCAGTTCAAAATAAACAATCTCAAAGTTCCCAAACACTCAAAAACAAAATACTAATAAACCTAACATTCATTTCATAGAAACAGTTTCGAATATTGAAAAAAAGTCCGAAAAAAGAATCTTCTGACCTGTAAGTAAAAAGGGTAGGCAAAGGGCTAAGATTAACAAGGGTCTGAATACTTTCTCTCACATTAAACTCCTCTAAAAAAGGTTTCAAGCTATCCAATCTAATCTCAACAAAATCAGCACCATAAGATTTAGCCAAATTCATAAGAACCAACATCTGGTCAATATCATCAGCCGTTATTGGTGCACGTATCAATGTGCTGTTATTCCTTCTTACTCCATTTTCATTTTCACCACCATCTTCACAGCAGCAGGTGTCACCTAAAAACAACAAAAACAAAAACAGTTAAAAATAAGTAAAGATATGAAGTTAATGAAAATGGGTTGTTTTTGAAGATTGGTTTCTTCACCACCAAAATCCCAACTAGTACTACTATCTGATTCATCATCGCCCATTATTATTAATCTCACCTGCACCAAAAAAACAATAAAAACCATTTTTTTTAATAAATTGATGAAATTGATGGAAATAAAAGATGGGTTTTGTGAAAAGATTGAAGTTATTACATAAAAATGTCAACTTTTTATGAATTGAAGGTTGATTTTGTGGGAGTGAAAACTTAGGGTTTGGGTTTTGATTTGGGGGGAAATTGAATTTGGTTTTGGGATGGTGAAATTATTGGCGGTTGTTTTAGAGGGGAAATTGATTTTGGTTTTTGCACGTGTTTTTGGGGATTTATTTTTTTGAGTTAACTACATTTTTGGTCCTTGTGGTTTGGTGCGGATTTCACTTTTGGTCTATTTTTTCAAAAAGTTGCGATTTTGGTCCAAAATTGATAGTTTCATTCCACTTTTGGTCCAATTTTCTAACGAAGTTAGTTCAGTTAGTTAAGTCTAATTGTAAAGTGGCAACATTAGTCCTTTAACCTAATGGTCATTTGAAACGCTAGTGCTATATACCAAAGATCATTTGCAACGTTAGTCCTTTAAAGAAATTTTTCTAAAAAAAAATTCGAAAAAAAATTCTAAACAAATGTTTTTTTTCGAATTTTTTTTTTTCTAAAAAAAAAATTCACAAAAAAATTTTGAAATTTTTTTCGCATTTTTTAGAATTTTATTTTAGAAAAAAAATTAGAATTTTTTTTTCCGAATTATTTTTTAGGAAAAAGAGTTTTTGGGAAAATAAAAACTTTTTTTTAGAATTTTTTTCGGATTTTTATGAAATTTTTTATTAGAAAAAAAAATTAGAAATTTTTTTCTTAAAAAATTAAATTCGAATTATTTCTTTTGGAAATTTTTTTTTTCGAAAAAAAAAAACATTTTTTGAATGTTTTTTAAAGGACCAGCTAACTGAAAGGACTAACGTTGCAAACGGTCTTTGGTATAAAGGACTAACGTTGCAAATGATCGTTAGGTTAAATGACTAATGTTGCCACTTTACAATTAGACTTAACTAACTGAGCTAACTTCGTTAGAAAATTGGACCAAAAGTGGAATGAAGCTATCGACTTTGGACTAAAACCACAACTTTTTGAAAAAATTGACCAAAAGTGAAATCCGCACCAAAACACAAGGACCAAAAATGTAGTTAACTATATATATATATATTTTTTTTTATTTGTAACTTTGTAAGTATAGTTTCTAGCAAAGATTTCAACATTGGGGTTTTATACATCACTTTTTTTCGATTTTGCAATATTGAGATACTACTATATGTTTATCATTATATTGTGGATGTCCATATAACTAAATAGAGGCCCATGGCCCAATTAGCTATTAGGGTTTTTACCCTAATATTATGTTATATATACTCTTCTTGTATTCTCTTCATGATGATCAATAGAAGAATATTCATTCCTTCAATATTGTTATCAGCACACTATTTATTTTGCTTTTCTACTTTTGATTTACTGTGGTACGTCTTTAACTATTTTATCTTTATGTCCGTAAGTCCGTTGCTATTATCTAAAAAAAAATCTATGCTGAATGATACAAATAACATTAAACAATCTGACATACCATGTAATGTTTCGATAATTGCTTTTATGAGTTTATCTTTACTGTTTGTACTATATTGTTGCTTTCAAGTTTCTGTATTGTATTGTTGCATATTCTCGTTTTGCACCACCTATATGTCTTCAACTTTATTGTTCAATACTAGATAATTAGATATACTAGAACTTTATTGTCTATTATTATGTATGAAAATTAAATTAGATGACTGTAAATCACGTTATCTCTATTCAATAATATAATTTAATTTTCATAGTTTATGATGGTTTGATCTTGTGACATGTAATTATTATTGTTATTATTATTAATTTGTATCTCACAAATATATCCATGCTGTTACGGTATGTTATCTAAATTTTGTGACCATATACAGTTACCATTAATTATATGCTATTCCCATGAACATTCTTGTATGTCATCGATATAAACTTTAAGATGTTAGGATTTTGCTTTGAATTGTCTATCTCACAAATATAGTTTATTTATCTACTTGTGTTCACCATAAATAAGTTTTTGTTTTTGTTTTGTAGTTGATTATGTGAAACATACATAGATTTGCTAAAAACTCTATGAATTATTTTGTTAACTCAAAACAGTGCACCAGGACAACATCGTTTAGGAAAATTTTTATTTTTTTTAATATACTCTAGTAGCTAGAATAGAATTGAGTATTTTGATTGATTTTTTTTTAACACCATAGTTGAATGATTGACTTTGCCAAGTAGTTAAAGAAATCTTAGAAAATTATCATCTATTATAAGTGTGAGCTATGCATTTGTCAAAATTGTTCACCTTAACTATTTCTTTGGTTGTCTTCGTTATGTTTGTCATGGCTATGAAATATCGTTATTAGACTTTATTTTCTTTCGTTATATGGTTATGATTGAGGCTGTTATTATTATATAAACTTTTATCATGATTGATAATATATTCATATTAGTATATGATACGTAAATCATGATCACATATTATATATAATTGGGGCAATGATTTACTTGCGGCATCTAAATGTATTATTTGTATATTTCTAAGGTTACTATTTATTTTGTTTCAACTGCATACATGTCATATAATAATCTTTCGTTGGGGCATGGCATTCATGATACACAATCTCATTATAAATCTTCTATTAAATTTTATTTTATTTCATATGACCGTAATGATATTAATTACATATTTGTTTTATGATATCATATTGACCCGTGGGTTTTTAACGTAGACTATATATGCGTGTGTGTTTTTAATAACATATCTCATGTTGAGAATATATCTGTTTTATATTTTTTTTTAGAAAAGGTAGCCCACGGATCGTATAATGATTGATAACGAAGATATATGCCTTGTGGATAGTACAACTACTCATACGATTCTCAAGAAAGAGAAATATTTTTCACATATGAATTTACATGAATCAAATGTTAGCACTATATCTGGTAGTGCCAAATTAATTAAAGGCTACGGCATAGCAAATGTATTATTACCAGGTGGAACACAATTTAAAGTTGATAATGCATTATTTTCCCCCATGTCTCAAAGGAACTTGTTGAGCTTTAAAGATATTCATAAAAATGGATATCATATTGAGACAGTTAATGAAGGACATGTTGAGTGCCTTCACATTACAAATATGATTTCGGGTAAAAAGCATGTACTAGAAAAATTACCCGCATTTTCCTCCGGTTTATATTACACTCATATTAGTGCTATTGAATCAAACGCAGTCATAAACCACCAGTTTATGGACCATGCGAATTTTATTATTTGGCATGACCGGCTGGGACATCCCGGGTCAATAATGATCCGAAAAATCATAGAAAATTCAAAAGGGCATACTTTGAAAAATCATAAAATCCTACAAAGTAAGGATATTACATGTGTTACTTGCTCACAAGGAAAATTGATTACACGCCCATCATCAACTAAAGTGAAACATGAATCACTTAATTTTCTGGAAAGGATACAAGGGGATATATGTGGACCAATACATCCACCTTGTGGACCATTTAGGTATTTTATGGTTTTGATTGATGCATCGACTAAATGGTCACATGTGTGCTTATTATCAAGTCGCAATCTAGCGTTTGCACGATTACTTGCACAATTAATAAGACTGAGAGCACATTTTTCAGATTATCCAATTAAGACAATTCGTTTGGACAATGCTGGTGAGTTCACATCTCAAGCATTTAATGATTATTGTATGTCTATTGGGATAAGTGTTGAACATCCCGTACCTCATGTTCATACACAAAATGGGCTTGTTGAATCACTTATTAAGAGGATTCAGATGATTGCAAAGCCAATGATTATGAAAGCAAACTTACCAGTTTCTGCTTGGGGCCATGCTATTCTACATGCAGCAACATTGATTCGCATCAGGCCAACAAGTTATCATACTTACTCCCCATTACAGTTGGTTTTTGGTCAGGAACCAAATATTTCCCATCTAAGGATTTTTGGTTGTGCGGTATATGTTCCAATTGCTCCACCACAACGCACAAAGATGGGACCTCAAAGGAGGTTGGGAATATATGTTGGGTATGACTCACCTTCAATAATTAAGTACTTAGAGCCATCCACGGGGGATCTATTTACAGCTAGATTTGCTAATTGTTATTTTGATGAGTCAATGTTTCCAACATTGGGGGGAGAGATAAGACAGCTGGGAAAAGAAATAAGTTGGAAAGAATTATCATTAAATAATTTTGATCCTCGAACTAAAGAATGTGAATTGGAAGTTCAAAAGATAATTCATTTACAAAGATTAGCTAATCAGTTACCGGACGTATTTATTGACCCAAAGAAAGTGACAAAGTCACATATTCCAACTGTTAATGCTCCAATTAAGATTAATGTCCAAGAGGGACAGCCTCAAATAGGCAAAGAATCTAATGCACGTTTAAAACGTGGTAGACCAGTCGGTTCCATAGATAAAAATCCTTGAAAGAAAAAGGGAGCAAATATTCAAGATGGTATAATCGAGGAAAGAGAAACACCAGAGTCTCCCAAAGAGACACTAGACATGTTGGTTCAAGAAGAACCACAGGTACCTGAAAATGAAGAGATCTCAATAAACTATGTTATGTCTAGAAAAGTTTGGAATCGAAGTGAAATAAACGTCGATGATACATTTGCATATAATGTAGCGCTAGAAATAATGGAAGATGATGAGGATCAAGAACCAAAGTCTATGCATGAATGCAGAAATAGAAATGATTGGCCAAAATGGAAAGACGCAATTGAGGCAGAATTAAAATCTCTTGAGAAGAGAAAAGTATTTGGAGAAATAGTCCAAACACCTAATGATGTCAAACCTGTTGGATATAAGTGGGTCTTTGTTCGAAAGAGAAATGAGAAAAATGAAATCATGAGATACAAGGCTCGATTGGTAGCACAAGGATTTTCTCAAAGACCTGAAATTGACTATGAGGAGACATATTCTCCTGTGGTGGATGCAACAACCCATCGCTATCTGATTAGTCTGGTAATACAAGAAGGAATTGATATGCTTCTAATGGATGTAGTGACAGCTTATTTGTATGGTTCACTAGATATTGAAATTTATATGAAACTCCCTGAAGGGTTTAAACTGCCTGAATCATGTAAAAATAGTTCTCGAGAAAGATATGCAATTAAGTTGAATAAATCTCTATATGGGTTAAAACAGTCTGGACGAATGTGGTATAATCGTCTTAGTGAATATTTGTTAAGGGAAGGCTATAAGAATGATTCTGTTTGCCCATGCATTTTTATTAAATGATCCGGATCTGAATATGTTATAATCGTGGTGTATGTTGATGATTTGAATATAATTGCAACTCCCGGTGAACTTCCTAATGCTATTGAGTGCTTAAAGAGAGAATTTGAAATGAAAGATCTTGGAAAGACAAAATTTTTGTCTTGGATTACAATTTGAACATCTTAAGAATGGAATCCTTGTGCATCAAGAAGCATATGTTGAAAAGGTATTGAAAAGATTTTATATGGATAAATCACATTCACTAAGCACTCCAATGGTTGTTAGGACACTTGATATTAAAAAAGACCCATTTCGACCTCAAGAAGCTGATGAGGAAATTCTTGGTCCTGAAGTTCCATATTTAAGTGCTATTGGAGCTTTAATGTATCTTGCTGGTCATACACGACCAGATATAGCATTTGTTGTAAACTTATTAGCAAGATATAACTCTTGTCCCACAAAGAGGCACTGGAATGGAATAAAACAAATATTTCGCTATCTTCAAGGTACAAAGGATATGGGGTTATTTTTCACTAACCCATCAAATACAAGTTTAGTTGGTTTTGCAGATGCGGGATATATGTCTGACCCTCACAATGGCCGATCTCAAACTGGATATGTTTTTACAAGTGGAGGAACCGCAATTTCATGGCGTTCAGTTAAGCAAACTATCTCAGTGACTTCATCCAACCATGCAGAAATTCTAGCGATACATGAAGCAAGTCGAGAATGTGTGTGGCTTAGAAGTATGATACAACACATACGTAGATCATGTAGTAATTCTTTAGAGAAGGAGGCACCAAAAGTTTTAGAGAAGGAGGCACCAAAAGTTTTGCATGAAGATAATGCAGCTTGTATTGCTCAACTTAAGGAAGGTTACATCAAGGGCGATAGGACGAAACATATTTTACCGAAATTCTTTTTCACTCATGACCTACAGAAGAATGGTGATATTATTGTTCAACAAGTTCATTCATGCGACAATTTGGCGGATCTATTTACCAAGGCACTTCCTACCTCAACATTTAGGAAACTAAGTCACAACATCGGGATGCGTCGACTCAAAGAGCTCAAGTGATATAGTTATCAGAGGGAGATAATACACGCTGCACTCTTTTTCCCTTAGTCATGGTTTTGTCCCACTGGGTTTTCCTGACAAGGTTTTTAATGAGGCATCAATTACTAAGTGTATTTACAATATGGACAACCAAGAGGGAGTGTTATGGATCATTATATTGTGGATGTCCATATAACTAAATAGAGGCCCATGACCTAATTAGCTATTAGGGTTTTTACCCTAATATTATCTTATATATACTCTTCTTGTATTCTCTTCATGATGATCAATAGAAGAATATTCATTCCTTCAATATTGTTCACAACACTATAATGTTTTTAATCATTTTCCCTTTTTTAAATAACCTCCTACTAGTATTATTTCGTTATCATTGTTGTGTAACGGACTGGCGACTGCGGATACAAGGACGATGAGTTATATTGCGAAAGATACAAAAACGTTAAGCTGATAAATATTGAGAAAGTTATGGTAATAAAGAAATGAGAAGTTATGACTTTTAATTTTGTCAAATAATTTTTTTTATAATGTTAGAATATTAGTCTGACTTTATCAAATATAAGTAGATTTAATGGAAATAACTCTTGGTACTCGAATCAAGCATCATTTTGGTTCGGGAATGATTTTACGTATTTGTTTACATCGTCGTTTTAAAAGTGAAACTAGCAAGAAAATGGTAATTGTTGGACAAATATGTATGTTTTTAATTTTTAATAAACAATATTTATTTTCTTTCTCGTTTCAAAAGGAAGAAATATAAGCCCCATATCCATTTATGATTTACCAACTTTTAAACCAAAAATGGTTATAATAGCTTAAGTTTGTTTTTAATATCGTTCCTAAGAGTAAACTCCAAAAGCCGTTCATTTAGTTTTTCTGTTTTCAAATAAACCATGCATGTTAAAAGATATCACCATGACTCATCCATAAGAGCATCCGGTGTGGTTGGTTCTTCGTCGTCGCCGTCCTAGGTGGCAGCCTCACCGAGCTCGCCGCCACATCGTGATACGCTCGCCGTCTTCCTTCTACTCGGACGAGGGATTGTTTGTACGATTCTGCACCTTTTTGATTTAAACGTTGTGTAGTGATGGGGGGTTTAAGTGGTGGGGCCCAAAGAGGTTGAGGCTAGTTGTTTAGTGAGGGGGGTTAGTTGTGAAGAGGTGTTGGGTGATGTCACACATGTGGGGCCCGAATGAAGAGGTGAAGTTATTCATCCACACCTAATGTTCTAAGAGACAAAAGTCTAAAGAAACTATCTTTTTAAAGGATGATTTATGCAAAAAATTCTTTCTTGGAGATGATTTTTGTGGAATTCTATGCATCTTAAGGATAATTCAATACAATGTCACGGTTTCTTGCTCAAATAGTTGATAAAATAAACATACTAAAATACATGTCTTTCGTTATCGAACTAATCTACTGTACGTCCATCTTATCTGTACACAACTCAACTCATACAAACAGTTGCATAAATTAGCTACCATTACTAAACCAGAACTTGAAGTCACGCGATTCACAAAACATTAGTACAGTAACAACATAATGTTGCGCCAAAAAAAAAAGAAAAAGAAAAAACTATTTTCATTAGGTTATGTAACCATTTGCGCCATATGAATCTTTCCCTCATCGTCCAGCCATTCAAACATTAGGAAAAGTGGTGCACTCCTACCAACCACATACATCGCTAAAAGACTTTCATCAAGAGTAAGACCATGTAAATCTTTCATTTGAGTCGTTACTATGCCTATAATCTCATTCGTTGCATTGAGTCATTGCTTAGCCACTTTTGTTTCCACACAAGTTTCATATAGCTCACTTTTGGCACATTTTAAACTTGGTAACGCAAGTTATGACTATTTCGTGAGTTCTCATGTTACTCCCACGTTACAACTCAAGTTGGTATATCAACTCAAGTTATAACTTGAGTTATGCCAAGTTATGACTCCCTTGCCAAATTATAACTTTTGAGTTATACCAAGTTATTATGGTTTGCATTATTTTTTTTAAGTGGGTCCAAAAATGTGGTGTTATTGGGTGTTATGATTTCCTGGTGTTTTTTGGTGTTATGTTATTTGATGTTGCGCTGACGTGGCGCTGAGTTATTTCATAACTCAAGTTATGATTCCTCATGGTCTTAGCTTCTAAACTCGTGTTTATATGGATTTCTTCAATGTTATCTTCACCTTCAACAATGTCTTCTGTTTCAAAACTCATGTTTATTTTGATTTATCCGACGTTCTCTTCACCTTCAATAATGTCTTATGCATTTCTTAAAGAAAAAACACTAGTTACCTCATTATAGCCCATTTGCTATAAAATATCACATTATCACAAACTAATTGTAATAATTAACTATAAATCTTATGAAATTCCAACACTATAAAATTAATAATTTAACCAACATATGCTATAAAATACCATTATTTAGTAAGTTGATAAAAACGAGTTTTTTTTTTTTTTTTTTTTTTTTTTTTTTTTTTTATTGAATCGGTGAATTAAAAATGAGTTTTTTTTTTTAACTACAATATAAACATCTTTATTTTTTAATCTTTCATGAATAGTTTAATGGCAAAAAACTTGTGATCCTAGTCACTAAAATATGGGAAGTGTTATGTTCAATTTTTTCTAAGTACAAATACTTTAAAACCGGCTACGCCAAACTCATAAAAAAAGAAAGGTTTATCTTATTTAAGTCGGTTTGACGATGTATTCAATCTCCTTAAATTAGTCACTTGAAAACGAAAAACAGTTGTAACACAAAAAGAATAAAAATAAGAGTAGTGATTGGGAGGCCTAAAACATGTGACTAAATTCATGCCTAAGCCTACGTGGCATCATCCTGATGACTGCAGCTACGGAACCACTTTTTCACAAACCATCCGGATAATGCCACGTATGTTTAGGCATGAATTTAGGCACACAACTTAGGTCTCCCAATCTTTTTCCGAAAAATAAGAGAAATGATAAATGAGCCTAAATAGATAGACTTAAAAATGGGCCTAAGAATAATATAATGACATATGTTATATATTTATTTCGTTTCAAAAATATTTTTGTTATTCCTAAATTACCCTAATGAAAGGTTTTACCAGGGTCTTTTTCCTTCCTCATGAACCAATTCGCGCCGTCATTTTTCTACCCTTGTTTGGTGATCGTGTTCCTGCCATTGAGTTCATAGTTTGGAACCCCTTAGATCTCAAAACTATAAATTGAAAAACAATCCTTATTTGTACCAAGATCATGTATCTATTCATCCATATTAGTTGATGGTGAATTCATGATTTTATTGGATCGTATGAGTGTGTGTTGCTATTAAAAAGTAGCAACTCCTTTATCAGATATTATGTGACCAAGATACTCCACTTGTGAAACAGCAAAAGTACACTTGCTTCTTTTTGCATACAATGTATGATCTTGCATATATAGTCTGCAACACTAACTTCAAATGACCCAAATGCTCTGAAATTGACCTTCTATAGATCAGAATATCTCAAAGAAAACCAATACAAACTTCCTTAGGTATCGTTTGAAGACTTCATTCATCAGTGATTCAAAAGTAGAAAGAGCATTGGTTAAGCCAAATGGCATAACCAGGAATTCATAATGTCCATCATGTGTTCTAAAAGCAGTCTTGTGAATATCTGAGTCTTTCATTCTGATTTGGTGGTAACCAGACCTCAAATCATGCTTAGAGAACACCATTGACCCATGTAACTCATCTATAAGTTCCTCAATCATAGGAATTGGGAACTTATCTTTGACTGTATGCTTGTTCAATTGTCTATAGTCCACACACATCCTCCATGACCCATCCTTCTTTTTTACTATTACAATTGGGGATGAAAATGAACTTTGACTTGACCTTATTACCCCTGATTCCAACAATTCTTTCACCATATGTTCTATTGCATCCTTTTGACTTGGTGGATGTCTATAAGGTCTAATGTTGACTGGTGGAGTGTTTGGTAAAAGTGGAATTTGGTGGTCATGGGTTCTTTTAGGAGGCAAACTTGTGGGCACTTCAAACACCTCTTTAAACTCATACAAAACTTCATCAATCTTCTGTGGCTCAATCAAAGTCACACCTTCCATATTGCACAATGAAACAGGACAAACACAAACAGCCATTGGGTTTAGAGTAGCCTTAAATTGCAACTTAGGGTGCATCCACTGCAAAGCACCCTATTGTGCCCCTCTCAACATCACTTTCTTATTACCCACATAATACTCCATAGTCAAATTTGCAAAGTTGCATTGAATGGTTCCCAAAGTGGCTAACCATTGTATTCCTAGTACCATGTCAGAACCTCCTAGAGGTAAAATCATTGCATCAATGGTGTATGTGAGTTCTCCCATAGTCAAAGACAAACCCTAACACAATAAGGTACTAATCATAGCATCATCATTAGCCACAGCAACTTGTAATGGACACATTCTTTTAGTTCTACACCCCCAACTTCTTAGCCGTTTGTACATCAATGAAATTGTGAGTGCTACCACAATCCACAAGTACATGTACATTCTGTCTTCCTACCAAACCTTTGACCTTCATGGTTTGGTAATTGTACACTCCAGTCAAAGCATTTAGTGAGATTTGTGCCATCATTTCATTATTATGCTCAAATTCACCCATTTGCTCCGACCCACCCATTTGACCCACATCCTCATTAATCAACTCTTCTTCCATATTTTCAAATTCTTCATCAGCTACAATTTCTAAAGAATGTAATTGACCACTACACTTGTGTCCAGGCACATACTTTTGATCACAATAGAAACAAAGATTTTTAGATCTCTTTTCCTCAATTTCCTTTCGGGTCAATCTCTTATAGGGTGTTTGGTTTTGCCTATAACTACTTCCATTATTGACATAAGAAGCATTATTAGGCCTAGCCACAAAAGTATTGCTCCTATTATTGTAATTATTCACTGGATTAGCTTTGGGAGTAGGTAAAATAGGAGTACACCTTTGCTTGTTGACTGAATTTGTCTTTTCTTGCATTTTGGCCATGGTAAACAGATCAACCAAGGCGATTGGCTTGAACATTCTTACTGGCATACTAATTTCATCTTTCAAACCTCCAATGAACAAGCTAATTGCAAGAGACTCAGGCAATTCCAATCTATTCAACAAATCTTCAAACTGATCTTGGTAAGCTTGTACTGTACCAGTCTGTTTCAAATTCTTGAGTTACACCATTGGATCTTCAAACACACTTCCAAACCTCTTCAAAACTTGTTCTGCATAGAATTCCCATGGACAACCATCACCATACTTTTTCAAGAATTGTTGATGCCATACCAAGGCTCTATCAGACAAATGCATTGCTATTAATTCCACCTTCATCTCTTCCTGCACCTCATCAATTTTGAAGAAATGTTTGCATCTGAACAACCAACTTTTAACATCATCTCCATTGAATCTTGGAAACTCAATTTTTGACATTCTTCCATATTGGTTTGCCACTACACCACCACCATTTCTTCCACCATGAGTATGAAGAACATTACTTGTTCCTTCACCAGCTCTCATCCTCATCATCTCATTCTGCAATTGCTCCATTCTTCTTGCCATTTCCTCAATGGTGGTCTGAAGTGACTCCATTGTGGTTTCTTGGTTTCTTGATGTGTTTCTTGTTTCCACCATGTCTACAGTATCATTACCACTCATCAACAATGATTTCTCACTGACCAATTGGGATAATGACTACTAGAACTGTTCTGGGTCACTCAATCAACTGATGCTTGCCAGCTTGTTCAAGATAAGAAAATTTAACGAGAATTTCGGCTTATCTTGTGGCCGTACAGTTGATTGACACTAACCAAATGAAAACAGAACAGTGAAATCAGTGGTGGCTGATTTCTAAACCGGAATCTTGGTTTTTTGCCGGAATTTCGCCGGAGAAGATAACCAGAATATCAAGAAATGTCAGTTTAACACTTCTTGAATGAAAATGGTGCCAAGAAAGGGCTATGATACCACTTGATACGTACAAAGATATAACAACTAGAAATCAATGTGAAATGTAGTCGTTATGTGATAATCAAGCAGGGGAACATATGAAGAAGAAATGTAACCGTATTTGATATCAATGATTCACAAAGTTGTAATGGAATTGAGAGAGAAAAGATTACAATCTTGAATTAGTGAATGAATACAACTGAAATGATAGTTGGGTATTTATACAAGTGAAAATTGGGAATACTAAGCTAACAAACTTTCCCGCTCTTTTTAGTAACAAACTTTTGAGTTGTCACGTGCCATCCACGTGTCTTTAGCTTGAATCATTTTTAGCATGTATCAAATCCATCCCTCTTAGAGTTTGACTTTCCACAGTCAAACTTGATTATAAGTAGCCATCAGTTGATCAGCTTCAGGGTAACTTTTGAGCAATTATGAGTACAATTCCCATGTAGCTTCTTCAACACTCCCATTGGACCATTGAACTAGAACATAAGCCACAGCCCTATTATTCATTTTCCCAAGTCTTCTATCCAAAATCTTGGCTGGAAACACTGACATCATACCTCTGTCATCACACATGGGCAAAGGCAAAGTACCAGGTTGATCCACACTTCCTTTACAAAGCTTGAGCTGGGACACATGGAACACTGGATGGATTTGGCTCAATTGATACGAAACTATCCCATACTAGGCTCGTATCGGTTCATAAGTCCAAGTGTAGAACTCACTCAAAAAGCTAGCTTGTAAGAGGAGGTGACACCTAGACTTATAAACCACCACCTAATCCCATACTTGGGCGATGTGGGATCGTAACAATACCCCACCCTTTGAAGAACCAACGTCCTCGTTGGTCACGGCTATGTTGGTCACGGTTGACACCCCTCCTTGGGTCCAAGCCACCACTCCATAGGCCACCACTCCGAGCTCGTTGGTCACGGCTGTGTTGGTCACGGTTGGCACCCTTCTTTCGGGTCCAAGCCACCACTCCGAGGGTTGGAACCTCGAACGGTAGGGCTGGCTCTTGATACCAATTGATACGAACCTATCCCATACTAGGCTCGTATCGGTTCATAAGTCCAAGTGTAGAACTCACTCAAAAAGCTAGCTTGTAAGAGGAGGGGACACCTAGACTTATAAACCACCACCCAATCCCATACTTGGGCGATGTGGATCGTAACAAAAGAGCAATACCTTGACAGTAGTAAAATTGATGACATGGGAAATTGCAGACGCCACTAATAACCTTGGATCAAAAGCATCAACCACTGGCTGCAAACAGTATTAAACATAACCATACTTTAGACAAGTGAAAGAGAAATGACAAGAACAAAATTCAACATCAAAAGGCATAAAATAAACTAAAAAAAAAGTTAGCAATTACGATTGTGCATTTAAATATATATGGCATATTTTAAGAACAGTGTAATCTTGCATGTTCTTTCTATTGAGATAGCATCAAATACTCCGATAGATGATATTTTGAATACCTTAAACCTCCCCAGTGAATCTTCACAATGTTAGGAATTAGGACTGATACTTCCTTTCTTGTTAATTTTTAAAAATCTATACACATCTTAATGCTCTAATCTCCAATCCTTTAATACTCGATCCTCAATCTTTTAATCTTCAAAAGTTAAAACTTTTAATCTTTTTGCAACCTGTTTTGGTAATTTAATCCAAGTTATGGTGCATTTGTCATGGTTGATACTAGGGCTGAGCAAAATCACCCGAAAACCAATCCGAATGACAAACCGACCGAAACCGGGCCGAACCAAACCGACCTTATTCGGTTTCGGTTTCAGTTTTATATAATTATTTCGGTTTTTGTCGGTTCGGTTTCGGTTTGGTTCGGGTCAAAACACATTTTTCAGTTCAAAATAGCTAAACCTTACCTTATTTGGTTCGGTTTCGATAGCTATTTCTCGGTTTGGTTCTCGGTTCGCTTTTTTCCTTTTTAGGTTTTCGGGTCGGGTTGGTTTTTGTCGGCTCGGGACGGTTTGGCCCGTTGCTCAGCCCTAGCTGCTAATTAGAGCATCTCACTACTTGTGTTCATTTGAACGGTTCTGTTAGTAGGCTTTAAATAATACTACGTAAACCCTAGTTGAAAAAAAGGCCACTGCAAAAATCCTATCAGGGGTTAAACCAATCACGGATCGTCAATATAAGCTTAAATTTTGAAGGTTATTGATACGACCCGGTTAGGGTTGTATCGGGATAAGGCACCACTTCAAGCGTGTGCTGGCTCCGTCAGAAAATAGAAGAGAAGAACTAGAGATTTGTTTATCTTAAACTTTTATTGATTTATTCATAATAATGATTCGGTATATATAACCGAATAACCCTAGCTTGTAAAACAAGTCAAACATAAAGATATATCTAAACATGACAGTTTCCTAATACGACACAAACACATATCCTAAATAAATGTAACATGACATAAAGCTCGGGGCCTATCATTCCCCACTCCTTCGAAATCACCTTGTCCTCAAGGTGTGGTCTTGAAAAATTTCTCTTGATTCCGGGATCCCATATCTTAGTCCTATCTTCCACTCCCATAGTTCTCTTGTCTTCCGCTATCGCAACCAACACCTTTTTCCTCTTCCGCCTTCCACTACCTTGGACATAACACAACATAATTCTTCCGCCTTCCGCTACCCATACCGTAACACTCCTCACTCCTTCAAAAATCACCTTGCCCTCAAGGTGATACGAAGAATATACAGATCGAGAATCCGCTAATTTCTCACTTAAATTCAAATTTATTTCGCCCAAAGGACCATCAAATTCACGACCACCCACAACAATCTCTTCTATACTTTTCTTATTTTCTGAATATTCTTCAAACTTGCTATGAACTTCATTACTCTCACCAATATCGAAAACATCAACTATCGCGTTATTAACCACATCAATACCAATATATTCATCAATTATATGCTTCTTCTCCTTCTTTTCAACTGCCTCAAAACGAGCCTCGACTATATGGGCTAAGGAAAAGGCTTTTCCTAAAGTTGTAGGTCGTGCCCTCAACAGTTCTATTTGTAATTTCAGTTTAAGTCCGGAGATATAAAACGATGTAAGTAAAGATTCAGATATCCCTATTACTTGATTTGCAAGTACCACAAACTCACTCTCATATTCGGCCACGGTGCCCATTTGCAAGAGTTTAGAGAGTGTGTATTCCGCGTCCTGATCGCTGCCGCCTGATTCCATGAATAATAACTCGAAGAACAAAAAAAATTTTCTGATGAATAGTGCCGATGAACAGTACTCGTGAATAGTACCGATGAACAGTAACTTTTTTTTTTTTTTTTTTTTTTTTTTTTTTTTTTTTTTTTTTTTTTTTTGTGATTGGAACCCTAATAAAAAACCCTCTCAACGAGAGCTCTCAATGAAAGCACCAATTGATACGACCCGGTTAGGGTTGTATCGGGATAAGGCACCACTTCAAGCGTGTGCTGGCTCCGTCAGAAAATAGAAGAGAAGAACTAGAGATTTGTTTATCTTAAACTTTTATTGATTTATTCATAATAATGATTCGGTATATATAACCGAATAACCCTAGCTTGTAAAACAAGTCAAACATAAAGATATATCTAAACATGACAGTTTCCTAATACGACACAAACACATATCCTAAATAAATGTAACATGACATAAAGCTCGGGGCCTATCAGTTATAAGCTTATGAAATTTTGAATAAGCCCATCATATAAGCTTAAACAAACACACCCTGTATCCCGATACACACAATAAGATAAATTAAAAGTTTATACATTCAATACAAATAAACCGTAATTAATTAAATAATTAATACCTGAGTGGTTGTAATGTCAAAGATGATAGAATGTTGATGACCATCAGGTTCAAGGAAGAACTGGAGCTCCGGTGACCGGAATATCGCCGACAAAGGTCCGGTCAGTGTCTTCGCAACATAAACAAGAGAAGGAACAAAGAGGGAAATGAAGCGTATCATTAGTCATTACAACAAGTGACATTATATTTATTTATTGATGTGATTGAGTTGCACACCAACTGTTTGATAAAATGTCTGCTTGTAAATTGGTGATGGTAGTGACACCCTTGAGTTGAGAGTTGTTGCTGGTTGGAATGGTTCGATGTATGCTAATGGCCTGTGAAAAAATGACGTTATGTCATGCGGCATCCAGATGACCATGTTTCAAAGAGCGCGTGTTAGAGTTTGGTTATTTGGCTATGGGTTTGTTAGAGATTATGTGATAACAAGAAGGGTTAATATGCATATATGTTTATGAACTTTGCGAAAAGGCTCGCTTAAGTTATTGAACTTTGTTTTTGTTCATTCAAGTTAACAAAATTTGCATTATTTGATAACTAGGTTACTGAACCTTTAAAATAGCTACATTCATGTTACTTCATTGACTAGTAACTTGTTACTAACTTGATTACTAATTTTTAGTTGTCCACGTCATTTACACATCACCTGTTTCAAATCTTTCTTCTTATTGCTTATTACACATCACTTATAACTAGATATTTTTCAATCAATTTTTATACTTTTATTAGCTTAAAACTTGCACTTTTAGGTAGTGTTGGATGTTGATTTGAGTAAATGAGTGTTTAATTCTTCTTAAAAACTCAAATCATGTCTATTTTCTCTATGTTTGTTTAGTACTCAAACCAAGTCCTTCCCCCTCTCCAATCACAAGCAGTCCACCACCACTAATTAATACAGTCGGATAACTACATGGAAATTAATAAAAAAATACCAGTCTAAAAAAATATGACAAAAAAAATCATAAAATAACATTGGCATTTACTAGTAGTTTTGAAGAACAAAACACAAAATCACACCAAAATACCCGTACGAAAAACACTTAAAAACAGCAAAACAACTTGTAGCCGGTAGATTTTCGGTATTGGTGAAGGATTGCGGCGGCTGAGTACGAGAGGGGTTCACGTGTTGATGGATTCCGGGTATTTAAGATTGTGGTTGCGAAGGAAAATTGTGGTTGTGGTGGCTATATATGAGAAAGAAATTTAAAAATTGAGATATGAAGGTAAAAAAATAAAAATAATAAAAGCGTTCATATATTATTTTATCTTATTTTTTGTAAATTGCAAAATTCGTCCTTGTGTTTAGCAAAATTGCAGGTTAAATCTTTATTTCTTTGAAAGTGCACTCATCAAATTTATGAGGAACTTACAAGTGCACATTTGGTCCCTGGCTAAACTTAAATTACTAAACTACACTCTTCGTCTTCCCTTTTCAGTTTGGTCCCTGTGAGGATAATTTAGTCATTTAATTTTGGTCGGGGACCAAGAGTGCACTTGTAAATTCCTCATAAAGACGAAGAGTGCACTTTCTAAAAGATGTAAACTAAACGTGCAATTTGGCCAAAATTACAATGATGGTTTTTGAATTTTACTCAATTTTTTGTTTATTTTTTATTCAAGTTGCCATATGTGTATGAGTTGGCCTGGTAAACATATAAAACTGGCGATAAGAAGTCAAAAAATAATTTGAGTAACTTATATAACTGGTTTTAAAAAATTTGGTAGATGAACAAAAACATAGTCCAGTAACTTAGCCGAATATTTTTGCAAATTTGAGTAACATATTTGTATATTAACCCACTTAGCTTATATAACAAAAATAAGCTTAATTAAGAGTGCATTTGGTATTAATTAAGAGTACGTTTAATGTAGTTAGGTTTAGAATATGATTTGGATTTGGTTTAACATTTGAATTTGGTGTAAGATGTATTAAATGATGTGAGAGAAAAATTAAATTTTTTATAAAGTATCAAATTATTTTGTACATAAACTTAGGAGAGAGATAGACATATTTTTTAGTATCCCACTAAAAGTAGGCTAACCCATCTTTTTTGTGGGATTGAGATTTGAGTGTGTCCAACTTGAATATTTGCTTTAGATTTAAACCAAACACCTATTTAACATCTTTTCATATCAAAACCCACTCAAAAGTTGAACACCAAACGCACCCTAAGTGTTTATCTATGCTTGTATGCTTGGGCTTGTAAGCTTATATGAGGGGTTTTAATAAGCCTAAACTTTTTAAATTGCATTCACTATCTTTAAGTTTACAAAGAATAACATCGATCGTCCGTGAGTCTAACGTTCGTTAACTTATTTGGTTAATTCTCTGATGTGCATTGCACATAAAGGTAAAGTTATCTTTTCCCCACTATTTTTTTTAAACCACCCATCTTTGTGAATGTATCTCAATTTTGTACCAAATAATATATTTTTTAATCTTGTAAACCAATATCTTACATTGGGACCAAAATGCATTTGTACGAGTATGTAACCTCACAATTTATCTTAAATAAACAACACGGATATCTTAATTCGTGAGCAAGTTATTTATTTGTGACATAAACATCATTAGTCTTTATCAACTAGTCTTCCACAATTAATTGACACCACACCACACAACAACATTTGACCACTCATGAATATATAATAAATGTGACATTTGTGATGATTTAGTTACACAACGGGTGTTTTTTTTTTTTGGAGTTAGTCACATATAATTAAGCAAAAAGCTAAAAGTGTTAATAAGTATGATCATATGCTGTTTAAAATAAATAAATATGTATTTTGTGTGACTATTGTTCATCCAATGGTCACATGAATTTTTAGTTTGTGTGGCCTTTTGTAATATTTAGTCACACAAAGTATATTTGTTTTTGGTATTTAGTCACACACAATTAAGCAAAAAGTGACCAAAAATGTTAATAAGTGTGACCATATGATGTTTAAGGTGAAAAAATGTATATTTTTGGTGACTATTGTTCATCCAATTGGCACATTTTTTTTTTTTTTTTTTTTGTGGCCTTTTGTAATATTTAGCCACACAACGAATTAAGCAAACAGTGACCAAAAGTGTTAATAAGTGTGACTATATACATCTTTTAGTCATATTTAAGAAATCAATATATATCAAAACAAATTCAAATATATATAAAAACAAATTCAAATACAATAAAATTGGAAACCACTAATACATATCATATAAGCAGTACTAACTATATGAACCAACAATACTAACTTATAACTAATAGTTGTAACTAATACACTAGCAGTACTAACAGTTGTAACTAATACATTAGCAGTTTCAACGAGGGCTTCATGTTCTTCGTCAAACCTTTTTATCTTTTCTCTGATTCATGAAAGTAACTAAAGTTATTTACAGAATGGGAAGTAACAATTCCGGTGCCCATGCTCATCCCTGATTCATGAAACTTACTGAAGTTATTTGCAGAATAATTTGAATTACACATTTGATTGAGGAGCTGCTATCCTCATCAGATGAAGATTCTTGTTTCTTGGCATTCTTCTTTGAAGTCTTGGTCTCACGTAATGACAGTGACGGTTTGATGCCGTTTTGAGCAATCACAGTCCTGCAGAATAGTCAAAGTACTGGTAGAAATAAAATCACATGAAAGGCCATACCTCTTTGTGAGACTCTGCAGCTTTGAGAAATCGCTTGATAAAAACATACACAGTCGGGTACGAGAGATTGAATTGAAGTGTATTCACCATTTGCTTTTTCTGTAAACATCGAGGTGAAAACACATACAAGTCAGTACCAGATTATAATCTAAATTGAGAAAAGCAGAAAATCTATCAAATCTTGTCTTTTTAGTTATACCATCATCAGAACTTCCTCTCTAGTGTACGCCTTGTCAGATATGAGACTAAAACCTCTTGGTCTCACTACATCTGAACGGTGAGCTAGAACCCCTTGGTCTCACTAAGCTTTTTCAGTGTTGTAAATATCGGTCTTGGCGGCCGATATATCAGTGATATATCGCTTATCGGCGGTCGACCGATACGATATTTCACTTATCGGTCAAATTTATCGGTTTGGTCAAAATCGGTCAAATATCGGTCATATCGGTCAAATATAGGTCATATCGGTCAAATATCGGTCAAATTTCGGTCATATCAGTCAAATATCGGTCAAATTTATCGGTTTCGAGTCAATCAGCCATATATTCGAGTTTAATTGGAGCACTTTGGTAGTATACCAGTTCTCTCTTATAAGTTATAAATATAATTTATGTTTTGTTTTGTGTTACATATGTTGCATTTCAAAAATATACATAAATTTCTTTATAATTTATGGTCTCCGATATATCACTGATATATCGCCGCCATATCGGTCTTGGCGCTTGGCGGTGGTCGACCGCCGAGGTACCGCCGAGTGATATTTACAACACTGAGCTTTTTTCTGTTTTGTCTGATAACGGTGCTTCAGATCCAGACTTTGATGCATCTATCTTAATCACATTAACCATTTCTTCCAAGGACTTGTACTGTACAAATGTATTATATCAGCCACCATGCATATAACAACAATTAAGTACAAGTCTGCCTAAAGATTGACAATATGAATATCTAGAAGTATTTAATCATCTTAATTGCAATTTATATTATAGGCTGTGTTCTTTTCTATATGAGAAAGTGGTTGCATTCCACCTTATAACTTTTTACAGAATATAATCTTTGAACACAATAATCAGAATAAAACATTTAATGACGTATGTTTTTAGAGAATATAATCTTGAACATAAAGACTATTGTGGGTTAAGGAATGCTAAATATGTCATATTCTATATATAGACCAGTTGTTATTATTTATAAATCCAGACGCTCTGCAATAAGTACTACGAGAAAATCAGTTGCTTTGGTACCTTCTGTTGATACTGAGCAGCTTGAGCTTCTGCATGGATTACAAGTTCAGAAATGTACTCTTTACACTGCTTGATCTGCAAGAGTGTTCCAATAATTGTGTTAAACGAGATAAGAATTAAACCTCTTTCAAGTGATATGTGATGACTCCTGAAATTGGTAAAAGAGGCGTAAGCAAACAAAACATCTCTGAAGATTAAATTACATGAAGAATTTTTGTAGTTGTTACCTGACGTGCTTCTACGGTAATAGCTTCATTTTCATCAGCTATGGCATAGGCCATCTCAAGTCTATCTTGCAAAGAATTAATTTAGATCTATGAAAGATTACTTCTCACAACCAAATATAAGTAGTAATTTCAAGCTACTTATTCAAAACAGCTAGTTTGACCCACAAATAATCAGATATTCACGAGGTTGATTAATCAATAACTAATAAGTCACAAAAGAAAACTAAAATCTAAAACCAAGCGCCCCTCTTGGGCTGAAAATAAGCAGAAACAAACACTCCTTTTTGTGCAGAAAATAAGCAAAACAAAATGTTTTCCTAGTGTACCGAAAACCAGATAACATCCAAATAAACTATACCTTATAACCACCAAACAAGCTAACCAATCACCCTCGGCAAAGTATTTGAATGTATTTACCAATCCTATAAGTCTCGTGGTCTTAAATATCTCAAAACTTATATCAAATTACTAATGTATAGTTACGTCAATGCAGAATTTTGGACAGCATACTACAGTCTCGCCAAAATAGCGATAAGTTGAGTTCTATAACTCGGTTTGATTCGGGTCTTGCGGCATTGATTAGATTAAAGTATTAGCTAAAACTTTTATTCTTTGTGCAGTTTTCGACATGTTTAACCATTTTTGCTCTCATTTACTCATCGGGATGAGTTATGAGGTGCGCCACCCGGCGAAACGACCATAAGATATAGATCTACAAGCTTAACTTATTGCCTTAACCTCAAAGTTTACTGAGGTAATCAGTTTAATCAATCTTTGGGGCTGTCGTGTACCAAAAAATAAGCAGAACCAAATGCCCCTATGTGGGTTTCTTTGGTTACCAAAAACAGAAACAACAACAAAATAAACTATAACATGTATCATTAAACAATTAGGACTTGATAACAGGTAAACCATGACTGAACCCAAGACCTAACATACACCTTTAGAGTGTTGTCTCTTGTGAGCCAAGACTAATATTCACGCACCCCTTTGGGGTTTTGTTGCTGACCTGAACTGAAACATTAACAACAACAAACACACCTATTTGGGGTGGTTGTAATACGCAAACAAACACTACCATAGATCAAATAAGTCACAGGCAACTTAAAATAGGCTCTAAAATAAGCAAACCCATATCCTTACTGTGACTTAAGAACCACTTGACCCGAAACTATTCGGGTTTAACCCAAACCCGATTCAATAATAAACATACACCTCTTCTAATTTGTTTTAACCACACGAAATTATCAAAACGTTTTTATTATTGTTTAAATCCACGAATCAGATCATACAAAACAACTTATTTTAGCCTCAAATAATCATATAACCAGCTTTGATAAACTTACTCAAAATGACATTCTTCGCATAATAAAGTAATCACATAACCAATAAACAGATCCAAACCAACCATTTTACACAGAAATAACTAGCAATATGATCAAAATCTACATTTTTGAATATTTCTCAAAAGCCATAAAAACTACCATATCAGGTCTATCAAAAGCGCAACAAGCCAACAAACTACGAACAAAAAATGAAAAAACTTAAACCAGCAGGATAGGTCGAAGTCTTATCCCAACGAGATTTACACATAGTAACAGCGTAGCCACAACCCAACAAACCATCAACAACTAGGGCTGAGCTTCGGGCCGGATCCTGACCCGTCCCGACCCGAACCGACAAATCCCAAAACCGAAACAAAGAAAAAACCCTACCCGACTCCCGAACCGATTAATGGTCGGGACGGGCCGGTTTTATTCGGTATACTCGGGTCGGTATTCGGTATTTTACACATTGTCCCGATTTAAGCAATGTCGGTATTCGGTATCATTAAATACAGAAACATTCATAATTTCATAGTATCATTTATACTTGTTTATTCAATAAACATTCATTTATACAGAAACATTTCATTCATAGTATCATTAAATATCATTTTTTTAGTATTCGATCACTATCAATATGAATAAATGAAATCATTATCAAATCATGACCCAATCATTATCAATCAACAGGTGAAGAACCAACGAGTATATATGAGTAATATTTAATCACTAACAATCTAACTCATTCATTAAATCATTAGTAACAATCTAACAATCAGTAACGAGTATATATGAGTAACGAGTAAATGATTACTTACTTCCATTATATTGTTTTGTTGGGATGAGAATGATTCGTATGTAGGAATAGAAGATGAGATTGATTCACCCTTTTTGAGATGACATTGGTCCATTCAATTTTTTGAGATGAGATTGATTCAATTCTTTTTGCGGTGTTTTGGTGTTTCTGTTTTAGAAGATGAGATGAGACAGGAAGTGATAAAAACAAAGGAGTTAGGAGGAGGCGCGTATTCTTTTACCAAACCCTATTAATCAATCGGGCTAACGGGCTTTTGTCGGGTTTTAACCCGATACCGAAACAAAGGCAGCTGTAAAACCGACTCCTGACCCGAAATATGTCGGTTCGGTATCGGGTGTGAATCGGTTCGGGCGGTTTGTCGGTATGAATCGGGACGGGTCGGGATTGCTCAGCCCTATCAACAACCATCTTCCTACTAATCTCATCTTTCCTCTTATTCTTATCAAACACCATTTTCGCAACATCCGCAAACAAATTCCTCTCAACAACACTTTCACACACCACCAAACTCTACAAACCAAACACAAAAATCAACACATCAATCTTACAAAAATCATATCCCAATGGAGGTGTTTGACCAACATAACCAAATTTACCTGTTTCCTTTTTAATTGACTCTTTTGCATACAAATAGAATAAAGATGATGAATAAAACCGGTGATTCTAATAAAGATGATAAATCGTGATAGAGGTGTTACCATGAGCATAATTGGAGCCATATGGATGAGGAGGATAAGTTGCCGCCTGAGGAGGGTACGGGGATAGTGGATAAACACATGCATTAGGTGGGTACGGGGCTCGTAAATAAGTACTTGAATTTGGTGTACATGAGTATATTTGGTGTGAGTGTGGTAGAAGAAGAAGACCAGATCTAGAGTTAATTGCAAAAATCGTCCCTAAGGTTTGCTCAAATTGCAGATTTCGTCCCTAATAGTTTAAAATTGCAAAAATCGTCCCAAAATCAAACCTTTTGGCAAATTTTGGTCCCTAGCTTTAACTACCGTTAAGTACATTCCGTTAGAATTTGCACCGTTAGTCCTCTTGGTTAACTGTATTTGCAGCGTTAGTCCTTTTTTCCGTTTTTTTTCCGTTTTTTTCGTTTTCGTCCGTTTTTTTTACGTTTACGCCCGTTTTTTTACGTTTTCGTCAGTTTTTTTTTACGTTTTCTTCCGTTTTTTTACGTTTTCACCCGGTTTTTTACGTTTTTTTACGTTTTCGTCCGTTTTTTTACGTTTACGCCCGTTTTATTACGTTTTCGTCAGTTTTTTTTACCTTTTCGTCCGTTTTTTTTTACGTTTTCACCAGGTTTTTTACGTTTTTTTACGTTTTCGTCCGTTTCTTTACGTTTTTGTCCGTTTTTTACCTTTTCGTCCGTTTTCTTACGTTTACTCCCGTTTTTTTTACGTTCTCTTCCGTTTTTTACGTTTTCTTCCGGTTTTTTACGTTTTCGTCCGTTTTTTTACCCTTTCATCCGTTTTTTTACGTTTTCACCCGGTTTTATACGTTTTTTTACGTTTTCGTCCGTTTTTTTCGTTTTCATCCGTTTTTTTACCTTTTCGTCTGTTTTTTTTACGTTTACGCCCGTTTTTTACGTTTTCACCCGGTTTTATACGTTTTTTTTACGTTTTCACCCGGTTTTTTACATTTACGCCCGTTTTTTTTACGTTTCCTTCCGTTTTTTACGTTTTCTTCCGTTTTTTTACGTTTTCGTTCGTTTTCTTCCGGTTTTTTACGCTTTCTTAAACTTTTTGACGTTTTCGACCGTTTTTTTTATGTTTATTCCCGTTTTTTTACGTTTACGCCCGTTTTTTTTACGTTTTTACCCGGTTTTTTACACTTTCGCCAGTTTTTTTTACGTTTTCACTCGGTTTTTTATGTTTCCACCCATTTTTTACGTCCGTAAACGGGTGTAAACATGAAAAAACGTACGAAAATCTTAAAAACTTACACAACATACGAAAGTTAAAAAAAAACGGGTGTAAACATGAAAAAACATACGAAAACTCAGAAAAAACAGGTGAAAACGTATTAAAAATGGGCGAAAACGTAAAAAAAACATGCGTAAACGTAAAAAAAGGGCAAAAACGTAAAAAAAATGGGTGAAAACGTAAAAAAACGGGCGCAAACATAAAAAAATGGTCGAAAACATCAAAAAATTTAAGAAAGCGTAAAAAACCGGAAGAAAACGAACGAAAACGTAAAAAAACGGAAGAAAACGTAAAAAACGAAAGAAAACGTAAAAAAACGGGCGTAAATGTATAAAACCGGGTGAAAACGTAAAAAAAAAACGTATAAAACCGGGGTGAAAACGTAAAAAACGGGTGTAAACGTAAAAAAAACGGACGAAAAGGTAAAAAAACGTATGAAAACGAAAAAAAACGGACGAAAACGTAAAAAAAACGTATAAAACCGGGTGAAAAGGTAAAAAAACGGACGAAAACGTAAAAAAACGGAAGAAAACGTAAAAAAACGGGCGTAAACGTAAAAAAACGGGCGAAAAGGTAAAAAAACGGACGAAAACGAAAAAAAAACGGATGAAAACGTAAAAAAACGTATAAAACCGGGTGAAAACGTAAAAAAAACGGACGAAAACGTAAAAAAATGTAAAAAACCGGAAGAAAACGTAAAAAAACGGAAGAAAACGTAAAAAAAACGGGCGTAAACGTAAAAAAACGGACGAAAAGGTAAAAAAACGGACGAAAACGTAAAGAAACGAACGAAAACGTAAAAAACCGGGTGAAAACGTAAAAAAAACGGAAGAAAACGTAAAAAAACAGACGAAAACGAAAAAAAACGGGCGTAAACGTAAAAAAAACGGACGAAAACGTAAAAAAAACGGACGAAAACGTAAAAAACGTAAAAAAACCGGGTGAAAACGTAAAAAAACGGAAGAAAACGTAAAAAAAAACTGACGAAAACGTAAAAAAACGGGCGTAAACGTAAAAAAAAACGGACGAAAACGAAAAAAAACGGAAAAAAAAGGGAAAAAAGGACTAACGCTGCAAATACAGTTAACCAAGAGGACTAACGGTGCAAATTCTAACGGAATGTACTTAACGGTAGTTAAAGCTAGGGACCAAAATTTGCCAAAAGGTTTGATTTTGGGACGATTTTTGCAATTTTAAACTATTAGGGACGAAATCTGCAATTTGAGCAAACCTTAGGGACGATTTTTGCAATTAACTCCCAGATCTATGTGAAAAGTTGAGAGGGATATTTGGGATGGTTAATGAAATATTTGGGAATTTGGAAAGGGGGGCAGTTTGATTTTTGGGAAAAATTTAGGCGGGCCTGTGAAAAGTTGAGAAGAGGGAAATTTTATTTTGGGAAAATTAAGTGCAGCACATTTAGTCACTTTTAAATAATGTGTGACAAATTTGACTATATGATTTAGTCACTTTTAAATAATGTGTGACAAACTTGAGTATATGATTTAGCCACATACACAATTACTTCATGTGACCAGATATGGATTTTGGTCACACTATTCAATTGTGTGACATATATTTGTCACATATGTATATATATAGTGTGACTAATGTTTCAAACTTATTTGTATCCGGCACACGTCTCAAATTATATGTGACTAAATAATCAAAAAAAAATTTTACAAGATACCTTTAGTCACGGAAATATTCAAATGTGTGACTGTAGCCTTAGTTGGAAAAACGAAATGGTCACACAAGTCGGATCAAGTGTAGTTGTTTCTTTTATTCTGGTTCATTTAGTCACATAAAAAAGTTACTGTGTGGCCGTTCGAAAAACAACATGTGTGACCAAACCCATTTTTGTACTAATGTGATCAAAGGAGATCACTCCTATGTTTGATCCACACTACACATCATCGATCACCACCCGATGCTAGTCTTGACCTCGTAACAATCGATCTAGCCTTGAACTACACTAGAATAAGGTTAGATGGGATCGAAAACCACAAACCCTAATATGGGTGTATTTTATTTCGTGGCTTTTGGTTAGAGGAAGGGGAGAGAAAGTTGGTAAGGTTTTAATGTGATTGATAACCTTAAGTGACCAAATCAATAGGAGGTTATAACAAATAATGTTATACTTAACCCCTTGCTCTTTTCCCTCTTGATTCCCACCATGGTCGGCCAAATGGGGGCCTTAAAAGGGCTTGCCCGTTTGTTGGTCCAATCCAAAAACACTAAGTCTAACTTAGTATTCAATGGCCCGTTATTGATCCCGTGTTATGTAGTCGTTTATATATTGTAAATACGATAAATACAATCTATAAAATGGTGTCTATGTGTATAAGTGTGTGACCCCATAGGCTCACATATGTCTAGCCATATAATTATTTATTATGACACAAGCATACTCCAACATAAACACCACCCCATCATCATTTTTTTATTCATCGACCATCAACCCACCATTTTGCCACCATACCCATATCCAACCAGCTTCATCATCATGTCATTAGGCTTGAGCATATCAAACTGAAAACCGAACTAAACCGAAAATCAAGCCAAACCGACAATATTCGGTTCGGTTTTCAATTTTACGTAATTACGGTTTCGGGTTCGGCTCGAGCCAAAGCCGAGAAAAACACACCTAAAACGTCTAAACCGAATCGAACATAACTGACCAACACAAAACCGAAACCGATCGAGTCACTTCGCTTCGACACTCGATTTTTGTCTTTTGAAAATTGGTTTTCGGTTCGAGTCGATTCGGTTTTGACCATATTCTAAATCCTACATGTTATAACAATTAACTCAAATATTTAAGTTAAACAAAATGCATATAAACAAAAACATAAATAAGAATGAAAATCCCAAATCTGTTTTAGATATGAAAATATGAACTCAAATCAAATCTAGATTCAGTCACACATTAATCAAACAAAATAGACACATGTCATTAGCATCATCGGTTGACGAAGATGGAAAAGGAGGCGATGGTTCAACTGTGACAACTCGCATTTTTCAAGGTAACATTTAATCTTCCGAAGGTGTTATGTTTTATTGAAAGGATATTCATAATTCAACTGACATCACAAACCTCAACGGACCCAAAGTCTACAAGCGGCCTTGACCAAATATCGTCAAATATCATGTTCAATTTTAACATTGAAGGATCTCAATAAACATGTCCAAATATATTCTTATACAATGTTTTACGGCCCATCTATATTTCACATGTTAGAAAAATCATGTTATATCATTTCCAATATCATTGTCTAAATTTTCATTTCGGGTTATCTCTGATTTAATCGAGATTATGATATTATCCCTTGCTTGAAGTAAAACTTAAAAAAAAAGTTAGTCATTTTAAAATAAATATAAAAGTGATAATAATAATTTTTTTCCATTGAACAAGTGAAATAGTAATTAGGGCGTGTTTGTTTTGAAACTTTTGGATTTAAGGAATGAAATTATAATAAAAATAATTGTTTGGAGTAACGTGGTTGATTTTACTAAGGCCAAACGGAGTGGAGGTGACACAACCTTCGTGACCTGGCAATTTCGGACCCGACACGAAACTCGGCCTAAAATCGACACGAAAATTAACAGGTTTGGGTTGAGTTAAATAGATTTCGGGTTGGGTTTGGGTCGACCCATCTGACCCGTTTATTAAACATGTCAAATTCGGATTGGGAATAAATTAAGTGGATCGACCCGCCAACCCGTATAAGATTTTTTTCTTAAATAAAAAAATTATTTATATTTTATTATACTAGTTAAATGGGTTAAACGGGTCGACCCGCAAACCCATTTAACTTGTTTAACTCGTGTAATGTGACAACTTTTATATAAAAAACGGGTTAAATGGGTCAACACGAAACCCGTTTAACCTATTCAACTCGTGTCACCTATTTAACTCACCAACCTAGTATATATATGGGCTATATGGGTTAGGTTCAGGTTATGTGTAAACAGGTTAGGGTTGAGATAGCTGACCTGATGATTTAAATGGGTCAGGTTTGAATTGGGGTTTTCTAACAAGCCAACCTGGCAACCCAAACCCAACCCAAATTGCAACCCCTACTCTTGAGTGACACTTCAAAACACCAAACTCAAGTTTCTATCATTTTGCATTTATTTGGTGAGTGACTCACCATAGTGGGGTGAAAAAAATGGGCCTCATTTTCAAAAGCTAAATATTTTTTTATTTGTTTTTACGAGTATATGTGAGATATTTAGTGAGATACATTTGTATAAAGTGAGTATTTTAATGAAAGATGAGTGAAAGATAACCAAAACGGATGAAAGATAAAAGGAGTAAAAAAATGACTAGATAGAAAAAACTGAGGTGACAGTATAACACGGTCACCGCTACTCACTCTAGCCAAACATACAAACAGAATTTCACTAAGAAACATCCAAATTGTTTTTTAATATTTCTCATTTTTATTTCTGTAGTTTACTGTGTGATTTCATTTACTTTTTTTTTCCATATAAAAATAATTAGTGTTAAAAAAAAATAAAAACAATTATAAAAAAGATAATTTTCTTAATTCCAGTATACAAAACAACCTACTTTAAAGTTTAAAATCCTAAACCCAAATTTGAATCAACTTACTTCAAGATATTCAAGGCTTATATCACTTATACAATTTTTGGTAAGCACATAAAAACACTCCCATTTGAAAAATAAACCAACTGTTTGATGTAAGTACGACTCATTTGAGTTCTTGTTGTTTACAATTATTATGTGGAGTTCTTTTTGGGTTTTCGTAAATGGGTTTTTTGTTAGTTGCACACCAAGTGTTTGAAGAAATGTTTGACTGAATAGTTTAAGTGAATTTGTTATGTTAGTGTCACCCATTTGAGTTTTTGTTGGTTAGATTGTTTTTATGTGGCGAAATCAGTTGAATTAGCAGGATTAGATGTTATGTTAATGTGACTTTTTTAGACCGTTTATGGTTTAAGCCGGTAGTCTTTGTCTTTCTGGAAGTATTAGATGTTGCAACCAAACCTTATACCTGTTTATGATATTTGAAAAAATTGGTAGTTGTAACTTGTAAGACAAGTGTTTGATAAAATGCCTCAATTAAAAGAGTAGTTGCTGACCGGGTCAAGGTAGTTTTAGTTAGAATTAGGTCAGAGTTTTGTTCGGACTTAACGTCACCGTTAAGTGAGATGGTTGATAGTTGTAGACATTGGTTGAGGTCAACATATTGTATTATGGTAAGTAACTGTTGGTGCTTTGGATCAATAAGTAGTTCCCAATTTAGAGTTAACAAACAAGTCAACTTCCAGCATATCCTTTTGCCATTTCAGCTGTTTGAGCTTCTTTAATTCAGCTTCATAGGCTTGGGAGTAGAATAAGTTGTAAGAAGTTTGTACTGTCTTTCCAGCACACTCATCTATAATCCTGTGCTCAGCAATCTTTTTAGCATTCTCATGAAGATACTTAACACTCAAAACAATACTCTTTTGCAGCTTATCAATTCTACTTTTCAAAACTTCATCAGCAGCTACAACTTTTTCATTGCATTTCTTCCATCTATCTAAATATTAGTCCAACATTTTGGCTGACCAAGTTAGTTTTTCATTTTCATCAATCATAATTCCCACTTTACAGATCATATCAGTTCTAGCACAAAAATTCTTCCACTTATCTGATTCTTCATTATCCTCTTCACCATCCAAAACAATGAAACTATTCTTAGTTGAGCATCATTTGTCTTCACATTATCCTTCTCTATCCCCTGTTTTTGCACAGTCTTCCATCCATCATTCAATATTTGATCAGGGTTAGACTTCACACTAGCCTGCACTTTCACACCCATCATTTCAATCTTCTGTTCCTCAGTCAAAACTCTATTATTGCATCCCTTAAAACTGTCCCCAAAAATACTATCAACTATTTTCTTATCAGCTAAATTACCGTTAACACCACTATCCTTTGCTAGTATAGGGTTTGAAGCAGGGTTTTCATCAAAGGAGCAACCAAATCAGGCAAAACACTACTCACACCACTATTACTAGCATTATTCTTAGCAACACAATTAGTATTCATCTCAGGGAACAAAACACTTAAATTTTCATCACAACTTATACCAGACATCACTTCCTCAGTGCTAATAGCTTCTGAACCCAATATATCAGCACTCATATCCTTCTGAACCTCCATACCTTGCTCAGCTTCATCCCCATCATCCATTTCATCATTATCCACAACTGAATCACTCCCTTTGGAACTTGAACGTGTGACAAACTTCCTGAAATTAACATCAGAGGATTTGGATAACATTTCAACATGTTTCATATTGCTTTTAGAATTGGGATTCATCTATTGGTTTTAAGGGATTTATCCATTCTTGAACAAGGTGGATTCACCACCGGAGGTGGTTGAATAGTTAAATCTGGGTTAGGAGGTTTTGGATCTGACTCAGACATGATAGATTGAAATATTTAGACAAAAAACATACAGTACTAAGTTTAGGTTTTATGATTGTCGGATTGAGAAAACTGTAAGTGTGTGAAGATGGATGAACAGTGATAACGGATTCTCAAAATGAATTAACTGAGAAGATTGGGAAAAATTTTATGGTGAAATTATATAAGAAACAATGCGTTCTTTGCTGGTATATCTGATTAGAAACATAAAGTGTGAAACCCTTCCCTTGATGGAAAGCCCTGTCTTAAACCAATAAAATGATTAAAAGTTTGTTAAAAGTTTCGCGTAAAAATCGTTTCCGGTCAACCCAACTTGAGTAGATCAATGAAGAGCAGCGAGAAAGGTTGATGGATGAACTAAGAAGTGTTAAGTAAATTTGTTAGTGAAGCAGTTGCTGCAATCTATGACGCCTAGTTAAAGAGTTCATATATACATGCTGCAGTTCAGGTATTTACCACATAGTTGTGTACCCATACCAAGACCTGCTTTACTTCACTTGTAACACGGGCTTGATTCTAATAATAAATTTTCATGCTATTAGGTCTTTTCGTTGCTTCACCAAAGATATAAAGACTTTTACAAAACTACAATCGCTAAATTAGTAAATTATCAATATTTTTCTCTACAATACACTCTACATACACGCTCTGCTTTTAGTTTGTTTTAATTGGCCGATGCAGTTTATACTTGATATGATACTCTTCAACACCATATGATCTATTGCAAATTGTTAATCTTAGTATTTGACAACTAGAATATCCCCTGCCTTTTGGCATTAGTATACTAATGATCGTACCATGTTCTTGTCTTATGCTAGGTAAACCTATGATAGTGTCCTTTTGAGCAGTAAGCACCGTAACTCCGGGCACGAATGAATGGTGAGTTCACCCGTAAAAAACATCCAACTATTTGTTAATGTATTGATGCATGTGGTTAGTTCTTGCTATGGTCATATGTATGTATGTGTAGCTAGTTTCTGCAAATGATATGATATTTATTGGTTGCTAGCACACATTTAAACATATATTCTAAAGTATGATAATGTTTTGAATCTGGTTTGTGCAGTTGTTTGTGTAACTATGTTTGTTGGGATTGCATAGTTGCATTACTGTTTGTGTAAACTTATGCAAAGATCTCACCTTATGAGATCGTTTAATGGCTACATCAGGACCTGTAAGATCTCTCTTAGCGAGTTTGGTATGTTTGCTTTATTAAATTATATTTTCTATATGATTGTTCCTTCTTAGTTGTTTCTTATCTCCATAAAACTCCTGCAGTCTTGTGGATCTTGCTGGCAGTGAGCTTGCAGCTCAAACTAACGTCGATGGTGCTAGACTGATTAGGAAGTTAAGGTTAGCTTTTTAATGAACAAAGCTGAATTACAGAAGGAAACAAAGGTCAGTTTCCAAGATACTCCTTGCATATGTTTGTTTCCATTAAGAGTGTCCAAATGGGCAGGTTAAGTAGGCTGGGTAAATGGGTTTGGGTGAGAATGGATAGCTATTTATACGGGCCGGGTTGTGAGTAGTAAACAATTTTCCTTTCTGAATTGCTACTAATGGGGCAATTAGACACGTGATACTGAAACTTTGTTACCTTTTTAATCTAATTAATCTATCACTAGAGAGAGGTATTTACATATCGTTAGTGTAGATGATGTAGTGATAAATTAGCAGTATTAGATGTCTTGGATAAATTAGTAGCAGTAGATGTTGTAGTGATGACTTTTCTAGACGGTTTATGGTTTAAGAGATTTGTAGTGATCAAGAAGTTGGTAATTTTTCTAGCGAATTCGGATAAATTTGTGGCATTAGTGATCAATGTTGATAATTATTGAATGATAATATAGTTTCAGGTTTATGTATGTTTATTTGCTTACAAGAGTTGGTTTTAAGGTAACTGTTTGTTGGTATTGTTAAGGTGTTTAGACGTTAGCAAAATGTGTTATGTATGCATGAAATTGAAAGTTGGTTGTTCATAACGGTCATAAAAAAAGCAAGGATTTCACTTTGATACCCATTTAACTTCTTGTTGGTTCTGTCACTGAGAAATTGCTCGTTATTTACCAAAATTGTCTTCTTTTAGTAGCATTGATTTCGACGGTACTCTTCCATTGAGCTTTCCATCTTACATATTTCTATATAAATCCTAGAAGTGCCTTTTGTACTCAGTCAAAGCGAAGGTCTCGTGGACCTGTGATGGTTGCGAAGAAAGAATCTAAAGGTACATCCAGGATTACAACTTTTATAGATCTTTGTAGTCAGTCAGTCTCATATGATTTTATTCTGTTGTTTAGGAACAAAGCAATGAGATGGAAAGTACAAGCATACCGTTGACCTTCCTAAGACAACTTTTGGCATGGGAGCAAATTCTGCTGTAAGGGAACCTGAACTACAGAAATTATGGGATGAAAATCAGGTCTTTATGAAAGTTGCTGAAAAGAATAACGGGTTAGTTTAGAAGCTCAATCGAGTTCATCTTGTCTGCTATCAACTTTCTATCTCTACTCATTTGATATTTCTTCTGCTTTCGATAGGAAGTTTCATTCTTCATGATGGACCTCCGTATGCTAACGGTGATTTACACACCGACATGCATTAAACAAGATTATAAAAGATATCATTAATAGGTATAAGGTTTGGTTGCAACAATCACTTTGCTACTACGATATTTGAAAGTGTGCGCTAGAATGATGCACAACATGTAATTACTTTTTTATGGAATTACTTATACAATTGGAAATGACAGCTTCTCCAAAACTGTAAAGTTCAATACGTTCCTGGTTGGGATTGCCATGGTCTACCTATTGAGTTGAAAGGCAAGTGATAATCTGTTGCTGTGTTATTTTCTTCTTGTAACTTTTAGATTCAATCATGGGTAATTTTCTGTTGAATGATCTTAGTATTGCAGTCTCTGGACCAAGATGCCCGAAAGGGACTAACACCAATAAAATTGAGAGCCAAAGCAGCTAAATTTGCCAAAGCAAGTCATTCAAAGTCAGTTTTAAACAGCAAATTTACATAACTAAAGATCCTACATAAGGTCATGTACTTTTACTTATTACATGTAGTATCAATGTTTTTGGTTACATATTCAAAATATTAAAAATTAACATTTTTACTGTTTGTCTACAGAGATTTGGAGTATGGGCTGATTGGGATCATCCGTATCTCACCCTTGATCCAGAATATGAAGCTGGTCAGGTAAAATGAGGCTATAGCATATTATTGTTATATTGCTGTTGTTATTGTAATCATATGAATCCTTTTGGCCTTCCAGATTGAAGTGTTTGGGCAGATGGTTTTCAAAGGGTACATATATCGAGGAAGAAAGCCGGTGCACTGGAGTCCCTCATCCCGCACTGCACTTGCTGAGGCTGAGCTAGAGGTAAAGGGATTAACAACTTCTTTGGTGAATGATAGGATTTTTTGATTAATCAAAATTGGCAACTCTTTAATAGGTTCTAGTTTTAGTTCTTCAGATATGCTAGTAACAAATAGATTTTTTCATGCAGTATGAGGAAGGCCATATTTTAAAGAGCATGTATGCAATTTTCAAAATACTAAGTACTCCAACTAAAGGTGGATTACTGGATGAATTTCTCCCCAAATTATCCTTAGCAATTTGGACCACCACTCCGTGGACTATTCATGCTAACGCAGGTGTGTGTGTGTGTGTGTGTGTGTGTGTGTGTGTGTGTTTTGTACGCTTGTGAAGTTATCTACATATATTATATATTCACATGCTTATCTGCACTTCCTTTCTTTCTGCATTTTATTTCAGCTGTTGCCGTGAATTTCAAGCTCCAGTATGCTATTGTTGAAGTGCAGTCATGCTCACCTGATGTTGCTTCCTCTTCTGAAGACAAAAAGAAAAGATTTGGTAGTGCTTTACATGATGATGAAAAACCATTTTTCGTTGTTGCACTGGACCTTGTTGGAACCCAAATGGGGTGTGAAGCTTGTTGTAAAAAAAACAGTTTTGGGCTCAGATATTGAAAATTGCAGGTAACTAAAATTAAAATAAAATATTCTTCTTTTAAATTTACTTATGCACATCTTTTATATTTTGTGATAGATATGCTCACCCGATAAATGGTCAAGAATGTCCTGTTGTCATTGGTGGAGATTATATTACAACCAAATCAGGAACTAGGGTTGTCCACACAGCCCCCGGTCATGGCCCAGATGATTATAAAACCGGATTAAAATATGGCTTGCCTTTAATATCCCCACTAGACGATGAAGGAAAGTTCAATGAAGAAGCTGGAATCTTTTGCGGGCTTGATGTATTAGGTGATGGCAATGCTGCTGTGATAACTTGGATGGACGTTTATCAATAATCATGGTGGAATCTTACAGTAAGTAGTATCCTTCATCCAGAAGTATCAATAAAATTGCTTTTTTTATTTGCTTCTGTTGATGCCATATGGTTAGTATAATGATACACAACACTTCTAGGATTCACTTAAGAATCGTGTAGAAGGCAACAATAGACTTGGAACTCAATTAAAGAAGAAATGAATTTGAAAGTTGTTATTGTTAATTTTGATGGGAAATGTGGTTGATGTTTAAATGGTAGTTATTATGGAATGTAAGCTAAGTACAAATGAATTACAAGAGCTAAGTATTTAAAGAGGGTTTTGGTGTCAAAGTTAGTTAAGAGTGTATGGTAAGTTGTGGGAGATATCACGTGCACCTCACATGCACGGTTTATAACCGGTCATGTGCACCTCACGTGCCAGCACTACTATCCCAAACACTCTTGCTAGTGTCAATCCATCCCCCTTAAACTGTTCTTGTCCTCAATAACTGACATCAAACATTGGAAAACATTTGACCAAGTCTTCCAATAGCTCTCATGTGGCATCATCTTTATCTCCATTAGCCCATTGAATGAGACCATACACTGCCACAACATTATTCCTCTTTACAATCTTCCAGTCCAAAATCGTTATGGGTGGTATGACCATTGACCAACATTCCAGTATCATCACAATGGGGTAACACAACTTTTTGGTCATTTGGCACAACAGCTCTGCACTTTTTGAGCTGAGATACATGCAAGGTTGTAAATATCGCTCGGCGGTACTGTGGCGGTCGACCCCCGCCAAGCGCCAAGACCGATATGGCGGTGATATATCAGTGATATATCGGAGACCATAAATTATAAAGAAATTATATGTAATTTATATAAATATTGCAAAATTCACATTATATAAGGTTTTAGTTAAATTTTTATCAACTTTAAGTGAAGCCCAATAATATGAGTTGGGCCATTTATCAATTTTAAGATACCTTTCTCTTTGTTAGTAGCAGCCCAACATTAAATAAATACAGGCAGCCACTCTTTCCTTCTCTCTTCTTTCAACCAGGTAATGCTACTCACCTTCTTTCAAAACATCAAATGGAAACACCAATTAATCCACAACCTTTTTGTTTGTTTCTCTTTGACAACGGATTCATAATAACAAACAAACCTTAATCTTGTTTCTCGAACCTCACAACACCACCTCCAATGCAAAACATCAAAAGTCGATCTACCTTAGATAGCCCGACTTGCTTCAAATCGCCACGGTAGGTACTTGTTTTTCGTTTTTAGATCGATTTTGACTGTCGATTTTGACCGATTTTGACCAATCTTGACCGATTTTGACCGATCTTGACCGATTTTGACCGATTTTGACCAAAACCGATTTTTTACCGATTAGTGAAAAATCGTATCGGTTGACCACCGATAAGCGATATATCAGTGATATATCGGCCGCCAAGACCGATTTTTACAACACTGGATACATGAAAGACATAGTATATATGTGACTGTGCAGGCAAGGACAATTTATAAGCCACTTCTCCCACCTTCTCAACCACTCTAAAAGGTCCATAGTACTTTGGTGAGAACTTGTTTTGATTTCCCTGCCTAATAGTAGTAACTTGCCTGTGTAGTTTCAGCTTAAGCCAAACCCAATCATTGATCTCAAATCTCTTCTCACACCTGTGCTCAGAGGCGGAACTCTTCGGGACCCCCAAAACTTGCGATAACTAGTGTAAATATTATAGGTTTTAAGGGTAATTTAGGCGAGGATACAAACAAATCTCCGATTCGGCCCCTTCAAAATAAATCCCCCCCCCCAAAATAAATGTTCAAGTTCCACCACTGCCTGTGCTTATCAGCTTGTTGTTTCATCCTGTTTTGAGACCTATGCAGATGAAACTTCAGGATGTTTATAGCCTCTTCTCTTGCTCTTAGAGACCTATCCACAGCTTCTACCCTACTTTCATCAACCAAGTATAGCGCATGGATTGGTGGTGCCTACCCATATAATACTTCAAAGGGTGTAGTATTGATTGAAGTATGGTAATTTGTATTGTACCACAACTCTGCCATGGCTAACCATTTGTATCTGTATAGCCTATCAGTTTGAGGGTGATATGAAGTAGACATTAGGAGCTTAACTTGCAACAGCTTGAAAAGTTCCTTCCAAAACATGCTCATGAAGATCTTATCTCTGTTAGATACAATGCTTTCAGGTAGCCCATGTAGCCTATAAACTATATCCAAGAAGGTTTGAGCCAATGAAATGAGCATACTTGCTTAGTCTGTCCACCACAACCAAAATTGTATTTTTGCCTTAGGACTTAGGTAGAGCTTCAATAAAATCCATGGAGATACTTTTCCATACCCCTTGTGGAATAGGCAATGGCTGCAACAGACGAGGGTAAGATGCCAAATCAGGCTTGTTTTGCTGGCAAACCAAACACTCCTTTATCAGTTGTTTCACATCCTTTCTTAGGCCTTTCCAATAGAACAATGACACCACCTTTTGAGTAGTTGGTTATATGTGTGAGTGACCTCCAATGACACCTTCATGAATGTGTTTAAGCAACTCAGTCCTCAATTGCTTATCATTCCCAACCACCAACCTATTCTTAACCTATTCTTCTTTAACAACTGCCCATTGACCCAAACATAATGCTTCTTTGTAGGCTGCCCACTTTGTAACTTTGCACAATGTCTTGAACTTGAGCATGAGTCTCCCAACTCTTAACAATCTTATCATAGAGATCAGTGGTGATAGTTGAGACATAGTTGAGATTTTTTGTACACCACCTCATAGTCAAACAATCTAATGCCTCTTCTGCATCAACAAATTCCTCTTCTTCCATAGGCAAAACCACCAATGAATACACTTGCCCTTTTGTGACTGGGAACAAATTTCTTATCACAATAGAAACATAGGTTCTTTGCCTTCTTTTCATCAATTTCTTGTTGTGTTAACCTCTTAAGAGGCCTGTTTGGCATAAACAGAAGTAGTATTTGCAGTCCTAAAACCATTTCCCCCATACTTATTGTTGTAGCCATGACTCACATTAGTCCTAGGAGTAGATAACAATGGTGTATTTCTACTTCTTGACACAATTATTTGCTTCTTGCAATTTGGACAGACAAAAAGCATCACTCAATGTAGCTGGAACATTCTAACAGCAAATGCAATTTCTTGTTTCAAACCCCCAATGAAAAGACTAATAGTGTATTTTACAGGCAATTCCACTTTAGTTAATAAAGATTCAAAGGAATCATGATATACCTGCACAATGGTGGTTTGTTTGAGGTTTTTCAACTCCATAACGGGATCTTCAAAGGTTTATTTATACCTGCACAAGGTGTATTTTTTTTTTTGATGCAAAGGTGAATTATATTAAACAATAAACATCAAAACATTTTGATCTTCAAAGATTGACTCAAACCTTTTCTTGATGTGAGTCATATACACCTCCCAAGTCATAATCTCCCCAAATCTTTCCATAAACTACTTGTGCCAATTCAAAGACTTTCCAAACACATGCATTGACACCAACTGAATCTTTTGACCATCATCTTCAAGATGATCCATTTCAAAAAACTTGTTAACTATGTATAGCCACCCTTGTACATCTTCCCTTTCAAACTTTGGGAACTCTACTTTGGTTAATCTGCCATATTGTCCAGCATTGTGATTGCCACTTTTGACTGCCATGTTGACCACCAAGATGATCTCTCCTTTGACTAGTACCTTCACCATGATCAATCTTATTCTGCAAAGCAGTTACATGTGCATTTAAGCTTGTTATTGCAGACATCATAATTGCCATTTGACTTTCCAGTGAGTGATTCCAACTGTTTCTTCTGGTGGATTACCACTATTATCCCAGGATCTTGTGTTCACCATTCTTGAATTGATATTACCACAACTCATCAACTATGGGTGATAACTATCAATCTAGCATGTTCTTGATCACTCAAACCAAATGCTTCTGATCTTGTTCAAGATTAGAGAATTTAACCACTTATGGGCTAATCTTGTGACCGTACAGATGTTTCTGATGTAATAGAACGTGTGAAGTTAGTGGTGACTAACTTCTTGCCGGAATAACTGATTCTTTCCGGAATTTAGCCGGAGAAGATGACTGGAAAATCAAGAGTAGCTAGGATGACTGCTTTGATACCAATTGATACACAACACTTCTAGGATTCACTTAAGAATCGTGTAGAAGGCAACAATAGACTTGGAACTCAATTAAAGAAGAAATGAATTCAAAAGTTGTTATTGTTAATTTTGGCGGGAAATGTGGTTGATGTTTAAATGGTAGTAGTTATTATGGAATATAAGAACAGAATCAAGAATGTAGTTTTATTGAATCAAAAGTTAAGTACAAATGAATTACAAGAGCTAAGTATTTAAAGATGGTTTTGGCGCCAAAGTTAGTTAAGAGTGTATGGTAAGTTGTGGGAGATATCATGTGCACCTCACATGCACGGTTTATAACCGATCATGTGCACCTCACGTGCCAGCACTACTATCCCAAACACTCTTACTAGTGTCATATAATAAAATGCCATTAATCTTCATTTTTTTTTTAGAACACAAGTATCCATATGATTGGCGAGCTAAAAAGCCTACAATTTTTAGGGCAACAGAACAATAGTTTGCCTCTGTTGAAGGATTCAGAGAGGCTGCTATGAATGTGATTAATCAAGTACTATGGACTCCATCTCAGGTACAAGTATATTTAACTAGTACATAGTATTGCTTTGATCTTCAAAACTCAAAATTGCTCACTTCCAGGATTTGATTGATTTAAGTGCATATGAGTTATCATTATTAGTTTCCGGGCTGGTTTCATGTTCATGTAACACTAGAACCTGAGTTTGGAGCAATTAGTAAACCCCTTTCCACAAGCAACAGTAGGAATGATTTAGGAACACTATAAAGACCAAAATAGGATAGGACCATAGATAAGTAAACCATTTTAATGGCATCTACAGGTTTGTATCTGTACGTGTGTACCTAGTGAGGTTTGAACCATTGACCTCTTGTTGATAGGTAATGTGCCTTACTACTAGTTTATAAATAATACGTAGTAGTTAAATGACTATCCTTAGCTGCCAGCTAGTTTATGCATTTTGTTGGTAGTATTCCTCTAAATTATCATGATCATTGTCATTCAGGCAGAAAACAGAATTTCTACAATGACTTCTAGCCATTCAGATTGGTGTATATCTCGTCAGAGGACATGGGGTGTCCCAATTCCAGTTTTCTATGATTCTATCATACAGAGACAAAGGAACCTCTGCTAAATATAGAGACTGTTGATCATATCAAGTGTAAGCACCAAACAAAGTTGCTGGAAAGTTTCGAGTAAATTTGAACTTACATTTAAGGAATGTGCATTTGAATCTTGGTGTTTGGCTGCAATCATTTCCCAAAAGGGGAGTGATGCATGGTGGTACATGTCAGTAGAGGAGTTGCTTCCTGAAAAATATCGTGATAAAGCATCAGATTATGTTAAGGGAACTGATACGATGGATGTTTGGTTTGATTCAGGTCTATTTGTTAGTTACATGTTAAACATAAACAGTTCTTGTATCAGTTATATGCGACTGGATCTGTATACCTATTAAACATACATAAACTACAGGATCTTCATGGGCTGCTGTTTTAGAAAGTAGAGATGGCCTCAGTTATCCTGCTGATTTGTATGTTGAAGGTACCGATCAGCATCGGGGTTGGTTTCAAAGCTCTTTATTGACCAGTGTCGCAACTAAAGGTATCGTTACCAATTTACCATCAGTATATTCTTAATTTAACTGATTTCATTATTAATTTATTGTTATTATATTTTCATTATATGTGGCAGGAAAAGCTCCATATTCTGGAGTTATAACGCATGGATTTGTGCTCGATGAGAGGGGTAAAAAAATGAGTAAATCTGTGGGTAATGTTGTTGATCCATGTACTGTGATTGAAGGAGGGAAGAATCAAGAGGTTAGTGGTCATTTAGCTATGATTAAAAATCATAATATGGCTTAATAGTAAATCAAATGTTTTCTATTTGTTTCTCCAGCAAGAACCTTCGTATGGAGCAGATGTGCTTCGCCTTTGGGTCTCAAGTGTCGATTTTACAGGAGACGTTCAGATTGGACCTCAAGTCCTCCGTCAACTTTCGGACATCTACCGAAAACTAAGAGGGACTTTGCGGTTTCTCTTGGGAAATCTTCATGATTGGAAAGTACGTTTTTTTTTTTGTTTTTGTTTTCCAAATATTCCTCTGATTTGCTTTTTGTTTAAATACAGTTAATGCATTACCTTATATTGTGCTTTTATTTTGTAGGCAGAAAATTCTATTGCGTATCACGATCTTCCAGAAATCGATCAGCATGCTCTGTTTCAGCTTGAAAACGTTGTGAAAAACATCAAAGAAAGCTATGAAACGTATGAATTCTTCAAAATATACCAGGTAAGGTGTTGTTTTTACTTGATACATGGTTTCTCATTTTTTTTCATACTAACTGAATTCATTTCGTTTCAGTTGATTCAACACTTTGCTATTGTTGATCTCTCAAATTTCCACTTTGATGTTGCCAAAGATCGCCTTTATGTCGGGTAACTTTTTTCTTATATAGTATAATGAAATTTGATTGGTTTTATAGTCAAATTAATTGACTTTGATACGTTGGTTCTGTTTCAGTGGTGCTTCAAGTTTTACAAGGAGAAGCTGTCAAACAGTGCTTGCTGCTCATTTGCTCTCGTTAGTGAGAGTAATTGCTCCAATTCTACCTCATTTAGCTGAAGACGTCTGGCAAAATCTTCCTTTTATGTAGCCAAATTTGTTTTCAAGTCAAAATGGCCCGAAGTCAATGAAAGATGGCTTGCCTTTCCTTAAAAAGATATTGATTTTTGGGGAAATATACTTGATTTTTGGGGAAAGATGGCAAAATCTTGTTTTGGGTTATCAGAATCGACTGACTCTCATTTTTTTCACGATCGATTATAAATTTTGGATATACTCCTTTTTGTGTTACTGTTAATTGTGTGGCACAACAATGGGAAACTGTGAAAACTAAAACAAAAATAAAAAACTGTATTGGCTTGGATTTGGAAGTGTTAAGTTGTCGCCTATCTTGGTTGCTTATTTGTTTTATTGTTGTGCTACTTTGGTGTCGGCTAAGTCGACTGGATACAGATGTTAAAGCCTTGTTTTGGTGTTATTTTGGCTTGACTTAAGATGTTAAAATCTTGTTTCTTAGCATTTCACTCTTGTCCAACGTTCGAACCCCGTAAGAGCTACTATGGGGATACAATGGTTTAGAGTTGTTAGATGTTAGTTTTGCGTTGGGACAAAACCCACTGTGGGTTCGAACCACGGTGGTGACTTCTGATAAATGATTTTCAAACAAAATTGTGTTGCAAGTATGTTTTGTTTTGGTATTGGTGTGTTGGTTTACATGGCTACATGACACTCGGATAGTATCCTGAGTAAGTCGCGTTCAAACCCAACCAATAGCCTAAACGCGAGTCCAATTTGTTTCAAAGGCGTGTCCATGGCTTCATTACTGGGCCACAGCCCATTATTCCTAGGGTGCGTTTTTGGGCCAAAACCCACTAAAGTTTCGGATATCTTTTGGGAATGTATTAATACATATTCAACACGCCCAACGGCTTACAAGTGCAATACCCGTGCGTTGCCCGTGTACACTTTTTTTTTTCAATTTATTTATTATGACATTTGTATAAGTTTAACAATGTTAAAATATATACGGTTAGAAAGATAAATGATTTAACAAATCAATGCCAAATTGTAGTACATTAACACGACTCTTTGTAGCTCAATTCGCTGCATAAATATTGAGAGGAAAATAAAGCTATCTAAAACTAACCATAATAATGCAATACTCGAGTTGTGATAGACCAACCATAACAAATAACTCAACAGATATTTCAAACTGAGCGTTGCTCAGGCCAATAAAAAAAATAATAATAATGCGTTACTCGGTACATTTTATATTATATATAAAATACTTAAAATAACAACTAAAATTGTAATATACGCAACGTACAAAGTGCAACATATATACATGTGCTCCCTCGAGATATGGATTTTGTTTTTTGTTATCTTTCTTATACTTGAACATCACTATGATTATACATTTTATTTATTGTTCTTTAATTATTTATGAGACACTGAAAAAACATTTCAATATGAATAATATTATAAATTATAAAAAGCACATCATATTATTCATGTTAAAAATATTTTAAAAAAATATGCAAAAACATAAAATATGGTTGTTGGGGTTAAAGAGAACATAATTAAGCATTTTAATTTCAAATTCACAAAAAAATGGGGTTAAAAAACTCGATGAGCAAACTAATAGAGGACAGCAAAGTAAAAAAAATAAAAAAAAAAATAATAAAAAAAAAGTGGAATCGTTATTTCTAGTTTTTCATATACATGTTTATCAAAGATTTTCATACCCCAAGTCTTTTACAAATAAACCATGTGTTAAAATAAAGAAACAACATTTTAAAGTATTGGTAAAGAAGTTGACTTAGTCTTAATTTGATTTTATACGGTTAAGATTGAATATCAGGTTGATCCGACAACTTATAAGGGGTGCCATGTCACTATTTTTTCTCTCTGCTCCGTCGGCAATATATAGTATAATTTCACGACTTGTATTCCCAACTCGTTCCGCTTCACACGACTTTGAATTTCACAAACATAATTTATAACGAGTTGATTTATAAAAACCTACTTTATATAACGCAGGTTTAAATATACATAACACATACAACCATAAAACTTTTATGCCTTTAAAACTTATAAAAGCTAAACTTGTTAGTTTTGAACATGATTATTAACTTATATCACCTATTTATCTTATATAAACTTGATATGTTTTATTAAAATTTATATGAGTTTTAAAAATTTTAAAAAAGGCTATTTACTTAATCTCATACCTTGTAACTTATAGTTACCACAAGAAACTAAAATGTTTACACGGGTCATGCCCGATTTTCATCAAGGATATGCACTTGATTTTCAAAATAAATAAATAAAATAAAATAAAATCAACTAAAATACTTATTTTTCCATAAACTATCTTTTCACTACATCTTTTATATAATAAAACAAAACCCCTATTGGGAATTTTCCAGTTAAAAAAATGCATTCATACCTTATTTAGTAATAATTTTATTTAAAAAAAAGATTATTTTCTTATTAGGTAACATTTTATATTTATCCATAACACAAGTAGAAGATAAATACAAAAAATATAGATAAGATGCAATTAACAATATGATTAAAATTTTTAAATAATTATCTTTAATAATAAAAAACTATAGTTAAACATCATAAATCAAACAAAACAAATATTAAATTATTTGTTTTTTAATAAATAAAAATATATGATTGAAAAATTTTTTAAAAAAAACCCGCGTGAGCGCGGGCATTATAACTAGTTACTATATACACTATATGTGTATACACTTTTCCCATATTCCGACGACACTTTATAATCATTCATGATTATCTTTCAGTACCTTGCCTTTCGGATATTTTGTCTAACGAGTACTTTTCGTCATGAATACTTTATGTATGCAATTCCAATAGCCAATCCTTGCCAACATTTACAAGAAACTATTTAAACTTAAATGCTGCCACACAAGCAACAATAACACAACACTTTAAAACTTTTGAGCTTAATTAAACTTCGTTGAGTCTTAAACTTAAACTGTCAACTAAACTTGCCGTACTAATTGATGAGGCGAAAAATGATCCGTTTTTAGGGGTCATTTAAGCCCCGAATTCGAATTTATTTGATCAAATATTGTCCTAAATCGCTCCTTTTGTGATTTTAGGTACTTTGGGAGTGAAATCTGGAAAAGGAAGCAATTCGGACGTTTTTGGAGCATAAAAGTGAAGAAAACGCCAAAGTCTTAATTTTCCATGCTGGGAACAGTAGGTGACGGCGTCAAGAGTAACTCCATGACGGCGTCAAGAGCAAAATTCCATGACGATCCAGTGAAGATTTGAAGGCGTCACGAAGTAGGGCGTCAAGAGTTAAAGTCATGACGGCCTGGAAATGATTAAGTATTGACGGCGTCAAATGTAGATCAAGGCAGTCCGAGAAGAGTTTTGGCGGCGAGGTGACGGCGTCACAAGATTAGTCTTGACGCCGTCAGACCCCTTTTCCTATATATAGTTTTCTAATTTTTTCACATAAAAAAGAGAAGTTTTGGAGAAACCCTAAGTACGATTTTGGTACGAATTTTACAGGTTTTTCAAGGGTTCCAAGCCCTTGATACCTTTCATGTGTAATTAAGATAAGTGTTCTTTCAATTCAATCAATATGTCTATGTGTTGGTTGTCTATATCTTGTTCTTATCTTGATTCCATCATGCTAGGCTAGATCTATCTTGTGTTTGCTTGGATCTAATGAAACCTAGATGTTAATTATGTGTTGATTACTTGTCTATTCTGGTCTTGGATAAATGATTTATATGTTAGGCTTAAGAAAACTGGCAGATCTCCAATTGGTAACATGCTTGAACGTCTTAAGAAACATGAACCGACGCGCACTAGGTCTTTATTGGTTGTATTTAATGCATGAGCCACTGTTTACAATCCCTATAGTTGTGCTGGGCATGGTGTAGGAGGAGATAAGAGCTCATAGAATTGGGGAGTTATGTGTGCCACCCCATGAATGGTATTAAGGAATACGATCCGTCATCCATACAATTATAACAAGTAATTAACGTGTAAAAGATGTCTAGGGAGTAGTGAAATCTAAGTAAACACATTTTCTCCACTTATTGCTTACAACCTTAGATAATTTAGTTTAATTTCATTTTTAGTATTTTATTTTGATTGCATCTTTAGTATTGGGTTAGTTGACTAGCAACTAATTCCGCCCAAATCTTTCAAAACCCGAGAATTTAATTGCTTTCAAAAAAATATAAAAATACAAAAATAATCATCTCTCACCTTTAGAACTAGTATTTAGGTTTTCTAATCCTAGCGACACTATTCTTAAGCTGAACGATCAATCCCCCGGTACTTGTCACTATACTATACTACAACGATCAGGTACACTGCCTGGTGGGGGTTGTAAGCTTCTCAGGATCCCTTGAGAGGTAAAGCCTGGTGCGATTCCCACGTATCAAGTTTTTGGCGCCGCAGCCCGGGGAATAGTTATTGTCTAGGTTAGAACTTCTTTTTATTAGGTCTACTTGCTAGATTCCTTTCTAGCAAGATTTTATTTTTATTTTTAGGTTTTCTTTAGTCTATCTATTTCTTTGTGCCTTTGTTCGTAACCATCCGACATCATGGACAACGGGAACATCTTTGAACCCGTCATACCACCACAACAAAACCCACCACTAGAACCCCTTAGGCCCCGAACCTTAGGAGAGTATTCCCGACCTAGCCACCAAGGCTACCGAAACACCATTGAGCTCACCGGAGCCAATGTGACCCCCTTGCGATCCGACACCATCCGGTTGGTGCAAAGCGGATGTGCATTCCATGGACTTCGTTCCGAAGATCCAAACCAACATCTTAAGGACTTCCTCAAAATCGTAGATTCCATAGACCTAGATGTTGCAACTAGAGAGACAACCCGATTACGCCTATTCCAATTCTCTCTACGGGATCAAGCTAGTCAATGGCTTGAGCGTTTACCCGCGGGATCCATCACCACATGGGATGATCTCACCACTCGTTTCCTTGCTCAATTTTTCCCACCGGGGAAAACTACTAAGCTTAGAAATGACATCTTGATGTTCCAACAACGTCAAAATGAATCTCTTTATGAAGCATGGACTCGTTTCAAGGACTTACTCCAAAAAGTCCCTCATCATGGCATAGATCTTTGGCTCCAAGTCCAAATTTTTTATGACCATATCGATATCTCCACGAGGCGAGCCATTGACCAATCGGCCGGTGGTAAGCTACGTGATCTAAGTGCAGAACAATCATGGGAACTCATAGAAGATCTTGCTCTCTATGACAACAAAAGTTGGAATGATCCCCGTGATTTGAACAAAACGGTCAAGGCAATATCTTTGCCTTCGAACAATTCTAGCACTCCCGACCGTAGGATCATGGAACTTGAGGACCAAGTCAAGTTTCTCATGAAATCTTACGAAGCTCCTAAGCCTTCAAGCCAAGTGAACAAAATCACTTCTTCATGCGAATTATGTAGTGGTCCCCATGACACTCGTGATTGTGTGGACCTCCCCGGAACAGCTTTTGCGGACTATGCATCCACGCGTACCGACGAAGCGGGAGATAAGTGGTACACTTTCAAGCCCGAGCCAAACACTTACGGTGATTCATACAACCCATCTTGGAAAAATCACCCAAACCTTAGGTGGAAACAAAATCAACCCAATTCTTCCAATCCGCCTAATCGTTACCAACCAAACGGTCCACCACCCAACCGTACTTTCAACAACAATCCTTCTAACAACTATGGTAGTACCAAAAATCTTGAAGGATTGATGTCAAAGTTTGTGGCATCTCAAGAAGCTCGCATAGCTAGGTTTGAAACCGAATTCAACCAACAACAAACGGAGATGACCAACAGGATTGACAACTTGTTGAAAGCTCTCAACAACCAAGCGTTAATCACACTTAGGAAGGACACTAGGGACACCAATAGTGGAAGCCAAATTAAGGACCCCTCATCATCCAAACATGTCCACTTTGTCAATGTTGTCACCATTAAGCCAATAGATAAGGAGATAGAAGAGAGTTACAAGGATGAAGTTAGAGTAGAAGCCGAGACTAAGGATGAGAGTAGGGAAGTTGAGGTTAACAAGGAAGAGGAATTAGAGGAGGTAGAGCCTATAGAAAAATATTTTGATAAGTTTCCCACCGAGGAGGAACGGGAATACCATAAGGATTTATTCGATAGTCCCGAGAGACCATATATCTTTGGCACCCCCCTTATCAAAATGGGAGACCCCTCTAACATTAACATACCATGCAATATCAGGCACATGCATATATGGAAAGCTTACATCGACCCTAGATCCCCCGTGAACATCATGACTAGGACTTATTACAATTGGGTGATGAAGAAGCAACTTAATTTTAGGATGATGCCTAATAAGAATCTGATAAGTAATTTTGCAGGAAGAGTGAAGGGATTGCATGTGATTATTGGGAATCTCACCTATGAGATCGATTTTATGATAGTGGAAGACATTCGTCCGGTGATAGATGCTTGCCTAAGCCAAATAATACTTGGAAAACCATTTGTTGAGGCCACTAGGATGAGTTATGATCCAACTTTAGGGATAGTTAGATTCAAGGAAGAGAATGATGAGGTTGCCTATCAAATGCCCTACAAGATTGAGCAATACCGCCTTCTCTCTAATTTCGAAAAAGAACACAAGCAAGCGGCTTATTATAAGAATGAGGAGGATAGACGTAGAGGAGTAGAGTATGTAAAGAATAGAATGCTTGGTTTCTACAAAGAATGCTTACAACTAGGTCCGGAATACAAAACTGGTTTAGAAGACGACCTAGAGAGTGGAACCAATGATGAGGTCACATAGTAACCCATGACCTTGAGTCTAGCTACAAGACTCGTAAATAAAGAAAAGCGCTTCTTGGGAGGCAACCCATGTTTTGTGTGATTTTTATTTTGTTTGTTTGTTATTTGCTTCCATATGCATGCTTAGTTTTTATTGTTGGTTGATCATGTTTCTAAATTAAAAAGTGGAAATACTTTACTTTGTTGTTTTGGCCTAGTCTTAACTCCACCTAAAGGTATTTTTGCAAAAGATAAGTGTAAGGGGAAACCCCAAATATGTTTTTAAGAAACAAACCGATCATGATTCTCCACAATATTAAATGAACATGTATATTCGTATTCGTTAGAGTCAAATGCTTGTATTGAGTCATAATGAAGTTTTGCAGGATTTTCCAGGAAGTATGACCAAGTTTTTCCAGAAATTTTTCCGGAAACTTTACACAAGAATTTCTGCAGGTCAATCCTGACGGCGTCATGAGTTTACTCTTGACGGCGTCAAGTGTAAAAATCTGGAAATTTTACCGGTTTTGTTTTTCTAAAGGAGTCTTATGGTTTTTGTGAATTATTAAGTTTTATAATCTCCAGGAAATCTGCAAACTTCATTCCCCAAGCATTATATCTTATCTTGTTTTCTAGGATTTAGTAACTTATATAGGATGCCGCCGATTTTACGCGAGGTTGTCTTGTCTATTTTATCAGGTTTTACAGGTTATGTATGACAAGAAGATGATTTATATTCTGGAAGGGAAGCTTTGATTGTTCATTTTCTTGGAGGAAGATTTAACCTGGCCACCTTATTATCCATACCGAGCGAATCAGGGGAGTATTTGATTTCATTCTTTTTACTTTTTAACTTTTACATTATTTACTTGAACATTGAGGACAATGTTCATCTTAAGTGTAAGGGGAGGGTAAAAAGATGATACCTTACATATGCACTTTCGCTTGAGTTTGTTTTGTTTAATGGTAGATGTGTAATAAAACTATGAGAAATACTTGTTAGTGTAATTTTAGCGCCAAATTTAAATTTTTTTACAACATTTAGGAGTGAAACTTTAGCCATAGCAAGCGTCTCATGGATAGGAGATTGTATGACTAGCACATAACCGTATATTCAGAAAAAATTTCCACCAAAATATGTGAGGTTCGCCTTTAGATTTGATAGGAAAAGCATTTAGTATTAGTGCTTATGAGTGTACCGGTAGCATTTAGATTCTAGAACTTGCGTTAGTGATGCATCCTGAGACCGCTAGTGAGATTCGTGTAGTAGGATTTACTACATGATAAGAGGCATTAGGATCACCCTTGTGTTAAACCCGTATTATAATTACTTGACCATTTAAGTCATATTACTTGGCTAGTTAAGTCAACTAATTTTTCCCACACCCTTAGCGTTGTACTCATTTTTAGTACACGATATCCCTAGTATACCCCTCCGAGCCTATCTTTTCGTTTCTAACTTTAAACATTTTACTTAAAGGAAGAATTTGTTACACCCCACTTAAATGTACAACCAAATCGCCTTAGCCTTCCGTGTATGCGCTCATTTTTAGTGCATTATTGTTATTTGTTAAACCCTAAGTTAACTATCTAATTGATTACATGGTTGCTAAGTCGAGTCATATCCTTGTACATATTGTTTTGGGACGATTGGGACTCATGGGTAAGTACTTATTTTATGGAGTAATGGGGAAGAACATCATATATTACCCCCATGTGTACGTTAATCTTAAAAAGTGCTCCAAGTGTTTTGATTTTCTTGATTCGAGTCATTAGATTAGTTAAATGTAAAGTATGTAAAGATTCAAGTGTAAGGGGAACGTTCATTCCCTATGATGTATTATTTTGGATGGTAGGGTAAGAGTGTATGAAAAAAAAAAAAAAAAAAGAGAGAAAAACATACGGACTACCATCCCTTTTCATTCTATGTTCATTTTATGTTTTTGTTATTTTTCATTTATTAGCTTAAGTCGAGTCTAGTCTTGGCTTAGCAACGCCACATTGTACATGTAATTAACCAAGATTGTTAACTCGCCACCAGTAAAACTTCCTTTATCCAACAAAATCGTGTATTTCATATCCCTACACCTAACGTTACAACCCTTTAAAAGACCTCTTTGATAGTTTATCCTAGGTGCTTACGCCATGTGGTGGAGGTTTGATCCTTTCCCAAGCCTATGGTAATCTATTTTGCTATGACAGGTAGTGAGAGATATCTTCCGTTTCCATATTGTAATTTACACTTTATTACACCCGAGATATGTGAGTATCTAAACACTATTTGTGAGGTGCTTGTGTATGACTTCCGTGCTTGTCTATTGGTCTTTAGTGGAACGATTATTTGTTGTAATTACTTTTATATTAGTGTTAAATGACCCCTAACTTGTCTTTTGAGTAGAATAAAAGCGCATCTGCTTGAGGACAAGCAAATCTCAAGTGTAAGGGTATATGATGAGGCGAAAAATGATCCGTTTTTAGGGGGTCATTTAAGCCCGAATTCGAATTTATTTGATCAAATATTGCCCTAAATCATTCCTTTTGTGATTTTAGGTACTTTGGGAGTGAAATATGAAAAAGGAAGCAATTCGGATGTTTTTGGAGCATAAAAGTGAAGAAAACGCCAAAGTCTTAATTTTCCATGCTGGAAACAGTAGGTGACGGCGTCAAGAGTAACTCCATGACGGCGTCAAGAGCAAAATTCCATGGCGATCCAGTGAAGATTTTAAGGCGTCACGAAGTAGGGTGTCAAGAGTTAAAGTCATGACGGCGTCAAATGTAGATCAAGGCAGCCCGAGAAGAGTTTTGGCGGCGAGGTGACGGCATCACAAGATTAGTCTTGACGCTGTCAGACCCCTTTTCCTATATATAGTTTTCTAATTTTTTCACATAAAAAAGAGAAGTTTTGGAGAAACCCTAAGTACGATTTTGGTACGAATTTTACAGGTTTTTCAAGGGTTCCTAGCCCTTGATACCTTTCATGTGTAATTAAGATAAGTGTTCTTTCAATTCAATCAATATGTCTATGTGTTGGTTGTCTATATCTTGTTCTTATCTTAATTCCATCATGCTAGGCTAGATCTATCTTGTCTTTGCTTGGATCTAATGAAACCTAGATGTTAATTATGTGTTGATTACTTGTCTATTCTTGTCTTGGATGAATGATTTATATGTTAGGGTTAAGAAAACTGGCAGATCTCCAAGTGGTAACATGCTTGAACGTCTTAAGAAACATGAACCGACGCGCACTAGGTCTTTATTGGTTGTATTTAATGCATGAGCCACTGTTTACAATCCCTATAGTTGTGCTGGGCATGGTGTAGGAGGAGATAAGAGCTCATAGAATTGGGGAGTTAAGTGAGCCACCCCATGAATGGTATTAAGGAATACGATCCGTCATCCATACAATTATAACAGGTAATTAACGTGTAAAAGATGTCTAGGGAGTAGTGAAATCTAAGTAAACACATTTTCTCCACTTATTGCTCACAACCTTAGATAATTTAGTTTAATTTCATTTTTAGTATTTTATTTTGATTGCATCTTTAGTATTGGGTTAGTTGACTAGCAACTAATTCCGCCCAAATCTTTCAAAACCCGAGAATTTAATTGCTTTCAAAAAAATATAAAAATACAAAAATAATCATCTCTCACCTTTAGAACTAGTATTTAGGTTTTCTAATCCTAGCAACACTATTCCTAAGCTGAACGATCAATCCCCCGGTACTTGTCACTATACTATACTACAACGATAAGGTACACTGCCTGGTAGGGGTTGTAAGCTTCTCAGGATCCCTTGAGAGGTAAAGCCTGGTGCGATTCCCACGTATCACTAATCTAGGCCTCCGTGTCGGTACCGCCCACTATTACTATTTGACTTTACTCTATTCAGACTGCCTTGCTGAGGTGAGTTCTCGTAGCCCCTTTTTCATAATGTTTTCTTGGGGGAAAATGGTACTCAAATGGTGTTCTAACTGTTTTTATGTTGTGATGCACTGTTTTCATGATTTTGGAGAATACGTGTGTTTGATTGCAATATGTGACCCATTGTGATGATAAATGTGTGTTTTATGTATGCGCAACTGTTTAACTCCGTTTGGAGCCGAAACAATTGATAGTACTATCTGGGGTAGCTCCATACTATTGGTAACATGTGTGTAACATCATTGGAAGGTTCAGTTGTCGCTAGTGCTGTGTTTTCCTTTTAAATGCATAAATTTGTATATCTTGCTCACTATTGTCCTACGCTACTTATGTCACGGTTTCGTGGTTTACTTTCAAACCTACGAGCTCACCAACTTTATGTTGACGTTTTCGAGTATCCATTTCCAGGTGTTAAGAATGAAGTTGCTTTAGAAGGTTGAGTATTGGCCTGACTTAGCAGACATAAGACAAGACTCTCTGGGTTGTGTTTTCCCGAGAAGTTATGCATTTGAACTGTTTCCCTATGACTTAATTATTGTGAACTTATGTAGCAAGACATCTGTTTACCCGTATTATGGGATCGTTGTAACTTTGACTTGTGTTGTGTTGAATGCATTTAGTATTTCTCTATTTACACACCTTGTGTTCTTGATCTTGAAGTCACACCCATTAAATGACATTCCGCTGCGCCATTTTTGGGGTGTGACAAATGATTAGTGCCAAATTGGACAAACCCCAATAATGATTTTTGCAGTTTACTCGAACTATTATTATCACTTTATGAATTTATTTTCTACATATCAAATGAAATACAAATATATTAACGTAATGATAAGTTAGCACAAATAACTAATTTGGGATAGAGATTGAGTAATGAACATGACAAGTGTGGATCAGTGGATGATATAATGTTATTTAATTTAGTAACACTTGTTATTTTATTTAGTACCAGAGTATGTGACCTTTATTTTTATTTTTATTTTTTACTCAAGGATGACTAGAAATTCTCATTTTTATTCGTATACGTAGTATTTTTTTTAGGTTATTATGACCTAAGGATCTGGTTTAATCTTTATGTATAAAAATATAAGCATCTGCAGCTATGCTATATGATACACTTGTATTTGACCAACACACAGTTCCTCCTAGAATATTTAGGTTTGCTAATATTGATATCAAAGCCTTAACACGAACATGCTAACCAATCTTGACTGCAGTAGATTGAGCTTGTTCTCTTTTAGCAAAATATTTGGAATTCTTTGAATGCTGAATCCAAATGGTCAATATCTGAACTAGTTTGGATCCCTGGAACAGAAATTTAGTTCCAAAGTCAGAAATCTTTTAGGACTTACTGTTCGATCTGATTTTTTCTGCTGGGTGAATTGAGTTTTTGTAGCTGGTGCAGTCTGTGTTCATTATTGTCATGTAAATATTTGGTGGAATGGGTAATTTTGTATCCTAGCATACCGGCATCTTGTTGGTGCTCCATTAACAGAAGTTCCAGTTTTCTATCTTAACAAAAATCCCATATGATAGGTTATGTTTTGTAAATAGTCCAAGTATTGAACCTCAAAATTCATGGAACTCTTAAAGATTTTAAGAAGTTCATTAATACAAAAGAATGCTTACCGGCGACCTGTATGAAACCCGCTTCAACATTAACCCGTGTTGACTTTTTGCCTAACCCATCCATTTTGCGATGCACGAGTACATGTTCTCAAGTCAATAATCTCAACCTTGTTTTAGAGAAATAAAAGTAAAGGAAAGTCGAATCAAGCTGAAATTACCAGGGGGGCACATGGTTTTAGTGACATTTTTTCTGTCTAAAGATAAACTCAGTTGCTCGATATGTCACAGCTCGTTTGAGGAATTACGTTCCCTCTCATTAGGGTTAAAAGGAACTCATTAGCTTAGAATGTGCACATCAATACATGTACACAGAGGGTTCACACCACTGTTGTTCATTTTACTTAGTTGTCTGTACCATCGAGTGATATGGGTGGTCTAATTAGTATTTTGAACACTATTAATTACTGCTCTATTAATATAAGTGAGATTTTATTAAGCTCCTTATATATAAAAACAACTCGTTTAAATTTAATTGTTAAAGGGGATGCAAATCTCTTAGAATTAACTATTACTATGGTCGATCCTATAATGTTTCGGGTCACATAGTTTAAAAAGATGAGCTCCATGTTGCAATAGATCTTGCCATTGAGAGAAAAATATGTGACTCACTATAAAGAGAGACTTCAAAAGAAAAAAATACAAGAAAAATATCGATTAAGGAGCATGGACTACGACTAAACTAAATCATGAAGGAATCAAACATAGAAGACACTGAGAATTTTGGTGTGTCGTTTCAGATTTAGCATTAGCAAATTTAAATTTAATATATGAATCTTGTTTTTTAACATTTTGATCGATGACATATGCACTGACGAGTCTTGATACATCTAACATTAAGTGATGGATGCTTAATAGTTCTTATTTGATGGAATACAATTTATTATAAACAAAGTCTATTGTACTTATAAAATAACATGGGAAGAATTTGATATTCTTGCAATTCACGCACATGTGGAATATTTAAATCTATAAATAAATTATGGGGCTATGTTCTATTTCATTTTTATGGGTTTGATAGCTGTCACACTATCTATATATATTAAAAAAAGAAATTTCATCTTCATCACTTCATAAAATAACAATTGAGCTATTAGAAATTTTAGGAAAGGTACAAAAATAGATTAGCAACGGACAAATGTGAATATGCGGTCACTAATCAGTGAATATATTCCATTAGTTAGTTGGCCAATTATATATTATTTATTAACAATTGATTATAAAACTTTTTCACAACTTGTTTGTAGGACGGAATTCCCTTCCCTCTAATTAGGGTTAGAAGGAACTCATTAGCATAGAATGTGCACACCAATACATGTACACACAAGGTTCATACATGTTAGCTTTGCTATTTTGTGAAGCTGGCGCCATTCACGCGAAGACTAGCTACCTAAGATGCGTATAATGCAGGGACTTAAGTTGACATAATGTAATATATAGGATGTGTTAAACCTATAAATACCCTTCATGACTCTCCATGAAGGGTATGGCTTAGTGTATAGCTTGTATTCTTTCTCTTATTCTTAATAAACATTTCATTCCACTTTCCACCCTCTCTCTACTCTCTCACAAGAACTATGTCACATTTTACTTGGTTTGATCATCCCCGACCTCTCGAAAGGTGGTTCTTGATCAATGACAATTGGCATCATAGCTAACCAAGGGTGATCCATGGTTTATTTTGTAAAATATTCGTGTCTTTAAAAGGTTTTTAATAGCGAGGTTCGTATAAGGTCTTAGAGAGGTTATATTTTTGTTCTTAAACGTGTACTTTTCCATCTTAAAATATGAATCATAACTTCAATAACATATGTTGTTGGGTTGTGGTTTGCGATTTGTGTGGTTATTTTGCTAAAAGAGCGAATCCATTTTATCAAATTTATGTTTTTGGTGAACCTCGCTACACTTAAAGTTTCACGTGTTCTTTTCATCCAAACTCGAGCTTAAATCATTCAAACACTTGAAATCTTGCATTCTTATGATGTATTAAATGTTCTAGATGAAAACTACACAAAAGATTCGAACCAAAAACCTTCAAAACCGTGTTTTTATTGGTTTTTTCTCATTTCTTGAAAACCAGCTAGTTTTGCGAGATTACAAGTACTAGCGAGGTTTTGAAACCCTCTTTTAACGAGATAAAGGTTAGTGAGATAACTAGCGAGATACTTCAGCGTGATAACCGAAACGCTAATTCAGCAAGACAAACTAGCGAGATATATAGCGAGGTTTTGGTTGCGAGGTTTCTCTAGAGATTATGAATTTCAGTAAGATAAGTGGTACTTTTGTGTGATTATGTCAAAACCTAACATACAAAACCTTAATTTTCGATCTGTGGAGCATGGGGCATATACAGAATTAAGGTTACCTATAAAATCTCCTAACATCAAAACATGAACGTTTCATGAATCAAACAAACCAAACATAACTTAAAATGATCCTTATCAAGATTTACCAAATTTTAACGGCTAATTCGTTATTTTTGTGACTACGGGGTTTTTGTATGGTATTATTTATTTGAGATTGAAGTTGGATTTCATGGGTGTGTGTACCTATTTATTTTAATGTCTTGAGTTTGGTTGGATGTGCGACTTTTTGAGATACTTGTTTAAGCATTCCTCCTTAGTGATTTAAGACTTGACTATCTAGTTATTTTTGTGATTCTTTATTCCTATACCCACAATATAGCTATCACTTTAAGGAGTTACGTTGTAGTGCTTAGTGTCTCACGTAGTTGAGCATATGTCAAGAGAGATTGTGCTCATTATACTTTGGTGCTGGGTATAGGGTACACCGTTCTGAGTCACACTATAGTACAAGCTTAAGTCACAAGTCTCGGTTACAGTCTACAGTATATTCTTCCCGAACGTACAATCATGAAGTAGTTACAATCTACAGTCTATTCTAGTTTCTTTCTCTGCTGCATGGTAGAAGGCTATAGACACTTGATTTAGAAGCCCTTCTTAAGCAAAGGGTTGTAAGTTTGAGATAGAGCTCCACATTCTATCATCTATTTTGTTTCTATTTTTCAGAAAATCAAAAAAGACCACAAAGATTCTTCTTTCCTTTTTTCTAAAGGGCTTACTAGTTGGGAGGGAGTAATAACCCAACTACATCACTACAATGTGTTCATCTACAAGCTATAGAAATAACACTAGAGTATTCATGAAGATCAAGGTCGGTGAAGACAATCTCAAGGAATACTGGATTTCATTCTTATTGTAATTTACTTTTTTTAAGGAAACATTGTAACCAATTAACGTGTGACGCCATCTTGGAGGGAGATTATTAGTTTTGCTATTTTGTGAAGCTGGCGTCATTCAAGTGAATTGGACTAGCTATCTAAGATGCGAATAACGCAGGGACTTAAGTTGACATAATGTAATAGACATCATTTTTTTTGAACAGATAAGAAATTTTCATTAAAAAACTAGCAAGTAGCTAGAAAATACAATGAGATAAAAATAGATACCAAAATGCAAAGCCTAAAACACAAGCACCTAAAATAACTCTACTTGCGACAAACACCATCAAGACAACCCTAGAAAAAATCTAAAAAAATGGCACAATTATGAGACATAGAAAAAAATCTCAAACCACAAGAAAAGAAGCTAAAATGAACCTCTATACCACCTTTGAAATCTACCAAATCCTAGAGACAAATGCAACCAAAATTGTACTTGCTCTAAACCGACTTCTCTAAAACTCTATCAAATGCAACCCCATGGCACCACTAAGATTTATTCGAGAAGAGTCTCGACTAAATCTTTTCCATGGCTAGCATTAAAAGATTTTTGTTCTTCTTTCTTGATATTTAAATAGATTATAAGAGCCCAATCTATTCATACTTGGCCCAACTTCAACCACTACTAGAAAAAGGGCTATCCTTGACTCCAAATGCGAGTCAAGAAGAGGCTTTATGACGCGCAAATGCGCGTCAAGGAAAGACCCGTCATAAATCTTCATGACTCGCATTTGTGCGTCATCTCTCTATGACGCGCATTTATGACCCACGTTTTATGACTCTCCTTTTTGCGAGTCATAACTTAATTTTTTTTTAAAAAAATTAATTTTTTCCAGTTCCTAATTTTCTATTAAATGACAATTAAAAACCTGATAATACAAAATTAAAAACACAAATATCAAAATAACGCATTTCATATATATATATCAAAACAATGAGGTTAATTCAAGTACTAATTCACGATAAGTCACAAGTTAATTAACGACAAAAATTACATATCGATAGTAATTTACAAGTTAGTTTGACAGCTTCCACATCGACCACTGAGTATACAACCATTGCTGTTTTTGGCTCCTTTTCGTATTGCTCGACCCATGATTTAACCGCTTGAGGAATAAGTCTCCCATTCACTTTAACCACATCTAAAAAAGAGAAAAGATAGACAAATTCAAAATACGTTACAAGAGATAAGCTGGAACATTACTTAATATCATGATTGACCCATCCCTTCCTCTTTTGGGTCTAAATTGGAAAGAAAGATTGAATAAGTTTCACAAAAATCGCAAAATTCTCTAGGAACATAAACATATATTAAAATAAATTAAGAGCTAGGGTGCATTTGGCATTGTGTTTTAAAAGCAATTATGTGATATGGAATAAGCAAAATCAGAAGAGCTATTCAAGTGTTTAGCAAAATCTGTTCAGTTAGAGATTTACATGTAAAATGACTTTCAAATAATTACAATCGGTTCTGTTGTAGCTACTCATAAACTGATAATTTGACCACTAGCTGATTTGAAATTCAGAACCAGATTCATTATAACCAAACACCAGAGACAGATTATCTATGATTCCAAAAACGCAATGACAAACACCCCCTTAATAGGATGACTTTGAATCAGAGAAAGAAAGATGGTTAGGGAAGCTTATGGCTCAAAGTAAAATACCTTAAAAAAATAATCCTAAACACGAATGGCCAAACTCTTCCGATACTCAGCAACATCCTCCTCACTCATACCTGGCAAGAAAAGGAATCAGAACCATGATAATAAACTCAACACAGAGCGGTGATCAAAAACACCATCCTGAGATATATCACTAACCAACAAGACCCCACTCCCCAGTATAATGTCAAGCCAAAGATGGTAAAGGTAAAATATGAAATGAAGGCAAACAAGCACGCCATAAACACAAATGATACATCTTGTATCTGCTTCATGGTAGATTTTATGCTAAATAGGTAAGTACTACAGCCCAGCCACTACTTTTCTAGTGTCAGTTCGGGATGAAACTAGTATAAACACCGTCCTATCAATAGAATTCTGGCAGCACTCTCTTGCGGTAACATAACCAACAAGAAGTATAAAATTGAAATGCGCAACTCGACTTTTACAAGTAGCTAACTTATTTATAATTAATCCATCTGTCATTTAAACCAGATCCTTAACAGACATGGTATGTATCAAAGTCTAAAAACAAATCAAGGGTACATGCTAGCTCAATCGTATTTCAGTCTATTCAGCATCCTAATTAGTTAAGGCACTTTAGTTCTTATATAACTTTCTCATTCCCCTAGTCTACGTTCATGTTTTCATAATCTATCTATAGATCGTAGTCACCAGTGGCCTAAGTTGCACTGAGATATCCCGTCATACACATACCATTTACCGAAACATAAACTATAACATATCAAACATATCGTGCATTTATATACCTGACACGGACGGTTTCTCCTCATAAAAATCCTTATTAAACGCCTCATAATCAATCCCACTATGATCAAGCGCCGCAATAGGCTCAATCCTCTTCCTATCCACCACAACCGGATTATCATCCTCATCCACAGGTTTGGCAGCCGCGTAAATCTCCTCATCACTATTATACCCCACATTCAACGCGTCACTGGCCAACGTCAACCGCCACTGAACATTACTTAACAGTTAGTGTCACGAGTCACACCAATACCGAGTCACCACGCACGTGACTCGGTCCTTACCTAGTTTTCTTCAAGATGAAAAAGACATAGTGTTGTTTAGATGGAAAAAGGTGGCGCGTAAAATATGAAAAAGGAGTGGGGTTTGTGTTTTTGGGCGCGTGTGGTAGTAGATCAGAAAGAGGAGGTGTTGTGGAGTCGAATGGTGGTGGCGGTGTGGTGTGGTGGCCGATGGTGGAGCGGCGGCGTGAGGTTGCAGGTAGGGTGAAAGGGGCAGCTAGGGTTTTGTGAGAGAGAGAGTGTATGTGAGATGATGATGAAGATAAGGAAATGAGGGTGTGTTTGTTTATTTGTTTATTTGATGAAGATAAGGAAAGGAGGGAGAATTTGATTTTTTGGGAAAAATTTTTTTGAGAGCGGGAAGTGTTTTGGCAAAAAAAAATGATGAAGCAGATGGTAAAAAAAAACATAGATGACCGCTATTTATGACTAAGCAAAACGAGCGTCATCCAGCAGGCTAAATTTTAACTGATTATGACCCTATGTTATAACGCTTCTGAAAACGAGTCATCCTCAATAAAAAAGTTACTCGTTATGACTCTTATTTTATGACTCTGCTATTTGCGCGTCATCTTATATTGTGCGTCATAAAATGCGAGTCAAGGATAGCCCTTTTTCTAGTAGTGAACCTTCTTAAAACATTGACCTTTTATAGCATGTGTTAAGCCTATAAATACCCTCATGACTCTCCATGAGGGATGTGACTTAGTGTGTAGCTTGTATTCTTTCTCTTACTCTTAATAAACATTTCATTCCACTTTCCACCCTCTCTTTACTCTCTCACTGTGAAGGATCGAACCATGGGAACGAATCTACAGGGCTATCACCTTCTTTGGCTAGATCTTCCAACCTTTTCACAATTACAGTCACAGCGTTCTTGACTAAACTAATCTAATAGAAAGTCAAGGGGCTTGAAAGCTTACCTGATTATTAGAGAACTAGAACTATGCCAGGTTTTACTTGGTTAGATCATCCCCGACCTCCCAAAAAGTGGTTCTCGATCCATGACAATACCACTATTGTTAATTTTACTTGGTTTTTCTTTACCATGAAGTGATACGGGTGGTCTCATTATAATTTTAAACACTATTAATTACTGTTATGTTAAATATTTGTGAAAGATTTTATAAAACTCATATATAGAAACCACTCGTTTATATTTAATTGTTAAGGGTGGATGGAAATTTCTTATAATTAATTCTAACTATGGTCGATCCTATTTTCAAGTCATAGAGAGCTTAAAGAGATGAGCTCCATTTTGAGATAGATCTTGTCGTTGAGTGGAAAATATTTGACTAATTCTAAAGAGAGACTTTAACTAGAAAAAATTCAAAGAAACACTACTAGAAAACAGGGCAACACTAACGGTCATTTCTGTCGGTAATCCGTCGGTGACGGCTGTTGCTGACGGATCACCGACCGAAACTTTCCGTCGGTAATATCGCTGTCGGTAATTTTACTGACGGCTTTTACCGACAGATTTCAAAAATCTCTAACGGAATTTTCCATTGATAATCTGTCATTAATTACCAAAAACCATGCCAGATTTTCCGTTGCTAATCCGTCATTAACTAGCAAAAATCAGTAACAAATTTTCCTAACGGATTTGTAACAGATTCTACCGACACATAACTGTCCGTAAATGCCGATAGTTTACTAACGCTTTACCGGCATATATTACCCACAGTTTACCAACGCTTCCCGACATATCAACAGTGGATATTAACGACGATTTTCTGTCATTAAGTATGAACATCAAGGAGAACGTACATTTCTATTTAACATTGAAACTACAAATTCAACATAACTATAAATAAATTAATATCCCAAAAGAACATACATTAAAGTCATGTTTTAAAATCTGCAAATCAACATACGGATTTAACTTTCGAATTACAAGATCAACGTAACAAAATGCTGATAATATTCGATATCCGACTACAAATACCAAAAGATACTACCTTCAACTATAATTAGTTTGGTGGGAGTGGGTGTGGTGATTTTCCAAGCATGACATCTTGGAACTCCTTAAGCTTAGCTTGCCATTCACGACAATCATCTTCCTGTTGGTCCTCAAATTCCTTCCTTAGAGCGATGTAACGACAAACTCCATCTTCTAAGTTGCTGCTTCAACTTTTCTTCTATTCGAAGTACCTAAAATATAGATACATAAAAAACATACACATATAAAGTGCTACATGCCTAAATATTTTATTGTTACAAGATAACACACTAAACTAAAAGTCGATACATATCAGTTAACCATCAGTTTAATTCAGTTAGCATATAATGTGTACACCCCTTTTTGTTACAAGATTGGGCACTGAACTAAAAGATTACACACTGAACTAAAATTCAATACATAAAAGTCGATACATACCCGTCGAGGTAATGTACGCACCGTTTTGTGAATGTGTATCTTCAAAAAGAGCTTGAAAACTAACAGGGGCCCCTATTTCCTTTTCCTACAAAAACAATCAATTAAGAATTGATAAAAAATGGCATGAAAAAAATTGATACAAACAATCAATAAAGTGATACAGATAGAATGCTTACCTTGTTTAACTTATGTTGAGTCATAGTAACTGATCCGCACGTATGCTTCCCTACTGATCCATCTACTTTTGTGTTCCTCTTTTGTGATGCTTTTCTTGACTTCTCTCTCCATTTCGGGTTGGTCCATACCCTTTTAATTAGATCTTGCCAACGATCGTCTCTCATCCAGTTTGGCCCGTAGGACGCGAGGAGAGTAATTTTCTCCATCAAAAACTATACCAGTGGCCTCAGTATACTTTGCCGTGGCCTCGTCACAAACTTCAGCCATGAACCCACGGAAGTTCTTTCTTGGGCCACATCGTGTTTGTAAGGTGTTGGTCGCAACTTCAGCGGCATCAACATGAGGCTCAACATCAACATCGTCTTCATGCTCTAACCCTACAAGATTCCGTGAATTAGAGGCCCTAACATGTGATACAGATTCGCGGCTGGTATGTCTATCCTCGTCACCTCTACATGATATGTTAGAGGGTTTGACAAAGGTGTGTATGTTTGAATCGAGGGCCATATCATCTGCTACAGCATCACTAACATTACCCTGACCTGCTGAGCAAGATGAACTAGTACTACCTCCATCTGCATAGATACGTTTCTTTGAATTACTAGTACTTCTCTTCTCCAGAGTCCGATTCATGTTCACTAACACATAAATGAAACAGATAGTTAGCAATCTAAATAATGGTCACGATGGTTAGTACAAAAAATTTAGCAATCTACTTGAACAATCAAATACTTAGTGTTATAATAACTATGACACTAGCAAACTAAACAGCCCAAAGTTAAGTGCCAAACAACCCAATTTAAGTTCTTAATAACCGTCATTCAAGTGCTCTACTATGTTTATCATAATACAAGTACTCTGTTGAATGCTAGCTCCTAATAATTCATTGATCAGTCATTAATCATGTATGCTGAAAAAAATCTCTCAAATGTTTGCTGAGATGGTAATTAGTTTTAAAAATTAATGATACTGGACAATATATAAAGTGACTTTTTGCTATTAGTCATCTACTATGTATGATTATAAAAGACATTGGTTTGTACTAAAGCATAAATAAACTTAATTCTGCATTAATAGACTCATTGTAGTATCAAAGTCCTTCATTTTTATCATCACTTAGGCTGCTAACTTTATATACAAACACCGGTATACATACATAGGAACAAATTTGTCAAAACTCATAAAAACAATCAATATACAAACTTAGTGCCAAACAACCCGACTTTAAGTACCAATTTTCCACACTTAAGCCCCTACTGAAATCTAATTCTAATCAAAATTTAGAAAGCAATCAACAATTTTAACTAAGTAAAGCTTAACTAATTACTCGACACAAAAAGAAAACCATACAGAGGCGTTAACTCAATTTAATAATTATGAGTTCTAGGTAGTTTAACATATATTCGAAAACAAATCAATATACATTTAAGAATTAATTAAAATTAACTAAAGGTAAAACCTTAGATCTAAAAGCCGATATGAAGCAAAAATCAAAACCTTAGATCCAAAATGGTGGTTGATGGAAGATGGCAGTAGGATGTGGTGGCGTGCGTTCAAGATGAGACATGACCAGATGGTGGGTAGCTGTTTTGGGGGTTGAATGAAGAATGAAAGAAAAGATATACTGATAAAAGAGAGATGAATGGGTAGTTAGCAAAAAATAGAGAAATAAGAGGGGAAATTTTTGGGTTTTAATTTTCGTGAAAATTGTTAGCGGGATGAATGAGGGGGAAAAGAAAGACCCAAAATCTTTTTGGTATAAAAACTAAAAAGTACTCCGTATCTAGATTTTTCTATGAGGATCACATTTTTTATAATTTTGTTTATGAAAACTAATTAAAATTAATGTTTGTATAGATTAAGTCATACAAAATTTGCAATGTTTTGAAATCCGGGTCCACCCGGCCGGGTTAACCGGTTGAACTGGTTCCGGCCATAAAAACAAGTAAAAGAATCAGGTTAATAGGTCTCGCCGGGTTTTAAGCGACCTGGGTCAACCCAGTTCTCGAAACCTGACCGAGTTGGTTTTTTTTGTAGAAAACCGGGTTCACCCAGCGGCCGAACTGGTTGAAAAAAATAGTTTTTTTTTTTTTAAATATAAAACCACGTTGAACCGGTGACTCGACCTAATATTATTGAATTATAAGATAGTATTTGAATTTGGCTCGAAAAACTCGATACATTCATAAATATATACATTTAGTGTAGTTACATATAAACTCTAAACGTATCAATAATCATTATACTATTAATATAAATAATTTATGTATAACACTTAAAGGCTCGACAATAACTCAAGCTCAACTTGTTAAATATTTCACGTTTTATGAGCTCGAACTCGAGTTAGTCGAAAAATGCTCAACTCATTCACATGTTACCCAAAATAACTATAAATTAGAACTTTATCATTGATAAATTACATGTATGCAATTTCAAATGCAAATAAGTATCTATACACAAGTGTAAAACCTAAATAGTGTTCATCGTGTCATGGCGGTAATCAGTTACCTGAAAAACAATAAGCATGTAAAAAAAATTAGAATAATGATTAAAAATAACATACAAATTTGTTCTTTATATTACTAAATACCAATGGGAGAAACTATGGGAGAAACTAGTAGGTCGATAGACTAATGTGATCAACTTTCTTAATTGGAAGTGGTATGTAAAGTAGAGTGCGTTGATTGGTTATATGCGACTTTCTTATTATTATCTGAAATGGAAGTGGTGTGTAGAGTATAGTGGGTTGATGTTTGCTATAAGCGCAACAACTTATTATATATGGCAAGAACGTGATAGTCGTTTGTTTAAAAGGGGAAGTCACGCTCAATGAAGCAACCGATTGATGTCATTATTCCTATTACATGTCTTAAATTATTAACACTCAAAATGAAAGCCATCGACGAAATACTAAAGATGTTACGAATGTGCGAATGTGTGGAACTTGAATATTTCTCGAGTTCTAACATCACAGGGAATAAATCGAGACTGGGGTGTGTGAACCCCTAAGTGTTACACATAAATAGCAATCCGTAAATAGGTATATATGAAAACTAACAGTTACTTACAACAATACAAATATATGTAGCGATTGAAAACAAGTGTAGTAGATAAAAATATATAAAACCGTAAATTTCATCGATAATCCCTTGGTGATAACAAGAGATAACAAATGAATAACCTTGCGTCACTAATCCGTCAATAATTAACGATGGATTACCAATGGGTCTTCGACCGTCAATGATCTGTCGGTAATCCATAGGTAATTAACAACGGATTACCAACGGATCTTCGTCTGTCGATAATCCATCTATTTTCTTGATGGAATACCGACGGTATCTCTCAGCCGTCATTAGTCCGTCAGAGATCCGTTGGTATTTGGTGACCTATTACTGACGGAATTTTTTGTGTCGGTAATCCGTCAGAAATCTGTTGGTATTCCGTTGGTAACAGTCTCTGTCAGTAATCCGTAGGTAATTCTGTCGGTAATCTCCGACGGATTTGTTTCCGTCAGTAAATCCGTCATTGTTGCCCTGTTTTCTAGTAGTGAAATATATTGACTGAAGTAAGGAGCTATAATGACTGAAGTAAGGAGCGTGGATTATGACGAAACTAAATCATGAAGGACTTAAACAAAGATAAAATTGAGAATTTTGGTTTGTTGCTTCATATGAAGCACCAACAATTTAAATGTAGTCTATGGATTTTGTTTTTGAACATTTTGATTGATGACATATGCATTCATGAGTTTCGATACATCTTAGGGCCCGTTTGGTTCGTAGACGGGTTTAGGATTACAATTTGGATTAGGATTTGAAATCGGATTTGACTTTGGATTTCAATTTAATGTAATTATAAAATTAATTATTTTAATATTGATATATAATTAAATATTTGAAGAAAAATAATATTTTAATGTAATATGAAGAGAGAGAAAGAGAGAATGTAGAAAAATGGCCAACTAAATATGTAAACCCACCTCCATAGTAGGGATTTTAAAAGTGTGGGGCCACCAGGGTTGATGCCTTATTTTTTAGCATGGATTTTGAACCAAACATAGGTTTTGTGTCAACCAACTCCAAATACCATGTAAATACCGGATACCAAACACACCCTTATATTAATTGATGGATGCTTAATTGATTGTATTTGATGGTCAACAATTAATATTTTGATTATGACATATGCACTCACGAGTTTCGATACATCTTATATAAAGTGATGGATGCTTAATTGTTTTTATTTGATGGTGTACAATTAATTATCAAAAAAGTCTATTGTACAACTGTACTTATAAAAAAAGGTGTGAAAAGGTTCGAGTTTGAAAGTTTCAGAATTCATAGCTAAAATAACATGGGAAGAATTTGATATTCTTAGAATTCACGTACATCCAAAATATTTAAATCTATAAATAAATTATGGGCTAAGTTCTATTTCATATTTATGGGTTTGGTACCTTGTCACTACCTGTATATAATAAGAAAAGAAATTTCATCTTCATCACTTCATTAAATGACAATTGACCTGTTAGAAATTTCGAGAAAGATACAAAAATAGATTGGCAAATGACACATGCGAATATACAATCACTAATCAATGAACGTATAGCATTAGCTAGTTAGCCAATCATGTAATAGTTATTAACAATTGATTATAAAATTTGTTCACACCTAGTTGGTGGGATGGAATTACATTCTCTCTTATTAGGGTTCATACTACTATTTTTCATTTTACTTGGTTTGTCTTTACCATGGAATGATATGGGTGGTCAGATTATATATTTGAACACCGTTAATTACTGCTATATTATATATTTATGTTAGATTTTATCAAACTTATATATAGAAACCACTTGTTTAAATTAATTGTTATGGGTGGATGCAAATTTCTTATAATTAATTTTAACTATGGCCGATTCAATTTTTGGGGTCATAGAGAGTTTAAGGAGATGAGCTCGATGTTCCGTAGATCTTTCCGTTGAGAAGAAAATATGTGACTAAATTCAAAAGAGACTTTAGCGCAAAAAAAAAAAAAAAAGGCTGATTGAATTAACGAGCGTGGATTACCAATAAACTAAATCATGAAGGATCGAAACATAAGAAATTGAGCATTTTGGTTTGTTTTTTTATATTAAGCATCAACAAATTTCAATGTATTCTATGAATTTTGTTTTTAAGCATTTTCATCATGACATATGCACTGATGAGTTTTGATACATCTTATATTGAGTAATCTAGCCTTTAAAGTCTTTTAATTTGTTACTATCTATTTGCTAGTCAATTTAATGAATCCGCTGCTACCCAAAAAAAAAAAAAATAATAAAATAAAATAAAAAAGGTGTCACACCCCCAATTTACCTGACTTGCAGCGGAATGGAATACCTGGGGGTGTCTGTCATAGCACCACAGTTACAGTTACATTGAACGACCTAAAGTGTCGTTTGGAAAATACTGCATTTGATCATTGGAATAATCCAGAGTTTACAAAATGAGGTCCCCAAATTATGTTGCATGTTTATGAAAAACAAGTCATACTAGATCAAACGTTTACATAAGTGCATGAAATAATGATGAGACGCGTCGACTCCGCGACTCCATGAAGGTCCAAATGCATGTCACATGAGCTACCTTAATAACCTGAAATACATTGCTAAAACGTCAACACGAATGTTGGTGAATTCCATAGGTTTGTAAAATGTAATGATGTACGGCCACCACAAGTAAAAGTGCAAGATAAAAATCTCATGAAAATTGTACAATAGACCTTAAGCTCATGACACCGAAGCTATGACTGATGAAACTATGCCCCTCCTGAATGTTCTGCCGAAACACTCAAATGTAAAAGACATGACATGCATCCGCTTACTGTTGGTAATCACTACCACGGATGGAGGCGTCACCCTCGATAGATCTATCCACTCACTCTCGCTTACCGGTAAATTAACGGTTCATGATGTTACAGGGGACTTATCACATGGCAAGGTAACTTAAGCAATGTACATATGTTTGAATACTTGGGCTCGTACTAAAATGATTGATGCTATGTATTCCCCCCGTGGGATTTGAAAACAATCAAAAATGTTGAATTGAAAACGGGGCTATGAAAACTCACCTCTAGCTGATGGTACTGTGATGAAGTGAAATGAACAACCATGAACATGTAATGAGCTGAAAAACAAGGCGCGCACACTAGCCGCAACCTAATGTGAATGATGAACGATCTACTTTAGATCACCAAATGATGTTATGAATGTCCATGCACATGTTTCCTATACCACTCTACTCTTTGAAAAACACTTGTTGTTATCAAAAGTATATATTCCAAGACTTAGGAAAAATATGGCTATTAGAAAAATAAACTAGTTGCAATATATATACTTATATATATATCGTATGTACCAATGTTTGTGTTGAAATCCTCGGTTTGAAATCCTTGAAATAACGCCTTGTGGTGATGAAAATATACTTGTGTTCACTAATACGTCATTAGTTATGAATTTAGGTACTTGGTTAATATTTCTAGAAAATCTAGAACTTAGTACGTAGTGTTATTATTATTTCTAAAAGCTGCCAATTATAAAGGATTTTTGCCGATATTGAAACGTGAATATCTTTGTCGTTATAAGCCCGTTTTACTTGTTCTTTGTATCCACGGTTACGTCTTAACATGTAGTAATATATTTTAGAAAGCTTGACCCCTCCGGGTTATGTCTAAAGTCTCTTTTTGTCCGACGAAAAACGTCCATCAGCATGTATTTTTCCGGAAAATAGTTTTCGTCAATAAACTTGCAAAAATCATAACTTCTTCGTTATAAACTCTTTTTAATCCGTTCTTTCGCCTACGGATTCGTTTTTGAAAGTATTTTCTAAAAATTTTTCCAAAGTTTCATTTGTGTTTACTGATTTTCCAGATTTTACCAAAATGGGACAGCATGTAAATATACTTGTTAGAAATCCATTTCCAAGGTTCAAAACTAGTTTTTACTTCAACCAAATCTCTTGCAAACTTCACAAAACTATACTAATCTTACCATACACCTTCTTAGGGTGCCATGGGTTCCTAATGACTAGTAATCAAGTTAATTTAACAAAGGAACACCTAAATCACAATCTAGGGTTTGTATGTTCAAAAAGTCTTCAAAAATAAAGTGGTATAACTAGTTTGTGCATGAAATTAAGCATGAATACTATGAGATATAAGTGTTAGTTAGATGAAAACATGAAAATAAATTTGAATACTCACTTTGAAATAATAGGTGATTAGATGATGAGAAATCTTGGATTACTTGTGTTTTTGTGTTATGATTCTTGATTAGGATGATGAAATGAACAACTTTGATGCTATAACTTTTCAAAAACCTTCACTTGATCTTGGATTTGGTTTATGGTCGTGGTTTTGATGGTGAGGAAGAAGATATGACACTTTTTGATTATCTAAAATGTATGTATGTATGTTATAATGGTTTATGTAATTTTGTAACAAGTTATAATGTATAATAATCAAGCATAAATGCACAAGGTTAATAAACTTTGTAAAATTTGCCTAAGAGAGGACTTTAGGGGCTGGTTTTCAAAGAGCAAGGGGGGGGGGGGTAGGGGTACTTGGGATTTATTTAGAAAACTAGTGAAGAATTTGGTGTAATTTAGTGTTATTAGTTAAAATCGGGTACCGGGTTTAATAGAAATAAATGTTAACAAAGTTAACCGGGACAAAATAAAGTCATAAGAATGATAAAAATATGTTGGGTACAATTACTGAGTGTTCGGGTGATTATTGTTTAGTTTTCACGAAAACCGTCGTTATATTCATAAGCTTACGTTATAAATAAAATAAATTTCCAAAATACTGGGTAAATGAATGTTATAACTTTTATGATGATAAAATGGATATAAAAATATGTCGGGACCATTGTGGGAATATTTAGATATATTCGTCGTGTATAAACCGGGTGTTAACGTTTATTATAAATACCTATAAGAAAAACGTTAATTGTATCAAATATATAAATTTGAAAATCCTAAGAGTGGTATAACATGTAAATGACCTACTGATGATATGCAGACTATCTCCAGTCCGTATGAAATGTCTTTACTGATAATGCATGAATTCGCACCTGAACCAATACGGTTACGCGAATTTGAATACCCGTAAACTAAATTTACGATGAAATGAATAATGCACGTGAATGATGAAATCTTTTCCCGCAATGAATAGTGTTTCGTGAATAGTAAAATTTCTGAATGCTTCTCGGAATGTCAAACTGACACTAAAAATGATGAATAGTAAACTGATGAATAGTGTTTTGATGAATAGTGTTTGATGAATAGTGTTTTTTTCCAAAGTTCGGGAAATGACCTGAAATGACCTGAAATGGTGAGTTGTGACAGTCTTCCCCTCTAAAAGGAACTTCGTCCCGAAGTTCAGTTTATGTTGGTTTCTGAAAACATATATGTGAAAAGGTGATGATATTCGAGAATTCCAGCGAACTCTAACGATAGGAATTCTTCAACTGTTTGACCACCCGGTCCATGATTTCTGTTGGTTCTCTTACAAGGTCTGAGATTGTCATTTGGGTTGGATCCCTTCCAATGGAATCATGAGTGACTCATCTGAAAGTCATTTCTGGGGATCTGAAAATGTGAAACATGTTCGTGTAATCCTGTTGTTCTCTGGCAATGTTCAAATCTGACGGCCACTATGCCTTCTCTGTCAGAATATTAAATGGTCCAGTGTATATTGGTGTAACTTTCCAAGTTTTCTGAATGATAACATGCCTTTCCTAGGCAGAACTTTCTGCATAACTCTGCTTACCAACTTGAAGTTTTAATGGTTTACAACTTATTGAACTTGTAACTGATTCTTGACTTGTAGGAAATTTCTGATTATTTCATGAATGCTTACTGGACTAGTGAGTTGAGCTTTTTCTGAGTTTGGCCCATCAATCGATGGTCTGCGCTTCTTAATGTTGTAAATGTGATACTGGTAATATATACTGCTGAATTCTGCCAGAACTCAAGTTTGTATGCTAGTTGGTCGATTCTAAAATGAATCTTAAATGGCCCAATATGCTAAATGTTCAACTTCTCTTGTTTTCCAATTTGTATCATGCCAATCCAAGGCATTGCTTTTAACTTAATTTGTTCTCTCACTTGAATCTGGATGGTTTGTTGTTCAGGATATCCAATTCAAATGATGTGTGTTATGTACCAACCTAACTTCTGCCAGTTTCTCGCTGTTGGTGTGATAACTATTGTTGTAGATGAACTTGATTTATGTTAAATGATTAATCCAACCATTTCTAGGGTCAATCACTCATGCTCTGAGCATACTTTCCTATGTTTGAATTGTCCTCTCGCTTTGACCATCAGTCTGAGGGTGATAGGTGATGTTCACATCTAAATGGGTTTCTGAAGGAAATCCTGAATTGATTACCTGAAGTCCAAGTTGAAACGGTTTCCTTAACAGGAAAAACTGAAATGGGTACAATAAACCTTTGTGACTAATTCCACAACGTTCGGTCCTCCGAACTTGGCGTTATCTGAAGGGATAGAATATAGGTAACAATTTGATTCCTTGTGTTTTGTTCCAACGGATGATAAGACATATGTCCTTCTTTGTCTAGTGGGTTTGGTCTCCACTACTGAAGTTCGCGATTAATTTGTGATGTCCTTCCTAATTCCTTCATCACATATTCCAAATATTCTTTATTGTCAAGTCACAAATCCTAAATGCATAAGCGATGTTGTAGGGAAATTAGTTCTGGAAATTTGTCTCGCGATTGTGAGTTTTGGTTGAAATCTTTTTCTGAATAAACGAACTTAGAAAAATGGAGCAAATGATTTACTAAGTAATATTTTTCCTGATGATTCAAAATTTCAGTAGTTATGAAGTAGAAAAATGTTTTCAAACATGTTGTGATTAAGACTGCTTACCAAAGTTTGATGTTTATGTATATTTCTCATTGTACAATAGTGTTGCTAAAGATTGACCAAAAAGGATCGTACTTGTTCAAAATAGGAATTTCAGAAATCATTTTTCCACAAGGTAGGTGATTTATGTAAACGCATCAACTTTATTTAAAAGTGAAAACACTAACAAGGATAAAATGGTAGAATAGGAAATGTTCGCTTAAATGCATAGATGTCTAACACTTAGTTACTGAGGTTGGATAATGCCTATTGATGCTTATCAGGCATAACTACAAGCATAGGTATTTAGACTAACTTAAGTCCTGAAACATTTTATCGTTGTAATTGGCAAGGTGAAGGTATCACTTGATGTTGCGTCAATGAATGTCTATTCTGTTTTCCCATGTAGATGAGGAGATATGTTCTGGTTTGATCCCTTTCTTGGTATAAAGGTGAGGTTATCTGAAATTTCTAGAGACATAATAACTTAGAGGAATCTACATTGATATTCTTGTTTCAAACAATTGTCCTTTGTGAAAACTTACTGCAGAAAAGTTTTTGTATAGATGAGGCCATGTTTATATGAAATGCTCTACAGTCTCAATTAGAAGCTTGGTTCATTTCTATTGTGTTGTCCTGCGGACATCTATATTGAGTTCAATCCTGTAGCTCAGTCTAGCTAGTACCTTTAAATGATAGAATTTGACAACTAAGTCAGAGATGGTGATTCAGATGGTCTCGCAGTATCTTAGGATTGTTGTTGAGTTATGAATTCTCTCACTATATACTTCTAGTCCTGGTTAGTAGTTCTGTAATCCTTTCGTTGCTTCTATTGTATAGAGGAATCATGCATGTAATTGATATGGAAAGTCTCTTCTAGGGAAGTCAATGGGAAAAATCCAACTTAATGGCTAAGTGAGTGACAGGTAGGGTAAGTATCCAGGGATAGTTCGGCAAAATGGATGTTTATGAATGAGTTCCTTTGTTTACAAAACTTTTAAATGAAGATTGTTATTAACAATCCTTTGAAAAAGTAATTATTTCCTTCATGGCATAATCCTTCCCGAATTTTACATAGGTGATCAGGCTATGTACAATTGAGGACTAATGATGCGATGTTAGATTTTTGTCAAAATATCATAACTTTCCTCAAAAGTTTTAGATGGTGTTCAACTCATTGTTATTAAAATGGTATCCTGATATTTTCTTTCAAATAACATAAAAATTGCCTCGCGTAATAACAGTAAATACTTGGTGTAATGACAGAAAAATCAATTTATTGGATGGAAATAAAATAGCTTACTTCAGAAATTTTTCTGTAAAACAATTTCCCCATATCATAGTAAAATAGCTTGAATGGTGTATTGGATACGTGAGTGAATCTTGTCGAATGGTAATAGTCTACTAATTCGTCAAATACGAAATCAACCTAATACCTGATGAGACAATGCTAAAATGTTGCTAAACGATCGAAGTCTGAGCAATTAGGATAGATAATGGAGTAAACGATGGTTATGATTATCACCTAGGTAACCAGGATAGATATTATATTGGATAGGAAAGTGCTTAATACAACTAGGTTATGTCATCGTACCAACGGTAAGTACAAAAGGAAAGATACAACCCTAAAGGACTCGAACTACGGTTTATATATTGAAACAAAGCTCCTGCTGCTAAAGTATTGTTGTTATCCTTGATGTTGCTAATATCCTGACTGTTCTCTTTCAACAGCTCACGCTATTCCTCAAGCGATTTAGTCTTGATTCCAAGTTCCTGATTTTCCTTGTCCCTTAGCTCCGGGCAGTCATTCTTGAAATGCCCAAAGTTTCCACATTTGAAGCAACTCCCTGGGATTTTCTGATTTGTGAGTTTTTTACAGTCTTAAGTCCCATGACCCCGCTTCTTGCACACTCCGCACGGTTCACTGCAATGACCTCGGTGATATTGATTACACAGGTTGTAGTAAGGTAACTTTCCAATATACCTTCTCTTTGTATGCGGTTCTGCAGCAAAGGCTCTATTTACTTCTTGTCCCTTGGGTGATTGTTGAGCAGCATTGCGACCTAGATTGTTGTTCCACTTCCTTTTATTGTCACTATTGTTTCCTGATGTCTCGGCGTGAACTATGAGTTCCCTTGCTTCGATCGCCATTTTGATAATGTACTTTTCAAGTTTCTTGCTTTCCGGTTCATCCATTGCAGGACCTAGTCGTGTTGATTCATAAAAATGAGTAGTGTACTTGTCAACATCATTTCCTACCATGGTAAAGTTTAATGTTTCCTGTTCCTTTGTTCGTAATTCACTTCCTACACAAAATGTTATACCCATCATCCTTCTTAGTTTCTCCCAAGAGTGTGAGTAGGCAGTATCAACTCCTACCATCTTAATATGTTTGGTCCACCATTCCTGGGCATGATTCTGAAAAGTGCATGTGGCGAACTTAACCTTGTATTCCTTACGACAGTCGCCACATTGAAATATTGTTTCTATGTCTTCGAACCATTTGAGAAATTCCTTTGTGTTTCTAGTTCCGCTAAAGGAGGGAGGATTGCACCCCATAAATTCCACGTGAGTAAGTTCCTTAGTGAGGGCGATGACTATGTTCTTGGCAATGACTTGTCCAACAGCAGCTTGCGTCATGCTTGAAGTGGTTTGCTTAAATTTCTCTTCATCAAATCATAAGTGACCATGAGGGTATATAGTTAATCAAAGCCATCATATTCACAACACATGAATATAATACATGAAAATTTCGGTCTACGTGAACCGGTATCACAAATAGCACAACCATTTCTTACATAGTAGAGTCACACTTGATATATTTGTTTGTACAACAATCAAAAGACAGCAAGTTCTTTAGACTATGTCCCACACCTTCTGTGGCTAGGATAATAGTAAAAGCTAGTGAGGATATAAATCTGGTCTAGGGACTTCCTGGTGTCCCTCTGTGTGAAATCGGGTTTGTGGCATCATAAGGTTGGGATAGTCCTGAAGTGGTATCTGAAGTTGTGCATTGATCAAATCTTAGATAATGTAGGTTCTGAACCATTCCTGAAGAATCTGCGGATGTTTCTGTTGAGTCCGTGTTATTGGTATTATCTACTAGGTGTCATCTAGTTCATGGCAAGTGGGAATGGAAAAGGGAAATGACAATGATGGTACCAGTGAATGAAATACTACCCTCTTTCGCGCTACCTCGCGACATCCAAAAGGTAAAACTAAAGTACACACTTTGGGAAGGCCAATAGTGTAATAAGTAACTGATGGTGGTGATAGTACCTGAGTAGTAAGTGCCCTACTAGTGATGGAAAGAAAACACACTATCTTCCTTGCAATAAGCATCCTAATAAGTCCATTAAGATTAATTCTGAATACACTACCAAAAGGCATTCTATGTACGGGCTGAATGATAGGAAGACTCTGTTCCTATGGCAAATCAATAGTACTAATGGTGGTGTAAATGCAACTGGTGGTATAATGGTAGTGGAAGATGACAAGGCATCTTCAATGTCGGAATCCGATAAAAGGATGTCAGGGTGAGTATCTGAAGGCATGTCACTTATGAACCAGGTCAATAAAATGATATACATATACGGATATGAGTATAAATAACTCGCACAGGGTATGCATGAAACAACATGTATCATGATTATGCACTTATGATGAAATGATGAGATGCTATGATGATGCGGTTATAGTCTAGGGTCCAAGATACATCCTAGTTCGCTATAACCTTAGCTCTGATGCCAATTTGTCACACCCCCAATTTACCTGACTTGCAGCGGAATGGAATACCTGGGGGTGTCTGTCATAGCACCACAGTTACAGTTACATTGAACGACCTAAAGTGTCGTTTGGAAAATACTGCATTTGATCATTGGAATAATCCAGAGTTTACAAAATGAGGTCCCCAAATTATGTTGCATGTTTATGAAAAACAAGTCATACTAGATCAGACGTTTACATAAGTGCATGAAATAATGATGAGACACGTCGACTCCGCGACTCCATGAAGGTCCAAATGCATGTCACATGAGCTACCTTAATAACCTGAAATACATTGCTAAAACGTCAACACGAATGTTGGTGAATTCCATTGGTTTGTAAAATGTAATGATGTACGGCCACCACAAGTAAAAGTGCAAGATAAAAATCTCATGAAAATTGTACAATAGACCTTAAGCTCATGACACCGAAGCTATGACTGATGAAACTATGCCCCTCCTGAATGTTCTGCCGAAACACTCAAATGTAAAAGACATGACATGCATCCGCTTACTGTTGGTAATCACTACCACGGATGGAGGCGTCACCCTCGATAGATCTATCCACTCACTCTCGCTTACCGGTAAATTAACGGTTCATGATGTTACAGGGGACTTATCACATGGCAAGGTAACTTAAGCAATGTACATATGTTTGAATACTTGGGCTCGTACTAAAATGATTGATGCAATGTATTCCCCCCGTGGGATTTGAAAACAATCAAAAATGTTGAATTGAAAACGGGGCTATGAAAACTCACCTCTAGCTGATGGTACTGTGATGAAGTGAAATGAACAACCATGAACATGTAATGAGCTGAAAAACAAGGCGCGCACACTAGCCGCAACCTAATGTGAATGATGAACGATCTACTTTAGATCACCAAATGATGTTATGAATGTCCATGCACATGTTTCCTATACCACTCTACTCTTTGAAAAACACTTGTTGTTATCAAAAGTATATATTCCAAGACTTAGGAAAAATATGGCTATTAGAAAAATAAACTAGTTGCAATATATATACTTATATATATATCGTATGTACCAATGTTTGTGTTGAAATCCTCTGTTTGAAATCCTTGAAATAACGCCTTGTGGTGATGAAAATATACTTGTGTTCACTAATACGTCATTAGTTATGAATTTAGGTACTTGGTTAATATTTCTAGAAAATCTAGAACTTAGTACGTAGTGTTATTATTATTTCTAAAAGCTGCCAATTATAAAGGATTTTTGCCGATATTGAAACGTGAATATCTTTGTCGTTATAAGCCCGTTTTACTTGTTCTTTGTATCCACGGTTACGTCTTAACATGTAGTAATATATTTTAGAAAGCTTGACCCCTCCGGGTTACGTCTAAAGTCTCTTTTTGTCCGACGAAAAACGTCCATCAGCATGTATTTTTCCGGAAAATAGTTTTCGTCAATAAACTTGCAAAAATCATAACTTCTTCGTTATAAACTCTTTTTAATCTGTTCTTTCGCCTACGGATTCGTTTTTGAAAGTATTTTCTAAAAATTTTGCCAAAGTTTCATTTGTGTTTACTGATTTTCCAGATTTTACCAAAATGGGACAGCATGTAAATATACTTGTTAGAAATCCATTTCCAAGGTTCAAAACTAGTTTTTACTTCAACCAAATCTCTTGCAAACTTCACAAAACTATACTAATCTTACCATACACCTTCTTAGGGTGCCATGGGTTCCTAATGACTAGTAATCAAGTTAATTTAACAAAGGAACACCTAAATCACAATCTAGGGTTTGTATGTTCAAAAAGTCTTCAAAAATAAAGTGGTATAACTAGTTTGTGCATGAAATTAAGCATGAATACTATGAGATATAAGTGTTAATTAGATGAAAACATGAAAATAAATTTGAATACTCACTTTGAAATAATAGGTGATTAGATGATGAGAAATCTTGGATTACTTGTGTTTTTGTGTTATGATTCTTGATTAGGATGATGAAATGAACAACTTTGATGCTATAACTTTTCAAAAACCTTCACTTGATCTTGGATTTGGTTTATGGTCGTGGTTTTGATGGTGAGGAAGAAGATATGACACTTTTTGATTATCTAAAATGTATGTATGTATGTTATAATGGTTTATGTAATTTTGTAACAAGTTATAATGTATAATAATCAAGCATAAATGCACAAGGTTAATAAACTTTGTAAAATTTGCCTAAGAGAGGACTTTAGGGGCTGGTTTTCAAAGAGCAAGGGGGGGGGGGGGGGTAGGGGTACTTGGGATTTATTTAGAAAACTAGTGAAGAATTTGGTGTAATTTAGTGTTATTAGTTAAAATCGGGTACCGGGTTTAATAGAAATAAATGTTAACAAAGTTAACCAGGACAAAATAAAGTCATAAGAATGATAAAAATATGTTGGGTACAATTACTGAGTGTTCGGGTGATTATTGTTTAGTTTTCACGAAAACCGTCGTTATATTCATAAGCTTACGTTATAAATAAAATAAATTTCCAAAATACTGGGTAAATGAATGTTATAACTTTTATGATGATAAAATGGATATAAAAATATGTCGGGACCATTGTGGGAATATTTAGATATATTCGTCGCGTATAAACCGGGTGTTAACGTTTATTATAAATACCTATAAGAAAAACGTTAATTGTATCAAATATATAAATTTGAAAATCCTAAGAGTGGTATAACATGTAAATGACCTACTGATGATATGCAGACTATCTCCAGTCCGTATGAAATGTCTTTACTGATAATGCATGAATTCGCACCTGAACCAATACGGTTACGCGAATTTGAATACCCGTAAACTAAATTTACGATGAAATGAATAATGCACGTGAATGATGAAATCTTTTCCCGCAATGAATAGTGTTTCGTGAATAGTAAAATTTTTGAATGCTTCTCGGAATGTCAAACTGACACTAAAAATGATGAATAGTAAACTGATGAATAGTGTTTTGATGAATAGTGTTTGATGAATAGTGTTTTTTTCCAAAGTTCGGGAAATGACCTGAAATGACCTGAAATGGTGAGTTGTGACAAAAGGTTAAAACAAATTTGTTAATAACTCAAAGTTATGATAACAAATATTAAAAAATTCACTACAAGAAAATTGGCCTTTAGTGACGAAAACGGTTTCGTCACTAACAGTGTACAAGGTGGTCACAAAACTGATTAGTGACCAAACTCAAGTGGTCACCAGTCGTCACTATAGCTCCGTCACTAAATCGATTAGAGACGAAAATATGTTTCGTCACTAATTTGTGACGAGATTAGTCGTCACTTTTTAATCCGGTTAGTGACGAAAATTTTCGTCACAGTTTTGATAGTGACGAAAAATTGGTCACTGGCTTTTCCTATCAGTGACGAGAAAGTCGTCACAGACTACCGAGTGACCAAATACGTTGTCACTAGTTATGAGCATATAACCACACAAAAATGGATCTAGTTTTCGTTTTACTGCTTAAATGTTTATGCAAACAAACTAAAATCTAAAAATCTCTAGCAATGCAAATTTCATTCACAAAAACTGATTTTACAAAAAGTGCGGTCGAAACTCGACACAAACCTAACTAATAACCTATCAAATTCATCCAACACGATGTGTTCCCTAATCATTGCAAACATGTCATTGACACCATCAAAGAACAGTTCCAGTAGAAGGTTAAAAAGCACTGCGTTTCTTCAAGGCCTTCAAGTTCCTGTCTGCATCTACAGATTTCCCAGGAAAGAAGGTTTTCAGGAGGCCTTGAACCAAAGTTGGGGAAAAGTCTTTATATCTATGGTGAAGCAACGAACAGACCTAATAGCATGAAAATTTATCAATAGAATCAAGCCTGTGATACAAGTGAAAATAAAGCAGGTCCTGGTACATGTATAGGTACACAACTATATGGTAATTACCTAATCAGCATATTGAATTTGGGACATAACCTAATCAGCATTAAACTAATTAGCATATTGAATTAGGGACATAACCTGGTTGAGCATTAAGCTTATATTCACTAAATGAATGTAAATAGACAACAAGCATGTTTATACACAACTACAGGATGTGAATGGAGCATGCACAAACTTACGTGAATCGCGGGAGGAAAGCAATACTTATCTCTTGACTCAGATTTATCACTGATAAATCATCTGCAATGTTTTCTCTGTAAACAAAGATACAAATAGTAAGGCTGTGCCATAGATTTGAACAAGGTATGGAAAAAAATTGGTGGATATGAAGATGCATTTTCATGTCCATAAATAAGCACCTGGTTTCTGATCCAAATGATGGAGCCCTTACAGCGTATAAGGCACAAGGCCTATTAGAGCAATATTTCATGCCAAGCTTCCTAGTTCCTAGTGTCTGATGGCCACCCAACGAACACTAAATAATTATGTAACCCTTTCGTTATTGGAGCCCATACAACTTGGCCAACGCTCAGTGACCTCCCAATACCATCTACAGCTCGAACATCTCCACTGAAATAACATATGAATTAAATATGACAACAACAAAAAAAAGAAAAAAGAAAGAAAAAGATAACTGAGTAACCTGTTAATATTAACGACAGAAAGAGCAGGCTGTCTTTTCCCAGAATAGGCTTCACCCCAGTCCTCTTCCCAATCCCCTTCGCATTTCCAGCTACTACAATCCTTATGAGTCGAATTCGAACCACCATCTTTCTTGTAGCCCATACCATTAAATGTTGATTTGTGTACAACTGGTTCCTCTGCAATATAAGCAATGTGACTTTCATCAGGGCTCCATGAAACACTCTCAAACCTGACCCATCAGAAATCATAATTCAATGATCCTTCCAAAACTGAATACCTTTTTTTAGTAGGCATCTTTGACCATTAGTAAGATGTCTAATGTGAACCTATAATCTCGCTTCATTGCTTCTTAAAACTCGAAGGACCAAAGATGTTAGTTAGAAACTTTGTAACCGAAAGTTAGTTACAGAAGTTAGTTATTGAAAAGTTAGTTATTAGTTATACCGGTTGGAACTATAACCGAAAGGACACAATGGTTGGGTCATGTCGATTCAAACCTTATATATACATATGTATTAGAATCGTTTAATGGTTAGACAATATATAGATTTACTTATTCATATTACTTTGCAACTTATTATATCGATCCAAAGATAGTGGGACAACAATTGGCATCAAGAGCAAGGATTATACATCAACATCATCACAACGATTTCTGCAATAACGAAATCAATACAAATCAGTGAGAAGCCAAAAGAAAAACGCAGGAGAAGTGGAAGAACAATTCGTTATTCCCTTTGAGCGAGAAGAGATACAACTTGTTTTCTTTTAAATCTTCGAAGGAAACACGTTTTGAATAAGGAAACGCGTAGAAAAGATAGTGCACGATCTGTTTTACGTAGAAGTTGCAAAACGCATAGCATCAAGCGTATTGGTGTCGAGGAAGATAGTGGAGACTTTGTGTATTAAGAAAAAGGAACTAGTTCGAGGCAAAGAAACACAAAGCAAAGGGCGTTGTTGGTTGAGAAAAGCGTATACGTAGTATTAATTGATCATTTGGAAGAAGAGTGTGGAATTTGTGTCGATATTAACACAAAAGAACAACAACAACGAGAGGCGCAAGGGACTGTATAACCAAAATATTGGTTGTTTCGTTGCAGCAAGGATCAAACGACGAGACAGATTTGATTCATATTTACCAAGGCGTGGTAACAAGTAGATGTGTGTAAGATACGTGGAGATTTCAAGAAACGAGATCAAGTTGAACACACAAGAAGGAAATAACAACGTGTAGAGTGGTATTATTTTTGTTTGTGTCGAATTTCTGTAACAATATTCGACAACAACAACAACAAAAAAAAGGGACTCGTTAATAAAAAAAAAACAACAACATCAACAATTCGACAAGAAGGAGAACAAAAGAACTTTGGTGTTTATTTACTGGTTAGAATCAGAAGCAAGAATCAGAAGCAAAAATCAGAAGCAAAGAATCAGAAGCAAGGCAAAAATCCGAGAGGTTGCTTGGAAAGATTTGAAGTCGATTTGGAAAGAAATAACGAGGCAGAAAAATAAACGAAAGGAGATAAGGGAATACATCTCATATTCAATCCGATAACGAGGTCACAAGTTCTAATTTTCTGGATTTCAATTCATTAGAATAGTATAGATTTTTTTTAGTTTATACTATTAGGAATCCCGAGAACTACTATTGATCCCGTAATTACTAGGAATTCCCGAAAACTATATATATTCCCATATTAGAGGAGATACCATATTAGAAAATTCCCGTGAATATTAGAAAGTGAAGATCATAAATACTTTCAAGATGGGCGATGATACGAACGCAACAACTACATTAAAACCCTTAACACCTATAGCACAATACCAATGTCCTAAGTTGAAAAACACAAATTACACGGTATGGGCTATACAAATAAAGGTTATATTAGAAGCACATGGTTTGTGGGAGACAATAGAACCTACGGAGAATACAGAATTAGATGTTAAGAAAGATAAGGCAACAATAGCCTTGTTATATCAAGCGTTGACAGAGGATGTAATTTTACAAGTGGCAAGTTGTAAAACAGCGAGGGAATTATGGGATTCATTAAGAAGGAGACACGTTGGCGAAGAGAAAGTGCAACAAGCACGATTACAATCTTTAATGATAGGATTTAATGCCCTTCAGATGAAGGATGATGAGACGGTGGATGCATTTGCAGATAAGTTAAATGGTTATGTCACGAAGGCAACAGAACTAGGGAAAACAATAGATGAATCACTCATAGTTAGAAAATTATTAGATTCCACACCAGATAGATTCATTCAGATAGTAGCATCCATAGAACAAACTAGTGATCTAGACAACATTACCCTAGATGAGATCACAGGAAAACTCAAAGCATTTGAGGAAAGGATAAAACTCCGGAAGGGAGATCAAGTTGAAAGCCAGGATAATTTATTATTCACACACGGTGAACACTCAAGTAGAGGAAAACATTTTAATAAGCATGGAGGTAGATCAAACTATGCACGAAGAAACTGGCAAAATAACAAACACAGAAATAACTCACAAGAGGGAAAACCCAATTATAAGGAAAACCCTAACAAGAATACGAATAGAAAGGATGTGAGTAAGTTAAGATGTTACAGATGTAACAAACTTGGACACTTTATGAGAAAGTGTAGAGTAAAATTGACAGATAAGGAACAATCAAACCTTATCTTAGAAGATGAAGAACCATCACTATTAATGACTATGCACGAAACCAAATACGAGGAAGTTTTGTTGAATGAAGGCCAAATTCAACCAGGAAAATATGCTTCAAAGGACGAAAGCATATGGTATTTAGATAACGGTGCAAGTAATCATATGACGGGAACCAAGAGTCATTTTAGAGATATGGATGAAAACATAACAGGACGAGTAAGTTTTGGAGATGGATCATATGTACAGATAAAGGGAAAAGGCTCTATATTGTTAGGTTGCAAAAACCAAGAACAAAAGGTCGTATCGGATGTATATTATATACCAAACCTTAAGAGCAACATACTAAGTCTAGGACAACTTACAGAAATAGGTTGTAAAGTTATAATGGAGGGAAATAGATTGACTTTGTATGATAAGAGCAGGAAGTTATTGATGAAAGTTGAAAGATCCAAGAACAGACTTTACAGTATTAGATTACGGATAGACACACCTATATGTCTCTTAGCAAATATAGATAACCAAGCATGGTTATGGCATGCTAGATTAGGTCATCTAAACTTTGAAGATATCAACAAGATGACTAGAAAAGGTCTAGTAGAAGGAATACCTAGAATAAATCATGCCGGACAGATTTGTGATGCATGTTTATTAGGAAAACACAGTAGAACACCATTTCCAAACCAAGCTAAATTCAGATCAAAGAACCCGTTGGATTTAATATATGGAGATCTTTGTGGTCCTATTAGTCCAACAACACACTCAGGCAAGAAACTTATATTCTTGTTAGTAGACGATTGTACACGATTTATGTGGGCTTATTTTCTACAATCAAAGGATCAAGCATTTAGTATATTCAAGGAATTTAAGCAGAAAATAGAAATGGAGTTAAGAATGAAAGTGAGAATGCTAAGAACAGATAGAGGAGGCGAATTTACATCAAATGAATTCACCAAATATTGTAAAGATAATGGAATAGCAAGACAGTTGACAGCACCATATTCACCACAACAGAATGGAGTAGTGGAGAGAAGGAATAGAACAGTGTTATCAACTACGAGGAGTATGATGAAAGCCATGAAGTTACCCTTAACTTTTTGGGCGGAAGCAGTGAAACATGCTATTTACATACTAAATAGGGTACCTACAAGAGCCCTGATAGATAAAACTCCATATGAGGCACTCTATAATAGAAAACCAAATTTAGAGAACCTAAGGATATTTGGATGCACAGCTTATGCAAAAGTAACAATTCCTCATTTAAAGAAGCTGGATGATAGAAGCATACCAATGATTTATTTAGGAGTAGAGGAAGGATCAAAAGCATGTAGGTTATATGATCCAATAAGGAAAAAGAAACATGTTAGTAGGGATGTAAAGTTTATGGAAACAAAGCCGTGGAATTGGGAGAAGAATGAAGAGGATACAAGTACACAAGACACATTTTGGACTAGTTTTGTGGTAGACGAAGTTGACAATACAACTCCTATGACTGTCAACATAGAAAATGATGATGATATGTATCCAACACCGGATCCGTTACCAGATCCAACATCAGAACCAAACTCACCAATTACACCACCAACATTCCATTATGACCCTAACTCAGCAGAAGAAGAGGCTACTATTAGTTCATTAGAAACATCAGATGAAAGATATGATCATACACCAGTACGAGGATTAAAAGGTTTAGCAGAAATTTACGAAACTGCAAGAGTAGTGGAAACACCTAGTTTATTTTTCACAGAAGAAGAACCTCGTAACTATAAGGAAGCATCAGTAGATAAGAAATGGATTGAGGCTATGGAAATTGAAATAGATTCAATCAATAAGAATAAGACATGGATTCTTACTACATTGCCAGAAAATCACAAGGCAATTGGACTCAAATGGGTTTTTAAAACCAAGAGGGATGCACAAGGAAAGATCATTAGATACAAGGCACGGTTAGTAGCAAAAGGATATGTACAAGAACAAGGAATAGACTTTGATGAAGTATTTACCCCAGTTGCTAGGATAGAAACAGTACGATTAATATTAGCGTTAGCAGCATATCATGGTTGGCAAGTTCATCACTTGGATGTAAAATCAGCATTTTTACATGGAGATTTGAAAGAAGAAGTCTATGTTACACAACCTGAAGGATTTGTACAACCAGAAAACTCAGGAAAAGTTTACAAGCTTATTAAAGCTTTATATGGCTTAAGACAAGCACCGAGAGCTTGGAATGTGAAGCTTGATCAAACATTAAAGTCATTAGAATTCAAGAAGTGTAATCTCGAACAAGCAGTATATACAAAGAGGAACAAGAATTCTACAATTATAGTAGGAGTTTATGTAGATGATTTGATAATAACTGGCACTCCAAAGAAGGAAGTAGAATTATTCAAATCCCAGATGGAAGAAAAGTTTGAAATGAGCGACTTAGGATTGTTAGCTTATTACCTTGGGATAGAAGTTACACAGACAGGAGGAGAGATTACAATCAAGCAAACAGGTTATATTAACAAGATCTTGAAGGAAACGAATATGAATGATAGTAATGATACGAAGATACCAATGGACCCCGGTACTAAGTTGGTCAAGGCGGAAGATGGAGAATCAGTTGACGCAACTTATTACAGAAGCTTAATTGGAAGTCTCAGGTACTTACTACATACAAGACCAGATCTTAGTTATTCAGTCGGACTACTCAGTAGATGGATGCAAGACCCAAAGGAACATCATCTAAAGGCAGTAAAGCAAGTAATCCGATATATCAAAGGAACAAAGGAGCATGGCATAATTTACAAGAAAGAAGGCGGATGCAAGATTACAGGTTATAGCGACAGTAGTTATGGAATCAACACTGATCAAGGAAAAGGAACTACTGGCATAGTATTTTATTTTGGAGAGTCACCCATTACTTGGAGTACTCAGAAACAACCGACAGTGGCGCTATCATCATGTGAATCAGAATTTATGGCAGCAACTGCAGCATCATGTCAAGCCTTATGGTTAAAAAGATTACTTAGTGAATTAACTGGAAATGAAGAAAAAAAGATTACGTTGAAGGTAGATAACGTTTCAGCAATTGCACTAGTCAAGAACCCAGTTTTTCATGGAAGAAGTAAACACATCGACATTCGATATCATTTCATTCGAGAATGCGTAGAGAATGGACACATCAATATAGAACATGTCAGCGGAGAACTACAAAGAGCAGATATACTAACAAAGGCTCTACCAAGATTGAAGTTCATGACAATGCGACAAATGCTCGGAGTTCAAGATTTAACAAGAAGCAACGATCAAGATTAAGGAGGAGAATGTGAACCTATAATCTCGCTTCATTGCTTCTTAAAACTCGAAGGACCAAAGATGTTAGTTAGAAACTTTGTAACCGAAAGTTAGTTACAGAAGTTAGTTATTGAAAAGTTAGTTATTAGTTATACCGGTTGGAACTATAACCGAAAGGACACAATGGTTGGGTCATGTCGATTCAAACCTTATATATACATATGTATTAGAATCGTTTAATGGTTAGACAATATATAGATTTACTTATTCATATTACTTTGCAACTTATTATATCGATCCAAAGATAGTGGGACAACATCTAAAACATGTATTGGTATATACATGGTAATATAGGTATATCGTATGGATAAAAGTCAATGCTACCAGTAAATTGTTTATAATGCTAATGCATAAATTGGCAACCTTGAATTGAATCTTATCAAAACAGGAGAACGTTGCATTTATTTTGGACTTAAGGGAGTAATAGCCTTTCAATAAAACTTGGAGATACCTATTGATGAGTATTATGTTTTATACTTCTACAATAGCCATCATCATCATATGTCCGCTTAAAATGCCAGTAGAATTGTTCTTTGTTTTGTTGTCATTTAGGAGCTTATCTAAAAAGATGATATAAATAGTTGTATAAATGTTGTGTGAGTTCCATAGATAACTGTTACAAACCAAAGGGTATGTTTGGATCTACATTTTGAAAGTCACTATCTTATTATTGCGACTTTAAGCCGTTTATATGTTTGACTAACCTATTTATGTTTATGATTATCAAATAATTACTTTTGAAACATCGGTTTCACACTGCTCATTATAAATATCACATAATCATATTGAAAACAGACATCCAAACACTCCGTTAGAGGCTATCAACTAGAAAGGATTTTCGACAGGAAGGCTTACCATCCATCTGAATACACAGAACCATCCGTGGATTGGAGAACACGAATCTCCTTCTCTAACTGAAATGGACCCCAGATTTCGAGCTGAGTGGCCAAATCACTTTCAGGATTTCTTACTACGAGAAGCTTTGAGCCTGATGGAGATGGCATAATCAGAGATGCACCGGTAACCTCAATCGGAAATGGCGCCCATTCAACATTTAAACCACCATCAGAGTCTTCAGAGATGACATTAGACAAGATAAGTTTCTTCTTTTTATTTGCTAAAAGATTTGGTTGGCTCATTGTAAACATAGTGTGAGACCCATGACCTGCGTGATATTACACGCACAAGTTAGAGAACCATCATTTATTCAAAAAACGAAGAAACATATGAGGATAAAGTGTTTATACCACTGGGGGAGTTGAAGGTCCATGCCTTGTCAATGGTAGCAATGCTTGTGAATTCTTTATACAATTTAGACTGAGAGACATATTCTTCCTCGGTGAATGCATCTACACTCTCCGCAACTTTCTTCACTGGCCGAACTCCAATGCCATCTATTCCTGAGTACGAGTTTACAAGCAAATTAAGAGGGTGTTTGGGATTGCTTATAACTGCATATCTGCTTGTTTTTTTTACGAGTTCTAAGTGCTTTAAAAAATTTCCTTATCTTGTTAAATTAGTGTAGATAAGCGTTTTAATATAACAAATCCTAAACACCCCTAATTCACACTAACAGAACAAAAAGAACAAACACATACACACAAATTTCAGCTTATATTGAGACTTATGGGCTTATATAAGTTTATTATGAAGGCCATAAGTCTCAAAATAAGCCAAAAAATCCGGGATTATGAAATATGAGCTGAAATCAAATAAGCTAATAAGCCCATGTATACAACAATGAAACAAACAGGTAATATATATATAATGAGGGAAACAGAGCACTAATAATTTATACAACAATGAAACTGTTCTCAAATGTATATTGAAAATTGAAAGATGAATTAAACTCTCAATGGAACTAATAACATCAAAAATTTTGTTTTCTCAAAATAAACTAATCAGCATATTGAATTTGGGACATAACCTGGTTGAGCATTAAGCTTATATTCACTAAATGAATGTAAATATACAACGAACTTACTTCAACTTGATCTCCTCCAGATTTAAATCTTCAGCAGCAACAAAACCTTCAGTAGAAAGTGAGTTTTGCATTACCTCTGACATTGAGGGTAGCTGTAATAAGCCATATCTCATTCCTAACTTTCCAATCTCTAAATCTTTCCACCTAATTTTATAAAAGAGGGGGTAAACAAGTGTTAAGACGTGTCTGCAAAGATACTTACATGGGAACCACATCAAGAGCCTCTGGAAAGAACAGACTCTCCTCCATAGGAATCCTTTTAATACGCAAAAATTCTACGCATGCTTCCTCCTACATAACCAGAGCATGAGGTATTTCCAAGTTTATTAAACAAGCGGCAAATGTAACAAAGAATACTAATAAACAGACGTTTGAGGGGGTATGTACTAATAAATCATCAAATAAGAGATCCATTCACCAGTTGGTTATACTAGTAAGCAGGATTATGAACTTATAGCATTTTTAAAGTACATCAGAAAAATAGAAATTGATGGAAGTATATTCCATCAATTTTTTTTTTCAGTTTCATAAATACTTAATATATTAAATTGTTTAATTGTTGCCCATTTGACTCTTTAGGTCAAAGGCCATTTGGCTCTTTTACATAAAGTTAAGATGGTGTAGTTACCTGCTCTTTTACAAAAAACTTTTAAAGGCATTCAATTAAGATCTGCACACTTGCCTACAAGGACAAAGGGGTGCACCCAATGAATCTCTATGATCACCAATCCCTGCGTTACAAAGCATAATTACCTTGATGTTAGATACAGGGAAAAAAAAGAAAGTACAACTAAATCAACTCAAACAGAACAGTCTAAAAGACACGGTTCCACTTAGCTAGTTAGTAAGAAAAGCACAGCTGATTATAGACATGCTTTGTTTCAGTTATATGTTACATCATTTAAGAGACCGATTTGAGAGGGTCAATCTCCCAAGAACTAGATACCATTAGTACTCTAACACCTTCTAGAAACGATGACATTAATGCTCTTAGAAGCTAGTTACACCGATCCATGCCGAACTAAAACTACCCATGCAGTTGGTTTATTTAGCTTTTTGTTTATAAAAAAATGGCGATATCATTCTTAGCAAGAAAAATCAAACAAAATTATAGCACCATCTTAATAATTACATCAATAGTTTTCTCATCTACTAACCTAGATGATAAGCACTAAGCACCAATGCTTAGGACTTTGCTACCACAGCCTCTAAATCTACATAACTACAATAATAGCATAACAATTCGCTCACTTAGATAACAAATGTGTGCATGCCATCATAAGCCTCTTAAACAAGTTAATAACATGCAATTGACAATAAAAGAATCTGAAACTAAAAAAGCTAAAGTAAATCTATATGCTCATAATTGTCCAAATATCAGTCTATGCTACAAAAGTAGTTTAACAATAACATCAGAAGATCAGTTTAACAATGATACAAAAAAGAGCAAGCAGTTTAACAATGTCTTCCGCTTGTAAAAACAAAGCTGGCAATAGTATACTTTCAACAAGATTAACAGACCTCGTTACACACTGATGCGCAATAACTTCCTTGTTTTATCCTCGTTACAAACTCAAACACCTAATTGATTACTTGCAACAGTTATACGAAAGTATAACATTGACCCGTCGAACTCCAAACCTAGAGCATGACTCCACTTGCTTGATAAAGTATAACACAGAACTACGACACTTACATACAATAACCTCCTACTCGTTCTGCTAGTGAACACGTAATTTAAATTAGATCCCCAAAGCTAAACTACCTACACATCCAGTTCCCGAGACAAACTGACAAGACGCCAAGCCAAACACACATTCCATTAAATTAGATCTAGCCTAACAAACTTAATTAAACATATCATCTAAACTAGTGAGACAATTCAATATGTTTTCAGCAGAAAAAATACACGAAACTATTGAGACAATTCATCAAACATTTGGTCTACACTCTACAAATACAGTCAATACGTTAAAATCACATCTCGGTCTCGACTGCATAAATAATCGAACACTCGATTAAACATCATAAATAAGCTAACACAGCTAAATATTCAAACACTCGATTAAACAAAGCGATGGTGACCTGAGCTGAGATGAAAGAAGATTAGATTAAAATTGGAGATCCATAGTTTTGCTGTGATGAGAGAAGATAATCGAGAGAAGGTGATTGGGGATGGAGTGAAAAGTATTATGGGAATTTTTTTATTTGTTTTCAAATGCTTAAGTGAAAGTGTTTTTATTTTATTTTATTTGGGAATTTTTTTATAAAATACTGGTAATATTATGTTAGTGACGATTTTATATAAGTTATTTTTTAAATGTTTGATATACATTTTTTTTTTCATATTGAAATTGGAAAGTTTATGTTTCAAACAGTGTTTTAAAACCCGGTTCGACCCGAGGCCAATATTTGCATATTTCTCTACAATAAAAGGTTTTTTTTTTTTTTTTTTTTTTTTTTTTTTTTTTTTTTTTTTTTTTTTATCATAACGTTTCATAGTGTTTACGATTTTGGATTAATATACAAATATGCAAGTTTTAATAAGTACATATCCAAATGCCCTTGTTCTTAATCATTTTATAGAATTAGCAATATGTGAAATGGTGACCAAAATTTCGTCACTAATACTTAATGACGAAATTTCTCGTCACTATTCAAGTAATTTAGTGACTAAATAGTGACCACTTATAAGTTTCGTCACTGACTTTCTACCGATGACCAAAAATAATGACGAGAAATTATATCGTCACTATTTTCATCTAAATGGTGACCAAAATATAATGTCGTCACTGAAATTTGGTCACTAAAGCCTCTTTTTCTTGTAGTGATTTATACAATTGTTAGGTTGTCGCTTAAGAAATTAATGAATTTATGGATTTACTTTGTAACTTTCGTTTAGGCACAAGGGAAGACAATTGGAATTTTTTGCTAAACAAATTGTACTTGTTCTGAGTTAGATCCATTCGGGTTGTTATTGATAGATGTGGGTAGGTCTCGACTAGCGGCCTACTAAATGGTCTTCTTTCATTTCCTTGAAAGTCATGATAGAGTGTATTTAAAGTTCGATATGATTTTTCTGCTGGTTGATTGAGTTTTTGTAGCTGGTGCAGTTTCTGTTCATTATTGTCTCGTAAATATTTGGTGTAATGGGTAATTTTGTACTCCTAGCATATCGACATCTTGTTGGTGCTCCATTAACAGAAGCCCTAGTTTTCTATCTGAACAAAAATCCAATATGATAGGTTATGTTTTGTAAATAGTCCAAGTATTGAACCACAAAATTCACGAATTTTTAAAGATTCTAAGAAGTTCGTTAATACAAAAGAATGTTTTGCGGCGACCTATATGAAACCCGTTTCAACATTAACCCAACCCATGTTTACTTTTTTTATGAACCCATCCATTTTGCGATGCACGAGTACATGTTTTCAAGTTGATAATCTCAACCTTGTTAGAGAGCAATAAAAGTATAGGAAAGTCAAGGCAAGCCAAAATTACCTGGAGTGCACATGATTTTAGCGACATTTTTTTTGAAGATAAACTCAGATGCTCGATATGTCACAGCTCGTTTGTGGGAAGGAATTACATTCCCACTCATTAGGTTTAAATGGAGCTCATTAGCTTAATTAGAATGTGCACATCAACACATGTATACACAGGGTTCATACCTCAAATGTATAAATACAATTTTTTTTTTCATGTTAATAACTTAAGTTTTAAACTTTCATAAGAGGTTGAATTTATTTACTATTTTCTAAAGGTAAAACATAATGCATAAATTTAAAATACTGAGGCCTCCTACTCCGCCAGATACCCCTTGGTAGAATGTGGATTTCATGAATCCTGGTTGTGCAAGATGGTATTTCTGGGTTTTCTAATTAATTAGCAATTGTGCAAATGTCTAGTGGTACCCGTGACAAATGTCTTTCTAAAAAATATTACGTGAACAACTTGATCAAGTCTACTAATAGTTGTTAGAAGTATTTGTGCAATTAAGTATTGTAATTAAATATGTTTACACGCTATTGTTTCATTGGATGACCTTGAATCTAGCCTTATAGTCTTTTTATTTTAATTTGTATGACTTTGATTAGAAGTGGTTAAGTAGTAGTAGTTAAAGTGTCATCATCCCCAGCTCATTTTCAATTTGATTATTAGACAACATGTAAGAAAACGTCAAAACCCACATTTGAGAAAGAATCAATCTAAAACAACAATCCAACTCAAAGGTGATTTAAGGTTGGACTCTAAAATAACAATCACAATTTCAGAAACCAGTCATGCTGCTAATATGACTCTCATATGGTTCAACATCTCCGTTATCATCTAGATAATTATGGGTGGCAATTTTTCGTCCGTCACGAAACCAGACCCGAAATCGACACAAGAATAAACGGGTTAGGGTCAGAGGCGCAACTATGTAGGGGCGGGAGGGGGAGCCCGACCCCCCGAATTTTTTTTGCGATTTAGGGGGTATATAGTTTTCGTGTAGAAAAATTTCGGTATATTCGGTTTCGACCCCCCATTTTAATTGTGAAATTTTTTTTATACATTAAGCAATAAAATTTTGATCTATTACATTTTACATAAGCCCATCTACCCAAACTAAAATCCATTAATAAACCAAATCCCAAACTAAAATCCATTACTTATTTACTTAGCCCATTTAAAAAAAAAAAAAAAAAAAAAAAAAAAAAAAAAAGAACAAACCCTCCCCCTTCGAAGTTCGACCCTCGGCTCCTCTCATAGTCCCACCTTCCTGCCTCCTGGCTCCTCACTCCTACAGTCTCGCCGGCCACCACCGCCGACGAACGACCACCAACCGTTTGTCTCCTTTTTAATGTTTAGTTGTCTTAGACAAATGTTTAGTTTTTTAGTGATTGAAACTTTTTTTTTATAATAATAGTATTTAATTTTTGACCCGACCCGAATCGAATCCCGACCCCCTACTCAAAATTTTCTAGCTTCGCCACTGGTTAGGGTAGTATTTAAATGGGTGGTCAACATGCCTCTTACCACCTCCGGATGACATGAATAAAACAAATCTTTTAATTATGACGCCCTCTTACAGAATAAGAGCTAAGATCAATCAAGAGGCAAATAAGATGTTTTTTCGTAAACCTAACAGCATCTTAGTAATGTCTTGAAATGAAACATGAATGAGCAAAATATCATTTCATGAGCTTGTGCTCTGGTTTTCAATTTTTGTTTCATTTCAACCGGTTCTTGTTATTTGCTCCAAAAACAATTCTTGATCCCCAAATTATCTACTAAATATTACGGAGTAGTTTATTTTTGGATCATGTACATACTTAATGCAAAACTTGTAAAATAAAACTTGACAACTCTAATTCTCTGGGCATCTAATCCCATGGAAATGCTGGTGAATTACACATGCATTATTACGAAAAGTTGCAAGAATGAGGATTTTTTGGTATGGCAAACTTACACACCTGCTTACCACATGCATTCTCATGCAGCCACGTGAATCTCACATTGTTCCTTAATTTAGTAAGACTTAAATCTACAACCTCTTTACAAAGGACATAACTGTTTCACAGATAAAAACCCTTTGGTAGAATGCGAATTTCATGAATCGTCAAACTAGTATAAACGAATCCTTCTTGTGCAAGATGGTATTTCTGATTTTTCTAGTTCATTAGCAATTGTGCTAATGATATAATTACTAAACAGACTTCGGCCTAGTGGTACTCGTGACAAATTTCTTTCTAGAAAAAAATTATATGAACAGCTTGATCAAGTCTACTAATAGTTGTTTAATATATTTGTGCAATTAATTATTGTAAATAAATATGTTTACACGCTATTGTTTCATTGGATGCTTGCTTGAATCTAGCCGGCCTGTAATTTATTTTAGTTTATATGACTATGATTAGCAGTGGTTAAGTAGTAGTTAAAGTGTCATCATCCCCAGCTCATTTTGCAATTTAATTAGTAGACAACATGTAAGAAAACGTCAAAACCCACATTTGAATAAGGGTCAACCTAAAACAACAATCCAACTCAGAGGTGATTTAAGGTTGGAAATTGATACGACTGACAACTAGTGGATTTAGGGGTTACAAAATCATAATTTGTAATTTTTATGCTAATCTTTTAATGTCACATCCGTTAAAAAAACATTAGAAGTAAATGTTTAGGTAAACCAAACCGGTCAATTAAGTTGTGTCACTCAAATTATATAAAATCAGTTTAGTCACACAACTAATAAGCAATGAATGATACATATTTATATTGCAAGTTGGCTAATGATATAAAACAATTAAGACCTGTAATGGATCACCTGGTAAGCTTAAAATGTGTGCAGCGCGAGAAGACTTTGAACGAATTAACACACCAATTACGGCATTCACACACACTACAACTTTTGATCTAGACTCTAAAGGCCTGTAAAGGCAATGAAACAGAAATAACTTTTCATTTACATGGATATCGAGTAGGAACAAGAAAGGGAAGCTTAATTGGATAGAGTGGTTATAATTCTCTCATAACTTTGAACGCAATTCTTTTGTACTCTTAACTTTTTGCTAGCTACTTGCTATTCATTTTAATGAATCCACGGTTCAGGAAAAAAGCAAATTATTTAATAGCTCAAAGTTATGATAACAAATATTAATACTCCCTATTATTGAACAATTGTCAGGTTGTCGCGTCCGGAATTAATGAACTTGGATTTACTTTGTAACTTCCGTTTAGGAACAGGGGAAGACAGTTGGAATTTTTTGCCAAACAAATCGAACTTGTTCTTAGTTAGATCCATTCGGATTGTTATTGATAGATGTGGGTTGGTCTCGACTAGTCGCCCGACTAGACGGTCTTCTCTCATTTCCTCGAAAGTCTTAATAGGGTGTATTTAAAATTGGAGAAACCGAACCAGCTAACATTGTATATCTATCTTTAAAGATATATACACCCTATTTTATCACAAAAATGGTCTTCTCTAGTTTACTCTGATTTCCTCGAAAGTCTTAATAGTTAATAGGTTTAACATTAAAATAGTCTTGACATTTAAAATGATAATAACAGTAATAATGGTTACTAATTTGTGAGATTAAATGGTCTATTAGTGAAAAGAAAACCTTCAGAAAGACTTTGCGGTTGTGTAAAAAGCCTATTTCCATTTAAGCATAAATTTGGCTCTTGGGACCATTCAACCCATAAAGTTGAATTTGAAATGATTAACGAAGTTAAATTTTAGTATGTATGAGTAAACGAGAAACTCAAATACAAAGTGATTTGATCAATTTAGTTACAACTTAATTACATATGAACATCAAAAAAATAACTCATTGTAGTTTTTTTAAAATCAGTGTTTGATTTTAGTGTCAACAGTGTTATGGATATAGAATTGTCAAAAATAACCTTATGTAAAAATATTAATTAATAGCCATAGCAAAATTTGTAGATCTACTGAAAGGATTTAAAAAAGAAGACGGTTGGTAAGAGGTTGGCTATATATACATAACACATACACGCATCAGTTGGTACTATTCTCTGTTTTAATTAATTAAACAACCTCTTTCTTCCTTTCACATCCTTTTGTAACCCAAACGCCCTTTAATAAAACAGAAACATAATGTCTTCAGTCAATCACGACGACCTTGCTCACCTAAAAATCCCCCTTCAAGATATACTATCAGCCACCGACAACTTTTCTGACAAAAATATGTGCGGAGAAGATGCATTTGAAACATATTACAAAGTACAGCTCTTGTGGTCTGGTGAGTTAATTAATATCTACGCTGGGAGGTTAAATAAAGAACGGTTTGATAGAGACCAACAGTTTTGGAAGGAGGTTTCCATGCTTTCTAGACTCAAGCACAAGAATCTGGTTTCTCTTGTTGGGTTTTGTGATGATAATAACGAGAAGGTCATCATTAGCAGGCGTGAGACCAGGGGAAGTCTTCAATGGCATCTAAGTGACCCGAAGTTGTTGACATGGGTGCGAAGATTGGAGATATCTGTCGGTGTTGCGCAAGCATTGAGCTACATTCATTATGATGAGTCACGTGATTTTAGCGTAATACACCGCAACATCAACAGTTCATTGATTTATTTAAATGATGACTGGGTACCCAAGTTAGGTGATTTTATACATTCCATGAAGATCAAAGCATATGAAAGACACAATTCTTTCAATACTGACGAAGTGTGGACTACAGATGGGTATGCAGACCCAAAATATATAGAGACAAAAAGTGCCAGCCACAAGTCAGATATTTACTCCTTTGGGATAGTAATGTTTGAACTACTCTGTGGTAGGAAAGCGGTAATCGAAGACGACCAAGATAATAAGTACATGGCTTCGGTGGCCGTTGCCCATTATAGGGAGAAAAAACTCAATGAAATAATTGATTGGGTTTTATCGAATCAAATGGACTCTTAATCATTCAAAGTTTTTGCGGAAATAGCATATGACTGCTTGAATGAAGAACGATTCGAACGCCCAAATATTGATGAGATTGTCACAAGACTTGAGAGAGCGTTGGAACTTCAACTCGAACATCAAAATGCGGTAAGACTGTTTTTCCTCTTCCATCATTCTATCATTATAAGTACTGCTATCTATTTGTTTGAGTGTATACACCTTCACTCTGATCAATTTCACAATTAGACCATTCGACTCGCAGAGAATATCCTGAATCAAAGAGTATAATATCATGATCAAACTCTGTTTAACACACTTATAGTCTCATTAACAGTTTTAACTCTTAGGAACTATTCTAAGATTAAAGCATCTTGCTGATGTCCGAACAGCATGTAATTGCTCTGAAAAACAGCATTCAAACATTTAAAAGTATCTAAATGCCAATCTCTGTAGAAAACAACATACAAACTTGTGATTGCTGCAAAAAAAAAAAAAAAAAAAAAAAAAAAAAAAAAAAAAAAAAAAAAAAAAAAATGGTTGCTGTAAAAAACTGTGTTGGAACAACATATAAAAGCTGTAATTGCTGCTAAAAAAGAACATACAAAACTTGTCCAAACAGCCTATCTTTCTGCTGTCCAAATAGCATATAGAAAACTTGTTTCCAAACAGGACATAAGCCTGTCCAAACAGCCTATCTTTCTGCTGTCCAAATAGCATATAGAAAGTGTTTAAAACACCATAAAAACTTGTCTATAACAGCTTTTAAAGCCTTTAAAAATATGCAAAAAGCAATGTGGAACACATACAAAAGTTTTAATGCCAAACCCAGCTGGAAATATAGAAACGGGTAAAACCCGGCGGGTCACACTGGGTTTTGAATTCTTAAAAGCCGGTTTCTTTTGACCCGTTATCTAAGCCGGAACCAGTTCGACCGGTCAAACCAGCCCATCTTTCTGCTGTCCAAATAGCATATAGAAAGTGTTTAAAACACCATAAAAACTTGTCTAAACAGCTTTTAAAGCCTTTAAAAACTTGCAAAAAGCAATGTGGAATACATATAAAAGATTTAATGGCAAACCCAGCCGGAATTATAGAAACGGGTAAAACGGCCGATCACACTGGGTTTTGAGTTCTTAAAAACCGGTTCCTTTTGACCCGTTATCTAAGCCGGAACCAGTTCGACCGGTCAAACCGGGTTTCAAAACATTGAAAAAAAGAAAAGTGGTATAGTAAACTACTTGTTGAGTTGTTGATAATCATTTGTCAACTATGACCACCCAACCGAGATTTTGATAGGACGTCCTGCAAACCTTTATGTGAAACTGAGGGAGTGTCCCTAGTAGACGATTAAAACTGGAAACCAGGGGATTGCTGAGTTGTCCAAGCTGTAGATCAAAACTAATTTTTATCAAAATTACATGTAAGCTACATATGAGTTGTCCATCCCCTTTAACCTCGAAGCTTAAAATTTTACCGACTCTAATCTCCAAGTATTTTCCCATTTCAAAATTATCAACGAAAGAAAACCACAAATATTAACAGACTTATGACGCATTGACTTGAAAAGAAGGAACTTCCCTTATATGGGTTCGACTCATTTACTTGTAAATTTGTCTGTCCAGGTATGGTTTGTCTCTATGTGGCGATAAAAAGACGAATAACTGATAAGAAAAAAGGTCAATTAGGTCATTAATTATGATTTGATAGTCACCCAGAGTGTAATAATATGGCTATAAAACATATTTGACTATCAGGTTTTCTTGGACATTTTTTTTTTTCAAGTCAACCCAGCCTGACACACACTAAAGTTAATGTTAGAGATTGAACGCAACATACCTAGTAACCTCAGCCAATATAAGCAACATTAATATCCCATAAGCACCATGAAACACCAAAAACCGAAATGTTAAAAAGACGAAAAAAGGTGCTAAATGAGGGCCAATAAACAAAACATCACGAAAACGAAACAACTACCTTCTCAATATTACCCATAATAATCCTTTTGACCTTAGTTATCTTACCCTTCACTCCTTCAGTTTTGTGAGTATACTTATTTAATATGTTCCCTTGGCCTCTTTATTCCGCCTAACATAGGCATAACGGAAAATATAAGACACGTATTAGTTTCGAAAAGAATACTCAACGAAATGACGTACGACATCTAAACTCAACACGCACCCGAACTCCGTATCAATATTGTTTGCTAGCAATGGGTAACAACCTTTTGGGATTGCTGATCTGCTTTGAAAGTTGAAACAATACTACGGGTCAAATGGGTTACAACCATCTAATTTTAGCGTTTATTAGTAATCAGTTGACTTTTTGGGATTATTGATCTGCTTTGAAACATTACCTTGCCACTTTTCAAGGCTTTCCATATATAGTCCTTCAATTAGTTCTTGTTATTATGGGTCCCCTACTCATGCGCTTTAGAAAAATCATTTTGTTCCTGAAACAAGAATGAGTAGTATATGAGAACCGGAATGAATGCAGCAATAGCATAATCATTTGATTTCAAAAAGTCTATAGAAAGATTACTCAAACTCAAGTTCCTCCTTTTCTGATTCACAATCTGTGATGAGACAATATGGCCTATGACTATATGAGATGTACATAGCTTAAGTATATCAGTTAAATGGGATGAACAAATCTCAAAGTATGAGATGAACATCATCAACCTGGAATAGAATTATAATTGCTTATTATCAATTGTATATTGCCTGTTACATTATGCACTATGACAAAAAGTTTATATATACGGAGCCATTGGGATAAAAGTAAGAGTCTGAACATACATTGTGCACAATATCTGTACGAAGCGAATCTACATAATTTCCAAAAAGATATTCATGTTCAGTACAGAAAACTAAAAATATATATACCTGCTGCAGCATATGAGATCACATAGGATTATGTTTAAGTTTACCGTATATATAGTGTCATTGAACACTCTAGTATCGTCTGCACTACACTTTCACTTTCTAATCTTTAGTTAGTTGGAGTAGTTTAGTTTAGCATTACTCTACCAGAGCTTCATTTGATACTTGGTGACCCAATCGATTCAATCAACACAACTGTAATCAATCTAGTATAATTATTCAACAATCAGCAATCAGCGAAATCAAGCCATTTTTTTTTACCTAGTTGACTCAATAAGCACAACTCTAATCATCTATAATCATTCAGCAATCAACAAGCAGAATCATCATGTTTCCATACATCTAGATTCAAGCAGTTTCAAAAAGACTTAGCAGTATCAAACAATTCAAATAAGCGGTTTGTTTATAACAATTCGAATACCTAGTGTGGATACGAATGCAACATCGTGTCAGATTCGTAAAATACTTACTTGCGCCTGTTACAACTTATCTTGAATATTCCTATCTACTTTTATCACCTTCTACCCTTGAATCTTATGCAATCTTTTAGCAATTTCTCAAATTCATAACTCTTTTGTGCCAGCAGTGTTTATCATTAATACCAAATACCAGCATCTTACTGCTAGATTTTCTTTCTACAGCAGGAGAGTTCTTCCCTTTCAAAATCAGCAACTTGGCTTTTAAAGTTTCCATTACAACATTTAATAATGTCTCTTCATTCCTTTCAATATCCTGAAAAGTCATCCAATTACACTATTGTCAAATAAAGTATCCTGCAACAACTACGAAAACATGTCACTGGAAACAACTTCAAATTAACTTCAGATGACTAAACATCAACACTTACCAAAAGTATATTGCAACGTTAAACAATTTACTGTTACACAAAAAGCACATGCTATAGTTTTTTCTAAAGACCACTTTATGAACTTATCTTACGAATTGGAATGAATCAAATAGTAAAAGAGGCGATCGCCAAATTCGCCCTAGCGAGAGAAAGAGAGAATATCTAGAGAGTAAAAGTTTTGTTGATGTTATTCACTTTCGCCTTGTGAAAAGAAGCGAAGATGTGGGCAACACGATTGTGAATCATTTTGTCACAGTGGTTATTGCCCTCCTTGCCAAGAGATGACTTTCACTGACCTCACTTGTGCTTGTGGGCGATCTTCAATTCCTCTGCCACTACCATGTGGTACCCCGCCACCTTCTTGTCAATACCCATGTTCAGTTCCTCAACCATTCGGTCACGTGTCTTCTCACAGCTGCAACTTTCGGGATTGTCCATCATGTCTTGTTCCTATAGCCACGGAATGCATTGGTGGACATTTTGTCCTCAGAAACATGCCATGTGGTTCGAAAGATATCAGATGTAATAAAGTTTGTGGCAAGACAAGGCAGTGTGGGATGCACGCCTGTTCGAGGACTTGCCACCCGTCTCCATGTGATTCATCATCATCTGGTGGATCCACATATACTACTACTTCTACTAATGCAGTAAAGTTTTCATGTGGTCAGTCAATGAGGGAACCAAACAAGACAATTCCAATCCATATTAACCCATCAAAACTGCATCAGGTAGACAAAGTATCGCCCATGTAGTCCATACTTACACCATCTGATCTGGACCAAATGCTTTAAAAACACCTTAGGAGCAGATATTGACAACCAAGACTATATCTCAACGAAGTCACTAACCAAAACAATGCAACTTAATAAGACCATTCACTTGATCACTTTCTAAACTTCTAAAGAATGTTAGGAGTATTTTAATTACTATCCACAAACATAATAACTATAAACTACAAGATCGATATTATGCAGAATTAGACATAACATGTCTTAGACATGGTTCAGGAATTTTATCAAACAGTTTGTAGGCATTGTTATACTTCCTTTTTCTAACTCACATTTTAACTTGACTATTTTACAGATAATGAATGAATTTGCTCACCTCAGAGTCCCCCTTCAAAATATCCTTTCTGCCACCAACAACTTCGCTCAACAAAATTTCCTCGCAGAAGATGGAATTGAAAAGAGATACAAGGGACAGCTCTTGTGGTCCGGTGAGTTGATTGATATCCATGCTCGGAGGTGGAATAAACAATGGTATGGAGTAGAACAAGATTTTTGGAGAGAGATTTCAATGCTTTCAATACTCAAGCATAAAAATGTGGTTTCTTTTGTTGGGTTTTGTGATGAGAATGATGAGAAAATCATCATTACCAGGGATAATATCAGGGGAAGTCTCTGCAACCATCTAAGTGACCCGATGTTGTTGACATGGGTGCGAAGATTGGAGATATCTGTTGGTGTTGCGCATGCATTGAGCTACATTCATTATGACGAGTCAAGCGATTTCAGCGTAATACACCGCCGATTATGCAGTGCCACAGTTCTATTAAATGATGATTTGGAACCCAAGTTATCTGGTTTTGAATGTTCCATGAAGATTAAAGCTTCTCAAAGGCACCATTCATTTCATACTAATAAACTTGAGTATGTGGAAGGGTATGGAGACCCAACATATATTGAGACTAAAAATGTGAACCACAAGTTAGATATCTACTCCTTTGGGATTGTATTGTTTGAACTACTGTGTGGTAGGAAAGCAGTAAGTGATGATCCAGATAATAAGTATTTGGGTCCAATGGCCATTTTCCATTATAAAAAGAAATTACTAGAAGAAATAATTGATCTAGTTTTATGGAAACAAATGGATCCGCAATCATTCAACATTTTCGCAAAGACAGCATATGACTGCTTGAATGAAGAAAGATCTCAACGCCCGGATATAAGTGAGGTTGTCACAAGACTTGAGAGCGCGTTGAAACTTCAAATGGAACATCAAAATGTTGTAAGACGTGTTTTTTTCTTTCATCTTTCTTTTATAAATAATCTATATTTATTGATAATATAACATAAGTAAAATTATTTACTTATTACTGTATTTATGATATTAAAGGGACATTCAATAGTTGCGGCCGAAGTTGAAGAAGCATCATCCAATCATGACAAGGTATAAAAAGGTTATTTATTTACAATAATAATTTATTTATTACTATACTAATTAGGTTTCAATGTATAAAAATGTGTTTGGTAGAGAGAAATACACATATAAAATTGGACCCAATTTTATATAAAGGTGAAAATAATCAAATAGATACCGAGTTTGAGATTTGTTCCAGTGTAATTACTATTACTTTTTTTCTTTTATTATTAAATCACTCAAAGTTACAATAGTGTTTCATTTTTGTGAGCTTTTTATGTTAAAGTGACATGAACAAAACACTTTTTAAACTTGATTATTATTTCATGATTAATTTTATGTTCAAAATTACATTAATATTCAATAGGTAGATGTTAGTTATTAAACTATAACATGATAATGCATATATGAATATTTTTATTCAATAGGTGGATGTTAGTTAGGGATCCAGTAAGAAGAAAAACTAAAATAACAAGAATAAGAAGGAATTCTAGCCACACATTTCAAATAAGGGAGAGATTTTCAAGGGGAGATGCATCTATTTTAATAGGTGCATCTGAAATGTGTGGTTGTGGTTTCTTCTTATCCTTCTTATTTTAATTTTTCTTCTTATTTGATCCTAACTCATTAAACTATAACATGATAATGCGTATATGAATACTTTAGCCACGACCATTCTAAACATTTTCAAAAAACTAAAGCAATTTCAAAACTTCAATAACTTTATGGTTGACATAAAATATGATTAGAGCTTATTTGAAACACGTTCATTTTGATTCCTTAGCCAAGTCATTTTCTGTGGCCACGTCTCATTTCACAACCACTTTTTCTCTTTCTTTTCCTTCATTATTATTTTTTACTAATACTCCGTACTATTTTTTTTATACCGACTTCCTAAATAAACAATTCTATATAATCTATCAAAGCTTTTCTCTCTTAATTTTTCCTCAAACAAATTAAGATTCTCTATGAAGCCAACATGGACATGATCAGCTGTCCACAATTCCATTTAAATACATGTCTCACTATTGTTCTCTTTAGTAACTGTTAGGTAGTTAATAAGATACCCTCAATATATGTATTTCACCCTGTGAATCTGCACACTTGGTAATGTTGGCTTGTTTGGTACATATAGGGATCAGTGACCTCCATATCTACACCTGTTGAGTCCCATGTCAGCAAAAAGACAATGTCTTCCCTCAAATATTCTTCTCACTTAAGAATCAGCTTAGCAGATATAAAAATAGCAACCAACTCTTATGCTAAAGAGAATATCATCAGAGAATATAGCAGTGGAAGACTTTACAAAGGCCATCTCTTTCATTCTGAACAGTTCATCGATATTACTGCAAAGTGGTTCTCTACTAAACATGTAAAAGACAATGGTAAAAAGTTTTGGACAGAGATTTTGATGCTTTCTAATCTCAAACATAAAAATCTGGTGTCTTTTATTGGGTTTTATGAGGACAAGAACAATATGTTTATTGTATACAAGAAGGAGGCCAACGAAAGTCTCGAAAAATATCTAAGTGACCAGACCCTCACATGGATGCAAAGGTTGAAGATATGTGTTGGTGTCGCGAAGGCATTGAGTTACATCCATTATGATCCTGGACGGGATTTTGGTGTCATACATTGCAACATCATGAGCTCGAATATTTTACTAGATGATGAATGGGAACCCAAGTTATCTGGTTTTGAACTTTCATTGAAAAATACAGTAGGTCGCAGGCACCATCTTCTTCTTACTCGTGATGTTATCAAGAATGTATACCTAGACCCAAAATATAAAAAGACCGGCGGTGTGACCCACAAGTCAGATGTGTATTCGTTCGGTGTTGTATTATTCGAAGTCGTGTGCGGAAGGAGTGCAGTTCTTCCAGATGAAGAGTTGGGAGAGGTGTTATTGAATCTACTCGCCAAATCTTATTTGGATGATATGATCGATCCACATTTACGAAAACAAATGGACCCACAAGCATTCAAAATCTTCTCAGAGACAGCATCTTACTGCATACAAGAGGAACGGGCGAAGCGTCCGCATATAGATCAAGTTCTCAAAAGACTTGAGAAAGCTTTAGAACATCAGTGGGAACATGAAAATCCAGTTGACCGTACATCATTATTCAATAGCTTGAAGGTAATTAATTTCCTTAAACTTTTAAGTTTAGTCATTTTACGGATTATCCTGATTAATACAAAAGAATTACTTATATTATTGTAGTGTGGTTTAACATACCACTATATCTTCACTTTACCATTTTTTTTGTACAAAAAATTAATAATGTAATAAACTATATGCATGTGATTTTGATATTACATTAGTATGGTTTTAACATCATCTTTTATATTTCATATAGTATGATATCAAATTAAAACTTTAAATATTATACAAAATTAAATGTTTGTAATGAATGTGGTGAGTATGAGAGTATGAAATGTTATGTGAAATTTTAATAGTGAGTTCATTTGAATGCATAGAGATCTTTATAATGATGTAATTCTTAAAAAGGTAAATGATGTAATTAGCGTGTTTTGTTATTCAAGATTTTATTATACCATAATCATTTTTGTGAAATACTTGATAGGCGATCATATTAGTAAGCAGGTATAGGTGTATGATATACTAGTAATATGTTTGGTTTAAGGACTTAAAATGATCATACCAAGAGCCACACGTGAGGTTTATTAAAGTCAACAGTCTTTTATTAGCTATAACTATTCTTTTCCTAATTTCACATACTAGCACCCACTTTGCCTATGTTTGGCAAAACTTGCAGTGAGCAGTAGCGCTCACAGCTTTTTAAAGAAACATTGGAAAAATGAGCATTCCTAAAAAATAGAAAAGCTCACCGCTCTTATGCCAAACGAACACTAAAAATCAAAAAGCTCGTTTCTCACCGCTCATTACCTCAAAAAGCTCTAAAAAGCTTTCGCCAAACACTAATAAAATGTTATTCTTTTATTTATTTTTCTATTTTTATTACAGTCTTGTCCTTTCACACAACCACTAATAAAATGTTATTCTTTTAATTTTTTTTCCCTAGAAATGACAAAACAATTTTCCAAATGGCACCCAAGAAGGAAACCGGTAACAACCTAAAGATAAAAACCTTCAAGAGGGACGAATAATTAATTAAAAGACCAGAGCTAATTTGCCATTCGAAAATGATTGAGAACAAAAGTAAAGAAACCTTTAAACTAACGACATGTCGTTGTAAACAAGTGGAGAACTATTTGACTTATTGTCCAATTTGACTTCCCATATCATTTTGGAACATGCCATGTTTGCTTTTGAACGTTTTTTTAACGTTTTCATATTTTGTGAATGAGATGATGCATGACTCCATAATGTTGCAGGAGAAGAACTTTGAACACTTGAAGATTGGACAAAATCTTATAAACGAGGCTACCAAGAATTTTGATGACGCATATTGCATCGGGTCAGGCGGATTCGGTAAAGTGTACAAAGCAGTTCTTGAACATTTTGATAGCAGTAATTCCTCGTCGATCGAAGGTGTGAATAAATGTGATTTACCGAGAAAAAGAAGCACAGTAGCTATAAAGCGCATTCATAGTCAAGAAGGAGAACAAGGGTTCATTGCAGAAATTGAAACTCTAACTACTTGTAAGCATGAGAATATAATCTCTCTTCTTGGTTTTTGTTATGAAGGTAATGGTGGAATGATCCTGGTTTATGAGCACGCTTCCAAAGGAAGTCTTGAAAGCTATTTAGGAAGCAGTGATAAACTCACTAATCTTAATTGGTTGCAACGTCTAAATATATGTCTTGATATTGCACATGGTTTGAATTACATTCACAACAACACAGATCATGGCAAACAAAAGATGATACACCGCGATATCAAGAGCGATAATATTCTATTGGGTGATAACTGGAAGGCAAAGATTGCGGATTTTGGGCTCTCCAAATTCCACCCAGCACATCAAGCGGCTAGCACTATCTATACCGATACGGTTGCAGGTACAAAGATGTATCTGGATCCAGAGTATCAGAAGTATGGTAAACTAAATAAGAAATCAGACATTTACTCGTTTGGAGTAGTGTTGCTTGAGATCTTGACTGGGAGGTTGGCCTATGATTCTGTATACACCAACGTGAATGAGAAGGGAATTGCACCGATTGCAAGAGATCATTTTGAAAAGGGAACAATAATGGAAATTGTTGATCACAAGATAAAGGAGGAGACCGATGAAAATATCTTTTCTTTAAGTAAAGGACCCGATAAAGAGTCTTTGGACATATTTTTAGATATCACATTTCGATGTGTGGCAAAAACTCAAGTGCAACGTCCAACAATAGAAGTTGTCATCAACGAACTCAAAACGGCATTAGACTCTCAGGTAAGTCAATATTTTAAAATAAAACTTTTTAATTTCTTCAAATTCTTGATAGTAATAGGTGACATTACATACATTATACTTTGTGTAAACATTTTCTCAAACTTTTACTCAATATATGATCTTACTATTTAAGTTTTTTCTTTGTACTTAAGTTTTGCGGTTTATTTGTTTTGATCTTAAACTTTATCTAACTTAGTAATTTAACTTTATGACGTGCTATTGATTCGCCAGTAAACCTCCTGGCTCCTCTCTTCCATGTATATATGTTTTTTTTCTTTAATTTGGAAATTGCAACAACCAACCTTGATTTACAACCATAACATTGACATGAACTCGGAGACTGAGAACCTAAAATGAAAAATAAAAATTCTAACAAATTCTAGATGGAAAGTAGTTTCATTCGGTTTTTAACTTAGAAAATCAAATGACTGTCCAATAATTCTCAGGAGAACCACAAGGACAGCCTCAAGCTGTCACTTGAAGACATAAAGTTGGCTACGAATGGCTTTAGGCGAGACAATATCATTAGACGTGGAGATTCTGGGAATGTATACAAGGGAGCTACACACAATACTCATGGAGATAACATGATTGCTGCAAAGCGGTTGGATAAGAAGTCGGGTCAAGGAGTTGCTGAAGTTTTGACAGAGCTGACGACAGCTAAATTTATGGCAGAGCTGCAAATCCTTATGGAGTATAAACATGAGAATGTCATTGGTCTTGTAGGCTACTGTGATGAAGAGGATGAGAAAATTATTGTATATAAGTATGCATCCAGAGGAAGTCTTGATAAGTACTTGAGCGATGATAGTCTTACATGGGTGATGCGACTTAAAATATGCATCGATATTGCAATTGGGTTGGAGTTTCTTCATGGAACTGTTTCAAGTCCAGAAATGGTAATACATAGGGACATCAGCAGCAACAACGTTCTACTATTTGATGACTGGAATGCAAAAATTAGCGGTTTTGGGCTTTCCTTAGTAAGTCCAAAAAATGAGAATGTAGACTATGTCATCGACAATGTTATAGGCACAATCGGCTATTGTGACCCACTACACTCGAAAACAGGGTTCTTAACTAAAGAGTCTGATATATTCTCACTAGGTGCGGTTTTATTTGACATATTGTGTGGGAAACTATCATCTGAAGAGCTAGATGATGAGTATCTTTATTTACCCTTTTTGGCTAAACACCACTATCATGTTGGAAAACTTGATAAGTTAGTGTTTAAGGGTATTAAAGAACAAATTGTGCCACTGTCATATACAACATTTACAAGGATTTCCTTTCAATGCTTACATCACAGGAGAGAAAGACGGCCAACAGCTCATGAAGTGGTCATACAGCTTAAGAAAGCATTAGAATTCCAGGTAAGTTTCTATATTTTGACAAAATTGGCTAACTTTTGATTCATATATACCGAAACTATGAGTTTATTAATTGATTAATGTATATACAGGAGGATTATGAGAAATGGGAGCCCAAATTGCCTAGAGACTACAAAGAGATAATCCAAAAGTCGAAGTGCCCAGAAATCTATTCTACCATCAAGAAAGAGGATCTTTACAACTTTTTTTCTAAGGGAATCCTCCTTCAACAAGACAAAGTGGTAATCCGTTCATCTTGTATCTCGTTTATTTGGTATTTTCCAGTTTTGTATATATTTTTTCCTTTATTGGGTGTTTCCTGTTTCTATGTATCTTCTCCTTATTGAGAGATAATTCAAAATTGCACATGCATTTATGCATCATACACACCAAGTCTGATTTGCATTTTGTATAACAGATGTTGTCATTCGTTGGTAATGGAGAAAGAAATGAAATGGTTTCAGCAACAATGTTTTCCTACACAAACAGCTGTTCACATGAGTGGAAATCTCTTCCAGAATCAAGGTTATTCTCTCTACCTCTCCACCTATGTTAGTTTTAAGTGATAAGCAAACATATGCATTATTGGTAGAAGTATGTTATGCTTTTTAATGTTAAAGTATAAGGTTATTCTCTTTAGCGTTTAATGCATGACAAGTTTTTTATGGTAGCAGAATATGATTATTAATCATATGATTATAATCATGATCAGATAGGATCAAAACTTAAGAACCCCTTTGAGTCTATTCTGCTAGAACTGCTAATCAAAAGAGGAATAGTCCAGGATACATACATATCAATAATGAGAACTGATGATGTACATGACAAAATAGATTTTAATACTCACTATATGATTGGGAACTATAATTTTATAAACCTTCTAGTAAGGTAGTTGAGGTTTGCCCCTGTTTTGGGTCCTCTGTTCTCATGACCATGAATTATAAATTTTGCAAGCATCTTGATAGTTTTTTTTTTTTTTTTTTTTTTTTTTTTTTAATTAATATTCTTACCTTTATTTAAATAGATATTTGTCTGGTACAATAAATTCTTACATAGAAATTAGACTCTTGTTCCAAAAATTATGAAATTCAACAGTAGAAGAGTATGGGAATAAAGGCTACGACTAATTTAGACTTGGATGTTTATAATATGCATAGGTTTGGGACAGTGGTGAAGATGTTAGATATTTCCGACTTGAACATCGAAATCAAGACAAGAGCTCAATTTTTATCTCCCAATGTTATTTATGGGGTCTATTTAGTCTTCAAATTTTGTGATTCAAGAAACTTTTCAAGTAAACCTGTGTATGTTAACCTAAAGTATAGAAAGGGACACGAAAGTCTACATGCATATTTTGCAACATGGAGAGATGAGCAGTGGATGATGATTGAGTTGTACCGTTTCTTGAATCAGAACGAAGATGTCGATTTTGAGTTTCTAGTTGAGCGTTTTTCATCGTATTGTTGTGGAGATGCTTCAGTTTATGTTGACGGCATTGAATTCCGAGCCATTGACAAGGTAAGTTTGAAAATATTTCCTGGTTCCATCCTCAATTGGTTAGTATATTGTATAAAGGGATCGATGCATGAGGAAAAAAATCATGTTCTAAGTTGCACATATACGTAACTCTATTTGTATACAGGCAAAACATGAAGAAATGATAAAAAAGTTGATGAATGTCCAACAAGTCCAAAATTCCAACACTTATGTGGATCAGGCGCTAGGATTTATAACTACCCTCCAAAATAGATTAAAGATACAAAAAGGAAAAGACGAGTTGTACTGGTTGGACGAAGTAAATGGAAAGAAACTTCTTATGGTTTCAGCGAAGGCATCTTTATACAAATTCTCGGATGCAAATAATTTTACTACAATATCATCTGCCCAGTCCAGGTTTGCTGTTTTGAACCAACTTTTGTTACATATCCCTCTGAACGTTTACTATATGTGCTTATCTTTGCTTACCCAAATATTTGAAATTTCTATGACACATTTGATCATTTATGGCACTAACCTTCTTTGTTGCCTAGTAAAACATTGAAGATTTGTGAATAGATGTTAAGAAAAGTTTCACTTCTTGGAACGAGTTTTATGTGTCTTGGAATTTTACTTTGTGGTTTTTATGATGATGTACATATCGTTCATGCAGATTTCAAAAGGTGATTAAGCTTTTACCACAACAGGTATTAAAAATCAGATGCACGATCAAAAGTGAAATGTTGTCACCAGATACAGAATACGTGTGCTACATTGTGTTCAAGCTTTCAAAAAAAATCCAAGGGCTGCATTGTCCAGTTAAAGTACGAGATGTACTCCACCAAGAAAACAATGAGGCTGAATTTGTTTTTCTATAACCCCAAGCCCATTGAACATAAATGGTATCACTCGGGTTCCGAAACAAAGGGAAGATGGATGGATGGAGATTCAACTGTGGAAATTTAACTCAACTCATGAATTCAAAGATGACTCTCTTTCTATTGATATGAAGTTTACAAGTCATGAAGGAACTATGTCTGGCCTCATTGTATGTGGCCTTGAGTTTCGACCAGTGTAAAAGGATTTTCCCTGTTCTCATTAACATTCCTTTTTTACTATGAGTATCGGAAAGATGCTATGTGAAACCTGGATAGTTATAAAATCATGTATTTGTGAAGGTTCATGTTCTTTATGCATGTGTACATTAGGTGATTTATATTGATAAGTTATTTCTTTCATCTATTTATGTTTCGTGACAAATATAACGGAATATGATTTGCACACGCAACTTTCTGATTGATTCACACCAACTTATGCATTAAAAGGTTGTGCTATATCTATACCCTACTTTCTATGTTTGTACACTGATGTGTTGTAAACAAAGAAAAAAGTATGCAAATCATTTTCAAATATAATGGGATTGTGATTTCTAAGAAGTTGCTATCCAGGTGCAACATATTAAATGCAACTCCAATACATAGATTTGTCATTAGTTACACCAGAATAAATAGCTTAAAGAAATACAGTACAGAACTTTGATGTTGCTGAAAAACACTATGATGGATCTCACAATTCACAAACAAACCACAATACTAAATCCGAATCATAAGACTTTAAACTAGCTACCTAAGGCTGCAGACCATAATAATATGGGTTAATGATTAACACGCCTAACAACACGATATCAAATGACAAAACCAAATGGGAAGACACGTGAGAATATTGCCCGTTAAAAAAGTTTCACAAAATGCCACAAAACTAAACATGCTACTTTGACTATTTAATGACAGACTTCAACCATTTGTGCCATACGAACTTTTCCATCCTCATCCAACTGATCAAACATCACAGAGAGTGGCTCACTCCTACCAATCACAGACATAGCCAAAAGATGCTCATCAAGTTTGAGACGAGGTAAATCTTTTATCTGACTTGCTACTTTGCCCATAGTGTCATTCACTGCATTGCTTCCTTGATTAGCTACTTTTGATTCCACACAATTATCTTCCAAACACGGAATAGTTTGGTTTTCTTTTACCATGTCTTTAGCTTTGACTTCAAGACCGTCAGCTTTAGAACCCTTAGTTGTGTCCTTAACAAAGATAGTACCAAGCATGTCGTAATGGGGAAATCGATTGGTTGGATCATACGAATGATGCTACAAGGAAATCTTGCGAACAAGCATTATGTCATGTCATATTCTCATCAACTATTAACAATCACCGATGTTATAATCATTTTGATCATTGTGAATGTGTAACTGGTCAAGTTGCGAAAATTAAAACTTAGCTACACACATACTGAGTGGTTCCTAGAAGTTATCTTTGAAGCATCTTTTCTTTTTAAATCACTATGATAGCATCGTGTTCTAATATCAACAACAATAGAAATAGTAATACAAAGTTGTTGAGAACATACTAAGTGGTACTCCTAGAAGTCATCTTTGATAGTCGCCATCCTGTGCCTTAAAGAATTCATCGAAATGAAATTATCTGGATATTGCTTATCAGGATCTATCAACTGGTGCACTGCATTCACATAGTCGGATTCAATATGAGCATGAACAAACTTTCCTGATACATGTACTTCCAAGAGTGCATCAACTAGCATTTTATCTTCCTCTTCTGTCCATCGTTGTATGCCTTTACGTTCATAGACTATATTGTTAGGTCACCATTTAGTAAACACAAGTATGATATAAGAAGAAATAAGATGAGAAATGAGATTGGTTGATTATGAGACAATATGAAAGGTGAAAGTGCAAGAGTTTCCTTAATGTAATCAAATAACCAACAAATGAAATGTTAACATAAGCTCACTATTTATAAGGGAGGAGTTAGGGCAACACTCCCTTCCTCTCTTATCCTTAATTTCGTGGGCTTTAAAGTCTTATGGGCTTTTACATGTTGCCCATTAACTTTAAACAAAATGAAATAAATACTAAAGCAACCTATTACAAAATGTAATGACCGAGACTTGACAAAAATACAAAAGTATGATCCCAACAATCTCCCCCTAAGGGTCGGTCATCACGGTTGCTTGACGTCTTCATCGTTGTCGTTGACTTGTGACATGTAAGCTCTCGACGTCTTCAAAAATGAGTGAATGAGAATGAAAGTACTTTGCCCTTTGTCTTTGTTCTTTGGTGATGATGTGGTGAATAAGTTATGAAGTTGTCTGCCGTTCGTCACTTCTGCGTCTGTGGTGGTTGTTCGCCATTCCAACATACTCATACATCTTTGGACTTTGACTTTTACGAACAAGAAGTTCCTTTTCATGCTTTGAGATCTTTGTCATTATACTTTGTAGATTCTTCTTATTGGTGTAGAATCTTTCTTTGAACTTTGTGTTGTTGAGATCTTTTGGGGGAGCTTTCTTTGACTTTAAGATGTATGTATGAGCATGTTGGAATCTCCCATCATGGAAATGAGGTACCTGCGAGTAAACAGTTAGCAATAAAACAACCGGTACTTACGGATAAGGAATTAGAGCTCATCAACAGCATAGTGTGAAGACTCCTTCTAATCCTTATCCAGGCCGTTCCCATATCAGATACTCCCGAAGGAGCTTACGAGACCTACTAAGTAGCTCAATGACTGGGTGAGTCGCTGGGGATCACTCCACGACTGTAGACCGGGATGGAACCACCGCAAACACTAAGCGTAACCCTTGTGGGGTTACCGAAGTGACCTGCTGTCAGGGCTGTTTGATGTTGACCCTGGCAGGATTTCCGTTCAATCATTGAGAAATACCTAAGTAATCCTCTCATAAACGTTCTCGGCAGATTGCTAAGATCTGCGAAGGACTCGATAGTTTACAACTGATGCCCATTGATGTAGAACACCAGCTGTAGAAATACTAAGTGTTCCTAAGAGATCTTTGATGTATCTCGAGGCTCTAGACTCTATAAGTGCACACCTAGGTTTTCTATGCGGAGACTGGGGAGGTGTCTCCTGCTTCAATATCGACCGTCTCTAAGAGATAGGTCAATAGGTTATGCGGGTTCCCCGTGAGAATGAAACAAGTCCTTTTAAGAGAACTTGAGTGGTTAGGAAGGTTTAGTGCATTGCGTCACTGGGTCCATGACGACTTAATCTTCAATACCGGTGTTGTCTTTTGCAACAGCCAGTAGCATACGTATTGAACCCGGTGTCTGCCCTAAGGTTGAACATATGGAGGGCTATTTCTTTTCACCCTTTTCTTTGCTTTTCTTTTTAATTCTTCAACTCCTTCTTTCCCTTTCATTCATTTCTCCTTTTTTCGTATCATACCTAAGGACTTCTAATTCTAACTATGGGAGATGTCCTTGGGTAGAGCCCTCCGGCTCTGGCGGATCATAGGACGGATATTCCTATCTTAATCACCTTATAACTCCGACAGTAGCCAAGAAACCTTTGATTGAAAATCTCTCAAAGTGTTTGTAATAATCAAATATTTTGGTTAACACTTTGAGAGTTTTGTGTACACTTTTGAAGGGCTCCCCCTGCACATGTGCTCATAAGTATTTAATAAATTTGCACATGCGGGAGGAGCAAGCACTTTTGAATTGATCCACTTTCCGTGAACAAGACCGATTCGAGACACGCTTACATCACTAGTTAGACTAGCTTGAAGTTATTACCCGGCCTGATCAAGTTCACAGAAAGCTTCTCGAGACGGTACATTTCTACTAAGACATATCCTTTTCGAGACACGCTTACGTGGTTAGTTAAAGAGATACATTGTCAGCTTTTAGGTGACAACTAGCTCTAGTAACTAACTTGATGTTATTACCCGTCGAGGATAAGTCCTTTCGATGTAACTAACTTGTATTATCTCGTCAATTCCTGGGTCAATACTGAGTCTAGCTCGCACATGATACAACTTAAAGCTTTGACTTCGTGTATTTTAATCACTTTTTCATTTTCTCCCCCTCAAAAATAGCATATAAAATGGTGTTTTTGACAAACATTTAGATTAAAATATGCCTTTTGAGTCTGACGGGGAGATTCACCAAGAACTTTTGATTTAGAGCAAAGTATTTAGTTTTGACAAGTGCTCCCCCTCAACAAGTGATTAGGTCTCATTGAGGTGAAATACTTGTCCTTTTGAGCAGAATTATGAAAAATCATAAAAGTTTGATTAATTCTACTCAAAAGTAAGAAGCCTTCGCTCCTTATATTTAGGATTGAGGTACTTATGCGTACCTCAGGGTCCTTTCTTTACAAGTTCGGGTTGTGCACTGTAATGCGTGCACAAGCCATTATGAAGTAAATTATTGACAAATCAAATCAAATTTCTTACAATGATCTACCATTCAGGCCTCTGAAATGTCAACACCGGAAATTTCTGTCTCCCTCCCACATAGCTCTCCAACCTTTGAAACTGATCCCTGCGCATTAAGCGGTTCTCGATCCTTGATATGAATCTGCGGGCATCCCTAACCTCTGTCGTATTCCACCGTTTTGATTTACCCAAAGCAATGTCATCTACTCTGCTTTTGATGCCGTCTCTGACGAACTTTAACGTTTCATCACAGAACTTCTGAATTTCGGTGTAAGCCATGAAGCAGTTGCGACCATTAATGCTGCGGTAGGTAAACCCAAAAGGCTGCTTGAGCAGGGTGTACTGAGGCAGATGTTGGAGGTTGGGGATGTCGAACATGTTTGGTTTGGTAAGATTGAGCTTCTTTTGGTAACTTTCCACTCCCAACTGAAGATCTTCGACACGTTCTCTGATTACGATTTACCTGATATAAATGAGGAGTGCTTGGATGAAGGCAAGTTGAATGTCTTTGGGTAAACCACAGAGTTTGCCTTGCACTTTGAGTAGGTACAGGTCTTCGATATCGTTGAGAAGTAGGCGAGGAAAGTCTGACTCGGAAATGTCGTACTCCTTTTCATCAATCCTTTTCAGTGTAATTTTGCTGAGAAAGGGGTACCCGAAGTGAGTGACAGTTGAGATGAACTGAATTGAGACAATCTTCAGATCACTTGTCACTTCTCCCATTGTCTGGTTCAGTCTGCTGCTACGATAGTATTGTGCCCTGGTTTTTGGCCAGTGATGAATACCGTAAAGTGCATTTCTGTCATACTCAACAAGTTTGTCGACGAATAATGCTGAGGCTTCTTCTTCGATGGCATTGTTGAGATAACGAGCAGCCGGGAGAAAGGCGAGTGAGGTGACGTACTTCTTCTCAGTAGCACTGCCAAGTTTCAGAAATTCCAAGTCTGTGTTGTAGAAGAACTTGTATGGGATCTTTGGTTCTTTGGGCCTCCCAATCATCGGTAGTGGTTTTGACCAGTCGGTGATGTAAGGTGCTGACTTCTTCGTGACTGGGTCGACAATAGATTCTGGATTAATCCAGTCAATATCGCTTGACATGGCTCGAGCAATATTTTCCAGATGATACTCAAGCTCGATGGAGTTTGCAGACCGATCTCTGAGAAGATTAAATGCATCATTCTTAATTCTGCGCAGTTCTATCTTGTTCATCTTTTTCATCTTGAACTTGTGCTGAAGTAATTGAGCATATTCCACTGTACGACCATCTTGTGGTTCCTGATTGTCTTCTAGTGGTGGTTGGGAATTAATCATCTTCTCAAACCAGGAATACTCGGCAGTCTCATCTTTATCGAGCCATTGAAGGACGGTTTTGGGTTTCTTGGGTTCCTTTTCTTTAGATGAGGTGTTCGGTTTGGGTTGGTGATGTTTTCCTTTCCTTTCTTTCTTCTTCTTCTTGGTTGATGGTTCTGGAACTTCATCGGTTAGAGGAATGTCGTCATCACCGGTGTATTCGAAGTGATCGTGTTCTTTGGGGGCAGAACCTGATGCCTTTGGTTGGTGTGTGGAGGTTGTAGTAGTAGGGGGAATGACCGGTGTTCGAGATGAGGGTCCTTTGGCTTGTTTTTGTTTCTTAGCCTGTGAATTGGGATCCCTGTCTTCGTCATCTCTTTGACGCTTCAGCTTATCTGCCTCTGTGCTGCATGTTTCTTTGTTCATCTTGTCCTTCAGTGCTTCCAGGATTTTTGCTTCTTCAGGAGTCAAAGTGAACTTGTTAACCAGCTTTTCTAAGAGTTGAGCTTCCAGATCATCTAGAGATAGACCTGGTAGAGGAGCAGTGGACTTGTCTGCACGAAGAGTGAAGGTTGTTGATCGGATAACTTTCTTGACTGCTTGCTCAGCGAACTTGGTGAGTTCGTCTCTCATTGGTGCCAGCAGATCTTTCAGCTCAGCAACTAAGTGTTGTGCCATGTATTCTTGTGCTTGAGCTGCTAGAGCGGCCTCCAAGTTCTCTTGTACGTCTTTAGCTAAGAAAGTATCAACTTTGTCTTGTAGCTCTTGGACGTTCGAGTTCAGCTTCGTCAATTCAGCAACTTGGGTTACAAGTGTTGCAACCTGATCTTCTAATCTTCTTCTCTTCTTTTCATGTACTCTTTTGAAAGCTGACTTGAGTAACTTTGATGCAGCAGAGGCTTTGGAGCTAGGTTTCTTGATTGATTTGTCATGTGTTGATTCAGAAGCAGGAGGAGATGACTGTGAGGATTCAATGATGGTGGTAGTGTCTTTGTCATCTCTTTTCTGTGGTTCGGGTTGTACAACTTCCTTTTCTTTGGCTGCTGCTTCTTTCACCCTTAGTTCTTCTGCCAGTTTATCAGCTTCAGCTTTCAGTCTTAGCTCTTCAGCAACTCTGGCTTCTTCTTCTTTCTTTAATTTTTCTTCAGCCAGTTTGGCTGCTTCAGCCTTTTTCAGTTGTTCTTCAGCCAGCTTGGCTGCCTCCTCTGCTTTCCTGCTCTCTTCCATTCTTATTGTTTCTTCCAGTTTAGCTTGAGCAATCTCTTCAAGCCTGGCCTCTTCAGCTTCTTGCTTCTTCTTCAATTCTTCTTCCTGAGCCCGTTCTCTACGCTCCATTTCTTCCATGGACATAAGTCTTGGAGCATCAGTGTCCATGGGATCGTCTTCTCCTTCCTCTCCCATTGCTGTAGTCATCTCAACGTCAGTGGGAGATACTGAGGGATTATCATAAACTACTAAGTCAGTATTGGTCTCAGTGGTAGGCTCAGGAATGCTGCTTGAACCGCCAACTTCGGTGGTCTGAGAGAACACTGGAGGTGGTGGTAGATCAGCATTGAAGGTGTCGATTCGGCTGTGGAGGAGACCAAGTTTGAGTGCTCTTTCATTTTCGTCTTCTACTGAAAGGCCTTCAGGCTCTTGTACAGCTGTAACTGGTTCTTTCATCTTTTCCCTTCTGATCCTTTCTTCTTCCAGCATTGTCTGTGCTTTGGTGAAAGGTCTTTGATTGAGATGTGCTGGGTAAACAGCATTATCGGCAAACTCATCAATATTAGTTTCCCAATCTTCGAATGTCAAATCCTTATCGTCAATTTCATCAATATTGACTTTCTTGGTGATATTGGCATAGGCTTCACTGTAAATCGGACCTTCGTCAGATTCGGTTTGTTCAGAGTCAGCCGGTTTTGGAGAAGGTTGTGATGAGGGAAACCACTCAGGTTCCGCAGTTGGTTTCTTTGCAGGAATTCTGATCTTAAGTGATCCCCTTTTCTTAGGTTTGGTCTTGGTAGAACTTTCTGAGCTGCCAGATTTGCTACCTTTCTTCTTCTGCATGTATGATGGTAGAACAGCTTCGTCCAAGAACCCAACTTTTTCTGCTTCAAGTGCTTGAAGGTAGTACTTGTAGTTATTGCAAGCCTTGACTTTGTCAGTCAAGAGGTTATCTGGAAGTTTCTTTCCCTGTTTCCTTGTACTAGTATCCATTCTCTTGATGACCTTAAGTGTGTCCTCATTCTTGTATGTGTGCTGAAACTCATCATTCAATCTTTGAGGAATGTCATCATATTCATGGAGGAAGCTTGCAATAAGAAGCTTGGTGAAACGGACGAATGGAATATTGGTCGTCTTGTGTTGTATATGCCACACAATGTCTTCCCAGATAATGCTGGCATAATCAACTTTCTTGACATTAGCAATAGCCCAAAACAGCTTGAGATGTTGAAGCTTAGGATGTTCATGGCCTGTGTCTCTGCCTGATAGTGACTTGGCAATGATGATGTAGAGAGTTCTCCAAGGCTGTGGAAGAAATCTGATATTGACCTTAGAGTGCCTAGTCATTACCCCTTCAGACTCATCATACCCAATATCTCTCAGCCATTCTATCAATTCTTCTTCACTGGGAACTTGGTCGTATTCTTCATTAGGTTCAAGTTCGGGAAGTCCAAGAACACTGCGGAGAAGATCCTTGTCGACCGTGACTTGTCTCATGTGAAGCATACAAGTAAAGGATTCTTCAAGGAGGTCCAAGTGGAGTGTGTGCCAAAACTGATGTATGTAGAAGCATGCCACTGCAGCAGATTTGGTGAGTAGAACTTTGCATGGGTGATAGATAAGAGCATCAACTGCAACAAGGCAAGAAGACTCATTGCATGTAAGTTTGTTGAAGTTGACTCTTAGGTTGTTCTCTCCTATCTTTCTGGAGTAGTTTTCAGGAAAGGTGTCTTCCCATGCATGAATGGGTTCAGGTTCTGGTCCGTGTGGGATGTCATTGTGTTCTGCCATCTGAATAGATCATAAACACACAAACATGGCAATTGTTGACGATGTTAGCATAGACATTCATTTAACATGTGTACATATAGATTTGCATGTTTGACATTGATCAGTGGGGGTTTGTGTGTGTGAAAACTTTTGATATATGACAAACTTGAGGTATATTACTTGTTAGAAACATCAAACAATTCAGTTCCAACATAAGTTTATCATTTACAACAAGTTACACATTGGAAAATTTCCAACACTTAGAAAAAATTTTGGATTTTGACGAGTTTACGCGTAAGTAGTTGTTTTTACGCGTAACCTGACTTAAGCGTAAGTATAGAAATAATGCGTAAGTGCAAAATCTACGCGTAAGATAGAATATTACGCGTATGAGTGAAACTTACGCGTAAGATCAATTTTATGCGTAAGATAAGTCTTAGGCGTAGAAATTGAAGTTACGCGAAGGATTACCCTTAGGCGTAAATTGTAACTTATGCGTAGGTAATGACTTACGCGTAAGTCCTAGACTTATGCGTAAGGTCAGAACTTATGCGTAAGATCAATTTTATGCGTAAACTATGTCTTATCCAAGACACAATTTGTCCACGTGTCGAATCTTACGCGTAAGATTTAATCTTACGCGTAGGATGAACATTTAACGCGTAATCATGCCATTTCCAGAAATTCACCTTATGAATTCGAGTTGTTATTTTCCTGAAAGTGTACAAACATTACCACTGATCAATAACTAATCCAACACACTTAATTCATACATTTTAACGCAAAAACATGCCTAATACAACTTTAACGCGTAAACACGCATGAACACATAATCACAATCTTATTTAAACATGTTTCTGGGTATGATCAAGCATGGGGCAAATGATTCTAACAATCTAAGGATCATATGGACCAAGTTACAACACAAATTATCCACAAAATCTTAAGATTGAATCTGCTAGTGACCTTCGAACCCTAAACCTTAGATTCATGAGCAAAACATGATTAAGATCTAATTAAACCATATTCGAATGATCCTAGGCATACACAAACACTATCCCCATCACTAATTACAATCCTATTGCTCAAAATCAAGAACCCCCAATTCATACGCATGAACCCTAATATCAAACATGATCGATTAGTGTTTCTGGGTGTGATTGGAGTTAAGAGACATGCTTATTATCATCTAATGAACAAATCCCATCAACAAATTCAATCAAAAACTTCACTAATTTCTGGGTTTGATTACTACGCACAACCCTAAGAGAGATCTAATCAATAAGAAAGATTTAACCGTTGGATTGATATGAAGTCAAAGACCTTTGTTAGAAATTATGATCAAAACATGTTTATACTTACAGATTCGTAGATTGATGCACGGATTAATCAGATGAATGTGGGTCGTTGATGATGGTTGTTGAGAGTAGTAAATGTGTTTGCAGAAAAGTAAATGTGAATGGTCAAACCTAGTTTTGACTGAGGTTAAATTAAGTTATGTAAGTTGACAGTATTAGCCCCTTAACCTCACAAAACTTTTAAACCTAATGCCTAACCACTTTAGCACATATATTATTCGTATATTAACTCCAAGAAATGATAAGAACAACTTGTCGTACTCCCCCTTGACCTTAGATCATGGTAAAATTAATTGGTTTTGATCAAGGAGAGTAACCCGAAATCCTTTTGAATCAACTTAGTAGATAAAACGTAAATGTTTTTGGTAAAATGCAAGTATAAAAAGTAAAATAATTTCTGGAAATTTTAAAAAAAACGTTACTGTTCCTCCCCCTCAACACTAATTTTAAACGATTGAAGACATATTAGAAAAAATAGTGTTGAAAGAGTTTTATACTTGCATTTTTTTTTTTTTTTTTTTTTTTTTTTTGAAAAAATATTTACAAAGATAGTTTTGATGTTTGACGATCAATTGTGTTTTAAAAACTTTTCCAGATCCTCTGGAGTCAAACATCGCATACCAATTTGGTGAACTAAACTAGCAAACCTGGATGGTGCCAGGGATTTGGTAAGTAAGTCCGCCAGTTGGTATTCAGTTCCAACAAAATAAAGCTCAACTGTACCCTTTTCCACATGCTCTTTGATGAAGTGATATCGGAGATCGATGTGTTTGGATTTGCAATGATGTACAGTGTTGCAGGAGATAGCAATTGCACTCTTTGAATCACAGTAGATAGGAATCCTGTTGAATAGGTAGCCATAATCCTTAAGTTGTGATCTCATCCAGATGACTTGAGCACAACAAGCAGACATGGCTACGTATTCAGATTCTGTAGACGACAGTGAAGTGCAGTCCTGCTTCTTAGATTGCCATGACACAAGTTTGTCTCCGAGAAATTGTAATCCGACAGATGTACTTTTGCGTGTGTCTAAACATCCTGCGTGGTCAGCATCTGAAAACGCAATTAGTTCAAAGCCAGAATCCTTCGGATACCAGATCCCCAAGTTAATGGTTCCCTTTATGTATCGAAGGATTCTCTTGACCTCACTGAGGTGTTTTTCAGTTGGTCTGGACTGATAGCGAGAGCACATGTAGACAGCAAATACTATATCAGGTCTACTAGCTGTGAGATACATGAGGGACCCAATCATACTTCGGTATTTGGTAGGGTCAACTGGAGTCCCATGTAAATCAGCATCTAGTTTTGTGGTATAGCCCATTGGTGTATTAAAAGTATCACAAGACATCATTCCATATTTCTTTAATATTTCAAGAGCATATTTGGATTGATTTACAAAAATTCCACGGGGTGATTGATGAACTTGTAGTCCTAGAAAGAACGAAAGTTCACCCATCATGGACATTTCAAAATTTTCTTTCATTAATTTTGCAAAATCATTAGAGTAACTTCTTTTTGTTGAGGCAAAAATGATGTCATCGACATATATTTGAACAACAAGTAAGTCCTCCCCGTAGGTTTTTGTGAATAAAGTTGGATCCACCGATCCTTTAGAAAATTTATTGGCCAGTAAGAAGTGGACAGTTGGTCATACCATGCCCGTGGGGCTTGCTTGAGTCCATAGAGTGCCTTTTTGAGTCGGTAAACGTGATTAGGACGCTCAGGATCAACGAAGCCTTCAGGTTGGCTAACATAAACTTCTTCACGGAGTTCTCCATTAAGAAATGCTGTCTTCACATCCATTTGGTAAACCACCATATTCCTGTGTGCAGCATAAGCCAAAAAGATCCGAACAGCTTCATGTCGAGCCACTGGAGCAAAGGATTCAGCAAAATCAAGTCCCTCCAGTTGGGAATATCCTTTCGCTACCAGACGTGATTTGTTGCGTATGACAGTTCCTTCAGCATCAAGCTTATTCTTCCAGAACCATTTTAACCCGATGACAAATAGTCCGTCAGGTCTTTCAACCAATTCCCAGACTTCTAATCGTATGAATTGTTGAAATTCCTCTTGCATAGATTCAATCCAGTTGTCATAAGTCATTGCTTCTTTGATGTTCTTAGGTTCTTCGTGACAAACTGTGAGTGCATAGATACAAGTTTCTCCATCTGTGTGAAGTCGTTGTCTTGTCATAACAGGTGCATCTGGATGGCCAATAATATGAATTAGTGGATGGTCACGGGTCCATTTGTGTGTTGAAGGGTGTAGTTGATACATATCTCGCATGTTAGCAGGATCCAAGTTGCGTGTTGACGACTCAGCTATATCAGGAACTGTAGTAGCTGGTGCAAACGGATTAAAGAACGCATCAGGATCATGCTCTGCGGATTGTGGAACTGATAGTGGTGTTGGATCTTCAGCTGAATGGCGGGAGTTAGAACCAGTTTGTTCTGCTGTAGATGGTGATACAATTGGAGGGCCGTCTCTCTCAACACTTGTTGTAGTTTGTTGAGGTGAGTCTGGTACTTGTATGTTATCAGGTTGAGCAGCGGAATTTGGTGAGACCTCAGTAGGACGGTATTCAATTGTGTCATCAAATAGTGGAGCAAACAAGGTTTCTAATTCTTTGCGGTTAAGTGGCAATGGTTCAGCTGAAGATGCCGGAGAGTTAAGACGGTTAAATTCGGGTCCTAAGCTATGTTGCTCAGAAGCCATTTGGGTGAGTTCATCAAAATTAGCGTGAATGGTTTCTTGAATTTCTCGAGTATGACGATTCCAAATTCGAAAACCTTCAGAATTTTCACAATATCCAACGAACACTCCGATGTCAGCCTTTGCTTTAAGTTTACCTAAATCATCACGATCATTTTTCGGATAACAGAGTGCTCCAAAAACATGAAAGTAATTGATGTTTGGTTTCCTTTTGTGAACAATTTGATATGGTGTTTTGCGATGACGTTTTGTGATCATACAACGATTTTGAGTGTAACATGCAGTTGAAACAGCTTCTGCCCACAAGTAATCTAGTAATTGAGCATTAATCAACATAGTTCTAGCAGCTTCCACTAACGTCCTGTTGCGTCTTTCAAGAACTCCATTCTGTTCTGGGCTTCTAGGAATAGATGTTTGATGTTCAATTCCCACTTTCTCATAATACGACCTAAGTGTCTGATTCTTGAATTCAGTTCCATTGTCAGTTCTGACTATTCGGACCGTGTTGCGTAACTGAACTTGAATTTTAGTGAGAAAGGTGATGATCATTGAAGGAGCCTGATCTTTACTTCGTAGAAAATAAACCCAAGTCCATCTGGAATAATCATCCACAATTACAAGAATGTAGCGTTTACCGTTGATACTTTGAACACGCATCGGTCCACACAAATCCATATGAAGCAGTTGCAGAACATGATTCGTACTGTGTTCAGGTTTAGAAGGGAAATGAGCACGAGTACTTTTTCCTTGTTCACAGGCTGAACATAAGTGATCTTTGGTAAAACGGAATCTTGGAAATCCATCAACAAGTTTATAACGAGCAAGGTCCGTCATGGTTTTGAAATTCAAGTGCGAAAGACGTTTGTGCCATAACCAAGATTTAGTTGACTCTGCTTTGGAGAGAAGACATATCGGAGATGTTGCAATCATATCTGACATTGATATAGTGTAAAGATTGGAGTCACGTGAGCCAGACATAAGATCGTTTCCTTGTAAGTCACGAACAAAGCAAGTTTTCTCACGAAATGCAACCTCTAGATCCCCATCACAGAATTGACCAACAGAGAAAAGGTTGTGTCCAAGGCCTTCCACATAATAAACACGGCTTATTTCGATGTTCCCACTTACATAGTCACCATATCCCATGATTAAAGCGTAATGATCATTCCCGAATCTGACAGTACCAATGAACTTTGAGACAAAGTTTTTCAACAGTTTGAGATTGCCTGTCATATGTCGGGTGCATCCGCTGTCAACAATCCAGAGAATGATCTGTACCACCTGCATCACAAGAAGAGGACACAGATGGAACAGAAGTAAGGGTGGAACCCAAAGACAGTGCGGGTTCCTGTTGGTTAGAAACACATTTATTCAACAATTTAGGAATCCATTTAAAGTCTGGTTTGTGTTGTAACCAACGTTGCCAATTCCAACTAGTGTTTGCTTTCTTAATGTTAAATGCACTATGTAACACCCCCAATTCATGGTTGCAGCGGAATTCGAACTGGGTGTTACTCGACGGCACAATAGTCACAATAATAGAAAACGAACTCCAATTGAGTCGTTTTTAAAAGATTTATCATTTAAATTATATAAATATCAGAGTTTACAAAATGAGGTCCCAATTGGTTCCATGTTTACAAATCACATTAAGTGAGTTTTTGAATGATAATAAAATTTATAGCCCTCTTGAGTATCCGTGTCCTTCCGTGCCATCCTTGATCGTCATGAACCTGAAATACATGCTTGAGAGGTCAACACAATGGTTGAGTGATATTCATAGAGTTTGTTAAATCGTTTGAACACAATATGTTGGTAGTGTGAGTTATAAGCTCACACCAATGTTTGGAAAACAAAACAGGTAGGCTACATTATTATACGCCCGGAACAATTATTATACACTAAGCTTATGACACCATAACGTTAACGTGTACCAATATCGATCGGCAGATTTATCCCGGTAGGTACTTTGCTAACATACCTAAATCTCAAATATTAATGCATTTGTTTGAACTTAGTCAATACAAATGGGATTCGTCAATCCCAATAGGCCTATTCACAATATTTGCGCTCACTATTGCTAGTGATTAAATGGTTCATAATAAGGGATCTCGGTTTAGCAAGGTTGGTACTTAGTGATAACAAAACATCGTCGTGAAGCATACATTAGAAAGCATTGTATTCGATTTAGAAATAGCATGTATTCCCCCCAAGGAATTGTAAAACAATTAAGTAATGGAAAGTGGGGCTATGAACTCACCTTAAGTTAAGATAGCAAGTAATGAATGTAACGGTTGAATCGTGTAGGTTTCTACGAGCAACCTATAATAGAATGTCGCGACTTAGGATCGGAGTAAAGACTATGAAGTAGTGCCTATATATATATATCTTGCATTATAGTCCATGATGTGGTATGATGTATATTGTATGTCCTTGAAAGAAAAGATTCATGAAACATGTATGTTTTGTATATCGTTTACTACCGTTCGGGCCGACATAATTCAGAAGTCATGTCAGTAAGCGTTCGAGGAGCCAGGACACTTTAATTCGTAAATCCACAACTCATCTCGACGGCTTACATAATGAACTCCTCACATGAGGCTCCCTACTATTGTAGTAGTTGATGAAATATATAGATATAAGTTTTGATCCGAAAGGTTACATGTCCGATATTCGAATAAACTTAGGAAAGTTTATTTGTACATGAAGATTGTTATTAGGGATAGTTTCATAAGTCTTGAATGACCATTTTCTCTTGGTAATATCTCATGGTTTCCTTTTAAGTGAAGTAGATCCAAATTGCTTGTTCATGTTATCGCCTAATTCATTGTTTCATGTTTACGCCTATGTAAGTTGTTTATGGTCATTTCGTCATGGCCTAGCCATGACCTTTAGTCCTTGTTTCAAGGTCATGAGACACAACCTTGGCTCTAGACATGGTGGTGGTCTTGTTTATAGGTCATAATAACTCTTGTTCCTTTTAAAGTATAACCATAACTTAGTGACTTATTATATGTAAATAGCTGTTAAGAAATTGTGAAATATCTTACTCAGAAAGTGTTTTCAAGGCTCGAGCCTCTTTGTTCCTGAACGAAAACGTCGTTCCGGACAACTTTCGTGTTTTAACTTTTTGATGAATCGGACCAGAAGTGGGACTTTCAAAAAGTCAGAATGCGATTCAGGAAGGTTTAGGCAGTTTTGCCGGAAATCTTTGGTAACTTCAAATCGCCATAACTTTTGACTCGTATACTCGTTTTGGGTGGTTCAAATTGCTATGGTTTTCTTGTTAAGTCCTCTAATGTAATATGTAATAATCCAATATAAAATTTTTACCATTTTGATCAGGTTATACCAAGATATTCACTAGTTTGCTTGTTTTAGTAACTTGTTTTATCAATCAATAACAATAACTTGTTTTGGTCATTTTTATACATCATGGACATGATAACAAGACAATATATAGCACAAATAATATGTAAATAACATGAACATGATTATTTAACAAGAAGCAAGTTAGGGTTTGCTTACAACTTTTGGCTTTCTACAAGAAAGGAAGTCAAGTATGGAACTAGGACACTAAACCTAAGCTTGTAAACCCTTTACCACAACTCTTGTAACCCTTGCTAGCCTTGATCTAACCCTTGTGAAAATCATTTAACTTCAGCCCTAGTAACCTTGTGTAGCTCCTAAATCAACCATGGAATCACCAAACAAACTTAAGATTCATGTAGAGAATAACTAAGCCTTGAACTTTGATATGTAACTTGTAGCTTAAAGATCAAAGGATCATGGAGCTATGATTTGTGTTGGCTCGTTTTTATGGATGAAAAGATGAAGAAGAAGGTGTTCTTGAGTGGCTATTTATAGTATGAGAAAGTTAGCTAACCATACATGGGTTAGATATTAACCATGGTTAAGTTTAGGTGAAACTTTGTGCCCAAGTTAAGATGAATGGTCAAGATTGAATCACATGGTGACTAATCCCCCCCCTAAGTCGGTTGGGGCTGTGTGGTGGCCAAGTTGGTGACTTTTGGATGATATCTAAGAGTTTAAGCTAAGTTTTGACTCCGTAAAATGCTAACCGTAAGCTGTTAAGCCACGAAACTTAAAACCGGGTATCGTAAAATTATGAAACTTTAAAGTATTGTTAGACATGTCCATATAGTCCATAATAAAATATAAAATGAGTGGTAGGATCTATCGGGTGCCAAAACCCTGCTAAAAACTGGAAACACGGGTCTAAAACGCGTAATACGTAAAATGTACGAATTTTGCGTAAAACTGAGAAAAGTAAAATGTTACTTTTCTAATAGGATAAAAATGATTTAAAATGACTTATAATGTCTAGACTGGGCTCAGTCTAGTGTCGGTTGGTATTAAATGTCTTTTAGACATCAAACCGTAAGCCTAAAAATCACGAAATGACTTATATCATCAAGGGATGATTTTTGGTCAATGGAGGAGGGAAAAATATGTTGACTTTTTCTAATAAGTTGAAAACTTAAATCGTCTTAGAAATGCGGTGCAGGTATAGGCTAAGGTTACGGCTGAGTAAAAACGCTTAAAACTGAAAATTCCAGTTTTTCACGGCCGAGGTTTATTCTGGTCATATTTTTCTCAGTCATGATTTATTCTCAAATAAATCATGAGCGTGTCAAACATTTTTCTGATGTGGGGTCACCTGACGGAGTCAAATTTCGTTGTGCGTAGAATTTCTGAATGACGTTTTACCCTAAAACGTGTAATTCCTTAATAACTTTCACGAAAATGATCTGACGAATGTCAAACATTTAGTTTGCCATGGAAATGATTTATCACTCGAGAATATCAAATAAAAATCAACTTTCGGGAAAGTTTCGGGAAAAATGAATAGTAAAAGTGAATAGTGAAATTTTCCGGGAATGGTAATTAACCTGAAATTGCGAATTGTTACAGTCTCTACCCCTTACGGGGAACTTCGTCCCGAAGTTCTATGTGTGTCATATGTTGGAGTGGTGTCGATAAAGATGTGTGGTTACTTATGAGGACCAAAGTCTGGAATTACTAGTGATGTAGTTTGATTTGTCTCAGAATATGGTGTGTCAATAGAGATTGATAACATGGTTGAATATCAGTAGAGATCCATATAATAGTCGAATATCAAAGAAAATTGATATAGTAGTCGATTATTAATAGAAATTGATATAGTAGTTGTACAGAAATTGATATAGTTAAACATCAAAATGGAAATTGATATAGTTGTCAAGTATCAATAGCAATTGATATAACAGTTGAACAACAATAGCAATTTACATAGGAATCCAATAAATGGAAATTGATATAGTAGTGGAATATCAATGGAAATTGGGATAGTAGTCGCAATCATAGTCTAGTAGGTAATCGGTTGTTGTACCTAGTGTTTATGTCATGGTTTGAAGCGATGTCGGTGAAAAAGATAGGATTTCTTGTGGTGAATATAATGTAGGTATCATGCCATACCCGAGTAATGTAATGTAGGTATCATGCCATACCCGAGCAATGTAATGTAGGTATCAAGCCATACCCGAGCAATGTAATGTAGGTTGACTTCATACTTATGTTATTTTGGATACAAATAAGCCCACTTGTTTATAATTCTTTATTTACATAGAGAGGCATCCCAAACAATGTAAATAGAGGAATATAAACTTATGGTTCGGTGATTTATAATTTCTTTATTTAAATGAAAAGGCATCCCAATCCATTCAAATAATTACAAATCATCCTACTTAAGAATTCCCAACCCAACATTCATACTTAGCCGGAGAGTTACAAGGTAGTGTATTATAAGATGATATTGGCGTTCCAAAAGTACAAGATGAATATTCAAACTTGTAAAGCTGATAAGGGTGCTTGTGGTGTAACTAAGGATGATTTGAGCTTTAAAAGTGCATCAAGATCTGTTAATGAGCTTGTGGTTCCAACGGTTGTAAAGATAATGTTATGATATGTTGATGAACAAAAGTGTGTAGTGTATGCTTAACATTAATACTCTTAGGTACAGATGTTGAGTTTGTTTTGAAAATCTTAAGAGATTTTAAAAGTTTATGATGGAATGGTATCCTAAACAGGATGGTACTTCTACAGGATGAAGAGAATAATTGATAACTATCCCAAGATAGTAGTTCGGATTATCTCATAAATGAAAATTTTCAAGAATGAATTTAGATCATACCAATAAGGTGTTAAGATTTCGCTGAGTGGTAAGACACTATCGTGTCTCTAGATTGTTTTAATGTATTCTGGTGGTTTATCGTGTTCATGTAGGAAATCAATCTAAACATAACCCTAGTACAACTATTCTCAGTATTTGAAAATTTTAAGTCGAATATAGTTAGTCAGACTATATTCCACTGTCCCTAGGTTAAATATAGGTGACTAGTCTATATTTAGCCAAGGTTCGATAAAATTTTCAAATACCTAAATTAGGTATACTTTTGATATGTCCGTTGGTTTTGGGAAACTGTTCACTAAACAAAGGCGATGTCAACCCTTAAGTTGCAAGTCCCGTCCATACAAGACTTGTAACGTATGTTTTCATATTCCATTGTATAGAAGGTAGTAAGGGTAGATACGTATGGAAAGGAAGTTTTAAGTAGTTCTAAAATAGAACATACTTGGCCAGGATCACGAACTTTTAATAATGAAGGTTTCATCAGAAAACCTTAATGAATGTAGAGAAAGTTCAGCTTTTGTCGACGATGGATTAGTTTGTCCTTTAGAAATCTCATATTTCTTGTTTGGAAATCGTTAGATTGTGATGGATTTTTTTTATATCATAAGAAATGATATTGATGAGGTCGTGAAATAATTCCAGAGACCATTGCACAAATCACAATGTCTCGGAAGTAGGTTAGACCATTGTGCAATTCACAATGTCTGGGAAGTAGGTTAAACCATTATGTGACTCAAAACATTTGAGAAATGATTAAGACCATTGTATCATACAATGTCTTGGAAAATGAATGAGACCATTGTATCTCACAATGTCTTGAAAAATGAATGAGACCATTGTATCTCACAATGTCTTGGAAAAATGAATGAGACCATTGTATCTCACAATGTCTTGGAAAAATGAATGAGACCATTGTATCTCACAATGTCTTGGAAAATGAATGTTTGGAGTAGGAACATGATTGGGAGAGTGTGGCTATGTCGAAATGCCTTTAGAATAGGCATACACAGATATGTTTAGTTCATTGTTTAGATTAATGATTGAAAATAAACCGAGTTTATATATCAATATACTAATATGTTCATGTAGCATAAAATGCCTAGTGTGTATATATCAATATACTTATATGTGTTCATGTAGCATAAAATGCCTAGTGTGTATATATCAATATACTTATATGTGTTCATGTAGCATAAAATGCCTAGTGTGTATATATCAATATACTTATATGTGTTCATGTAGCATAAAATGCCTAGTGTGTATATATCAATATACTTATATGTGTTCATGTAGCATAAAATGCCTAGTGTGTATATATCAATATACTTATATGTGTTCATGTAGCATAAAATGCCTAGTGTGTATATATCAATATACTTATATGTTTGTGAAGCATAACATGCTTACTAAGTCCATAATCGTCTGGAGGATGGAAGACACGGAGAGCGGAAGGCTATAAAATGTTTTTGTTTGTGATTGTAGTTATAGTTTAGGTCTCACTTAGACCCGTTTCTCTATAACCATGGCTCTGGTACCAATCTGTAACACCCCCAATTCATGGTTGCAGCGGAATTCGAACTGGGTGTTACTCGACGGCACAATAGTCACAATAATAGAAAACGAACTCCAATTGAGTAGTTTTTAAAAGATTTATCATTTAAATTATATAAATATCAGAGTTTACAAAATGAGGTCCCAATTGGTTCCATGTTTACAAATCACATTAAGTGAGTTTTTGAATGATAATAAAATTTATAGCCCTCTTGAGTATCCGTGTCCTTCCGTGCCATCCTTGATCGTCATGAACCTGAAATACATGCTTGAGAGGTCAACACAATGGTTGAGTGATATTCATAGAGTTTGTTAAATCGTTTGAACACAATATGTTGGTAGTGTGAGTTATAAGCTCACACCAATGTTTGGAAAACAAAACAGGTAGGCTACATTATTATACGCCCGGAACAGTTATTATACACTAAGCTTATGACACCATAACGTTAACGTGTACCAATATCGATCGGCAGATTTATCCCGGTAGGTACTTTGCTAACATACCTAAATCTCAAATATTAATGCATTTGTTTGAACTTAGTCAATACAAATGGGATTCGTCAATCCCAATAGGCCTATTCACAATATTTGCGCTCACTATTGCTAGTGATTAAATGGTTCATAATAAGGGATCTCGGTTTAGCAAGGTTGGTACTTAGTGATAACAAAACATCGTCGTGAAGCATACATTAGAAAGCATTGTATTCGATTTAGAAATAGCATGTATTCCCCCCAAGGAATTGTAAAACAATTAAGTAATGGAAAGTGGGGCTATGAACTCACCTTAAGTTAAGATAGCAAGTAATGAATGTAACGGTTGAATCGTGTAGGTTTCTACGAGCAACCTATAATAGAATGTCGCGACTTAGGATCGGAGTAAAGACTATGAAGTAGTGCCTATATATATATATCTTGCATTATAGTCCATGATGTGGTATGATGTATATTGTATGTCCTTGAAAGAAAAGATTCATGAAACATGTATGTTTTGTATATCGTTTACTACCGTTCGGGCCGACATAATTCAGAAGTCATGTCAGTAAGCGTTCGAGGAGCCAGGACACTTTAATTCGTAAATCCACAACTCATCTCGACGGCTTACATAATGAACTCCTCACATGAGGCTCCCTACTATTGTAGTAGTTGATGAAATATATAGATATAAGTTTTGATCCGAAAGGTTACATGTCCGATATTCGAATAAACTTAGGAAAGTTTATTTGTACATGAAGATTGTTATTAGGGATAGTTTCATAAGTCTTGAATGACCATTTTCTCTTGGTAATATCTCATGGTTTCCTTTTAAGTGAAGTAGATCCAAATTGCTTGTTCATGTTATCGCCTAATTCATTGTTTCATGTTTACGCCTATGTAAGTTGTTTATGGTCATTTCGTCATGGCCTAGCCATGACCTTTAGTCCTTGTTTCAAGGTCATGAGACACAACCTTGGCTCTAGACATGGTGGTGGTCTTGTTTATAGGTCATAATAACTCTTGTTCCTTTTAAAGTATAACCATAACTTAGTGACTTATTATATGTAAATAGCTGTTAAGAAATTGTGAAATATCTTACTCAGAAAGTGTTTTCAAGGCTCGAGCCTCTTTGTTCCTGAACGAAAACGTCGTTCCGGACAACTTTCGTGTTTTAACTTTTTGATGAATCGGACCAGAAGTGGGACTTTCAAAAAGTCAGAATGCGATTCAGGAAGGTTTAGGCAGTTTTGCCGGAAATCTTTGGTAACTTCAAATCGCCATAACTTTTGACTCGTATACTCGTTTTGGGTGGTTCAAATTGCTATGGTTTTCTTGTTAAGTCCTCTAATGTAATATGTAATAATCCAATATAAAATTTTTACCATTTTGATCAGGTTATACCAAGATATTCACTAGTTTGCTTGTTTTAGTAACTTGTTTTATCAATCAATAACAATAACTTGTTTTGGTCATTTTTATACATCATGGACATGATAACAAGACAATATATAGCACAAATAATATGTAAATAACATGAACATGATTATTTAACAAGAAGCAAGTTAGGGTTTGCTTACAACTTTTGGCTTTCTACAAGAAAGGAAGTCAAGTATGGAACTAGGACACTAAACCTAAGCTTGTAAACCCTTTACCACAACTCTTGTAACCCTTGCTAGCCTTGATCTAACCCTTGTGAAAATCATTTAACTTCAGCCCTAGTAACCTTGTGTAGCTCCTAAATCAACCATGGAATCACCAAACAAACTTAAGATTCATGTAGAGAATAACTAAGCCTTGAACTTTGATATGTAACTTGTAGCTTAAAGATCAAAGGATCATGGAGCTATGATTTGTGTTGGCTCGTTTTTATGGATGAAAAGATGAAGAAGAAGGTGTTCTTGAGTGGCTATTTATAGTATGAGAAAGTTAGCTAACCATACATGGGTTAGATATTAACCATGGTTAAGTTTAGGTGAAACTTTGTGCCCAAGTTAAGATGAATGGTCAAGATTGAATCACATGGTGACTAATCCCCCCCCTAAGTCGGTTGGGGCTGTGTGGTGGCCAAGTTGGTGACTTTTGGATGATATCTAAGAGTTTAAGCTAAGTTTTGACTCCGTAAAATGCTAACCGTAAGCTGTTAAGCCACGAAACTTAAAACCGGGTATCGTAAAATTATGAAACTTTAAAGTATTGTTAGACATGTCCATATAGTCCATAATAAAATATAAAATGAGTGGTAGGATCTATCGGGTGCGAAAACCCTGCTAAAAACTGGAAACACTGGTCTAAAACGCGTAATACGTAAAATGTACGAATTTTGCGTAAAACTGAGAAAAGTAAAATGTTACTTTTCTAATAGGATAAAAATGATTTAAAATGACTTATAATGTCTAGACTGGGCTCAGTCTAGTGTCGGTTGGTATTAAATGTCTTTTAGACATCAAACCGTAAGCCTAAAAATCACGAAATGACTTATATCATCAAGGGATGATTTTTGGTCAATGGAGGAGGGAAAAATATGTTGACTTTTTCTAATAAGTTGAAAACTTAAATCGTCTTAGAAATGCGGTGCAGGTATAGGCTAAGGTTACGGCTGAGTAAAAACGCTTAAAACTGAAAATTCCAGTTTTTCACGGCCGAGGTTTATTCTGGTCATATTTTTCTCAGTCATGATTTATTCTCAAATAAATCATGAGTGTGTCAAACATTTTTCTGATGTGGGGTCACCTGACGGAGTCAAATTTCGTTGTGCGTAGAATTTCTGAATGACGTTTTACCCTAAAACGTGTAATTCCTTAATAACTTTCACGAAAATGATCTGACGAATGTCAAACATTTAATTTGCCATGGAAATGATTTATCACTCGAGAATATCAAATAAAAATCAACTTTCGGGAAAGTTTCGGGAAAAATGAATAGTAAAAGTGAATAGTGAAATTTTCCGGGAATGGTAATTAACCTGAAATTGCGAATTGTTACACACTAGTCGTGGGCTCAATCCTAGATTTGTTCTTGGCACCTATGGGGGTAACTTCAGCTTCATTAGAAACCGTAGAGGACGGCTTTCCTAAGTTAGACTTAGAGGCAATAGTGGGCCTAGAAGGAATGCGTGTCCTACGTTTCTTATGACGATTTAGAAGAGAATTAGCTAAACATTTTGTATGATCACCAGATGATACGCTTTTACGACAAAACACACAAGATGCATTAATATTCAAAACATTCAAAGGTTCATCATTCGTTACATTTAGATTTTGATTACAATTTGCCAGATTAGAATCTAAATCTGATGCAACATGAGTTTTATTCAAATTCCTAAGTTGGTCTTCTACTTCTTGAGCTTCTAGTTGTCCTCTCTTACGTTGCAAGATCCTATTCTTCTTTTTACTTTTCCGCTTGGGTCTGCTAACGCTAGTAGTGGAGACTAGTCCTGTAGAAGTGGAGGTATGAACATTAGTATTATGAACAACCTTTCCTTTTTCCGTTTTGTCTAATTTATACATTCCTGGTGCTATCACCGTGGTGTCAACCATCTTTCCTTTTTGAAGTAGCCTAACTTTCTCTTTTAAATCGATGATGATGTGATTTTTATCCTGAATTTCAGACTCGAGTAAACCATTGCAATATTTGATGTCATCGCGGTTTTGTTGCCATTCGACGTTTTCAATTTTTAAGTCCGCAATTTCTTTTTCATATTTGAGACACAAACTTTTGAAAGACTCAATGTTTTTGCAAAGCTGACAAGAGTTAGAAACATTTTGACTTTGAAGTTTGAGTTCCTTATTAAGACTCTGAGCTTGACACCAATCAAGCATTTGTTTGAGTTGAAAATTTTCTTTTGAAAACTGTTTTGTCACATCATCATTCTTTTTTCTCAACTTATCATTTTCCTGTTTAAGTGTCTCAATTTCCTCATTTAACAAATTATTATCAACACAAAGATCATCCATAAGCATAGAGGTACCAGATTTATAGAGATCATTCATGATAACAGACAAAATATCAGCATTGAGAACTTGTTCCAAGAGTCGATCAGCATCATTTTTGAAAACTCTAGTTCTTTGCTTTTGAACCAAAATTTCTTTTTCAGTTTCATTGAAAACGTTTATCATATGTTTGACCTCCTTTTGAAGTTCCTGATCCCAACGTGTAGCACATAGACGGAGGTGTTGAACAATTGGCTTCATTTGTTTTTGAAAAATATCTCTCTTTTCTCGCTCGTAAGCGGATTGAAAAGTTTCAATTTTTATTTCAGAATTACGTTCAATTGTTTCCTCCAAAATTTCGATGTCTTCCATAAAGGTTTTGAAATAATTTAAGACACGAATATTTTTTGGTAAGGGTGAAAGTTCACCGGATGATGGTAAAGGACCATTTATTTGTGCTACAGTTTGGACAGGGGCTGCATTAGAAGATGAAACATATGACTCTTCGATAAACCATGATTTCTCAGGTAAGTCTTTTTGAGTAACAAATTTAATATGATCTTTTGAATAGTCATATGGTGTCCAATATTGAACATTACTCATTTTTGACCGACTCTCATCTTCAAGTTCTTCTTCTTCCTCAGTATCAAAAACAACAGCACGCACAATTGTATCATCAAGCAAATAATCCATACTGTAAATTTTAGGAATTTCTTTGAATGCTGTGTGAAGAAACATTGAATTGTAATCGCCAAGTGCAAATCCTGTACCGGGTCTCGGTTTTAAAGTAAATTTCTGAATTGTTGTGACAGAGTTCCCGTGTTTGTAAACAATGTTACGAAATTCTTTGAGTTGTTTTTCAAGATCAACAATATCACCGAGTAAGTCATCGATATACTTCCTTTTTCGTATTTTATGTTCACAAAAATCTTTTTGACAACTTGACAATTTTGTTTCTGTTTTTGAAAGTTCTGTTTGAAGACGTTCAACTTGCATTTTCAAATCACACTTTTCACTTTCAAGTTTCGAAATCAACTTTCCGTTTGACTCAATTAAATCTTGCATTTTGCGTTGAAGATCTTGTTCTTTATTGTAAGAATCCTGAAAAGCATTTTCAAAACTTTTTGCATTTTTAATCTTTTCTTCCTGATTTGAAAGTTGAATTTTATAACATTCAATATCTCTTGCAAGTGACGCATTTTGTTCTTTTAAAACTTTATTTATTTCGTTGCATTTTATTATTTGCAATTGCTGAGCATCCAGTTGTTTAGATAACAATATTAGGTCAGGGTCTGGATCAAATGATGGTTCATGTTGTTCTAAATTATCATGTTCATCATTCTCAATAGGATCATCAAATGAAACAACTGTGTCATCATCGAATATGACAACTGTGCTTATTTGTTCATCTTTTTGAGATGATGAAGATGATTTAGATGGAACAACTTGCGCCATATCTGATTCATAAGCAGAAGGTGAGACTATTTCATTAATAAAGCATTCATTGAGGTCATGTACCTGAGACAAGCCGTCAGTGTCATACACTGGACCTGAATCATTGAGCTTAAGTTCCTGCATGTTGGCCATAAGCATCACAGCTGCATTAGCTTCCAGATCTTCCATGTCATCATCATTGTTCACATTTGCCATGAAGTTGTTATCTTGTTCAGGGAAATGTCCGTCTTTTTCATCTTGAAGAGCCATGAGTAATGCCTGCTTGTGAAACTTACTACCGCGAGTTCTCGGTTTGGGACATGCTGTAGCTATATGACCTTGCTCATTACAATTGTAGCACCAAACTGCATTCCCTGAGTTGGAGTTCCTTGTTGCAACTGAGTCAGACCTTTGTTGAGAAGATCCAGAGTTGTTCTTGAACCCCGTATTGTTACTAAACCTCTGATCATTCCCATAATTCCCAGAAGAACTTCCTGAACCAAATCGACCATAATTGCGATTCTGTATTTCCACTCTTCCATCATGAACAACCGCTTGATTCCTTGTATTCGAAGATGACCGTTGACGGTTGTTTGTATTGTTGGAGAATTTGCTGAAAGCACGAGCAATAAGAGCAAGTCCCTGATTCAACGTATTAAAGTCATCATCGTCATCCTCATTGGAGTTGGAGTAGTACACAGCATCATTGTTGTTTAACGGAACAAGTTGAGTAGAAGTATTCTGTAGAGATGAATCATAATGGACCATTTGGTTCGAGGTGGAAGATTGTGGATAACTGAAGTAGTTCTGCTCTTGAACATATGCATGATTAGACATTGGTGGTGGAGCGTAGGAAGACTGAGCTACGAGAGCCAAAGAATTTGGTGTAGAAGTTGGTGTGTATCCTCCTCGTAGAGCTCGATCTTTTTCCACTTCAGGTTCATGGTGTTTCAGAAAATCATACAACAAACCATATGGAGCATCATTGTAACACCCCCAATTCATGGTTGCAGCGGAATTCAAACTGGGTGTTACTCGACGGCACAATAGTCACAATAATAGAAAACGAACTCCAATTGAGTCGTTTTAAAAGATTTATCATTCAAATTATATAAATATCAGAGGTTACAAAATGAGGTCCCAAATGGTTCCATGTTTACAATGTATAACAAATGTGTTTTTGAATGATAATAAAATTTATAGCCCTCTTGAGTATCCGTGCGCTTCCGTGCCATCCTTGATCGTCATGAACCTGAAATACATGCTTGAGAGGTCAACACAAAGGTTGAGTGATATTCATAGAGTTTGTTTAATGTTTGAACACAATAATCGTAGTGTTTGTAGTTAAATCGTTTGAACACAATATGTTGGTAGTGTGAGCTATAGACTCACACCCATATTTGGAAAACAATGATGGGCTACGTTGTTATATGCCCGGAAAGGTTATTATACACTAAGCTTATGACACCATAACGTTAACGTGTACCAATATCGATCGGCAGATTTATCCCGGTAGGTACTTTGCTAACATACCTAAATCTCAAATATTAATGCATTTGTTTGAACTTAGTCAATACAAATGGGATTCGTCAATCCCAATAGGCCTATTCACAATATTTGCGCTCACTATTGCTAGTGATTAAATGGTTCATATTAAGGGATCTCGGTTTAGCAAGGTTGTTACTTAGTGATAATAAAACATAGTCGAATAGCATACAGTAGAAAGTATTGTGTTCGAGTAGAAAAATAATAGCATGTATTCCCCCCAAGGGTTTGTAAAACATTGAAGTAATGTAAAGTGGGGCTATGAACTCACCTTAAGTAAGATAGCAAGTAATGAATGTAACGGTTGAATCATGAAGGTTTCTACGAGCAACCTATAATCGAATGTTGCGACTTAGGATCGGAGTAAAGAATATGAAGTAGTGCCTATATATATATATATATATATATATATATATATATATATATATATATATATATATATATATATATATATATATATCTTGCATTTAGCCCATGATGTGGTATGATGTATAATGTAAGTCTTTGAAAGAAAAGATTCATGAACATGCATGTTTTGTATATCGTTTACTACCGTTCGGGCCGACATAATTCAGAAGTCATGTTAGTAAGCGTTCGAGGAGCCAGGACACTTTAACTCGTAAATCCACAACTCAACTCGACGGCTTACATAATGAACTCCTCACATGAGGCTCCCTACTATTGTAGTAGTTGATAAAGTATAAGTTTTGATCCGAAAAGTTACATGTCCGATATTTGAATAAACTTAGGAAAGTTTATTAGTACATGAAGATTGTTATTAGGGGTAGTTTCATAAGTTTTGTATGACCATTTTCTCTTTGTAATATCTCATGGTTCCTTTAGATGAAGTAGATCCAAGTTGCTTGTTCAAGTTATCGCCAATACTTTGTTTCATGTTTTCGCCTAAGTAATCTTACATGGTCATTTCGTCATGGCCTAGCCATGACCTTTGGTCCTTGTTCCAAGGTCATGAGACTCAACCTTGGCTCTAGCCATGGTTGTGGTCTTGATTATAGGTCATAAGACCTCTTGTTCCTTTTAAAGTATAACCATAATCTAGTGACTTTCGCCTAAAAATGGGCTGTTTAGAATTTGAAGAATTTTATCACTCGGAAAGCGTTTTTAGGGCTCGAGCTTCTTTGTTCCTGAACGAAAACGTCGTTCCGGACAACTTTCGTGTTTTAACTTTTTGATGAATCGGACCAGAAGTATGACTTTCAAAACCCAAATTTGATCAGAATGGTATTTGGCAGTTTGCCGCAAAGTTTTGGTAACTTCAAATGGGCGTAACTTTTGACTCGTATACTCGTTTTGGGTGGTTCAAGTTACTACGGTTTCCTTGTTAAGTCCTCTACTGTAATATGTAATGATCAAATATCATATTTTTACCATTTTGATCAGGTCTTACCAAGAAAGTCACTAGTTTGCTTGTTATAGTAACTTGTCTTATCAATCATGTACAATAACTTGTTTTACTCACTTTTATACATCATGGACATGAATACAAGACATAATATAGCACAAATAATATGTAAATAACATGAATATGATTATTTAACAAGAATCATGTTAGGGTTTGGCTTACAACTTTTGGCTTTCAAAGATGAAAGGAAGTTAACATGTAAGGATAGGACTTTGATAGACTTGCTTCAACCCACTTCACTTCATGCAATCTTTCTACCCTTGTAATCTTGAAAGATGGATGATGAAGGTTGAGGTGACTTGAGTGGATCTAAACTCAAGAGAATCACCAAGAGTTTCAAAGGATTTGAAGTAGCTTGATGAATCAAAACCAAACTATGGTTTATGTGTTGATATTGCTCTTGATTTCTTGCATAAAACTTGAAGTAGAGAGAAAATCATGAATGTGTTTGTGTTTGTGATGGTATGAACGACCAAAGGGTGAGGAGAGGGTTATATAAGGCCTTGAGGAGGTGCTAGGAAGGTGCTAGGAAGTTGCCTTAAGGAGGTGCAAGTATTTAGGATATTTTCCAACACTTGGAGACCAAGTTTAACACATGTAACCAATCCAATAGATCAAGACTTATAACTTAGGCACATGGCATGGTGAATCACCCTTATACACGTTCATAAGATGGTTAGGGTGATTAGGTACTTAAACTTGGTATTATCTAGCTTACGGAGTGAGTTTTGGTCCCGGTAATCGCTAACGGTAAGTCGTTAAGTCATGAAACTTAAAATCGGGTATCGTAAAAATACGAAACTTGGAAGAATGGTTAAACATGTCATTATACTCCATAATAAAATATAAAATGAGTGGTAGGTTCCATTGGGGTGCTAAAACCCTGCTAAAACTGGAAACACGGGTCTAAAACGCGTAATACGTAAAATGTACGAATATTGCGTAAAATTGAGAAAAGTAAAATATTACTTTTCTAATAGGTTATAAATGATTTAAAATGACTTATAATGTCTAGACTGGGCTCAGTCTAGTGTCGGTTGGTATTAAATGTCTTTTAGACATCAAACCGTAAGCCTAAAAATCACGAAATGACTTATAACATCAAGGGATGATTTTTGGTCAATGGAGGAGGGAAAAATATGTTGACTTTTTCTAATAAGTTGAAAACTCAAATCGTGTTAGAAACGCGTTTTGTGGTCTAACGGTTAATCGCCCATACGGTTAAGCGTGCTCATGTGAGAATAGTACTGGCTTGGGTGACCTGCCGGGAAGTCTTTGGTCATGTTTTTCTCAGTCACAATTAATTCTCAAATAAATCATGAGTGTGTCAAACATTTTTCTGATGCGGGGTCACTTAACGCGGTCGAGTTTCGTTGTACGTAGAATTTCTGAATGACGTTTTACCCTAAAACGTGTAATTCCTTAATAACTTTCACGAAAATGATCTGACGAATGTCAAACATTTAATTTGCCATGGAAATGATTTATCACTCGAGAATATCAAATAAAAATCAACTTTCGGGAAAGTTTCGGGAAATATGAATAGTAAAAGTGAATAGTGAAATTTTCCGGGAATGGTAATTAACCTGAAATTGCGAATTGTTACAGTCTCTACCCCTTACGGGGAACTTCGTCCCGAAGTTCTATGTGTGTCATATGTTGGAGTGGTGTCGATAAAGATGTGTGGTTACTTATGAGGTCCAAAGTCTGGAATTACTAGTGATGTAGTTTGATTTGTCTCAGAATATGGTGTGTCAATAGAGATTGATAACATGGTTGAATATCAGTAGAGATCCATATAATAGTCGAATATCAAAGAAAATTGATATAGCAGTCGATTATTAATAGAAATTGATATAGTAGTTGTACAGAAATTGATATAGTTAAATATCAAAATGGAAATTGATATAGTTGTCAAGTATCAATAGCAATTGATATAACAGTTGAACAACAATAGCAATTTACATAGGAATCCAATAAATGGAAATTGATATAGTAGTGGAATATCAATGGAAATTGGGATAGTAGTTGCAATCATAGCATAGTAGGTAATCTGTTGTTGTACCTAGTGTTTATTGACTTCATACATATGTTATTTCGGATACAAATAAGCCCACTTGTTTATAATTCTTTATTTACATAGAGAGGCATCCCAAACAATGTAAATACGGAATTATAAACTTATGGTTCGGCGATTTACAATTTCTTTATTTAAATGAAAAGGCATCCCAATCTATTCAAATAATTACAAATCATCCTACTTAAGAATTCCCAACACAACATTCACAATTAGCCGGTGAGTTACAAGGTAGTGTATTACGAGATGATACTGGTGTTCCAAAAGTACAAGATGAATATTCAAACTTGTAAAGCTGATAAGGGTGCTTGTGGTGTAACTAAGGATGATTTGAGCTTTAAAAGTGCATCAAGATCTGTTAATGAGCTTGTGGTTCCAACGGTTGTGAAGATAATGTTATGATATGTTGATGTAGTGTATGCTTAACATTAATACTCTTAGGTATAGATGTTGAGTTTGTTTTGAAAATCTTAAGAGATTTTAAAAGTTTATGATGGAATGGTATCCTAAACAGGATGGTACTTCTACAGGATGAAGAGAATAATTGATAACTATCCCAAGATAGTAGTTCGGATTATCTCATAAATGAAAACTTTCAAGAATGAATTTAGATCATACAAATAAGGTGTTAAGATTTTGCTGAGTGGTAAGACACTATCGTGTCTCTAGATTGTTTTAATGTATTCTGGTGGTTTATCGTGTTCATGTAGGAAATCAACCTAAACATAACCCTAGTACAACTACTCTCAGTATTTGAAAATTTTAAGTCGAATATAGTTAGTCAGACTATATTCCACTGTCCCTAGGTTAAATATAGGTGACTAGTCTATATTTAGCCAAGGTTCGATAAAATTTTCAAATACCTAAATTAGGTATACTTGTGATATGTCCGTTGGTTTTGGGAAACTGTTCACTAAACAAAGGCGATGTCAACCCTTAAGTTGCAAGTCCCGTCCATACAAGACTTGTAACGTATGTTTTCATATTCCATTGCATAGAAGGTAGTAAGGGTAGATACGTATGGAAAGGAAGTTTTAAGTAGTTCTAAAATAGAACATACTTGGCCAGGATCACGAACTTTTAATAATGAAGGTTTCATCAGAAAACTTTGATGAATGTAGAGAAAGTTCAGCTTTTGTCGATGATGGATTAGTTTGTCCTTTAGAAATCTCATATTTCTTGTTTGGAAATCGTTAGATTGTGATGGGTTTTTGATATCATAAGAAATGATATTGATGATGTCGTGAAATAATTCCAGAGACCATTGCACAAATCACAATGTCTCGGAAGTAGGTTAGACCATTGTGCAATTCACAATGTCTGGGAAGTAGGTTAAACCATTAGGTGACTCAAAACATTTGAGAAATGATTAAGACCATTGTATCATACAATGTCTTGGAAAATGAATGAGACCATTGTATCTCACAATGTCTTGGAAAATGAATGAGGCCATTGTATCTCACAATGTCTTGAAAAATGAATGAGACCATTGTATCTCACAATGTCTTGAAAAATGAATGAGACCATTGTATCTCACAATGTCTTGGAAAATGAATGTTGGAGTAGGAACATGATTGGGAGAGTGTGGCTATGTCGAAATGCCTTAGAATAGGCATACACAGATATGTTTAGTTCATTGTTTAGATAAATGATTGAAAATAAACCGAGTTTATATATCAATATACTAATATGTTCATGTAGCATAAAATGCCTAGTGTGTATATATCAATATACTTATATGTGTTTATGTAGCATAAAATGCCTAGTGTGTATATATCAATATACTTATATGTGTTCATGTAGCATAAAATGCTTAGTGTGTATATATCAATATACTAATATGTGTTCATGTAGCATAAAATGCTTAGTGTGTATATATCAATATACTAATATGTTTGTGTAGCATAACATGCTTACTAAGTCCATAATCGTCTGGAGGATGGAAGACACGGAGAGCGGAAGGCTATAAAAATGATTTTGCTTGTAGTTGTAGTTATAGTTTAGGTCTCAATTAGACCCGTTTCTCTATAACCATGGCTCTGGTACCAATCTGTAACACCCCCAATTCATGGTTGCAGCGGAATTCAAACTGGGTGTTACTCGACGGCACAATAGTCACAATAATAGAAAACGAACTCCAATTGAGTCGTTTTAAAAGATTTATCATTCAAATTATATAAATATCAGAGGTTACAAAATGAGGTCCCAAATGGTTCCATGTTTACAATGTATAACAAATGTGTTTTTGAATGATAATAAAATTTATAGCCCTCTTGAGTATCCGTGCGCTTCCGTGCCATCCTTGATCGTCATGAACCTGAAATACATGCTTGAGAGGTCAACACAAAGGTTGAGTGATATTCATAGAGTTTGTTTAATGTTTGAACACAATAATCGTAGTGTTTGTAGTTAAATCGTTTGAACACAATATGTTGGTAGTGTGAGCTATAGACTCACACCCATATTTGGAAAACAATGATGGGCTACGTTGTTATATGCCCGGAAAGGTTATTATACACTAAGCTTATGACACCATAACGTTAACGTGTACCAATATCGATCGGCAGATTTATCCCGGTAGGTACTTTGCTAACATACCTAAATCTCAAATATTAATGCATTTGTTTGAACTTAGTCAATACAAATGGGATTCGTCAATCCCAATAGGCCTATTCACAATATTTGCGCTCACTATTGCTAGTGATTAAATGGTTCATATTAAGGGATCTCGGTTTAGCAAGGTTGTTACTTAGTGATAATAAAACATAGTCGAATAGCATACAGTAGAAAGTATTGTGTTCGAGTAGAAAAATAATAGCATGTATTCCCCCCAAGGGTTTGTAAAACATTGAAGTAATGTAAAGTGGGGCTATGAACTCACCTTAAGTAAGATAGCAAGTAATGAATGTAACGGTTGAATCATGAAGGTTTCTACGAGCAACCTATAATCGAATGTTGCGACTTAGGATCGGAGTAAAGAATATGAAGTAGTGCCTATATATATATATATATATATATATATATATATATATATATATATATATATATATATCTTGCATTTAGCCCATGATGTGGTATGATGTATAATGTAAGTCTTTGAAAGAAAAGATTCATGAACATGTATGTTTTGTATATCGTTTACTACCGTTCGGGCCGACATAATTCAGAAGTCATGTTAGTAAGCGTTCGAGGAGCCAGGACACTTTAACTCGTAAATCCACAACTCAACTCGACGGCTTACATAATGAACTCCTCACATGAGGCTCCCTACTATTGTAGTAGTTGATAAAGTATAAGTTTTGATCCGAAAAGTTACATGTCCGATATTTGAATAAACTTAGGAAAGTTTATTAGTACATGAAGATTGTTATTAGGGGTAGTTTCATAAGTTTTGTATGACCATTTTCTCTTTGTAATATCTCATGGTTCCTTTAGATGAAGTAGATCCAAGTTGCTTGTTCAAGTTATCGCCAATACTTTGTTTCATGTTTTCGCCTAAGTAATCTTACATGGTCATTTCGTCATGGCCTAGCCATGACCTTTGGTCCTTGTTCCAAGGTCATGAGACTCAACCTTGGCTCTAGCCATGGTTGTGGTCTTGATTATAGGTCATAAGACCTCTTGTTCCTTTTAAAGTATAACCATAATCTAGTGACTTTCGCCTAAAAATGGGCTGTTTAGAATTTGAAGAATTTTATCACTCGGAAAGCGTTTTTAGGGCTCGAGCTTCTTTGTTCCTGAACGAAAACGTCGTTCCGGACAACTTTCGTGTTTTAACTTTTTGATGAATCGGACCAGAAGTATGACTTTCAAAACCCAAATTTGATCAGAATGGTATTTGGCAGTTTGCCGCAAAGTTTTGGTAACTTCAAATGGGCGTAACTTTTGACTCGTATACTCGTTTTGGGTGGTTCAAGTTACTACGGTTTCCTTGTTAAGTCCTCTACTGTAATATGTAATGATCAAATATCATATTTTTACCATTTTGATCAGGTCTTACCAAGAAAGTCACTAGTTTGCTTGTTATAGTAACTTGTCTTATCAATCATGTACAATAACTTGTTTTACTCACTTTTATACATCATGGACATGAATACAAGACATAATATAGCACAAATAATATGTAAATAACATGAATATGATTATTTAACAAGAATCATGTTAGGGTTTGGCTTACAACTTTTGGCTTTCAAAGATGAAAGGAAGTTAACATGTAAGGATAGGACTTTGATAGACTTGCTTCAACCCACTTCACTTCATGCAATCTTTCTACCCTTGTAATCTTGAAAGATGGATGATGAAGGTTGAGGTGACTTGAGTGGATCTAAACTCAAGAGAATCACCAAGAGTTTCAAAGGATTTGAAGTAGCTTGATGAATCAAAACCAAACTATGGTTTATGTGTTGATATTGCTCTTGATTTCTTGCATAAAACTTGAAGTAGAGAGAAAATCATGAATGTGTTTGTGTTTGTGATGGTATGAACGACCAAAGGGTGAGGAGAGGGTTATATAAGGCCTTGAGGAGGTGCTAGGAAGGTGCTAGGAAGTTGCCTTAAGGAGGTGCAAGTATTTAGGATATTTTCCAACACTTGGAGACCAAGTTTAACACATGTAACCAATCCAATAGATCAAGACTTATAACTTAGGCACATGGCATGGTGAATCACCCTTATACACGTTCATAAGATGGTTAGGGTGATTAGGTACTTAAACTTGGTATTATCTAGCTTACGGAGTGAGTTTTGGTCCCGGTAATCGCTAACGGTAAGTCGTTAAGTCATGAAACTTAAAATCGGGTATCGTAAAAATACGAAACTTGGAAGAATGGTTAAACATGTCATTATACTCCATAATAAAATATAAAATGAGTGGTAGGTTTCATTGGGGTGCTAAAACCCTGCTAAAACTGGAAACACGGGTCTAAAACGCGTAATACGTAAAATGTACGAATATTGCGTAAAATTGAGAAAAGTAAAATATTACTTTTCTAATAGGTTATAAATGATTTAAAATGACTTATAATGTCTAGACTGGGCTCAGTCTAGTGTCGGTTGGTATTAAATGTCTTTTAGACATCAAACCGTAAGCCTAAAAATCACGAAATGACTTATAACATCAAGGGATGATTTTTGGTCAATGGAGGAGGGAAAAATATGTTGACTTTTTCTAATAAGTTGAAAACTCAAATCGTGTTAGAAACGCGTTTTGTGGTCTAACGGTTAATCGCCCATACGGTTAAGCGTGCTCATGTGAGAATAGTACTGGCTTGGGTGACCTGCCGGGAAGTCTTTGGTCATGTTTTTCTCAGTCACAATTAATTCTCAAATAAATCATGAGTGTGTCAAACATTTTTCTGATGCGGGGTCACTTAACGCGGTCGAGTTTCGTTGTACGTAGAATTTCTGAATGACGTTTTACGCTAAAACGTGTAATTCCTTAATAACTTTCACGAAAATGATCTGACGAATGTCAAACATTTAATTTGCCATGGAAATGATTTATCACTCGAGAATATCAAATAAAAATCAACTTTCGGGAAAGTTTCGGGAAATATGAATAGTAAAAGTGAATAGTGAAATTTTCCGGGAATGGTAATTAACCTGAAATTGCGAAATGTTACAATCATGCAAATTCTTTGTTTGACGGACAAATGTCACATATTTATGCCAATCAGGGCCAAGACTACCAACAAATTTGGAGTTCACAGCGATCCTTGGTACTGTGATTTTGTGACGTTCCAGATCATTAACCACATTTGTGAAACGATGATAGTAGGATTCAAGTGACTCTCCAGGTTCAATTGTGATGTCAGTGTATTCCATGTATAGCTTGGATTCCATGTCATCTTTGTTCAATTGAGTTCCTTCCATAAGGAGATGAACGTATTCCCACATAGCTTTGGCTGTTTTCTGAGCATCGACACTTCGATAGATCGGATTAGGTATACCTTGAAGTATATAAGCCATTGCATACTGATCAGCTTCACGATGTAGTTTCTGTTCTTCAGTGAGTGCAGATTCTGGAAGGGGTCTATCACCAGGAGGATGTGGAGGATCAGCATGTGGATCACCAGCTTCAAATCTAGTTGGCCACTCAAATGGTCCTTCAAGTATCACTTGCTTCAAGAATTTCCCATGAGGTTTCTTTAGCTCAACAAATCGTAAGAATCGACTTGACCATTGAACATAGTTTCCAGGTGTAAGCATTGGAGGTGTTTCAAGTGATCCTGCCTCATGTCGGGATTGTTGAGTTGTAATAACTTCACACATTCTGTCAAACCAGTGAGGTTGTTTTGAGGAAAACTGAGTGGTTTGTTGTGGCACTTGATATGATTGTTGTTGAGGAATGATCTGATGTTGCATCATTAGGTAATTATGTAGTGGATTGTATTTAGGAGGTTGTTGATTCATTATGTGCGGAAGGTATTGTTGTTGCTGATACTGCTGATGCTGAGGTTGCTGAGATTGCTGATGTTGAGGTTGCTGAATATGAGGGAAGTAATGATTTGGAGGTTGAGACATCTTAGAACACTTGTGTAGAAATGGATCTTTTGTAGAAGATTGAAATGCACGTTCCTTTGAGTAAGTTGCAAAATCCTTGGGGTAAGTTTAATTCTTACGCGTAACTTAATCTTACGCATAAACTGTAAGTTATGCGTAAAGAGTAGGTTATGCGTAAACTAATAGTTTATGCGTAAGTTTTCTCTTTACGCGTAAGCTTAGGCTTATGCGTAAGTTTAGACTTATGCGTAAGGTTTAAACAACCAAACAAATCTTTCAAACTTATCCAAGCTTGAAAGATGTCCGTAGTCGAAGTATTCCACTAACTTATCCAAGCTAGGGAAGTACTGAGTCACCTTTACACGAGGAGAAGATCGTTGATGAAGCTTACGCGTAAACTCTGGCAAGTTACGCGTAACTCTGACTTACGCGTAGAATCAAACTTAAGCGTAGGTTTTAAGGCGTAGAGGAGCAAGTTACGCGTAGGATCAGGGTTTTAGTCTATTTAACGCGTAAGAAAAGGGTTTAAGGCCAAAGTTATGCGTAAAAAGGACAAAAAGTACTATTGACAGCTACAGAATTGTACTATTCACCAATATTACGCGTAAACTGGTCAGAAACTTGAAAAATCTCAAATTTTTGAAGGAAAAATGCCTAGAAATAAGGTACTTTTGATCAAATAACTTCACCAATACTTAGAAAACAATAACTTTAGAAGATTTAGCTACTAAAAACTAGTTTTCCAATATCAAAGAAGCTATAAAACCTTAACAAAAAACTTAAAAATCACAACTTTATGCAAAAACTAAGCTTCAAATCACTATATCAACCTTGAAACTTATCCAAGCTTCAAGATTTGAGTGAAAGAATCAAAGAAAAATGCAAAAAAATGAAGAAATAAGCACCACTCTCCACGTTAACCAAAGAAACACACTTCAAACTTCTAGTAGGCGAATGATACCACTTGTTAGGTCACCATTTAGTAAACACAAGTATGATATAAGAAGAAATAAGATGAGAAATGAGATTGGTTGATTATGAGACAATATGAAAGGTGAAAGTGCAAGAGTTTCCTTAATGTAATCAAATAACCAACAAATGAAATGTTAACATAAGCTCACTATTTATAAGGGAGGAGTTAGGGCAACACTCCCTTCCTCTCTTATCCTTAATTTCGTGGGCTTTAAAGCCTTATGGGCTTTTACATGTTGCCCATTAACTTTAAACAAAATGAAATAAATACTAAAGCAACCTATTACAAAATGTAATGACCGAGACTTGACAAAAATACAAAAGTATGATCCCAACATATATTACCACCACAGAAACCATAACGGTAACCTGCACGAGCTACACCTGCCATGTCTGCAACAAACAGTGCTGATATCTATTATATGTGAATACACGGGACCTGGCTACAATTATATAATATAAACCATAAATATTAACCACAAAAAGAATGCCAAAATAAGTAGAGGTCCATACTAATCCCTTTATAATTCTTCATTGGGTCTTGTAATCCATTGGTGATGCCAATGGATTACAAAAAAAAAAAAAAAAAAAAAAAAAAAAAAAAAAAAAATCCATTGGTGTTGCCATCAAGTTTATTTAAGTTACTAAAACGGGTTGAAGCCTTTGGCCACTTGAAGGCTACTAATAATGTTTCACGCCAATAAACTTATATGGAGCATTGTAATAAGCAGGTAAGTAGATAACTAAGCTTATAAATATGCGGTGTTTGTCTAAGCTTACTGTGTAGGCTTAAGCTTATGAGCTTATCTCCAATCAGCATATTATGGCTTAAGATAATAAACTCATAAGCTCTTGTCAAGTGTTGTTTAGCTTATGATAAAAAGAGCTTACAAGCTTGTATAAGCCCATAAGCCACATAAAATAAAATAATTAAAACCTTCTAAATTAGCACATAATCTTGAGCTTAGGGGGTGTTTCTTTAACCTTAGTTGTCCGGCTTAATGGCCTTATTGACCTCTGAAAAAGCTAGTAAGCTTAACTTTTAGGGCTTATGAGCTTATGAACTTGAATAAGCCATAAGCTCAAGTTGACAAGCGCATAAGCCCTAAGGGGGTGTTTGTTTAAGCTTATTTTTGGGCTTTTTGAGCCTATTTAACTATGCTTATATTTCCTAAGTTCATTTTTCAGGCTTATTTTCCAACTTATGGGCTTATTTTTCATCTTTAAGCCATAATAAGCTCATTAGTCAAAAAAATAAGCGTGGAAAAATAGACTTACAAAATAAGGAGAGTTAAATAAGCTCATTTAAAGTTCAATTTGCTCATAAGCCGAGCAGATATCCTTGGGACGGTACCATGGAACCAGAACTACAAATGACCCGGTACGAAAAGTGTATAGATAGGCTTCTACAGTAACGAAAACAGATAATCAGATATTGCATTTGTTTAAGTTTTAGGCAATCAGCTAATTAGGGATTTAAGATGTAAAATAATCAGAATTGGATATGCTGTATGAATAGGCAACTCCGAAACTGTTACTCATAGCTGCTGCTTAGTTCACCATCAAATGAGCCTATAATCATATACAAACACTTACTACTGCTGATCTACTGTATCAAAACGCAACAAGGGGTGTTTGGCAATACTAAGTTAAACAGCTTATACTCATAGCCAGAAGATCAACTTATCCAAAATAGCTCATTTCACCCATACTTATGATTCTGAATACACCAACAATAACCAGTTCAAACTAAACAATCTGAAACTCCTTACTGAAAAGACCTTATTTCACCCCTAAACTTAGTAGATAAGCATAGTCAAATTTATGCATCTGCTCAAAAAACACAATAAACAGATAATCAAGTACGAGTACTAGGAATGGTATCATGAACCCTAGTAGAATCTAACCGTAGGTCCCATTGTGTATCACAATCCTGGCAACCTTCGCTTTTGCTCCATATGCAAGAGCTTTTCCAGCATCGCCTGCACCAATAACCACAAATAGTCTACCAGCCAAGGGTGATCCTGTTGCACCATTTTGAATGCCTGAACCTGTAAACAGTTGCAACCATTTGTGTTGTAAGTAAATCTCAAACAGGTCAAATGGTTAGAACGGGTAGAAAGTCACACCTGAAATATAATATGAAAGTTTTTTAGTGGACAAAAGGCGCGGTTTTGACCCAACAGCCCATACTATCACTTCTAATAGAAAGTACAGAAAGAAACCTCGTAGACTATCCTCGATAGCAGCAATATTATCACTTCTACATAGAATACATAAGAATCCCAAGTAGTAGGACTATCTGATTCATGTAATGTCCCATCATTTGGTCTCCTGATGGCGCAATTGACTGTAGCATACAATCAGTAAGTAACAGAATACATAAGAATCCCAAGTAGTAGGACTATCTGATTCATCCTCACTACCCATTATTATCAATCTTACCTGGACCCAAAAAAACAATAAAAATCAGTTATTTTTTTTAACAAATTGATGAAATTGGTGGAAATAAAAGATGGGTTTTGTAAAAAGATTGGAGTTATTACTTAAAAATGTGAACTTTTTATGAAATTGAAGGTTAATTTTGTGGGATTGAAAAGTTAGGGTTTGGGTTTTGATTTGGGGGAAAAAGTGGAGGGAAATTGGATTGGTTTTGGGGATTTTGGTGCATTGTGGGGTTTTTTTAGAGGGAAATATTGGGGGATTTAATTGATTTTGGTTTTTGCACTTTTTTTTTTTTTCATGTAATTTTATAGTGAAGAATGTTAATTGTTAGAATATTAACTGTGTTTTAGGAAAATTTTTGAGAGGGTAGTATGGATTGAGAATACCGATTTTATTTCTATCGTTTGTTATGAACTTTAATGTATGGTTATCTCATTTTTTTTTCTTCTTTTTTTAGAAAGACATATGGTCCATACGTTAGTGGTAGGTCCTACGGGAATGAGTTAGAAAAGATGTCTACTCCCCCTCTTATGAGTCTATGGGTATCAAATGATTGTTTCATTCCCCAACTAGTAACCAAACATTTGCAATGATAATTATTGTAATTGATGCGTTCTAATAGTGATGTATCAAACGTATCTTTATTTTATAGGTGAGTTGAAATAAGATTTGAATTTGAGTTTAATTTGAAAAAAATATGAAAAAAAGTTACTTGTCAATTTAAATAATACATTAATTAAATAAAACTATAATAAATTTGTAATATCCTAATTTTCACAATATTTATTTTAGAGAAAAAATCGCTGAATAATAATGAAGTTTCATTAGTGTTTCAATTTGGTCAATCATATTTTTTTTGTGAGGTTTAACCACTTAAATTTCACACGTGTTTTATTTTTATGTAATTTTAAAAATTTTGTAGTGTGTCTTAATTCCAATGTTGTAACCCATCAAATATAAACATTTTGCTTGGCCAAAAACTGATGTTGATTTTATATCTAAATCATATAAAAAAAACATTTAAGAGCAGCTGAAAATGTCATCAATGAAACTCACGAAATCTTTAGAGCAATTATTATTACCTCTTGATGTATGGTCTGTATATTTAACAGAGCTTAAAATGAACTCTTGATTTCACCCTTGAAACCCACAAACCTCTTAGAGCAATCAAAGGAGACTGACTCTATAGATATCCACACTACACGACCACATCACTAACACACATATTTACCCAAAAACCTAAATTTAACAACCCTTAATAATTCACAACTTTAGAATACAACCGATAAAACTAACATAAAAAAAATTAGGGTTGAAGCACATATACATCTGTTGTTATCAGAGGTACGCAGCAACAGAAACACAAAACACAAATTACAGCAAACAGAAAATAATAAAGCTGCCAGGAACACGCAAACTTTTATTGAAGAAATCTTACTCTAAAACTTCAATTTGATACTTAGGTAAATCCCTACCCTTCATGGTATATATAGACTAACCAATACATGTTAGACTATAACAAGGATTGCACTTTACTTAACCTAATAACTATCTAATAACCTGGAAGATAATTACTTGCACGTCAAGTAAAACTTGTTGGACTAGGACTCCAACTATTCAGAAACCTGATCCACGCTGCAGTAGCCATAATCAGACTTCATCAGGAATTCATCAACAATCACCCCCTGAATTTCTGAGTCGAAGAGGGCAACTCTTGCACGCCAAGTAGCGACCTCATCTCCTTGAACCTTATGCGCCCCAAGGCCTTCGTTAACGGATCTGCTCTTTGTTCTTCACCAGATATATGTTCCACTATAACCTACTCATTTTCCACACATTCACGAATGAAGTGATATCGAGTGTGGATGTGCTTGCTTCTACCATGAAAGACCGGGTTCTTTGATAATGCAATTGCCGATTTGTTGTCACTCTTATTATCATTTTTTGTCTTTCCAAACCTGTCACTTCCGCCAATAACTCCCTAAGCCAAATTGCTTGACATGCAGCTGCAGTGGCTGCCATGAACTCAGCTTCACACGAAGATAACGCGACGGTAGTTTGCTTTTGTGAGCACCATGTAATGGGCGATGTACCAAGGTAGAATACATGTCCAGTAGTGCTTCTTCCATCATCAATGTCAACATTATGACTACTATCACTATATCCTACCAATTTCATGTCATTACCCCGCTTGTATTCAATTCCAAACGAAGTTGTACCTTTAAGATAGCATAGGATTTTCTTGATAGCATGAGCATGTGATTCTCTTGGAGTTTGCATACATCGACTAACCACTCCAACCGAGTAAGTCAAATTTGGACGAGTGTGCAAGAGGTAATGTAAGCAACCTACTACCTTTCGATATTGAGTAGCTTCTACTTCTGGTTCATCTTCAGCTTTCGACAACTTGAGATCCTTTTCCATTGGATATAAAGTTGCATTGCAATCTCCCATACCAGCTTCTTTTAAGATTTTTAGTGTATATCTCTCTTGCTTGATCTTGATGCAATCTTTTTCTTGCGATACTTCAATACCCAAGTAATAAGTTAATTCACCAAGATCCGACATTTCATATTGAGATGCCATTCTTTTCTTGAACTCATTGATGCAATCTAAGCTTGTCCCAGTCACAAACAAATCATCTACATAAACCGCAACAATGATAGATTCTCCCTTGGTTACCGCTTTATAAACCGCCTATTCTTGCATGCATTGTTGAAAACCCATCTCCTTTAAAGTGCCATCTAGCTTTATGTTCCATGCCCTTGGAGTTTGCCTTAGGCCATACAAAGATTTAGCTAGCTTATACACTTTTCCTTCCTCTCCAGGTTTTTCAAAGCCTTCAGGTTGAGTAACATATACCTCTTCCTTTAAGTCACCATGAAGAAAAGCCGTTTTGACATCCAAATGATGAATCTTCCATCCTTTCCCGGCTGCGAGAGCAATCAAGAGACGTATGGTCTCGAGTCGAGCTACTGGCGCGAACACTTCATCAAAGTCAATACCGGGTTGTTGTACATAGCCTTTAGCAACTAAACGCGCTTTGAACTTCTTGATTGTGCCATCAGCGTTTCTTTTGATCTTAAACAACCACTTTAACCCGATTGGTTTAACATCTTTAAGAAGAAAAACGAGTTTCCAAGTATTATTCTTTACAATAGAATCAAGCTCGTTTTGCATTGCTTTGACCCATTGCGGTTTCGATTTTGCTTCATTATAATTCCTTGGTTCCTCGTCAATTGTCAACATAAGTTCATTAATATTGAGCTGATAATCACCTAATCTTGTTGAGTTGTTGGTAAATGATGCGTGGGAATCGCACCATACTTTACCTCTCGAGGGATCTCGAGAAGCTTACAACCCCCACCAGGCAGTGTACCTGATCGTTGTAGTATAGTATAGTGACAAGTACCGGGGGATTGATCGTTCAGCTTAGGAATAGTGTCGCTAGGATTAGAAAACCTAATTAATAGCTCTAGAGGTGAAAGATGATTATTTTTTGTATTTTTATATTTTTATAAAAGCAAGTAAAATCTCGGGTTTTGGAAGAGTGGGCGGAATTAGTTGCTATTCAACTAACCCAAAGCTATTATATAATTAAAATAAACTAATGAAAATGAAATTAAACTAAGGTTGTGAGCAGTGGTTGGAGAAATTGTGTTTACTTAGACTTCATTACTCCCTAGATATCTTTTACATGTTAATTACTTGTTACACTTGTATGGATGACGGATTGTATTCCTTAATACCATTCGTGGGGTGGCATACATAACTCCCCAACTCTATGAGCTCTTATCTCCTCCTACACCATGACCCAGCACAACTATAGGGATTGTAAACAGTGGCTCATGCATTAAATTCAACCAATAAAGACCTAGTACGCCTCGGTTCATGTTTCTTAAGACGTTCAAGCATGTTACCATTTGGAGATCTGCCAGTTTTCTTAAGCCTAACATATAATATCATTCATCCAAAACAAGAATAGACAAGTAATCAACACATAATCAACATCTAGGTTTCATTAGATCTAAGCAAACACAAAGGAGATCTAGCCTAGCATAGTAGAATTAAGACAAGAACAAGAGATAAACAACCAACACATAGACATATTGATTGAATTGAAAGTATACTTATCTCAATTACAATGCAAGGTCTCAAGGGTTTGGAACCCTTGAAAAACCTGTAAAAGAGGCACCAAAATCGTCTTTAGGGTTTCACCAAAACTTCTCCCTCCTTTAATGAAAAAACTAGAAAACTATATATAGGAAAAATAGTCTGACGGCGTCAAGAGTTACTTCTGACGCCGTCACCTCGTCGCCATATACTTCCTCGGACGGCCTTGATCCACTTATGACGGCCTATGTGACGCCGTCACCACCCACGGTATTTAATTCTTGCCACTTTGACGCCGTCATAAAGCCTTCTGACGCCGTCACCACCTACGGTGTTTAATTCTTCATGTCTGACGCCGTCAAGATGGTGGTCTTGACGCCGTCACCTTGTATCTTCAGCATGGAAATTTGGTACTTTGCCGTTTTCTTCACTTTTATGCTCCAAAAACGTCCAAAATGGCTTCTTTTCCAGAATTCACTCTCCAAACACCTAAAATCACAAAAGGAACGATTTAGGGCAATATTTGATCAAATAAAGTCGGATTCGGGCTTAAATGACCCCCTAAAAACGGATCATTTTTCGCCTCATCATATACCCTTACACTTGAGATTTGCTTGTCCTCAAGCAAATGAGCTTTTATTCTACTCAAAAGACAAGTTAGGGGTCATTTAACACTAATATAAAAGTAATTACAACAAATAATCGTTCCACTAAAGACCAATAGACAAGCACGGAGGTCATACACAAGCACCTCACAAATAGTGTTTAGATACTCACATCTCTCGGGTGTAATAAAGTAATATAACATTATGGAAATGGAAGATATCTCTCACTACCTGTCATAGCAAAATAGATTACCATAGGCTTGGGAAAGGATCAAACCTCCACCACACGGCGTAAGCACCTAGGATAAACTATCAAAGAGGTCTTTTAAAGGGTTGTAACGTTAGGTGTAGGGATATGAATTACACGGTTTTGTTGGATAAAGGAAGTTTTACTGGTGGCGAGTTAACAATCTTGGTTAATTACATGCACAAGATGGCGTTGCTAAGCCAAGACTAGACTCGACTTAAGCTAATAAATGAAAAATAACAAAAACATAAAATGAACATAGAATGAAAACGGGATGGTAGTCCGTATGTTTTTTCTTTCTTTTTCCTTTTTTCTATTTTTTTTTCTTTTTCTTAATTTTTTTTTTTTTTTTTTTTTTTTTTTTCATACACTCTTACCCTACCATCCAAAATAATACATCATAGGGGTATGAGCAATCCCCTTACACTTGAATCTTTACATACTTTACATTTAACTAATCTAATGACTCGAATTAAGAAAATCAAAACACTTGGAGCACTTTTAAGATTAACGTACATATGGGGGTAATAATATTATGTTCTTCCCCATTACTTCATAAAATAAGTACTTACCCATGAGTCCCAATCGTACCAAAACAATATGTACAAGGATACGACTCGACTTAGCAACCATGTAATCAATTAGAAAGTTAACTTAGGGTTTAACAAATAACAATAATGCACTAAAAATGAGCGCATACACGGAAGGCTAAGGCGATTTGGGTGTACATTTAAGTGAGGTGTAACAAATTCTTCCTTTAAGTAAAATGCTTAAAGTTAGAAACGAAAAGATAGGCTCGGAGGGGTGTACTAGGGGTATCGTGTACTAAAAATGAGTACAACGCAAAGGGTGTGGGAAAAATTAGTTGACTTAACTAGCCAAGTAATATGACTTAAATGGTCAAGTAACTATAATACGGGTTTAACACAAGGGTAATCCTAATGCCTCTTATCATGTAGTAAATCCTACCACACGAATGTAGTCTCACTAGCGGTCTCGGGATGCATCACTAACGCAAGTTCTAGAATCTAAATGCTACCGGTACACTTATAAGCACCAATAATAAATGCTTTTCCTATCAAATCTAAAGGCGAACCTCACATTTTTGGGTGGAAAATTTTTCTGAATATACGGTTATGTGCTAGTCATACAACCTCCTATCCATGAGACGCTTGCTATGGCTAAAGTTTCACTCCTAAATGTTGTAAAAAATTTTAAATTTGGCGCTAAAATTACACTAACAAGTATTTCTCATAGTTTTATTACTCATCTACTATCAAACAAAACAAACTCAAGTGGAAGTGCATATGTAAGGTATCATCTTTTTACCCTCCCCTTACACTTAGGATGAACATTGTCCCCAATGTTCAAGTAAAGAATGTAAAAGTTAAGAAGTAAATAGAATGAAATCAAATACTCCCCTGATTCGCTCGATATGGATTATAGGTTGGCCAGGTTAAATCTTCCTCCAAGAAAATGAACAATCAAAGCTTCCCTTCCAGAATATAAATCATCTTCTTTTCATAAATAACCTGTAAATCCTGACAAAAGTAGACAAGGCAACCTCGCGTAAAATCGGCGGCATCCTATATAAGTTACTAAATCCTAGAAAACAAAGTAAGATATAATGCTTGTGGAATGAAGTTTGCAGATTTCTTGGAGATTATAAAACTTAATAATTCACAAAAACTATAAGACTCCGTTAGAAAAACAAAACTGGTAAAATTTCCAGATTTTTGACTCCTGACGCCGTCAAGAGCAATACCTTGACGCCGTCAGAATGGACCTGCAGAAATTCTTATGTTAAGTTTCCGGAAAATATCTGGAAAAACTTTGTCCTACTTCCTGGAAAATCCTGCAAAACTTCATTATGACTCAATACAAGCATTTGACTCTAACAGATACGAATATACATGTTCATTAAATATTGTGGAGAATCATGATCGGTTTGTTTCTTAAAAACATATTTGGGGTTTCCCCTTACACTTATCTTTTGCAAAAATACCTTTAGGTTGAAGTTAAGACTAGGCCAAACAACATAATAAAGTATTTCCACATTTTAGTAGAGAAACATGATCAACCAACAATAAAAATAAAACATGCATACGGAAGCAAATAACAATCAAACAAATAAAATCACACAAAACATGGGTTGCCTCCCAAGAAGCACTTTTCTTTATTTACGAGTTTTGTAGCTAGACTCAAAGTCGTGGGTTATCGTGTATCGCTTATGCTCACATAACCAAGTGTGAGCCATCTAATTGTCGCCTCATCTTTCTTATATTCTTCCCCTAACTCTAGGCACCCGCGATAGTACTTTTTATTCTTTTCATGCGTGTACTTAAGTCCTTTTCTCTTATCATTCTCACTTAGCATTTCCATGGGCGGATACCTACTACACTTTTCCACGGAAAAATCTTTGAACCTAGGGTGTGCGCGGGGCATTTGATAAACAAAATCTTCATCCCCATCCGAGAATGTAATTAGCCCTTCTATGAGTTTTTCATCGAGGTTGGTCAACCGTTTGAAGGGTTTTCCAAACACAACTTGGGTCAATTTATTATCAATAAATTCTCCTAGATTCTCCATAATCATGAACTCAACAAGATAAACCAACCTTCCTACAAACACGTGCAGTGGTATTGCCTTAGCAATGACGTTTTCCCCCTTGTATTCTAACTCCTCTACCATGATTTTATTGTATTCATTACGTGAGATTATGTTCATTGGAAGAGATGAGTTGAGATAGGCATTAAAGCTTTTAAATCCAATCTTACAAGGGAATTGCATGTTAAATGAACTATCACACTCGATCCTAGTTCTAGGGTCAACATACCTAAGAGGGTTTACTTCCTCTTCCATTCTATCCTCATTTATTACGTCACCATCATCAAGATCCTCATCGGAGTCTGAATAGTAAAAAGGACTAGCCCTACGGTCATCATCATGATCAGACTCTTCTAGCTCAGAATTATTGTCAAAGTGGTGGTTGGGTGAGAGGTTAGGTGGGTTCTCATTTTCTGCTAAAGGAAGTGGGGCGGGCAATTGGAACATCCTACGACGAAAAACACGAATAACAGGGATCAGCCGATCAATGTTATTGTTATCCATCGAAACAGTTTACGAACAAAGACACAAAGAAATAAGATAGACTAAAGAAGACCTAAAAATAAAAAATAAAAATCTTACTAGAAAGGAATCTAGCAAGTAGACCTAATAAAAAGAAATCCTAACCTAGACAATAACTATTCCCCGGGCTGCGGCGCCAAAAACTTGATGCGTAGGAATCGCACCTTGCTTTACCTCTCGAGGGATCTCGAGAAGCTTACAACCCCCACCAGGCAGTGTACCTGATCGTTGTAGTATAGTATAGTGACAAGTACCGGGGGATTGATCGTCCAGCTTAGGAATAGTGTCGCTAGGATTAGAAAACCTAATTAATAGCTCTAGAGGTGAAAGATGATTATTTTTTGTATTTTTATATTTTTATAAAAGCAAGTAAAATCTCGGGTTTTGGAAGAGTGGGCGGAATTAGTTGCTATTCAACTAACCCAAAGCTATTATATAATTAAAATAAACTAATGAAAATGAAATTAAACTAAATTAAACTAAGGTTGTGAGCAGTGGTTGGAGAAATTGTGTTTACTTAGACTTCATTACTCCCTAGATATCTTTTACATGTTAATTACTTGTTACACTTGTATGGATGACGGATTGTATTCCTTAATACCATTCGTGGGGTGGCATACATAACTCCCCAACTCTATGAGCTCTTATCTCCTCCTACACCATGACCCAGCACAACTATAGGGATTGTAAACAGTGGCTCATGCATTAAATACAACCAATAAAGACCTAGTACGCCTCGGTTCATGTTTCTTAAGACGTTCAAGCATGTTACCATTTGGAGATCTGCCAGTTTTCTTAAGCCTAACATATAATATCATTCATCCAAAACAAGAATAGACAAGTAATCAACACATAATCAACATCTAGGTTTCATTAGATCTAAGCAAACACAAAGGAGATCTAGCCTAGCATAGTAGAATTAAGACAAGAACAAGAGATAAACAACCAACACATAGACATATTGATTGAATTGAAAGTATACTTATCTCAATTACAATGCAAGGTCTCAAGGGTTTGGAACCCTTGAAAAACCTGTAAAAGAGGCACCAAAATCGTCTTTAGGGTTTCACCAAAACTTCTCCCTCCTTTAATGAAAAAACTAGAAAACTATATATAGGAAAAATAGTCTGACGGCGTCAAGAGTTACTTCTGACGCCGTCACCTCGCCGCCATATACTTCCTCGGACGGCCTTGATCCACTTATGACGGCCTATGTGACGCCGTCACCACCCACGGTATTTAATTCTTGCCACTTTGACGCCGTCATAAAGCCTTCTGACGCCGTCACCACCTACGGTGTTTAATTCTTCATGTCTGACGCCGTCAAGATGGTGGTCTTGACGCCGTCACCTTGTATCTTCAGCATGGAAATTTGGTACTTTGCCGTTTTCTTCACTTTTATGCTCCAAAAACGTCCAAAATGGCTTCTTTTCCAGAATTCACTCTCCAAACACCTAAAATCACAAAAGGAACGATTTAGGGCAATATTTGATCAAATAAAGTCGGATTCGGGCTTAAATGACCCCCTAAAAACGGATCATTTTTCGCCTCATCAGTAAAACCTTGTTTCGAGTTGACCGACGTATCACGATAGGTGTGACAAAATTATCAGGTTCCTGTTCCTCTGTCACTGTAGCATGAACAGTAACAGGTGGTATTCTCGGTTGAACGATAACAGCAGGTGTCGAGTGAACAGGTGTCGGGCTGGTGTCGTGAGCAATTTGTTCTTCCTCGTTCAATACCTGATCATAACCATTTACATGTATATCGTTCCAACAAACAGCAAATATACCTGGTTCTTTTCCAGCTTGGTTTGAATCATCAGATTTCGTTGTCCAATTCCAACCTCTTTTCTCATCACAAACAACATAGGTGCTGATTATGATTTTGTTTTCACGTGGGTTGTAAAGTCGAAAACTTCCAGAACTTGGTTCCTTTCCGAGATAAACCATTGGTTTCGATCTATCATCGAGTTTCTTCAAATGCTTCGAGACTATTCTTTCATAGGCAATGCAACCAAACACTTTCAAGTCTTCAAGATTCGGTTTTTCTCCATAAAACTTTTCATATGGCGTAACTCCTACCAATGCTCGTGTAGGTGTTCGATTTATTATGTAAGTTGCATGCCGAATTGCCTCACATCAAAAGTGATTTGGTACACCTCTTGCCTTCATGAGACACCTTGTCATCTCAAGTAGAGTACGGTTTCGTCGTTCTACAATTCCATTTTGTTGAGGTGCATAAGGAGCCGTCAACATACGTGCTATTCCTTCTTGGTCACAAAACCGATTAAAGTCATGTGATGTAAATTCACCACCTCTATCCGTATGGAATGTCACAATCTCTTTACCCATTCATTTTTCAATTGATGTCTTGAATCTTTTGATTACTCCAAACGCGTCACTTTTGTGCTTCAAGAGAAAAGACCACATGTACCTAGAATAATCGTCTATAAGAACTAGGATATAAGAGTTACCTGCTTGAGTGGGAGGATTTATCGATCCGCATATATCCCCATGAACCATCTCAAGTAATTGTGAAGCTCTATATGTTGCTTTCTTAGAGAATGACTTCTTTGTTTGTTTTCCAACCATGCAAGACTCACATATTTGATCTTGATGCTTAATTACCGGTACCCCTTTAGCTAACTTGTGCATCAAATTCACTGCACCAAAACCGATATGACCAAGCCGCACGTGCCACAACCACGACTCTTCATCAATGTTAGCTTGCAAACAATAAGGTTTCCCAACTTGTAGTTGAGCCTTGTAAAGACGATTTGCACTTCGCGGGACTTTAATTAGCAAACTTCCACAACTATCACGCATGGTTAAGAAATCACCTCGTATCCTAATATCACAACCGGATATTGAAGCTTGTACAAGACTTATCACATTACTACGAAGTGCGGGAATGTAATAAATATCTTTTAGCAACTTTTGTTTCCCATTTTTCCCTTGAAACAAAATAGAGCCTTTTCCTTTTATACTTACACACGAACCGTCTCCAAATCTTACACGACCGGTTATATTTTCATTTAACTTGGAAAAGTAAGAGTAATTACCTGTCATGTGATTACTTGCTTCGTTGTCAAAGTACCATACATCATCTTCCTCGGTGTTGGACTCGATCTTTGGAGGAGTAAACTTTTCTTCATTCATGAAAACCGTTTCTTGAACCAAGTTCATCATAAAGAATGTACCTTCTTCATGATTTCTATCTCTCTCTTTTGTCTCACTGAGGTTTACTTCATAGTCTCGTTTTCGATCTGGGCATTTTGAAACAAAGTGTCCGTACTTATCACAACGGTAACACTTTATATGTGAGAGGTCACGTTGCTCATGTTTCTTACCCTTTTGTTTATTATCTTCACGGTTTTTCGAGGAGTCACTTTGACCTTGGTTTTGATAGTTGCCCCTACCACGTCCTTGACCACGACCTCGAGAGTTTGAACCACGTCCTCTTCCTCCACTTGAGTCATTATTCCTATTGGAACTTTCTGTCCTAGCATAAAGCAACTTTTCTTGTGCATCGTTTGCTTTATCATCTTCTTTCACTCTCTTTTCATACGCTTTCAATCTACCAACCACATCCTCAAACCCCATTGTTTTAAGGTCTAAAACTTGTTCTAGGGCTGCCACGATATGGACAAAACGTCTAGGAAGACTTGTGAGAAACTTCTTTACCAGCTTGTGTTCCGACATGACTTCTCCAAGCGTGGCTGACTTAGAAGCAATCCCCGATAGTGTTGAGGCATATGCATCTATAGTACCGTTATCTGACATCTTCAGATTCTCGAATTCCGTAATTAGGGTTTGAAGCCTAGCTTCTTTCACACGATCAGCACCTAAGTTACGGGTCTTAATTGCTTCCCACATCTCCTTCCCGGTCTTTAGATTCCCGATTTGCAAAATCAGGTCTTCTGGTATTGATTGAAACAACAAACCTTTAACTATGTTATTCTTCTTTGGATCATCTAAGCCCGGATCTACCACATCCCAGACTCCATGAATTCCAAGAAGTACCTCCATACGCATCCTCCATATGGTGTAGTTAGTTGACGTTAACATTGGGCACTGAAACGTCAAATTGGATTCCTTTGTTGGCGGTGGTGGTGGGTTAGAACCTGATGGATTTCCAGTCATCCCAGTTCTTCTTCTGGATCGCGAATAGGTTTGTAATGGAGAATCTTCCAGCCCTTATGTCACAGCTAGAATTAGTTTAAGACAGTGAGACAATCAACTGTCTTAAAGACTGTTTCCAACTTACTGTCTAAGAAGAGAAAAAATTGGGCTGTGATCAACTTGGGCTCCAATCACAGTGGGCTGCAATTCACGACTAACCAACAGGTTCACAGGTTTAAGTCGTTTCTTTTTAAGGTTTCTGTAACCCTAAATCGTTGATATACTGGTCACAGTTCTTCACGTCTAACCACAGGATCACAGGTTTGGAACGTTGATACTAATCACAAGGAACTTCTTCACAAGCTCTGGATACCAATTGTTGTTATCAGAGGTACGCAGCAACAGAAACACAAATCACAGCAAACAGAAAATAACAAAGCTGCCAGGAACACGCAAACTTTTATTGAAGAAATCTTACTCTAAAACTTCAGTTTGATACTCAGGTAAATCCCTACCCTTCATGGTATATATAGACTAATCAATACATGTTAGACTATAACTAGGATTGCACTTTACTTAACCTAGTAACTATCTAATAACCTGGAAGATAATTACTTGCACGTCAAGTAAAACTTGTTGGACTAGGACTCCAACTATTCAGAAACCTGATCCACGCTGCAGTAGCCATAATTACACTTCATCAGGAATTCATCAACAACATCAAATTAATATCAATTCTTAAATTACATAAATAATAAGCAAATTAAATAAAAAAAAATACCTGGGTGGGTGAAGTTAATAAGTTGTTCCATAGATATTTAAAATCTTTAGATATTTGTCAACATCCCTAAAGATGATAGGCATTAGAAGTCACCTTGTTGTTTGTCTTTGATCTGGGTGGGTAAATCGAATATTGTGTCGAGGAATTCACCTTTTTTGCTTCATTCGATTGTAATTTTTAGTATATGAATTTTTGGAATGAGAGGTGTGCGCAATGGGATTCACGTATACTTAAGTCCGCTCCTTTTCATATAATTTTACTACTTGGTCCAAAAGTTTTATCAATTGAATTTGAGGTACATGTGTATTTTCTCTTTTTTTAACTCATCCTTGATATAAAAACGATTTTATAGATCTTTTTCCAATAAAGAAATATTTAAGTTTGTTTTATTAAAAAAACTTAAAAAAAAAAATTTAAAATAATTCAATTATTACTTAATAAGGAATGAATTGATTTTTTTAAAATGAAAAATTCCAAATATGGTTTTGTTTTATTAGAAAAAAGATTCCTTTTGTTATCCTCTCCAATTTACCCGTTCAATAATTAATTTTCCCTCAACAAATAATTAAATACTACTCATCATCAATTCTTTTTGTTAATTTGTCTTTTTAACAATAATTCATTTTCCCCAATTTACCCATCCAATCAACTCTTCTTTACCCTCAATACAAGTTAATTCTTTTTTGTTATCCTCTCCTTGACTGGTATGCGAACAATAAAGCCCTTGTTATATGAAACTATGCATAAGTTAATTCTCATCTTTTAAACACTTGCACCATCACCATCATCGTCGAGCACTGTCACCGTCATCGTGGACAGCCACCGCCGTCGCGCCCTACCGCGGCGTGTACCACCGCCGTTGCACACCACCTCTTCGACAATGTTAGCAATTGAAGGTATGAACAATTGATCGGTTGATTCACTTATTTAACCCCATCATGATTAATTTTATCTATATAATGCATTATCTTTATGTAATTTGTATTAGTTTAGGGATTTTATTTGTTTCGCTTTGTGTATATTTTGATGAATATTACTACTAGATAGAGAATATCATTATGTTTTGGTATAATGTCATCCTACTAGAATGATAAGGTGTGAGAATTTTGCTTCATTGGTTGGATTAACCACTATTAAATTAGATGCATGGAAAGTGTTCGATGAAATGCCTAAGAGAGAATATTAGCATTCGATGATTGTTAGCTAACGTTAATATGGACCTTTTCCATGACTATTGATTTGACAACGGCATATGATGGGCAGCATTGTTTAGACGGTTTGGTAATAGGATTTTACGTTTTATTTTTTGCCATAAAACATATGTGAGTGAGCTTGAAACTCGATTCCTAATTTACGTATTGAAAATTCTATATATGAAAGGCAAGCATATTGTTGTCTTATTTACATAATCTAAATTATGGGGCAGTCATCTGTATAGATCTATGGTGTACCAGATCTCGTGTTAAAAGCATAAGTGATAAGCGTTGCAACATTTGGCACGAAAGATTAGTCCTGGCTGTTAAAAAGATTAGTCCTGGCTGCTAAAAAGATTGGTCCTAGCTGCTAGAAAGATTAGTCCTGGCTGCTGTCACGTGTGCTACATTTGGCACGAAAGGAACTTTAGGATATTTGTATCTGGTAATCAGCATTATAATAATATAACAATATCTCGAATGGTGTTACAGGCAGTGTAGTTAACAAGAGTTCTGCTTGTTTTTTTATTTCTATTATTTGAGGTCAAAATTAGGAGTCATGGGAATAAAGAATGATTTGAGGGGTGTTGTATATATCAGTTATCATAGTCCAGAAATATACAGTACTCTAAAGCTATATGACCGGTAGTGCAAGTATGAACATTTTAATCCTATGGCTCTTTAGGTTTCGAGATGATTTCATGTCTGCATCTCTACTTCTGACTGACATTGGCATTTTTGGGGGTATGTTATGTGTAACAGGAACTCAAGATATATGCAGTTGCTGATAATGTTTCTGGTAAGAGTCAGCTTAGTGAGGTTCGAACAAATTATGGAATGTTTATCCACAAGAACAAGGTAGTCCAGTTACTCGTCTATACAAGAACAAGGTAGTCCAGTTACTCGTCTATACAGTTAAATGGAGAACCCATGTTACCGAAAACAGAAGCAGAAGTCAAATGGATCAGTAAGTTTAAAGTTCTTGTTATTTTGTTAGACTATGATGGCTTGTATGCGTGTTGCTGGTTCTGTAGTTAGGTGCACTTTTCTTTTCTTTCTTTTTTAATCGGAACACTTTACTCTCAAAACAAACCATTCTACACTTTATTACGTCACGCCCCCGTGCCTACACTTCACCAAAGCTGTGCATGGAGATTTGCTTAGCAGATAATGCACCAATTTTAGACACCTGGCATTGAGATTTGCTTAGCAGATGATGCATAACCATTTAAACATTAATTAACATACATTAATGACTGATACTACTACGGGTTGTGTTACAGTCACCTCTACCCCCAAACCACACACAATTGACGAATCATGATTGAATCACTAGCATTTTAGGAACGACTCTCCATAATACCTAAGATGAAAATCTTCTAATGGAAGTAAACAACGAAAGAACCCATGAACCTTTAACCATACAATAAGTGAGACTTGGGAACCAACGGAAACCTTAAGACCTTACGGAGTAACCTGAACCACTAGCTTCAGAACACAAAATCCTTCACTCATCCCTTGGGAATACCGGTTGTCTACCTTCCTAACCTTTTATAAAATAATACACTATGCCACTAGTAACATACGAGCTGTTTTAAATTATCAAAAAAAGAAATACACTCTATGAAACGTTTTACTACTATGTCATAAAATCAAAATTCTAGCCATATTGTTCTTTTATAAACAATGAATCTCTTTCCAAATGTTTTATAAACTATTTTACAATTCATTTCACAAGTTACTATATAAACCGATTTGTTGTATCATAAACTATACTACAATTTTCTATTATCTTGCAAATAATAAGATTGTTTTCCTATTACTCTATAAATTGTTTTTACAAATCATCTTACGAAATATTTCTATAAATCATCTTATGGATCATTTACTTCTATGAAAAGTGTTTTATGCTATTACTTCACAAACAGAATAACCTACATTTTCTTTTGGAAATAAACTAAACGCTAGAAGAGAATCACGTACCTCCGTCAGAAACTATAGACAACAACCCACCAAGTCATGACGCTGTTTCATCCCTAAAAAAAAAAGTTGCCCACTCGCTCCTTACAATTAGATTCCCTTATTGATACACAAGTCTCACTTGTAACCAAGGAAATCGCCCCACAACATAATTTTCGATTGATTCATTCATTTCAGACCAATAGCGCAACAAAATAAGTCATGATACACCCCAGTACTGCCTAAGTAAATTAAGTACCACAACTATAAGATTCACCCGATATCTAGCCACCAAACACTACCAAGCATTGGAAACTAGACATTATCCTTGAACCTTCATAAACTTATATAAATGCCATACCCGCTATACCTTCATCTTCACTAATTTCACTTTCAAAGATCTTTCTTTAAAAACGTGTTTAAATCAACTGCAAAAATATTTTTCCGAGGTACTCAGTTTGTGGAGTTAAAAATTTTCTCTGGTCAAAACCATATCAAAACTTTTGCGTATTAAAGAGCGACTAAGTGTTAATTTTTGTGAAGTTACTTTTATTTACGCGGTGCTTAAAAACCCACACCACTAAATTATATATCTATTTTAGGCAGACCTTTAACTTTCACCTGCAACAAGACAAATATCCCCCGACTGAGTACACCTAGAAGCGTAAGGATCAAATTCGTGCTAAATACCCACACTTAGTTCCCGAGACAACCCCGACCACTACCACAACTTAGGATTCCGGGACGGAATCCAGTCTGAGGGGTAGGTAATGTAACACCCCGTAATTTACCGAGTCATTTATTAATGCTAAAAACGAAGTAATTTGTTTTGAAAGTCTAATTAACCATTTTCGCGTTCAAATTTTTTTTTCCATCAACACAACTACGAAATATATTCGCCAACTAATTATGTGACGTATCTCACATCTCACTTCGAACGGGCTCACACGCGTACCGACACCGCATTTATAATGGCTTGATTTCTATAACTATTTTTCGGAGTCAATAATTTCATTTTTATAAGGTGTTTATTAAAACAATTCCAGAAATATATTTTTCACATTTACAAAACCGGATACAGCATTTACACTCTAGCTTAACGGGACACAAAGTACACGGAGCATAAAATAAAAACAAAACTCATCCTAGTATTCTAAATAAAACTCCCCCGTTACCCACTACTCCCTCTATTACAGTATTTATTATTATTATTATTATTTTTTCTTTGCCTTGTTTATCATCACACCATTCCCAAGACCTTATATCTTCAAAGTCAAACAAGATAAAAGTTTGATAAATTGATCCATCACTTTCTCTGCTCTCTCCTTTCCCAACGCAAGGTCACGAGCAAACCTTGGAGACGCAAATTGATGATGATGTTTGCTAAATTCGTCCCTCCACAAGACCCAACGAAGGAAAGCCATGGTCAAAGCGTCATTTCTTTTCTCTTTTATTTACCACCAATCCACAGGGGAACCACGCCAATCTCTTAATCTCAACCCTATCACAAGAAAAGTTTTCTTAAAGTTTACTTGAAACCGTGGCTGTGGTTCTCGCTTGGATTGGATCGGGTCGGGTCGTTGTGTTTGGATCTCTAGCTTTCTCGTAATCATCTTCGATTGACATCACTCTTGTAAGGGTTATCTTAATCTCCACTTATATTGTAATTTACTAATACTAAATAAACTTGCGATTTGATAAACAAGTTGGGTTGTTGTTAATATTTTTGGGTCGATCGGATCAAACCCATGTCCTGGGAATGATTATCTTGTTGATTGTTGTTATGGATATTGTGTGGCAAAGTGATAAATCACAAACTAAAACTCAATTATTGGCTCGAAGAACAGTGGAAATGCTTATTTACTAATTAGCTTATTATCTTAGTTGGCATACTTATTAGTTATAACTTTTGAGCTTAACATGGATCGAATCATGTGTCTTGTTGACTGGTCGAACCCAACAGGGGGTACAATTGGTTTTGCTTATATTTACCCTCAAAATGCCATGTCAAAACTTATTAGATTAAAAGGATCTTGGTTGTGTTTGGTTCGACCACTGCCCCACAGACCACGGTGGGTAAGTTTGGTTCCCATTCATTTCTTTTTACTCATATTGCTAATTCAAGTAGTCTAGTAAACTAATATGTTTTGTGTTTGATTTTCTTGTTGCACTTGTTCTTTCATTTACTCTCAAGTGGTAACTACCAAAATTGGTACAAAATTTTATGATGTGTCTGGTCTTGTTGCTCACTGTATCACAACCAAGCTTTCAACAAGTCATATGGGCTAAACTTTAGTAATTGAATTTGGGTTAACATTGTGTTAATTTTGGGCTTGTGTATTGTCTCAAAGGGTGTGGGCCGAATCCCACTGAAATTAGCAGAAAAGGGGTGCGTTTGATTTTAGTAGGAGTAATGGTTTTGTCAAAACTTGCTTTCCAATTTGTAACTGTGAAACTTATTATAACTAAATGGGTTAGATTAACTTTAACTTTGGATTATGACTCTTATGTGTGTCGAGCCGTTGTTAGGCGAGCCCAACAGTGGTGCGCGTTTTGTTTTGCTTCGGTTTACTCCACGACACAATTCCGGCTTATTTAAACTCATTCGCTCTCGACTTAACTTCTCGACATGCTTATAGCTACACGACTCGTATTATAAACGGATTTCTAAAATGTTCTTTATAATCGAAACTAAAAGTTATTATACATTTAGAACTTATTAAAAACTATACTAAAATAAGAATATAAGTTTTAACTCGTCTTTAAAATTTTTGATTAATATAACCAATTTTGGCTTATCTAAGCTTAATGTGACATGTTTTAATTTCTAAAATCTTACTTAAAAATATGAAGTGGTTTGTTGCACAAATATGAAAATGGTCACATTTAGTTACCTCGGGAAAACTAAAACTTATACATTGGTCATGCCCGATTTTCGTCAAAATATATATACTTAGCATCTTTTTGTCTTCAAAACCGACAAACGAAACATTGTATACACGACATACACTTACCATCCGCTAGTTTTCGTTGTATACAAAATACTTTATATAGAGCTAATACTTAAAAATAAATCATATACTTTCATTTATATTATCAACAAATATTTTATACGTTTGATATATACTTTTAACGACAATATTCTCATACTCCCGCGACGGCTAATATATATTGTAATTACTTTTCATACACCGTCCTTTGGTTGATGTCAAAACGGAGACCTATTCGTCCTTGATACTTTGTCATTAAATACTTACATACTAGTGCACTTTCAAGAGCCAATACTTGCAAATAATTAGAAAACTGTTTTAAACTTAAATGCTGCCACACAAGCAACAATAATGCAACCATTTTAAAACTTTAAAACTTTTAAACTTATCGAGTCTTAAAACGGAAACTGTAAGCTAAACTTGCCATACTAATCTAGGTCGCGTATCGGTGCCGCTCACTACTTGATTCTTTTCACTATAAGACTGCTATTGCCAAGGTGAGTCATAGCCCCTCTTTTATCTATTTTGAACTCTTTGGGGGAGATACATGCTCGCTTTACTTAAATCTTTTACTCTTTTATCTTAAACACTTTACTCGATTGATGATACACTCTATTTGTTTATTGAAACATATTACATGCTACAACCCTGAACACAAGTATTTTTTTGTATGCTATCCTGATTCATATTGCCTAAGTTACCGTTTCTGCCAAAAGTCCCTCATATCATGACCCATTAATCACTTGCGAGTGAACGCGAATATAGTGAATAGATCTATTGGAGGTTGACAGCCCATTCGTGCTAGCCGGATAGATAGCCTTCGTGCTAGCCGGATTGATAGTCGAATGCACTTTATTTGAGAACTACTAGGAAACTGGCAAACTCCTATTACTCGAGGGCCATATCACCTGCATCATATTATTATGTGTAGGCTTCTATCCCATAAGATTTTTATATATTTCTTATGGCAGCATAACGACGTTAAGGTTTGCGTGTCATGAGGCTTAGAGCAATAAGGCGGTACTGTAGTCATGATACAATATTGCAACTACAAAATTTATGGGCGTATAACGACGTAGCCCACTGTTTATCAAACTTGAGACTTGTGTTCAATTGATTTTTATGCAAACACTATTGATTCACTCAACTATTGACCCGGTTAGGGCAAACAACAAACAAACTATGGGTGTATAGCAACATTGTCAAACAAATTTGAAACTCTTTCAATCAACTGTTTTACTTATAAACTCTATGAACTCACCAACCTTTGTGTTGACACTTTTTAGCATGTATTTCAGGTGATAACTTACTCTTGGAGGCGCTTGGCAAATGGCACGGCATGGTCATAGATGACTCTGAAAATCATTTGGGACCGCTTAAATACTCTTATGGGCCTATATTTCCGCACTATTTTTGACAGATGTAAACAAAGTACTTTTTGACCATGAAATTTCTTCTAATCGATTGAGGTAAAAACCATTCTTTATACTTTGTGTTATGATATCAATCGAGTAGCACCCCAGTAACATATGCTTCCGCTGGACCCGATTTTGGGGGTGTTATAGTATCTATGGCTAATGATTATTAGGCTTATAATTTTTCACAAAATAGTGACGACTTATTTGGTCACTGTTGATGCTACATTTGTGACGACCTTTTGTGGTCAATTAGACCAAAAATAGTGACGACTTACAGCCATTAGTGAAAAATTTTGTGATGAAAGATGTCGTCAAAAATTTTAGTGACGACTCTGATTTTGTCACATATTAATGACGACCTTTTGCATTTTCGTCTCTAAAATGAATTAGTGACGGACCTATTGTGACGACAAATGACGACCTCAGTTTTCGTCACCAAGTAGGATTTGAGACAACTTTTTGCTCTTAGTGATGAAATCCCGCTTGTCACCAAAGCCAGTTTTTCTTGTAGTGTATTCACATGCGTGAGACGACAAATCAATTAACCCCACTCAACCTATGTGTAGAATCACCCAATCTCATGCACTATACACAACCAGTTAATGAATTCATATTCGAAAATCAATTCTTTTACTCTCTGTAAGACTAATGCTAAGAGCCTTCGGTAAGGTGCCTTGTGCACCTGCGTTAAGTGTTAACGCACCCAACATTTTGCCCACGTTACCTTACCATGCATGAATGGCAAACGCATGTTAACTTGGTGCGTTAAAGGCTTAACGTGCGTTAAGTAGCACGTTTAAAAAAAATTACACATTTGGCCCTTGTAATATTAGTTCCTTTTTTTAATACCAAAATGAAAAAATTACATATTCAACCCCTACTATTTAAAAATCAAATCACAACTTAAAATTCATTATCGAATTTCAAATACAATACACGAAAGTGAAAACATACGAAACGTAAAATAACGATACAATTTAAATAGACTTGTAATTATCGATGAGTGCTGACTTTTCTTCCCAAACTTGCAACACTTGTTCCCTGACCATTTTCAAGGCGACTTGAAGTTGCAAATCCGTTTCATCATTTCTTAAAAGGGTTTCTAGATCGACCCTGATTATTGGATGGTCTTGAGGCAGCTCACGTAACCTTTCGACCTCTGGAGCACGAGACTCCCTCTGTCGAATAGTACGAGCGATCTCACCAAACAACTTGTTAATCAACTTAAGTTCATTTTCTTGTTCAATGCGTAATCGGGTAAGGATTGTTTTTTGCACCTCATCTGGTTGGTTAGCCATAGTGTTTGTTGAAATTTAGTTTGAGTTGTTTGTTGATACAAAGTTGAGCAAAGATGGTATTTATACAGAAACTAGCTGTTAGATAATTTTAATGGAGAAACTAGCCGTTAAGCCTTTTATTCAAACTTAAACTTAAACTGACATCATACAAGACCATACGGAAATACTTAACATAAACCAACACACGATACAGGAATACAAAGCCATTAATCCCAATATCGGTTCCAGGTTCTGTTTCTTCTCAAAATCAATCAAACGTGAAAATATTTGAATGGTTGCCCAGCATGGCGTTCTTTGTACACGTTCAATGCATCTTCAATACGAACATCTGGCTCACGTGTAGGCTGCAAATTCAATTAAATGTCATGAAATTGTTGGCATTCAGAGTTCAACGGTGACCACTTACTCGTTATCTGATTTTTGGTACAAACAGGACCATCTGATTGTTCATTGAACCTTCGTGTTACGACTGTCCAAAAACGGCCTTCCATCGCATGGAATTCGTGAACATTTTGCCACATATCGGCTAGCAAGCTTTCTTCTTCAACAGACCAACGATTTGCCATTGTGAATTTCTTTAGAAAGTGAAGTGTGTGCAAAATTGTATGATAATGTATGATATATATAGGTGTGTATAAACGTTTAAAATTCAAATTCAAATTAAGAGCGGGATAAATTCAAATTGCAAATCCAAATTCAGAGCGGTATAAACGTTTAAATTTTGAAATTTGAAATGAATAGGCGGGATATATTAAACGTTTAAATTTCAAATTCAAATTCAAACAAAAAAAACGTGTGCAATAAACATTAAATATTCAAACCGTATAGAACCTGAGCGGGATAAATTCAAAATTTAAATTCAAACAAAAAGGCGGTTAACGTTTAAATTTCAAATCATACAAACGGCCCTATAAATAGCCATTCTCACATACTCACGAAACACACACAAATCATACAAATTCTCTCAAATGTCTAACAACAATTCATCAGATAACTCATCAGTATACAACACCCCCAGAAGAACTTTTCCCCGTATTCCCAAACTACAATCATCAATCCAACAATACACCACCAGATTTGTTTCCGGTTTTCCAGTATGACAACCCACCACCAAACACGCCACCAGAAGTTCTGTTTCCACCTCTAAACACTCCATCACCACCCCACTACAATCCACCGACACCCCACTATAATCCACCGGCACCCTATTCCCCACATAACCAACAACGTCCATTGTCCAATGAAGAACTGTTTCACAGGATATGCAAGAATTGTTAAGGGTTCAAGCAGAGGAAGATGAAGAAGCACGAGCTCGTGAGGAGTACTTATGAGCTAAACAGGCTCAGAGAAACGCTCATTGTGCGTACAGAATCCAACATGGATTGCCCCGTGTGTCAACAAGTGACGACGATTCGAGTGCTTCGAGTGACGAGGGCTGGGTCTCGGATGATTCATTTTACTGAATCGTAGTTTTATTATCATTGTCGTATCGTTGTTTAGGGCTTTTAATTTTCGTTTCGTTGTTTGATGTTTTAATTAATTAATAGTAGTTTTAGTTAAAATGTTTTATGATTAATAATTGTAGATTAATTAAGATATTTATGTTTAATTGTCGTAGTTTAATTAAGATGTTTTATGTAATTTGTGTTTTATAAATTTTTATGTTTTATTTAAATGAAGTATTTGTTAAAAATTGGGGTTGAAATTGAAAATATTTGGGGTGGAGGTGAGTTAAGGTGAGTTATAGGTGAGTTATGTTACCGGGGTGGAAAGTCAAGAAGTAAGGTTAAAAGGAAAAAGCTGACATGGCGCTGAGGTGGCAGTGCGTTAAGAATTTTCTCCGTGTTACCTTACCACATGCTCTAATGATGACCACTTTTATTATCAAACTAACCCCGCCATCTCAGCGCCACCTCAGTTTTTCACTTATGCAATAAACACAACCAATTAATCGCAGTACACATACGATTCATGTTTCTTAAGACATTCAAGCAAGTTACTGTAGGAGATTAACCAGTTTTCTTAATCCTAACATTAATATCATTCATCCAACAACAAATAATAACAAACAATCAATAACTAAGTTTCATTACATCTAAGCAAACACAAACAAACCTAGCCTAGCATGTTAATTAAAAGACAAGCATAAGAGAGAATCAAACAACACATAGACATATTGAATGATTAATGGGAGACTTATCTTTAATTAAGCATGGATGAAATAAGGGTGAAAAACTGTTACAAAGAGTGTAAAATTCGACCTAGGGTGTATCCCAAGTTCCTCCCAAAAGTTCTCTCATCAAGAGTAAGTTCTGACGCCGTCAACTCGCCGCCAAACTTGTTCTCGGATTGCCTAGATCCACTTCTAACGCCGTCACCCTTTAAATTGTGTTGGGCCGTCTCTTTTTAGCTTATAACGTGACGACCTGTGTGGCTTAAAGCCTGACGCCATCAGGCCTTATTTGTAAAATTCTTCTCTGGCGCGTCTCGTGTAAACTTCATATCCACCTCTTTGTCAAAGCTTGACACCGTCACCCTTGGATTGTGACGCCGTCGGGTACAAATTCCAGCTTGGTTTTGGGACTTTGTCGTTTTCTTTACTTTTTGCTCCAAAAATGTCCAAAATACACCGTTTTCCATATTTCTTCTCAAAAGTACCTAAAATGACAAAAGGAACGATTTGAGAAAATATTTGATCATATTATCACGACTTAGGGCTTAAATGACCCCCTAAAAGCGTAACATTTTTCGCCTCATCAGAGACCACACTAGTCCGCCAACCACCTTAATTTAGATATGACTTAACTTAAAATGAAATAACGCCATGCTCATTCATTATCATGATCATTGTTCGGTTATAATTTTGTTAGGTGTTAATTATTAATACTAGCAGGGAACCCGCGCATTTCAGCGGTGGGTGCCATGTAATCATTTACTTTGGTGTATTATATTATTGTGAAAATGAGTTTACGTATGACAAGAATTTTGGAAAATAATTTATCCCCCGCTTTTTCATATTAAAATTTCAAACACCTATGCATCACGATGCAATGATGATACGAAAATGGTGGTCTGTAGTATTACGAGGTTGTGATTATTGACGGTGAAAAGTATTTGCTAATTAGTAAATGTTGTGTATACTTCGTCAAAATATTATTTAATGTTTATACATAAAGAAATATATATGAGTTCTTGTAATATATGATTAATAATATATTTGAGATTGCTTATATAAATTACGACATAAAAAATTACACATATTCATGCTTTATAAATCACATGAAAATCTTTGTACTATAACATGTACGATTCTTTTCAAACAAATTTATTAGCAAAATGATTATGTTTTCACTAAACTTGTACTAAAATACATACATATATTATAAATGTTTTTTAATATGCAATTAGAAAAAAATTAAATGACCATAACCAAAACAAACTTGGCATTAAACTTACATGAATGAATGTTCTAAATAATTACGTGTAGAAGAATTTTTTTAGTGTATTATACATAGCATTGACTATTTTTACATATTTCATATTAATTGGCATTCGTCAAAACATAAAATTACATTTAATGGAGTAAAAAGTCTTCCTCCATTATATGCAGTATGTAGATTTTGGTAATTGGTTCAATCATATTATGAATTTTAATAAAATTTAAATACCGAGACGCGAGGCAGCAAGATACAAAATGAAACCCCATTATATATACCAATAATGGCAATAGTGTTATAATTGTTGGATGAGTAAAAGTGTTAATGTTTATCTAAACATGGATTTTATTTGCAATGTTTCAAAGACTAAGAATTTTATTTTATTATTTCGAGAAGCAACATAAGTTTTACATACTAGTAAGGTACACATTCACACTTTTGATCATGACATACTGCATAAAACCCAGGTAGGAGAGTACATTCTTCCGTAGAATAGCAATTTTTGGAGATCTTTGGGGATATGACTTGTATTTTTGTAACTTCGACAACATTCGTTGGAGCCAACTTTCGAGCCTTGACTTCTGGTATTGCACTAACAAACATACCACAAGAATTGAGCACCAATATGGCTAAAAACGCGATCTTGAGCAAAGCATTCACCATATCTCTTCGTTACGTTTCAATATTTAGAATTTGAGATGTATGTTTTTGAACTACAAAGACATATCTATTTGTAATGTTTAGTTGCTAAGATTTCAAGACCGCCAAACAAGAGTTTCGTAATCATGGCGCAATTAATATATTTCAATATACAATGTGTTAGAGTCATTGAGTAGTGCACTTGCTTTTCTTGTTGTAAGCTTGTTGTATTTTGATATACATCAAGTAGTCATAATCTTTGTTTAGTCTTGTGAGTGAGGATCATTGTGATCTTGTTAAGATCTTGGAGATGTCTTGTAGCTAGTGAGCTTGTGTGTTGATCAAGTGGATCAAGGGTAGATCGGGTAGATCGTGTAAGTTATGTTGATTGTGTGATTGTTCAGGATCAGGTAGATAATGAGTAGATCGGGTATATCAAGTGTAGATCATGTGGATCTTTTAGCTTGTGTGATTTATGTGGATCGTGGTAGCTTGGTACTAGCTAAGATTAGTACTCGACATTTAGCTTAGTGTCGGAAAATAATGTAAGCGACGTTGTATGGTTTTCTACTACGAGAATGGAGCTTGTTGATTAGTGAAGTTACTCTCGATTTGGGTACTCGGGGAGTGGAGTAGGGCGAAGAGGAGCTTCATGACCGAACCACTATAAATCGCCATGTCCGGGTTTGCGTTTTCTTTACTTATCTCTTTACGTTTATTTTCGCATTTACCGCTTCACATTTATATCTTGCGTGGAATTTATACTTGTGTGGTTTGTTGCTTATATTGTGTTAGTTATGTTTTGTGTCATGGCATGGTATTTACAATATGTCTAAGTTTGTGATGTTTTGACATGCCTTACTTGATCCTTTATAGTATGTCTAGTTCTTGTAAGAGTAGTGTTGACATTTTGTGTGACTATTGATCATCCAATGGCCACTTGAATTGTATGGTTGTGTAACATTCTGAAGATGAGCCCCCTTAATTATCTAGGCGGCCCCCTTAATTATTAAGGGGACCGGTCCCTTAATTAAGGGGACTGGCCATGCTCCAGAATAGTATTTTCTCCCCTATAAATACTGGACTATTCCTGGATATTTTTCTCACCTTTTGCACTATAAACTTTCTGATCTAAATCTCCCTTCTTACTCTTTATAATCCTTTGATCATATATTCTTTAATCTTTGTTTCCAAGTGATCCAAAGCCTCATTCATTCAAGTGCAAAAGAAGAACACTCCTCCAACATAATTATAAAGAAGTAGTGTTGTGATAGTTAGTATTATATTGTAGTAGTGCTAGATCATTTGTAAAGTGTTGTGTGCTTATGTATATTGTAGTTACAAGTTGTGGTATATAGAAGTAGTGTAGAAGTTGTGAAGTTATTGAAGATAGAAGGTGTGAAGAAGGCTTGAAGAAGGTGTGAGGTTGTGAAGAAGGTGTGTAGTTGTGAAGAAGTTGTGAGATTAGTTCTAGCTAGGATTAGAACTCAACATTTAGCTTAGTGTCGTTAATCGGTGTAAGCCAAGGTGTGTATGGTTTCTCCGCCATAAGGGAGTTTGTTGACATAGTGAAGAAAACTCTCGAGTGTGGTACTCGGGGAGTGGAGTAGGGCAAGGAAGGTGTCCTTGTAGCCGAACCACTATAAATTCGCGTGTTGTGGTTTGATCTTTCCATCCCTATCTTTTATTTCATTACATTACTTTACTTGCACTATTAGATTACATTGAATTATATTTGTTCATATTGTTCAACAATTAAATTCACATAAGATCGAATCAAAGTTTTAATAAGTGACTAAAGTTTTTCAAAATAAATTAAAAAGACGTAAAACTATTCACCCCCCCCCCCCCCTTCTAGATTTCCACATTTGGTATCAGGAGCCACGTCAAGCAAGATCTTTAAAATATATTGTACTTTAAAACTTGTAACGATCTATGGAATCTGAAAAATATTTAGAACGGCAATCTATTCAAAGACCACCACTAATTAAAAGTGATAGATTTTTATATTGGAAAAATCGATTCGAAACTTATGTGAAATAAAAAGATCTAGATCTTTGGCATGTTATTACTAATGGTGATTTTCTACCTATTCAAAATTATCCCGAAACAAAGGAAGATGAAATTGTACCTTTTGAAAAACAAAACGATGATTTAAGAAGAAAACTTGCTAAAAATAATGAAGCAAAATGGGTTATTTACAATGCATTACCACGTAAAGAGTACGAAAGGATCTTTATGTGTGAAACCGCAAACGAAATTTGGAACTCTTTAATAATAACTCACGAAGGTAATAGTAAAGTCAAAGAAAACATAATAAATCTACTTGTTCAACAATATGACCAATTTACGATTCCGGAAGAGGAATCAATTGATAATGCTTTTTGCTAAGTTTAACACTATCATCACAAGTTTAAAAGCACTTGATGAGAATTTTTCTAGTAAGAATTTTGTTAGGAAATTTCTTAGGGATCTTCATCAAAAATGGCGAGCTAAAGTGACGGCTATTGAAGAATCAAAGAATTTGTCAACTTTACAACTTGATGAATTAATTGGCAACTTGAAAGTCTAGGAAGTGATAATAAAGAAGGACTCCGAAATGGTCAAAGGAAAACGAGAGCAAAGCTAGAAAGGAATCTAGTGACAAAGATACCTCATCTTCCGAAAGTGATGACGAAGAATATGCCATGGCCGTAAGAGACTTCAAGAAATTCTTCAAAAGGCGAGGAAGATTCGTTAGACAACCACATGATGAAAGGAAAGCATCTCAAAGGAATAAAGATGACGAGAATACACATTTTGAGTTAATGTATCATTCATTTTGCAGGCATTAAAGTCAGATTTTAAGGTAAATAAACACTAATCTTTAAGACTTCGGAAGATTGGAAGTCATCTCTTTAAGACTCCACAATAACCGCAGGGACACTTGATCTTCTTCACGTTTTAGTGCAATTGAATGAGGCATGCATGAAATACAACTCGAATCACTAATTCCACTCCTATGTACTTACCCTTAAGCATGAAAATTAAATGAATGTACTTACGCATAAAGCCTCCGCATTTTTAAGGGGACTGAATATTTTAATATTTATAGATAAGATTACGTGTATTAGAATTTTTTTTAGTGTATTATACATAGCATTAACTATTTGTACATATTTTATATTAATTTGCATTCGTCGAAATATTTAATTACATTTAATGGAGCAAAATATCTTCCACCATTATATGCAGTATATAGATTTTCGTAATTGGTTTAGTCATATTATGAATTTTAATACATTTCTAATACCGAGATGCGAGGCAGCTAGATACAAAATGAAACCCCATTAAATATACCAGTAATGGCAATAGTGTTATAATTGTTGGATGAGTAAAAGTGTTAATGTTTATCTAACATGGATTTTATTTGCAATGTTTCCAAGACTAATAATTTTATTTCATTATTTCGAGAAGCAACATAAGTTTTACATACTAGTAATGTATACAACCACACTTGTTTTCACGACATACTGCATAAAAACCAGGTGGGCAAGTACATTCTGTCTCAGAAGTGCAATTTTTGGAGAGCTTTGGCGATATGACTTTTATTTTTGTTATTTCTGTAACTTCGACAACATTCGTTGGAGCCAACTTTCGAGCCTTGACTTCCGGTATTGCACTAACAAACATACCACAAGAATTGAGCACCAATATGGTTAAAAACGTGATCTTGCAGAAAGCATTCACCATATCTTCGTTAAATTTCAATATTTAGAATTTTAGATGTATGTTTTTGACCTACAAGGACCTATCTATTTATAATGTTTAGTTGCTAAGATTTCAAGAACACCAAACAACAGTTACATAATCACAACAATTAATTTATTTCAATACGCTTAATCAGTTTAATAAAATAAGAATTTAATGCACCTTATAAATTTATCAACAACATGTTATAAATGTTCACTTAAATGATGCATATGTTCGTTTTCTCTGCATGGCATAGAAGGGGCACACCAGTGACCTCCAACAATTTTCATTTTGCTAGTAACATCAGTATTCTGTCTCCGACGACCTACGTACGACTTTTTACCACACTAAAGCAACCTTCATATATATTTTTCACTTTTTTTAACAACAAAATTAAGTATCATTAATAATACTTGTTGGATACCCGCACACAGCGGCGGCGATAAATATACTTATATTATAATATAGTAAATGAATTGATAGCCCAACTTATCCCGCAATTTCCTACGCGCTTAATGAATTCGATTCACAACGCTCCGAATGTATATGTTAGTTGTATTTATTTGCTTGGGTTTCCCGTTGCTTTCCCGTGACATTATTATTTCCGCATATAAAAAGACCACCGTAATCTCCTAATCGTCAAACACACCCCCCCCCCCCAAAAGTACGAGTTTGTCGAATCAAGATTGTATTGATTGAAATAAAGGTTAAAATTGTAAAATTTAAAACAATTGATGCGTGGTTTTGCAACCTTGCAAGAGGTTTTACTTCTCAAGGGATCTTGAGAAGCTTGCAATCCCCACCAGGCAGTGTACCTGACCGATGTAGTATAGTGTAGTGGCAAGTACCGGGGGATTGATCGTTCTACTTGGAGAATAGTGTTCGTTAGGATTGAAAGCTACTCTTATTAGGTCTAAGGGCGAGGGATGATTCTTTTTGTATTTTTATATTTTAAGGAAAACAAGTAAAATTCTCGGTTTTGAAGGAGTGGGCGGAATTAGTTGCTAGTCAACTAACCCAAATGACTAGAAATGTAATAAAAATAAAATAACGATAAAATAAAAGGTTGTGAAACTTATATGGAGAGAAGTGTGTTTACTTAGGTTTCATTACTCCCTACCTATCTTTTACCGGTTGATTAGTTTGTTACAATTGCGTGGAAGACAGGTTGCCATTCGTGGGGGCGTGTACGTCCTTTCTTAACTCTATAAGATCCTACTTCACCATATGGCGACACGTTTAGTATCCTAACCATGGAATCACTAGAATTCACTTATGCATTAAACACAACTAATTAATCATAGTACACATCTAATTCATGTTTCTTAAGACGTTCAAGCAAGTTACCAATTGGAAGTTAGCCAGTTTTCTCATGCCTAACATTGAAATCATTCAACCACAACAATTAATAACCAACCATCAACCAATAATCAATAGCTAGGTTTCATTACATATAAGCAAAAACAAGAATAACCTAGCCTAGCATGTTAATGTAAAGACAAGCATAAGATATAATCAAACAACACATACATATATTGATTGATTTGAAGGAAGACTTATCTTTAATTAAGCATGGATGAAACAAGGGTGAAGAACCCTTGAAAATATAGTAAAATTCAACCTAGGGTTTATGATAAGACGAAAGGTGTACCCGTTTTAAGGGGTCATTTAAGCCCTAATTCGAGTAAATATGATCAAATATTGCCCTAAATCGTTCCTTTTGTCATTTTAGGTACTTTTGAGAAGAATTCTGGAAAACATGTCAATTTGGACGTTTTTAGAGCATAAAAGTGAAGAAAACGACAAAGTCTCAAAAGAAGATGGAATTCCTTCCTGACGGCGTCAGAGTCACAAGGTGACGCCGTCAGCTAATGTTGACAAAGGAGTGGAATCAGATTACACTAGACGCCCTATGAAGAAAACAAGATGTTTACACCTGACGGCGTCAGGTGTTAAAAGGTGTAGGCCGTCAGGTGTTAACTTAAAGAGTGACGGCCCAGAGCATATTAAAGAGTGACGGTGTCAGAAGTAGATCTAGGCCATCCGAGAACCCTAATGGCGGCGAGCTGACGGCGTCAGAACCCATAACCTGACGCCGCCAGAATGTAAAATCTATATATACTTTTCTATTTTTCATTCATTATGTGTGGAACTTTTGGTGCAACTTTGGGAAAAAAATCCTATAGATGAATTTGGCTGTATTTTCAAGGGTTTTTCACCCTTGAATCCTTCATGTTCAATTGAAGATAAGTCCTCACTTAAATTAATCAATATGTCTATGTGTTGGTTAATTACATCTTATGCTTGTCTTTCAATTAACATGCTAGGCTAGATTTTTCTTGTGTTTGCTTAGATCTAATAAAACCTAACTATTAATTATTGGTTGATTGGTGTGTTATTACTTGTCTTGGATGAATGTTTCATCAATGTTAGGCTTAAGAAAACTGACTAAACTCCTATACGGTAACCTGCTTGAACGTCTTAAGAAACATGTAACTAATGCGTACTAGGTTATTAAGTTAGTATTTAATGCATGAGCCACTGTTTACAATCCCTATGATTGGGTGCTTTACGCATTGTTGTAGGAGGAGATAAGAGCTCATAGAATTGGGGAGATATGTACTGATGAGGCGAAAAATGAACCACTTTTAGGGGGTCATTTAAGCCCGGAATTGACTTTATTTGATCAAATATTACCCTAAATCGTTCCTTTTGTGATTTTAGGTACTTTAGGAGTGAAATCTGGAAAAGGAAGCAATTCGGACGTTTTTGGAGCATAAAAGTGAAGAAAACGCCAAAGACTTAACTTTCCATGCTGAGAACAGTGTATGACTGCGTCAAGAAGGAAATCCTGACGGCGTCAAGAGTAAAATCCATGACGACCCAGAAGAAACCTGAAGGCGTCACAACTAGAGCATCAAGAGTTAAAATCATGACGGCCTGCATAAGGGGACTACATGACGGCGTCAGATCCAGATCTAGGCAGTCCGAGGAACTATTTGGCGGCGAGATGACGGCGTCAGACATTTGTTCTTGACGCCGTCACCTTCTAAAATCTATATATAGTTTTCTAATTTTCATTCATTAAAAGGAACTTATGTGGAGAAAAGGGCCGAACTTTGTGAACCCTAGCTCGTATTTTATAGTAAATTCAAGGGTTTTCACCCCTTGAATCCTTTCATGTGCTATTAAGATAAGTCTTCTCTTTAATTCAATCAATATGTCTATGTGTTGGTTGTCTATATCTTGTGCTTGTCTTGATTTCAACATGCTAGGCTAGATTTATCTTGTGTTTGCTTAGATCTAATGAAACCAAGATGTTAATTATGTGTTGATTACTTGTTTATGGTTGTATTGGATGAATGATTTCAATGTTAGGCTTAAGAAAACTGGCAGATCTCCATTGTGTAACATGCTTGAACGTCTTAAGAAACATGAACCGATGTGTACTAGGTTTTATTGGTTGTATTTAAAGCATGAGTAAATTCTAATGATCCCATCTTAGGAGCTTCTTAGCTGGCTCGACATAGGAGTGAAGTAGGCACTCATAGGATTGGGGAAGTAAGTACGCCACCCCATGAATGGTATTAAGGAATACAATCCGTCATCCATGCAACTATAACAAGTAATTAACGTGTAAAAGATATCTAGGGAGTAGTGAAATCTAAGTAAACACATTTCTCCCATATATTGCTCACAACTTTAGTTTAATCTAGTTTATTTTCATTTTTAGTATTTTATTTTAATTGCATCTTTAGTATTGGGTTAGTTGACTAGCAACTAATTCCGCCCAAATCCTTCAAACCCGAGATTTTAATTTGCTTTCCAAAAAATTATAAAAATACAAAAAAAATCATCCCTCATCTCTAGACCTAGTCTTTAGGTTTTCTAATCCTAGCGATACTATTCCTAGCTGAACGATCAATCCCCCGGTACTTGTCATTATACTATACTACATCGATGTGGTACACTGCCTGGTGGGGGTTGTAAGCTTCTCGAGATCCCTCGAGAGGTAAAGCCTGGTGCAATCCCTACGCTTCAAGTTTTTGGCGCCGCAGCCCGGGGAATAGTTATTGTCTAGGCTAGAATCTCTTTTTATTAGGTCTACTTGCTAGATTCCTTTCTAGTAAGATTTTATTTTTAATTTTTAGGTTCTCTTTAGTCTATCTTATTTCTTTGTGTTTTTGTTCGTAACTCTTCACCACCCGACATCATGGACGATGGGAACATCTTTGAACCCGTCATCCCACCTCAACAAAACCCACCACTAGAACTTCTTAGGCCCCGAACCTTAGGAGAGTATTCCTGACCTAGCCACCAAGGCTATCGAAACACCATTGAGCTCACCGGAGCCAATGTGACCCCCTTGCGATCCGACACCATCCGGTTGGTGCAAAGCGGATGTGCATTCCATGGACTTCGTTCCGAAGATCCAAATCAGCATCTCAGGGACTTCCTTAAAATCGTAGATTCCATAGACCTAGATGTTGCAACTAGAGAGACAACCTGATTACGCCTATTCCAATTCTCTCTACGTGATCAAGCTAGTCAATGGCTTTAGCATTTACCCGCGGGATCCATCACCACATGGGATGATCTCACCACTCGTTTCCTTGCTCAATTTTTCCCACCGGGGAGAACTACCAAGCTTAGAAATGACATTTTGATGTTCCAACAACGTGAAAATGAAACTCTTCATGAAGCATGGACTCGTTTCAAGGACTTACTCCAAAAAGTCCCTCATCATGGCATAGATCTTTGGCTCCAAGTCCAAATCTTCTATGACCATATCGATCTCTCCACGAGGCGAGCCATTGACCAATCGGCCGGTGGTAAGCTACGTGATCTAAGTGCGGAACAATCATGGGAACTCATAGAAGATCTTGCTCTCTATGACAACGAAAGTTGGAATGATCCCCGTGATTTGAACAAAATGGTCAAGGCAATATCTTTGCCTTTGAATAACTCTAGCACTCCCGACCGTAGGATCATGGAACTTGAGGACCAAGTCAAGTTTCTCATGAAATCTTACGAAGCTCCAAAGCCTTCAAGTCAAGTGAACAAAATCACTTCTTCATGCGAATTATGTAGTGGTCCCCATGACACTCGTGATTGTGTGGAACTCCCCGGAACAGCTTTTGTGGACTACGCATCCTCGCGTACCGACGAAGCGGGAGATAAGTGGTACACTTTCAAACCCGAGCCAAACCCTTACGGTGATTCATACAACCCCTCTTGGAAAAATCACCCTAACCTTATGTGGAAACACAATCAAGCTAATTCTTTCAATCCGCCTAATCATTATCAACCAAACGGTCCACCCTCCAACCGTACTTTCAACAACAATCCTTCTAACAACTATGGTAGTACCAACAATCTTGAAGGATTGATGTCTAAGTTCATGGCATCTCAAGAAGCTCGCATAGCTAGGTTTGAAACTGAATTCAACCAACAACAAACGGAGATGACCAACAAGATAGACAACTTGTTGAAAGCCCTCAACAACCAAGCGTTAACCACACCTAGGAAGGACACTAGGAACACCAATAACGGAATCCAAATTAAGGACCCCTCATCATCCAAACATGTCCACTTTGTCAATGTTGTCACCATTAAGCCAATAGATAAGGAGATAGAAGAAAGTGACAAGGATGAAGTTGAAGTAGAAACCGAGACTAGGGATGAAAGTAGGGAAGTTGAGGTTAATAGGGAAGAGGAGTTAGAGGAAGTAGAAACTATAGAAAAGCACTTTGATAAGTTGCCCACCAAGGAAGAACGGGAATACCATAAGGATTTATTAGATAGTCCCGAGAGACCATATATCCTTGGCACACCCCTTATCAAAATGGGAGACCCCTCTAACATCAACATACCATGCAACATCGAGCATATGCATATATGGAAAGCTTATATCGATCCTAGATCTCCTATAAACATCATGACTAGGACTTATTACAATTGGGTGATGAAGAAACAACTTGATTTTAGGATGATGCCCAATAAGAATTTGATAAGTAATTTTGTAGGAAGAGTGAAGGGATTGCATGTGATTATAGGTAATTTCAATTATGAGATCGATTTTATGTTAGTAGAAGATACTCGTCCGGTGATAGATGATTGCTTAAGCCAAATAATATTCGGAAAACCATTTGTTGAGACCACTAGGATGAGTTATGATCCGACTTTAGGGATAGTTAGGTTCAAGGAAGAGAATGATGAGATTGCCTACCAAATGCCCTACAAAATTGAGCAATACCGCCTTCTCTCTAATCTAGAAAAGGAACGCAAGCAAGCAGCTTATTATAGGAATGATGAGGATAGACGTAGAGGAGTAGAGTATGTGAAGAATAGGATGCTTGGTTTCTACAAAGAATGCTTGCAACTAGGTCCGGAATACATAACTGGCTTAGAAGATGACCTAGAGAGTGAAACCAATGATGAGGTCACGTAGTAACCCATGACCTTGAGTCTAGCTACAAGACTCGTAAATAAAAAAAGCGCTTCTTGGGAGGCAACCCATATTTTGTGTGATTTTTATTTTGTTTGTTTGTTATTTGCTTCCGTATGCATGCTTTATTTTTATTGTTGGTAGATCATGTTTCTAAACTAAATAGTGGAAATACTTTATTTTGTTGTTTGGCCTAGTCTCAACTTCACCCAAAGGTATTTTTGCAAAAGATAAGTGTAAGGGGAAACCCCAAATATGCTTTTAAGAAACAAACCGATCATGATTCTCCACAATATTAAATGAACATGTATATTCATATTTGTTAGAGTCAAATGCTTGTATCGAGTCATAATGAAGTTTTGCAGGATTTTCTAGGAAGTAGGACCAAGTTTTTCCAGAAATTTTCCAGAAACTTAACATAAGAATTTCTGTAGGTCACTTCTGACGGTGTCATGAGTTTACTCTTGACGGCGTCACGTGTAAAAATCTGGAAATTTTGCCGGTTTTGTTTTTCTAACAGAGTCTTAAAGTTTTTGTTGAATTATCAATTTTATAATCTCCAGGAATTCTGCAAACATCATTCCACAAGCATTATATCTTATTTTGTTTTCTAGGATTTATTAGCATATGTAAATTGCCGCCGACTTTATGCGAGGTTGCCTTGTCTGTTTTCCCAGGATTTACAGGTTATGTATGACAAGAAGATGATTATATTCTGGAAGGGAAGCTTTGATTGTTCATTTTCTTGGAGGAAGATTTAACCTGGCCACCTTATTATCCATACCTAGCGAATCAGGGGAGTATTTGATTTCATTTGTTTTACTTATTTCACTTTTACATTCTTTACTTGAACATTGGGGATAATGTTCATCCTAAGTGTAAGGGGAGGGTAAAATGATGATACCTTACAAATACACTTTCGCTTGAGTTTGTTTGTTTGATGGTAGATGTGTAATAAAACTATGAGAAATACTTGTTAGTCCAATTTTAGCGCCAAATTTAAATTTTTTTACAACATTTAGGAGTGAAACTTTAGCCATAGCAAGCGTCTCATGGATAGGAGATTGTATGACTAGCACATAACCATATCATTCAGAAAAATTTTCCACCCAAATATGTGAGGTTCGCCTTTAGATTTGATAGGAAAAGCATTTACTATTAGTGCTTATGAGTGTACCGGTAGCATTTAGATTCTAGAACTTGCGTTAGTGATGCATCCCGAGACCGCTAGTGAGACTACATTCGTGTAGTAGGATTTACTACATGATAAGAGGCATTAGGATCACCCTTGTGTTAAACCCGTATCATAATTATTTGACCATTTAAGTCATATTACTTGGCTAGTTAAGTCAATTAATTTTTCCCACACCCTTAGCGTTGTACTCATTTTTAGTACACGAAACCCCTAGTACACCCCTCCGAGCCTATCTTTTCGTTTCTAACTTTAAGCATTTTACTTAAAGGAATAATTTGTTACACCCCACTTAAATGTACACCCAAATCACCTTAGCCTTCCGTGTATGCACTCATCTTTAGTGCATTATTGTTATTTGTTAAACCCTAAGTTAATTATCTAATTGATTACATAGTTGCTAAGTCGAGTCATATCCTTGTACATATTGTTTTGGGACGATTGGGACTCATGGGTAAAGTACTTATTTTATGGAGTAATGGAGCAGAACATCATATATTACCCCCATATGTGCGTTAATTTTAAAAGTACTCCAAGTGTTTTGATTTTCTTAATTCGAGTCATTAGATTAGTTTATTGTAAAGTATGTAAAGATTCAAGTGTAAGGGGAATGTTCATTCCCTATGATGTATTATTTTGGATGGTAGGGTAAAAGTGTATGCAAAAAAAAAATACGGACTACCATCCCTTTTTATTCTATGTTCATTTTATGTTTTTGTTATTTTTCATCTATTAGCTTAAGTCGAGTCTAGTCTTGGCTTAGCAACACCATATTGTACATGTAATTAACCAAGATTGTTAACTCGCCACCAGTAAAGACTGCCTATATCCAACAAAACCGTGTATTTCATATCCCTACACCTAACGTTACAACCCTTTAAAAGACCTCTTTGATAGTTTATCCTAGGTGCTTACGCGATGTGGTGGAGGTTTGATCCTTTCCCAAGCCTATGGTAATCTATTTTGCTATGACAGGTAGTGAGAGATATCTTCCGTTTCCATATTGTAATTTATACTTTATTACACCCGAGAGATGTGAGTATCTAAACACTATTTGTGAGGTGCTAGTGTATGACCTCCGTTCTTGTCTATTGGTCTTTAGTGGAACGATTATTTGTTGTAATTACTTTTATATTAGTGTTAAATGACCCCTAACTTGTATTTTGATTAGAATAAAAGCGCATTTGCTTGAGGACAAGCAAATCTCAAGTGTAAGGGTATATGATGAGGCGAAAAATGAACCACTTTTAGGGGGTCATTTAAGCGCGGAATTGACTTTATTTGATCAAATATTACCCTAAATCGTTCCTTTTGTGATTTTAGGTACTTTGGGAGTGAAATCTGGAAAAGGAAGCAATTCGGACGTTTTTGGAGCATAAAAGTGAAGAAAATGCCAAAGAATTAATTTTCCATGCTGAGAACAGTGTATGACGGTGTCAAGAAGGAAATCCTGACGACGTCAAGAGTAAAATCCATGACGACCCAGAAGAAACCTGAAGGCGTCACAACTAGAGCGTCAAGAGTTAAAATCATGACGGCCTGCATAAGGGGACTACATGACGGCGTCAGATCCAGATCTAGGCAGTCTGAGGAACTATTTGGCGGTGAGATGACGGCGTCAGACATTTGTTCTTGACGCCGTCACCTTCTAAAATCTATATATAATTTTCTAATTTTTATTCATTAAAAGGAACTTATGTGGAGAAACCCTAGGGCCGAACTTTGTGAACCCTAGCTCGTATTTTACAGTAAATTCAAGGGTTTTCACCCCTTTAATCCTTTCATGTGCTATTAAGATAAGTCTTCTCTTTAATTCAATCAATATGTCTATGTGTTGGTTGTCTATATCTTATGCTTGTCTTGATTTCAACATGCTAGGCTAGATTTATCTTGTGTTTGCTTAGATCTAATGAAACCTAGATATTAATTATGTGTTCTTTACTTGATTATGGTTGTATTGGATGAATGATAATGTTAGGCTTAAGAAAACTGGCAGATCTCCATTGTGTAACATGCTTGAACGTCTTAGGAAACATGAACCGATGTGTACTAGGTTTTATTGGTTGTATTTAAAGCATGAATAAATTCTAATGATCCCATGTTAGGAGCTTCTTAGCCGGCTCGACATAGGAGTGAAGTAGGCACTCATAGGATTGGGGAAGTAAGTACGCCACCCCATGAATGGTATTAAGGATTACAATCCGTCATCCACGCAACTATAACAAGTAGTTAACGTGTAAAAGATATCTAGGGAGTAGTGAAATCTAAGTAAACACATTTCTCCCATATATTGCACACAACTTTAGTTTAATTTAGTTTATTTTCATTTTTAGTATTTTATTTTAATTGCATCTTTAGTATTGGGTTAGTTGACTAGCAACTAATTCTGCCCAAATCTTTCAAACTCGAGATTTTAATTTGCTTTCCAAAAATTTATAAAAATACAAAAAGAATCATCCCTCATCTCTAGACCTAGTCTTTAGGTTTTCTAATCCTAGCGACACTATTCCAAGCTGAACGATCAATCCCCCGGTACTTGTCATTATACTATACTACATCGATTAGGTACACTGCCTGGTGGGGGTTGTAATGTAACACCCCCAATTCATGGTTGCAGCGGAATTCAAACTGGTTGTTACTCGACGGCACAATAGTCACAATAATAGAAAACGAACTCCAATTGAGTCGTTTTAAAAGATTTATCATTCCAATTGTATAAATATCGGAGATTACAAAATGAGGTCCCAAATGGTTCCATGTTTACAAATCACATTAAATGAGTTTTCGAATGATAATAAAATTTATAGCCCTCTTGAGTATCCGTGCCATCCTTGATCGTCATGAACTTGAAATACATGCTTGAGAGGTCAACACAAAGGTTGAGTGATATTCATAGAGTTTGTTTAATGTTTGAACACAATATGTTGGTAGTTAAATCGTTTGAACACAATAATCGTAGTGTGATCTATAGACTCACACCAATGTTTGGAAAACAAAACAGGTAGGCTACGTTATTATACGCCCATAAAATGTATTATACACTAGGCTTATGTCACCAAAACGTTAACGGGTACCAATATCGATCGGCGGAGTTATCCTGGTAGGTACTTTGCCGTCATACCTAATGTCTCAAATATTAATGCATTTGTTTGAACTTAGTCAATACAAATGGGATTCGTCAATCCCAATTGGCCTAATCACAATATTTGCGCTCACTATTTCTAGTGATTAAATGGTTCATAATAAGGGATCTCGGTTTGGCAAGGATGGTACTTAGTGATAATAAAACAATCAGGCAAGCATACAATTTAAAAACATTGTGCTCGGTTAAAAATAGCATGTATTCCCCCCAAGGGTTTGTAAAACAATTAAGTAATGGAAAGTGGGGCTATGAACTCACCTTGAGTTGGATGCTGTATAATGAGAATGATGGATATGTCGTAAGAACTTCTACGAGCAACCTAGAATAATCGTTGCAACTTAGGTTTGGAATAATGTCTAAGGAAACATAAACGTGCCAATATATGTCTTGCACTTAGTCCATGATGTGGTATGATGTATAGTGTATGTCTTTGAAAAGAAATGGTTCATGAAACATGTATAGTTTATATATCGTTTACTACCGTTCGGGCCGACATAATTCAGAAGTCATGTTAGTAAGCGTTCGAGGAGCCAGGACACTTTAATTCGTAAATCCACAACTCATGTCGACGGCTTACATAGTGAACTCCTCACATGAGGCTCCCTACTATTGTAGTAGTTGATAAAGTATATATATATATATATATATATATATATATATATATATATATATATATATATATATATATATATATATATATATATATATATATATATATATATAAGTTTTGATCCGAAAATTACATGTCCAATATTTGAATAAACTTGGGAAAGTTTATTATTACATGAAGATTGTTATTAGGGTATGTTTCTTATAACTTGTATGACCATTTTTCTTTGTAATATCTCATGGTTCCTTTTAAGTGAAGTAGATTCAAATTGAATGTTCAAGTTATTGCCAACTCTCTAGTTCATGTATTTGCCTTGGTAAGTGTATATGGTCGTTAGCTCATGTTTTCGCCTTGGTATGTATATATGGTCTTTAGCCATGGCTTTGCCATGACCTTTGGTCATTGTTTCATGGTCTTGAGACTCAACCTTGGCTCTAGCCATGGTTGTGGTCTTGAATCTAGGTCATAAGACCTCTTGGTCTTTATAAACCATAACCTTTATATAATGACTTTGGTCTAAAAATGGGATGTTAAGAATTTGAAGAAATTATCACTCGGAAAGCATTTTCAAGGCTCGAGCTTCTTTGGATCCTAAACAAAAACGTCGTTCCGGACAACTTTCGTGTTTTAACTTTTTGATGAATCGGACCAGAAGGGTGACTTTCAAAATGGCAGAATGCAAAACAGTAGGGTATTGGCAGTTTCGGCGTTTTGGTTTCGATAACTTCTTATGGCCATAACTTTCGACTCGGGTGCTCGTTTTGGGTGATTCAAATTGCTATGTTTTCCTTGGTAAGTCCTCTTTAACAGTAAGTAAGTATCAAATATCATAGTTGTACTATTTTGGTCGTGGTTCTCCATAAAAGTCACTAATTTACTTGTTTAAAGATCATAAGTTAACATATGTATATCATAACTTGTTTTACTCATTTTTATACATCATGGACATGATAACAAGACAATATATAGCATGAATGATATGTAAATAGCATGAATATGATATTTAAGCAAGGAAGTGTATTAGAGTTTGCTTACAACTTTGGCTTTCTACAAAGAAAGGTAAGTAGCATGTAAGGAAAAGGACTTTGATAGACTTTAGCTTCAACCCATTTCACTTCAAGCAATCTTTCTACACTTGTATTCTTGAAAGAGAGATGATGAAAGTTGAGGTGACTTGAGTGGATTCAAACTCAAGAGAAATCACCAAAGTTCTAAAGATTGGAAGTAGTTTTGATGAATCAAAACTAAACTAGGGTTTATGTGTTGTTATGCTCTTGAATCTTGCATGAAACTTGGAAGAGAATGAGCAAAGGAGATGGTGTTTGTGTGTTGTGATTGTGGTGTACAAGAGGAGGGGAGGAGGGGGTTTTATATGGCTTGGAGGAGGTTAGAAATGTTGACTTGTCAACCCTTGGAGGCCAAGGTTAACACATGTACTAATCTTAAGGCTTCTTGCATAAGATTGAGCCACATAGTGATGACTCCCCCCCCCCCCAAGGTCGGTTTTGCAAAGCTTGGGGAGGAAGGTTTGGCTTTTTGATGATATTATCCAAGTTGTGGAGCTAGTTTTGACTCCGTAAAATGCTAACCGTAAGTTGTTACGTCACAAAACGTAAAACCGGGTATCGTAAAAAACGAAACTTGGAAGAATGATTAAACATGTCATAATACTCCATAATAAAATATAAAATGAGTGGTAGGTTCCATTGGGGTGGTAAAACCCTGCTAAAACTGAAAACACGGGTCTAAAACTCGTAATACGCAAAACGTACGAATATTGCGTAAAATTGAGAAAAGTAAAATATTACTTTTCTAATAGGATAAAAATGATTCAAAATGACTTATAATGTCTAGACTGGGCTTAGTCTAGTGTCGGTTGGTATTAAATGTCTTTTAGACATCAAACCGTAAGCCTAAAAATCAAGGAATGACTTATAAAATCAAGGAATGATTTTTGGTCAAAGGAGGAGGGAAAAATATGTTGACTTTTTCTAATAAGTTGAAAACTCAAATCGTATTAGAAACGCGGTGCACGTATAGGCTAAGGCTACGGCTGATTAAAAACGTTTAAAAACTGAATATTCCAGTTTTTCACGGCCGAGGCTTATTTTGGTCATGTTTTTCACAGTCATGATTAATTCTCAAATAAATCATGAGTGTGTCAAACATTTTTCTGATGCGGGGTCACTTAACGCGGTCGAGTTTCGTTGTGCGTAGAAATTTTGAATGACGTTTTACCCCTAAAACGTGTAATTCCGTGTAATTCCTTAATAACTTTCACGAAAATGATCTGATGAGTGTCAAACTTTTAATTTGCCATGGAAATGATTTATCACTCGAGGCCAAGAAACAAAAATCAAATTTCGGGAAATTTTCAGGAAAAATGAATAATAAAAGTGAATAGTGAAATTTTTCGGGAATAGTAATTAACCTGAAAATGCGAATTGTTACAGTCTCTACCCCTTACGGGGAACTTCGTCCCGAAGTTCTTTGTGTGTTATATGTTGGAGTGGTGTCGATAAAGATGTGTGGTTATTTATGAGGGCTAAAGCCTGGGATTACCGGTGATGTAATTTGATTTGTCATTTCAGTGTATGGTGTAGGATGATGCTCACTTTTATGTAGGAAAGGTATGGTAATAGTCGAATATCAAAGGAAATTGATATAGCAGTCGAATATTAATAGGAATTGATATAGTAGTTGCAATCATAGCCTAGTTGGTAATCTGTTGTTGTACCTAGTGTTTATTGACTCCATACTTATGTTATTTCGGATACAAATAAGCCCACTTGTTTATAATTCTTTATTTACATAGAGAGACATCCCAAACAATGTAAATAGGGAATTATAAATTTATGGTTTGGTGATTTACAATGTCTTTATTTAAATGAAAAGGCATCCCAATCCATTCAAATAATTACAAATCATCCTACTTAAGAATTCCCAATACAACATTCACAATTAGCCGGTGAGTTACAAGGTATGGTATTACAAGATAATACTGTTGTTCCAAAAGTACAAGATGAATATTCAATCTTGTAAAGCTGATGAGTATGCTTGTGGTGTAACTATGGATGATTTGAGCTTTAAAAGTGCATCAAGATCTGTTAATGAGCTTGTGTTTGCCACGGTTGTGAAGATAATGTTGTGATATGTTGATGAACAAAAGTGCGTAGTGTATGCTTAACGTTAATATTCTTAGGTATAGATGTTGAGTTTGCTTTGAAAATCATAGGAGATTTTGAAGGTTTATGACGGAATGGTACCCTTAGGACCTAAACAGGATAGTACTTCTACAGGATGAAGAGAATAATTGATAACTATCCCAAGATAGTAGTTCGGATTATCTCATAAATGAAAATTTTCAAAAATGAATTTAGATCATACAAATAAGGTGTTAAGATCTTGCTGAGTGGTAAGGCACTATCGTGTCTCTAGACTGTTTTAATGTATTCTGGTGGTTTATCGTGTTCATGTAGGAAATCAATCTAAACATAACCCTAGTACAACTATTCTCAGTATTTGAAAATTTTAAGTCGAATATAGTTAGTCAGACTATATTCCACTGTACCTAGGTTAAATATAGGTGACTAGTCTATATTTAGCCAAGGTTCGATAAAATTTTCAAATACCTAAATTAGGTATACTTGTGATATGTCCGTTGCTTTCGGGAAACTGTCCACTAAACAAAGGCGATGTCAAACCCTTCAGTTGCAAGTCCTGCCCATACAAGACTTGTAACGTATGTTTTCATATTCCATTGCATAGAAGATAGTAAGGGTAGGTACGTATGGAAAGGAAGTTTTAAGTAGTTCTAAAATAGAACATACTTGGCCAGGATCACGAACTTTTAATAATGAAGGTTTCAGAAGAAAACTTTGATGAATGTAGAGCCGAACTTCAGCTTTTGTAGGTGATGGATTTGTTTGTCCTTTATAAATCTCATATTTCTATTTAGAAATCGATAGGTTGTGACGGGTTTTTGATATCATATGAAATGATATTGATGATGTGATGGAATAATTCTAGAGACCATTGCGCAAAACACAATGTCTCGGAAGTAAGTTAGACCATTGTGCAATTCACAATGTCTGGGAAGTAGGTTAGACCATTTGTGTGACTCAAAACATTTGAGAAATGATTAAGACCATTGTATCATACAATGTTGGGGAAATAGAAAAGACCATCGTAATTCGTTACAATATCTTGGTCATAAAATGTTGGAGTAGGAACATGATTGGGAGAATGTGGTTGTGTCGAAATGCCCTAGAATAGGCATACGCAGATATGCTTAGTCCATTGTTTAGATAAATGATTGAAAATAAACCGAGTTTATGTATCAATATACTAATATGTTCATGTAGTATAAAATGCTTACGGGGAAATGCTCAATTATGTTTAGGGTACATATATTAATATGCAATTATGTTTGTGTAGCATAAAATGTCTACAGGGAAATGCTCAAAATGGATATATATGAATATACTAATATGTTTGTGTAGCATAACATGCTTACTAAGTCCATAATCATCTGGAGGATGGAAGACACGAAGAGTGGAAGGCTATAAAAATGTTTTTGCTTGTAAGTGTAGTTATAGTTTAGGTCTCAATTAGACCCGTTTCTCTATAACCATGGCTCTGGTACCAATCTGTAACACCCCCAATTCATGCTTGCAGCGGAATTCAAACTGAGTGTTACTCGACGGCACAATTGTCACAATAATAGAAAACGAACTCCAATTGAGTCGTTTTAAAAGATTTATCATTCCAATTGTATAAATATCAGAGATTACAAAATGAGGTCCCAAATGGTTCCATGTTTACAAATCACATTAAATGAGTTTTCGAATGATAATAAAATTTATAGCCCTCTTGAGTATCCGTGCCATCCTTGATCGTCATGAACTTGAAATACATGCTTGAGAGGTCAACACAAAGGTTGAGTGATATTCATAGAGTTTGTTTAATGTTTGAACATAATATGTTGGTAGTTAAATCGTTTGAACACAATAATCATAGTGTGATCTATAGACTCACACCAATGTTTGGAAAACAAAACAGGTAGGCTACGTTATTATACGCCCATAAAATGTATTATACACTAAGCTTATGACACCAAAACGTTAACGGGTACCAATATCGATCGGCGGAGTTATCCCGGTAGGTACTTTGCCGTCATACCTAATGTCTCAAATATTAATGCATTTGTTTGAACTTAGTCAATACAAATGGGATTCGTCAATCCCAATAGGCCTATTCACAATATTCGCGCTCACTATTTCTAGTGATTAAATGGTTCATAATAAGGGATCTCGGTTTGGCAAGGATGGTACTTAGTGATAATAAAACAATCAGGCAAGCATACAATTTAAAAACATTGTGCTCGGTTAAAAATAGCATGTATTCCCCTCAAGGGTTTGTAAAACAATTAAGTAATGGAAAGTGGGGCTATGAACTCACCTTGAGTTGGATGCTGTATAATGAGAATGATGGATATGTCGTAAGAACTTCTACGAGCAACCTAGAATAATCGTTGCAACTTAGGTTTGGAATAATGTCTAAGGAAACATAAACGTGCCAATATATGTCTTGCACTTAGTCCATGATGTGGTATGATGTATAGTGTATGTCTTTGAAAAGAAATGGTTCATGAAACATGTATAGTTTATATATCGTTTACTACCGTTCGGGCCGACATAATTCAGAAGTCATGTTAGTAAGCGTTCGAGGAGCCAGGACACTTTAATTCGTAAATCCACAACTCATCTCGACGGCTTACATAATGAACTCCTCACATGAGGCTCCCTAATATTGTAGTAGTTGATAAAGTATATATATATATATAAGTTTTGATCCGAAAATTACATTTCCAATATTTGAATAAACTTAGGAAAGTTTATTATTACATGAAGATTGTTATTAGGGTAAGTTTCTTATAACTTGTATGACCATTTTTCTTTGTAATATCTCATGGTTCCTTTTAAGTGAAGTAGATTCAAATTGAATGTTCAAGTTATTGCCAACTCTCTAGTTCATGTATTTGCCTTGGTAAGTGTATATGGTCGTTAGCTCATGTTTTCGCCTTGGTATGTATATATGGTCTTTAGCCATGGCTTTGCCATGACCTTTGGTCATTGTTCCATGGTCTTGAGACTCAACCTTGGCTCTAGCCATGGTTGTGGTTTTGAATCTAGGTCATAAGACCTCTTGGTCTTTATAAACCATAACTTTTATATAATGACTTTGGTCTAAAAATGGGCTGTTAAGAATTTGAAGAAATTATCACTCGGAAAGCATTTTCAAGGCTCGAGCTTCTTTGCACCTGAACGAAAACGTCGTTCCGGATAACTTTCGTGTTTTAACTTTTTGATGAATTGGAACAGAAGGGTGACTTTCAAAATGGCAGAATGCAAAACAGTAGGGTATTGGCAGTTTCAGCGTTTTGGTTTCGCTAACTTCTTATGGCCATAACTTTCGACTCGGGTACTCGTTTTGGGTGATTCAAATTGCTATGTTTTCGTTGGTAAGTCCTCTTTAACAGTAAGTAAGTGTCAAATATCATAGTTGTACTATTTTGGTCTTGGTTCTCCATAAAAGTCACTAGTTTACTTGTTTAAAGATCATAAGTTAACATATGTATATCATAACTTGTTTTACTCATTTTTATACATCATGGACATGATAACAAGACAATATATAGCATGAATGATATGTAAATAGCATGAATATGATATTTAAGCAAGGAAGTGTATTAGAGTTTGCTTACAACTTTGGCTTTCAACAAAGAAAGGTAAGTAGCATGTAAGGAAAAGGACTTTGATAGACTTTAGCTTCAACCCACTTCACTTCAAGCAATCTTTCTACACTTGTATTCTTGAAAGAGAGATGATGAAAGTTGAGGTGACTTGAGTGGATTCAAACTCAAGAGAAATCACCAAAGTTCTAAAGATTGAAAGTAGTTTTGATGAATCAAAACTAAACTAGGGTTTATGTGTTGTTATGCTCTTGAATCTTGCATGAAACTTGGAAGAGAATGAGCAAAGGAGATGGTGTTTGTGTGTTGTGATTGTGGCGTACAAGAGGAGGGGAGGATGGGGTTTTATATGGCTTGGAGGAGGTTAGAAATGTTGACTTGTCAACCCTTGGAGGCCAAGGTTAACACATGTACTAATCTTAAGGCTTCTTGCATAAGATTGAGCCACATAGTGATGACTCCCCCCCCCCCCAAGGTCGGTTTTTCAAAGCTTGGGGAGGAAGGTTTGGCTTTTTGATGATATTATCCAAGTTGTGGAGCTAGTTTTGACTCCGTAAAATGCTAACCGTAAGTTGTTACGTCACAAAACGTAAAACCGGGTATCGTAAAAATACGAAACTTGGAAGAATGATTAAACATGTCATAATACTCCATAATAAAATATAAAATGAGTGGTAGGTTCCATTGGGGTGGTAAAACCCTGCTAAAACTGAAAACACGGGTCTAAAACGCATAATACGCAAAACGTACGAATATTGCGTAAAATTGAGAAAAGTAAAATATTACTTTTCTAATAGGATAAAAATGATTCAAAATGACTTATAATGTCTAGACTGGGCTTAGTCTAGTGTCGGTTGGTATTAAATGTCTTTTAGACATCAAACCGTAAGCCTAAAAATCAAGGAATGACTTATAAAATCAAGGAATGATTTTTGGTCAAAGGAGGAGGGAAAAATATGTTGACTTTTTCTAATAAGTTGAAAACTCAAATCGTATTAGAAACGCGGTGCAGGTATAGGCTAAGGTTACGGCTGATTAAAAACGCTTAAAAACTGAAAATTCCAGTTTTTCACGTCCGAGGCTTATTTTGGTCATGTTTTTCACAGTCATGATTAATTCTCAAATAAATCATGAGTGTGTCAAACATTTTTCTGATGCGGGGTCACTTAACACGGTCGAGTTTCGTTGTGCGTAGAATTTTTGAATGATGTTTTACCCTAAAACGTGTAATTCCGTGTAATTCTTTAATAACTTTCACGAAAATGATCTGATGAGTGCCAAACTTTTAATTTGCCATGGAAATGATTTATCACTCGAGGCCAAGAAACAAAAATCAAATTTCGGGAAATTTTCGGGAAAAATGAATAGTAAAAGTGAATAGTGAAATTTTTCGGGAATAGTAATTAACCTGAAAATGCGAATTGTTACATGTAAGCTTCTCGAGATCACTCGAGAGGTAAAGCCCGGTGCAATCCCTACGCATCATGTACCCACCCCATGAATTGTTAAGGAATACACCCGTCATCCACGCAATTAATACACACACCAATTAACCGGTAAAAGATAGTTAGGGAGTAAGGAAATCTAAGTAAACACATTTGTCTCCATATAAGTTTTCACAACCTTGTATTTTCTCGTTATTTTATTTTTATTGCAATAGTAGTTTTTGGGTTAGTTGACTAGCAACTAATTCCGCCCACTCCTTCAAACCCGAGATTTTACTTGCTTTTATAAAAATTATAAAAATACAAAAATAATCTTCCTTCACCCTTAGACCTATTAGAGTAGTTTTTCAATCCTAACGAACACTATTCCCTGTGAGAGAACGATCAATCCCCCGTACTTACCACTACACTATACTACACCGATCAGGTACACTGCCTGGTGGGATTGCAAGCTTCTCAAGATCCCTTGAGAGGTAAAACCTGTTGCGTAGTCGCAATCCCACGTCATCAAGTTTTTGGCGCCACTGCCGGGGAATAGTTATTGTTTAGGTTGAATTTTTATTTTATTAGGTCTACTCACTAGATTCCTTTCTAGTGACATTTTTATTTTATTTTTCTAGGATTTCTTTAGTCTATCTATTTTCTTCGTATTTTTGTTCGTAACCATTACCATCCGTCATCATGGAAGGTGGTAACTTCCTTGAATGTTGTGCAATATTTTTTTAGAAGATAATTTGTTATATATTAATGCGTGGCAATCGCAACAGGCTTTACCTCTCGAGGGATCTCGAGAAGCTTACAACCCCCACCAGGCAGTGTACCTGATCGTTGTAGTATAGTATAGTGACAAGTACCGAGGGATTGATCGTTCAGCTTAGGAATAGAGGATTAGAAAGCCTAAATACTAGTTCTAAAGGTGAGGGATGATTATTTTTGTGTTTTTATATTTTTTAGAAAGCAAGTAAAAATCTTGGGTTTTGGAAAAATGGGCGGAATTAGTTGCTATTCAACTAACCCAAAACTAAGATGCAATCAAAATAAAATACTAAAAATGAAAGTAAACTAATTTATACTAAAGTTGTGAGCAGTAATTGGAGAAAATGTGTTTACTTAGATTTCACTACTCCCTAGATATCTTTTACACGTTAATTACTTGTTATAATTGTATGGATGACGGATCGTATTCCTTAATACCATTCATGGGGTGGCACACATAACTCCCCAATTCTACGAGCTCTTATCTCCTCCTACACCATGCCCAGCACAACTATAGGGATTGTAAACAGTGGCTCATGCATTAAATAAAACCAATAAAGACCTAGTGCGCGTTGGTTCATGTTTCTTAAGACGTTCAAGCATGTTACCAATTAGAGATCTGCCAGTTTTCTTAAGCCTAACATATAAATCATTCATCCAAGACAAAAATAAACAAGTAATCAACACATAATCAATATCTAGGTTTCATTAGATCTAAGCAAACACAAAAGAGATCTAGCCTAGCATGATAGAATTAAGACAAGAACATGATATAGACAACCAACACATAGACATATTGATTGAATTAGAAGAACACTTATCTTGATTAATCATGCAAGGTATCAAGGGGTTGGAACCCTTGAAATACCTGTAAAGTTACACCAAAATCGTACTTAGGGTTTCTCCCCAAAACTTCTCTCTTTAAATGTGAAAAATTAGAAAACTATATATAGAAAAATGGGTTTGACGGCGTCAAGAAGAAACATGTGACGCCGTCACCTCACCGCCAAAACTCTTCTCGGACTGCCTAGATCTACTTCTGACGTCGTCAAGACTTATATGTTTCCAGGCCGTCATGACTCTTTTACTCTTGACGCCCTTCCTACGTGACGCCGTCAAATCTTCTCTGGATCATCATGGATTTTCATGAAATTTGCTCTTGACGCCGTCAAGGTTTTGCTCTTGACGCCGTCACCTACTGTTCCCAGCATGGAAAATTAAGACTTTGGCGTTTTCTTCACTTTTATGCTCCAAAAACGTCCGAATTGCTTCCTTTTCCAGATTTCTCTCCCAAAGTACCTAAAATCACAAAAGGAACGATTTAGGGCAATATTTGATCAAATAAATTCGGATTCGGACTTAAATGACCCCCTAAAAACGGATCATTTTTCGCCTCATCATATACCCTTACACTTGAGATTTGCTTGTCCTCAAGCAAATGCGCTTTTATTCTACTCAAAATACAAGTTAGGGGTCATTTAACACTAATATAAAAGTAATTACAACAAATAATCGTTCCACTAAAGACCAATAGACAAGCACGGAGGTCATATACAAGCACCTCACAAATAGTGTTTAGATACTCATATCTCTCGGGTGTAATAAAGTATAAATTACAATATGGAAATGGAAAACATCTCTCACTACCTGTCATAGCAAAATAGATTACCATAGGCTTGGGAAAGGATCAAACCTCCACCACATGGCGTAAGCACCTAGGATAAACTATCAAAGAGGTCTTTTAAAGGGTTGTAACGTTAGGTGTAGGGATATGAAATACACGGTTTTGTTGGATAAAGGAAGTTTTTACTGGTGGCGAGTTAACACTCTTGGTTAATTACATGTACAATATGGCGTTGCTAAGCCAAGACTAGACTCGACTTAAGCTAATAAATTGTCACACCCCCAGGAATCGGGTCCAGCGGAAGCATACATGTAGCTGGGGTGTAACTCAATTGGTATTACAACACAAGTTCAAAAATGGTTTTCACTTGAATCATTTAGAATAAATTAGCTTAATCAAAAGTATTAAATTTACATTGTTAAAATTTGTGCGGAAGTAGGCCCTTAATATAATTTTAAAACGGTCCCCAAATGAATATCAGAGTCTTCTATGACCATGCCATGCCCTGCCAAAACCTCCAGTAGCGTGCCATTGCTTAAAACCTGAAAATACATGCTAAAACGTCAGCATAAAGCTGGTGAGTTCATAGTGTTTAGTAAACAAGTATTTCCCGTAAACAAGTGTTTCCAGTAATCAAGTATTTTCGGTAAACAAGTATTTTCCAGAAATCAAGTATTTCCCAGCAAAGGCATCGTAAATCCACTCCGTTACAAGTCCCGCCATAAGAGACTTGTAACCTGTGTGTTTACAACCCACTGCCAAAAGTAATATGTTTAAGTAAACAAGTCATTTGCGGAACACGAGATTTTCAGTAGCAAGACAATATAACAAATACAATGTCACAGCTAAAAATAAGGTATACAGTGCCTAAAGCTCATGACCCCGAAGCTCGACGTAATCGTATGCAATCAAGCATAAAATGCCCCAAGTAAGTGTTTGCCAGACACTCGGAAGTAATCCGAATGATATGCGTCCGTTTGACAGGTTGGCGCGACCAACTCGGACGGGGTGTCAACCCAAATAGATCTATCCACAGCATTCGCGCTCACACGCATGTAATTAACGGTTCATGATAAAGGGGACTTCAGTGGCAGTAATAGGTAACTCAGGCAAAGTACAGTTTTATATTTATATCCGCAAAAGCAAGAACTTGTTTTCATAAGAAAGTAATCAAGGATGGAATAAGTAATTCATAATGTATTCAAGTAATAAATCAAGTGTTTCAACTATCCAGTAATGTTTGAGAAAATGAATCGCGTTCAAGTAAAACAAGCATTGAATTTAAATAGTAAGGAGCATGTATCTTCCCCCAAAACAGTTGTAAAACAAGTAAAAGTAGGGGTTATGAACTCACCTGGTGCGATAGCTACGATGACAACAATGAATACATAGAAATGAGGCACGATCTCTAACCGCAACCTAATATGAATGGTATGATCTAATGTAAGAAATGAAGTAATGCTACACATGCAAATACGTATGTTATCGATACCACTCATTAGTTTTGAAAATAACGTTTATCGTCGACAAATACGTTTTTGACGTTTCGTTAGGTTAATAACCACTTTTCATGGAAATAGGTTGAAACGGTACTCCACGATCCTTGTTTGGTGTTCTATCGGCAAATATAAGGTTTTTGTCGCAAAAATAACATTTTCATTACTTGAAAATATGCCCAAAATGGCCCCGCAAAACAAGTCGCGAAATGTTGTACGTTAAGGGTTAGTGATGAAACTCGGCGTTTTTGAAAACCTTGTAACAATATCTTGAAGTCGTGTCATTTAACTTTTGGTTATACGGGTCTTGATCGATGAGAAAATTGACTCTTATTGTTCTCACTTGAAAGTATTGTGTTCAACACTTAGAAAATTTTATTATAGTAAAAGCTGTCAAAATATATAGTTTATCGGGTATATAGATGAGGTCGTAGTTTATTCGTTATAAGTCTATTCGACGAACGGCCAATTGATTTGGAAAGTAGGCTAGGAGTACTTGATTTTACTTAACTACGGCTCGGACTCAAACTAATCCGATCATAAAGAAAAACAGCCGTGAAAGTGGTGTCTCGCAAAGACAGTTTTGCGGCAAAAATTGTAATACAAAGCTGATGGAAATATATATATATCGTCGGATTTCAAATACTTGTATCTTGTTCGTTATAAGCCCGTTTTCTATGTTCTTTATATCCCCGCGAAGGTAATCAAGTATACTAATGTATTTTTGATAAGTCGGGATGGCTAGATCAAGTTTTAGGCCTCGAAACAGTCCATGAAAATCGTGGGACAGCAAGGTATTTTTCAGAAAATAGTTTTCGTCGTTAAAATTGAAAATAACATATCTTTTTCGTCGTAACTCGGATTTTATCCCCGTTTTCGCCCACGGCTTCGTTTCGGAATGTATTTTCTAAATCTTTGATCCAAAGTTACCCAAAACCCACTGATCTTTCCAGATTTTACAAAAATGGACAGAACCTTTATATAGTTGGTAAAAATCAACTTTTCTAGTTCAAGGCTTGTTCACAACTTACCCAAACTATCTCAAATCAACTCCACAAGTATCCAATCCTACCATACACCTTCTTAGGGTGTCATGGGTTCCTAAACATCACCAATCTTAGTGGATCTAATGAGATTGCTAGTAAAAATTGTAGATCTATGTTTATAAACAAAAATAAACAATAAGTGGTATGGATCATAGTATATTTGCATGTTTTCTTACTAGATCATAAAAAGACATCAAGAAATAGTTTGAAAGATTAGAAAAATGATTAGTAACTTACTTGTGATGATTATTAAGAAGTGGTGATGAAAACCCATTTAATCTTTGTGGTTTTTATTTCAAAACCCAAACTAGATTATTACTAGGACTTGATAAACACCTTGATCTTGAAAAATTAGTGATCTCTTCCTTGTGTTCTTTGTTTGGCCGATTATATGAAGAGAGGAGAGAAAGAGATGAGATTTTTTTTTTTTTTGGCTAGTTGATAAGAATGAAATGAAATATGAAGTGTAGATGTATATATATTTAGAAAAAGGGGGCAAGATCCCCTTTTTAGGGAAGAGAGGCAAGGGGGAGGCGTGGGTGTGGTGATGGTTTGGTTGATTATGTAAGTAAAATTTGACTTTAGGTGTTCTTTAGGTAGATATTGTGTAGTTTAAGTGATACCGGGTACCGAGTTAACTAAAACTAAATCATGACGCGATGAAATAAAATATGACGAAGTTGTAAAAGTTGTAAAATATTATTCCTGATGATAATCGGGTGTTAAATAATTATCGAATTGAAATAGCGTAAACCGACGGAGTAATAAGCTCCGACCGTGAAATATAGTAATTGATTTCAAAACACCGGGTAAATTAATAATATAATTTTTATATCATTATAATGAGTATGAAAATGTATTAGGATCGTAGTCGGGAGTATTGGGTATACGTTCGTAGTAAAAATTGAGTGGTAAAGTTAATTACAAATTAAACATACGTAAATGAAAATAATGCATATCCGTGTAGGGCCTAAAGTACTGATGATGTTACTGATGATATATATAGACTACTCCAGTCTAAATGAAATGTCATAAATGAAGGATGCATGAATTTGCAGCCAAACCACATTGGTTACGCGAATTGGAAGACCCGTAAACTCAGTTTACGATGAAATGAACGGCAATCGTGAATAGTGGTTTCCCTCCGGAAATGAATAGTGTCACGTGAATAGTAAAATTTTTGAACGCTACTCGGAATCACAAACTGACTCCGAAAACGATGAATAGTAAAATGATGAATAGTGACCGGTGAATAGTGACCGGTGAATAGTAATTGATGAATAGTGAATAGGAGAAATGTCCTGAAAATGCGGGTTGTTACAGTCTCACCCCCTTAGAAGGAACTTCGTCCCGAAGTTCAGTTTGTGTTGGTCTCTGAAGTTGAATTGGTGAAAAGATGATGATATAATCGTGTAAGCTACTGAGCTCTAACAAGGTTCAAGTCTGACGGCCACTAGGCCTACTCTGTCAGAATTCGTAAATGTTTCAGTGTATATCGAGTTTAACTTTATGAAGTTTTCTGAATGGTATTATGCCTTTCCTAGGCAGAACTTTCCACACAATCATGCCACGAACTTGAAATTCTAGTGGTTTACCGCTTATCGAACTTGTAATTGATTCTTGATTTGTAGGAAATTCCAGGTTATTTCATGAATGCTTACGGGACTAGTGAGTTGGGCTTTTCCAAGTTTTGATCCGTCAATGGATGTTGGCACTTCGACCATAGAGTGCTTCGAATGGTGTAGTCTCTAAGCTCGTGTGATAACTATGGTTGCAACTGAATTTGATTTATGGCAAATGGTTAATCCAACCATTTCTAGTGTCAATCACACCCGATTTGGGCATATCTCCCTATGTTTGAATCAATCTTAAGTTCTGACCATTGGTCTACAAATGATAGTTGGTGCGGTTCCAAAGAAGTCTCTAATGTAATCGCTAGAAGTTTGAGGTGAATCCAATTCCTCTATTAGGAATAATTGAAATGGGTATCATGAATCTTGTTTTGAAAGACTAACAGGGTTAAATCCGTAAAAGGGTGTTGTTGAAAATAATAATAGATTAGGATAAGTGATCCTCCGCAGGATGTCAGGAATTGAGTCTTTCTCCACCTACGGTGCTTAGTCTCCATTACTAAGATTTTCCCCAAGTTATAGGTCATCAACTCACAAACTCCTAAAGGTATAAGTGAGGTAATATAATCATTGATTTTCAAAGTTTGTTTTGAGATTGTGTGTTTTGTTCATAATCCTCCCTGAATAAATAAATTTATAATTTTTAAGCAAGCAGCTTTCTAAGTAACGTTTTCTCGAGGTTTCAAAATTTAATAGTTATGCAAGACAGGACTATTTCCAACATAAGGTGGATGATATGGTTTACCAAAAGATCGATGTTTAAAATTTTGTAACATTCAATAGTTTTGAAAAAAATTAGCCAAAAGGAATTTGCTTGTCAAAATAAGTGCATCAGAAAAGTATTTCTTACAAGATATATGTTTTGTATAACGGTAGTTTTGGAGAAAATCCATTTAAAAATGAAAATATTAAGAGGATAAAATAGCCAGGTATGTATGTATGCACAAATGCATAGGTGTCTAACATGTTTGAATAAAGGCTATTGGTGAGGTCATGTTCAATTTATAGTCTGGGTTAAGAGGTTGGATTTATCTCTATGGTGTTGCTTAGTGAGCACTCGTATCTAAACGAATCTTGTAATTTGATCAAGCCAATACTTTCTAGATGATAGAATTTTTGGTGATCAGGCCAGTGATAGTGGTTCGAATGGTTTTGTGATATCTTGCGGTTTCTATTGAGTTTTGAATGGTCTTACTGTACCGAGGTATCCTCCTCATAGAAGGTATGGAAAGTCTTTCCTAGGGAGGACATTGATAATATCCACTTATCAATATAGGGAGTAGTGAGGGATGAGTGACATCAGAATCTATAGAGTGTCACCTAATTCTTTGTATATATATGGGGGTGGGGAAAAGAAATGATAGTGATGGTGAGAAGGGAAGAGACTATGACAACTGCAACAAAATGAGATTGTGACAAAAGAAAACATTGTGATATGAGTGTATTGTGCATAAATATGAAAGTTCATGAAATAAATGACTAGCTGACATGCTTCCAATCGGTGGTTTACGAAGTGATGAAAGTATGAAGGTTCCAACAACGAGAGTATACACACACATGAATGAAACATTTGGAAATGAGTTGAGAATTCAATCCAGACATAATCTTATTATAACCATTCTCAGTGTTGCAAAATTCACTTCTGAGTCAGACATAGGTGGTCAGCCTATATCTCACTATCCCGGGTTGAATATAGATGACCAGTCTACATTCCACCGAGGTTCCATGAATTTTAAAATACTCAGCTCAGTTATACTAATACCATGTCCTTGACAAGTACCAAGACGTTCTGAAAGACAAAAGCAGGTGACCAAACTCGAGGTCAAATTATGAAACTATGCAAGGAGAAACATAATGTGGTGACATATATGATACGTGAACATGCTTATATGCAAAACAATTATAGTAATCAACTATAATAACTGAATATAGTACATCAGATAATGAGACACAAATCTCATCACCTAAGTCAGCAACTAACCACAAATGAGGCTTCAGCTTGGCAGGCAGGCACGTGACGGTCATAGGGTTAAGTTTTCGTAAAAGTAGCTATAGTCTAGGTTTTAAAAACACTTAGTTCGCTATAGCCAAAGCTCTGATACCAATCTGTCACACCCCCAGGAATCGGGTCCAGCGGAAGCATACATGTAGCTGGGGTGTAACTCAATTGGTATTACAACACAAGTTCAAAAATGGTTTTCACTTGAATCATTTAGAATAAATTAGCTTAATCAAAAGTATTAAATTTACATTGTTAAAATTTGTGCGGAAGTAGGCCCTTAATATAATTTTAAAACGGTCCCCAAATGAATATCAGAGTCTTCTATGACCATGCCATGCCCTGCCAAAACCTCCAGTAGCGTGCCATTGCTTAAAACCTGAAAATACATGCTAAAACGTCAGCATAAAGCTGGTGAGTTCATAGTGTTTAGTAAACAAGTATTTCCCGTAAACAAGTGTTTCCAGTAATCAAGTATTTTCGGTAAACAAGTATTTTCCAGAAATCAAGTATTTCCCAGCAAAGGCATCGTAAATCCACTCCGTTACAAGTCCCGCCATAAGAGACTTGTAACCTGTGTGTTTACAACCCACTGCCAAAAGTAATATGTTTAAGTAAACAAGTCATTTGCGGAACACGAGATTTTCAGTAGCAAGACAATATAACAAATACAATGTCACAGCTAAAAATAAGGTATACAGTGCCTAAAGCTCATGACCCCGAAGCTCGACGTAATCGTATGCAATCAAGCATAAAATGCCCCAAGTAAGTGTTTGCCAGACACTCGGAAGTAATCCGAATGATATGCGTCCGTTTGACAGGTTGGCGCGACCAACTCGGACGGGGTGTCAACCCAAATAGATCTATCCACAGCATTCGCGCTCACACGCATGTAATTAACGGTTCATGATAAAGGGGACTTCAGTGGCAGTAATAGGTAACTCAGGCAAAGTACAGTTTTATATTTATATCCGCAAAAGCAAGAACTTGTTTTCATAAGAAAGTAATCAAGGATGGAATAAGTAATTCATAATGTATTCAAGTAATAAATCAAGTGTTTCAACTATCCAGTAATGTTTGAGAAAATGAATCGCGTTCAAGTAAAACAAGCATTGAATTTAAATAGTAAGGAGCATGTATCTTCCCCCAAAACAGTTGTAAAACAAGTAAAAGTAGGGGTTATGAACTCACCTGGTGCGATAGCTACGATGACAACAATGAATACATAGAAATGAGGCACGATCTCTAACCGCAACCTAATATGAATGGTATGATCTAATGTAAGAAATGAAGTAATGCTACACATGCAAATACGTATGTTATCGATACCACTCATTAGTTTTGAAAATAACGTTTATCGTCGACAAATACGTTTTTGACGTTTCGTTAGGTTAATAACCACTTTTCATGGAAATAGGTTGAAACGGTACTCCACGATCCTTGTTTGGTGTTCTATCGGCAAATATAAGGTTTTTGTCGCAAAAATAACATTTTCATTACTTGAAAATATGCCCAAAATGGCCCCGCAAAACAAGTCGCGAAATGTTGTACGTTAAGGGTTAGTGATGAAACTCGGCGTTTTTGAAAACCTTGTAACAATATCTTGAAGTCGTGTCATTTAACTTTTGGTTATACGGGTCTTGATCGATGAGAAAATTGACTCTTATTGTTCTCACTTGAAAGTATTGTGTTCAACACTTAGAAAATTTTATTATAGTAAAAGCTGTCAAAATATATAGTTTATCGGGTATATAGATGAGGTCGTAGTTTATTCGTTATAAGTCTATTCGACGAACGGCCAATTGATTTGGAAAGTAGGCTAGGAGTACTTGATTTTACTTAACTACGGCTCGGACTCAAACTAATCCGATCATAAAGAAAAACAGCCGTGAAAGTGGTGTCTCGCAAAGACAGTTTTGCGGCAAAAATTGTAATACAAAGCTGATGGAAATATATATATATCGTCGGATTTCAAATACTTGTATCTTGTTCGTTATAAGCCCGTTTTCTATGTTCTTTATATCCCCGCGAAGGTAATCAAGTATACTAATGTATTTTTGATAAGTCGGGATGGCTAGATCAAGTTTTAGGCCTCGAAACAGTCCATGAAAATCGTGGGACAGCAAGGTATTTTTCAGAAAATAGTTTTCGTCGTTAAAATTGAAAATAACATATCTTTTTCGTCGTAACTCGGATTTTATCCCCGTTTTCGCCCACGGCTTCGTTTCGGAATGTATTTTCTAAATCTTTGATCCAAAGTTACCCAAAACCCACTGATCTTTCCAGATTTTACAAAAATGGACAGAACCTTTATATAGTTGGTAAAAATCAACTTTTCTAGTTCAAGGCTTGTTCACAACTTACCCAAACTATCTCAAATCAACTCCACAAGTATCCAATCCTACCATACACCTTCTTAGGGTGTCATGGGTTCCTAAACATCACCAATCTTAGTGGATCTAATGAGATTGCTAGTAAAAATTGTAGATCTATGTTTATAAACAAAAATAAACAATAAGTGGTATGGATCATAGTATATTTGCATGTTTTCTTACTAGATCATAAAAAGACATCAAGAAATAGTTTGAAAGATTAGAAAAATGATTAGTAACTTACTTGTGATGATTATTAAGAAGTGGTGATGAAAACCCATTTAATCTTTGTGGTTTTTATTTCAAAACCCAAACTAGATTATTACTAGGACTTGATAAACACCTTGATCTTGAAAAATTAGTGATCTCTTCCTTGTGTTCTTTGTTTGGCCGATTATATGAAGAGAGGAGAGAAAGAGATGAGATTTTTTTTTTTTTTGGCTAGTTGATAAGAATGAAATGAAATATGAAGTGTAGATGTATATATATTTAGAAAAAGGGGGCAAGATCCCCTTTTTAGGGAAGAGAGGCAAGGGGGAGGCGTGGGTGTGGTGATGGTTTGGTTGATTATGTAAGTAAAATTTGACTTTAGGTGTTCTTTACGTAGATATTGTGTAGTTTAAGTGATACCGGGTACCGAGTTAACTAAAACTAAATCATGACGCGATGAAATAAAATATGACGAAGTTGTAAAAGTTGTAAAATATTATTCCTGATGATAATCGGGTGTTAAATAATTATCGAATTGAAATAGCGTAAACCGACGGAGTAATAAGCTCCGACCGTGAAATATAGTAATTGATTTCAAAACACCGGGTAAATTAATAATATAATTTTTATATCATTATAATGAGTATGAAAATGTATTAGGATCGTAGTCGGGAGTATTGGGTATACGTTCGTAGTAAAAATTGAGTGGTAAAGTTAATTACAAATTAAACATACGTAAATGAAAATAATGCATATCCGTGTAGGGCCTAAAGTACTGATGATGTTACTGATGATATATATAGACTACTCCAGTCTAAATGAAATGTCATAAATGAAGGATGCATGAATTTGCAGCCAAACCACATTGGTTACGCGAATTGGAAGACCCGTAAACTCAGTTTACGATGAAATGAACGGCAATCGTGAATAGTGGTTTCCCTCCGGAAATGAATAGTGTCACGTGAATAGTAAAATTTTTGAACGCTACTCGGAATCACAAACTGACTCCGAAAACGATGAATAGTAAAATGATGAATAGTGACCGGTGAATAGTGACCGGTGAATAGTAATTGATGAATAGTGAATAGGAGAAATGTCCTGAAAATGCGGGTTGTTACATAAATGAAAAATAACAAAAACATAAAATGAACATAGAATGAAACGGGATGGTAGTCCGTATGTTTTTTTCTCTTTTTCTTTTTTCTTTTTTTTTTTTTTTTTTTTGTTTCTTTTTTTTTTTTTTTTTGTTTTTTGGATTTTTTTTTTTTTTTTTTTTTTTTTTTTTTTTTTGTGCATACACTCTTACCCTACCATCCAAAATAATACATCATAGGGAATGAACTTTCCCCTTACACTTGAATTTTTACATACTTTACAATCAACTAATCTAATGACTCGAATTAAGAAAATGAAAACACTTGGAGCACTTTTAAGATTAACGTACATATGGGGGTAATAAATGATGTTCTTCCCCATTACTCCATAAAATAAGTACTTACCCATGAGTCTTAATCGTCCCAAAACAATATGTACAAGGATATGACTCGACTTAGCAACCATGTAACCAATTAGATAGTTAACTTAGGGTTTAACAAATAACAATAATGCACTAAAAATAAGCGCATACACGGAAGGCTAAGGCGATTTGGTTGTACATTTAAGTTGGGTGTAACAAATTCTTCCTTTAAGTAAAATGCTTAAAGTTAGAAACGAAAAGATAGGCTCGGAGTGGTGTACTAGGGGTTTCGTGTACTAAAAAAGAGTACAACGCTAAGGGTGTGGGAAAAATTAGTTGACTTAACTAGCCAAGTAATATGACTTAAATGGTCAAGTAATTATAATACAGGTTTAACACAAGGGTGATCCTAATGCCTCTTATCATGTAGTAAATCCTACTACACGAATGTAGTCTCACTAGCGGTCTCGGGATGCATCACTAACGCAAGTTCTATAATCTAAATGCTACCGGTACACTCATAAGCACTAATAATAAATGCTTTTCCTATCAAATCTAAAGGTGAACCTCACATATTTGGGTGGAAAATTTTTTCTGAATATATGGTTATGTGCTAGTCATACAATCTCCTATCCATGAGACGCTTGCTATGGCTAAAGTTTCACTCCTAAATGTTGTAAAAAATTTTAAATTTGGCGCTAAAATTGCACTAACAAGTATTTCTCATAGTTTTATTACACATCTACCATCAAACAAAACAAACTCAAGCGAAAGTGCATATGTAAGGTATCATCTTTTTACCCTCCCCTTACACTTAAGATGAACATTATCTCCAATGTTCAAGTAAAGAATGTAAAAGTGAAAAAGTAAATAGAATGAAATCAAATACTCCCCTGATTCGCTCGGTATGGATAATAGGATGGCCAGGTTAAATCTTCCTCCAAGAAAATGAACGATCAAAGCTTCCCTTCAAGAATATAAATCATCTTCTTGTCATACATAACCTGTAAAACCTGACAAAATAGACAAGACAACCTCGCGTAAAATCGGCGGCATCCTATATAAGTTTCTAAATCCTAGAAAACAAGATAAGATATAATGCTTGTGGAATGAAGTTTGCAGATCTCCTGGAGATTATAAAACTTAATAATTCACAAAAACCATAAGACTCCGTTAGAAAAACAAAACCGGTAAAATTTCCAGATTTTAACTCCTGACGCCGTCAAGAGTAAACCTCTGACGCCGTCAGAATGGACCTGCAGAAATTCTTATGTTAAGTTTCCGGAAAATTTCTGGAAAAAACTTGGTCCTACTTCCTAGAAAATCCTGCAAAACTTCATTATGACTCAATACAAGCATTTGATTCTAACAAATACGAATATACATGCTCATTTAATATTGTGGAGAATCATGATCGGTTTGTTTCTTAAAAACATATTTGGGGTCTCCCCTTACACTTATCTTTTGCAAAAATACTTCTAGGTGGAGTTAGGACTAGGCCAAAACAACAAAGTAAAGTATTTCCACTTCTTAGTTTAGAAACATGATCTACCAACAATAAAAATAAAACATGCATATGGAAGCAAATAACAATCAAAAAAATAAAATCACATAAAACATGGGTTGCCTCCCAAGAAGCGCTTTTCTTTATTTACGAGTCTTGTAGCTAGACTCAAGGTCATGGGTTACTACGTGACTTCATCATTTGAAATGATATACCTCATGTAGTTGCGATCATTACTATTATAGTGGTAGTGCCTCAATCTATCGATACTCGCAATCACCATTCCACCTAATTTTCTTCTCAATTTAGCTACCCCATCTTGGCTCAATCCTTCGATTGTGAATGGCCCATACCACCAAGGACTTGGTTTATCGGGTGGTATTGTTGTTTCCAAGTGTCTCAAGAGCACCAAGTTCCCTTCCTCAAATGGTGTATGATTTTTTTCGTATCGAGTATGTTCGAGTTCAATCGGAACCTTATTGCTTTTTCTTCTTTCATCCTTAGCTTTCTTATAGCTTTTGATTCTTGCCTCCCATGCAAGAATCTTATTCTGAACACGAATGGGTGTCGTGCCAATGTTGTTTTTGATCATTCTCCAACTCAAATTCTCATGCCCACTTCGCGGGGTCATGGGGAAGCTAATCTTTCTTTTTCCAGATTTAAGCTCAATCTTTCTACCTTCATACTTAATGACAGCCCTAGCGGTGGTGAGGAATGGTGCCCCAAGGATTATTGGCATGCATCCATCCCCTTTATCATCAATGATCATAAAATCAACGGGGTACATGAATCCTGCAACATTAACTAATACATCTTCTGCGATTCCTAGGGGGTATACGTACGAGTGTCCAACAAGAGATAACCTAACACGAGTAGGTGCTGGCATTTTTGACGTTAGTTGGATGTAAATAGTTAGGGGCATAAGATTTACTTCCGATCCTTGGTCGGCGAAAGCACTAAGATGTTTCAAGTCCCCGATGCTCGTTGGTATTTCAAAGTTCCCACATGCTACCTGCTTAGTAGCCACTTTTTGTACCAATAACCTCTCGAATACTGATCCTCCAGGAAGCGTATCATGCTCATCTTCCTCTTCTTCCTCTTTCTCAGGAACCTGTCCGGAGGATTGGTTACGCCCATCACCCTTAATCCAATTTGTTATGGTGTTTATGTTTATATCATGTTTCAGGTAGTAACTCAAAGGTTGGGATTCTGGTGGTTTTTCTAAGGTCTGTTTAGCAGGAGTTTCTACCTTCTCGTTATCTTTATGGACAATGGTGATGGAGTTAACAAATTGGGTGGTGGGAGTGGCGCTTTCTTTCCTTAGTAGTATTCGTTCGGGGGTTCTCTGATTGGCATACTCCTCCAATAGACTCAACATCTCATTCATTTTCTCCTGCATCTCCTCTTTTTGCTTATAAACTGCTTCTTCGAATCTAGCAAGCCGATCAGAGTGAGTTGCCATATATTCTCTCATCCTAGCCTCAAACTCCGAGCTAAGTTCCTTGGGAGGGGAACAAGGTGGGGTACGCCTCTGAAAAGTCTCGACATGTTCTCTAGAAGGTGACTCAGATAATGGTGCCGAAGTTGCTTTTGAGACAAAATTGACAGTGGCTTGTCTAGGACTTAAAGCCCTCCTTTGCCTTTCCTCAAAATAGTCCACTTTTGCCTCGAGTTTACATAGAAGTTCATCGGGGATTTCAGTGGTTCCTCCAGATGTTGAGACTGCATTGATAGCTGCTTCCACTGTATGATTAAACTCCCACATTTCCTGATTGTCAGTGGCGAGCTCCTCGATAATTGCCCAAGACTCCTCGGCGTTCTTATTACGCAATTTACCTCCCGCGGCCCTATTGATTGTGCGTTTAGTGTGATAGTCAACATGGTCGTAGAAAATCTGGACTAATAACCAAAGGTTTATACCATGGTGAGGGACCTTGTGGAGGAGACTTTTAAAATGGGCCCAAGCTTCGTAGAAATTTTCACCCTGCTGCTGTTCAAACATCAGAATGTCATTTCTAAGCATCGCCGTCTTCCCCGGTGGGAAGAATTGAGTAAGGAAGCGATTGGTGAGGTTATCCCATGTGGTAATGGATCCCGCGGGTAAACGCTAAAGCCATTGACTAGCTTGATCCCGTAGAGAGAATTGGAATAAGCGTAAACGGGTAGTCTCTCTAGTTTCAACATCTAGGTCTATGGAGTCTACGATTTTGAGAAAGTCCTTAAGATGTTGGTTTGTATCTTCAGAACGAAGTCCATGGAATGCACATCCGCTTTGCACCAACCGGATGGTGTCGGATCGCAAGGGGGTCACATTGGCTCTGGTGAGCTCAATGGTGTTTCGGTAGCCTTGGTGGGTAGGTCGGGAATACTCTCCTAAGGTTCGGGGCCTAAGGGGTTCTAATGGTGGGTTTTGTTTTAGTGGGATGATGGGTTCAAAGATGTTACCACCTTCCATGATGTCGGATGGTAAAGAGTTACGAACAAAGGCACGAAGAAATAAGATAGACTAAAGAAGACCTAAAAATAAACATAAAATCTTACTAGAAAGGAATCTAGCAAGTAGACCTAATAAAAAGAAATTCTAACCTAGACAATAACTATTCCCCGGGCTGCGGCGCCAAAAACTTGGTGCGTGGGAATCGCAACAGGCTTTACCTCTCGAGGGATCTCGAGAAGCTTACAACCCCCACCAGGCAGTGTACCTGATCGTTGTAGTATAGTATAGTGACAAGTACCGAGGGATTGATCGTTCAGCTTAGGAATAGTGTCGCTAGGATTAGAAAGCCTAAATACTAGTTCTGAAGGTGAGGGATGATTATTTTTGTGTTTTTATATTTTTTAGAAAGCAAGTAAAATCTCGGGTTTTGGAAGAATGGGCGGAATTAGTTGCTATTCAACTAACCCAAAACTAAGATGCAATCAAAATAAAATACTAAAAATGAAAGTAAACTAATTTATACTAAAGTTGTGAGCAGTAATTGGAGAAAATGTGTTTACTTAGATTTCACTACTCCCTAGATATCTTTTACACGTTAATTACTTGTTATAATTGTATGGATGACGGATCGTATTCCTTAATACCATTCATGGGGTGGCACACATAACTCCCTAATTCTATGAGCTCTTATCTCCTACTACACCATGCCCAGCACAACTATAGGGATTGTAAACAGTGGCTCATGCATTAAATACAACCAATAAAGACCTAGTGCGCGTTGGTTCATGTTTCTTAAGACGTTCAAGCATGTTACCAATTGGAGATCTGCCAGTTTTCTTAAGCCTAACATATAAATCATTCATCCAAGACAAAAATAAACAAGTAATCAACACATAAATCGTACTTAGGGTTTCTCCCCAAAACTTCTCTCTTTAAATGTGAAAAATTAGAAAACTATATATAGAAAAATGGGTTTGACGGCGTCAAGAAGAAACATGTGACGCCGTCACCTCGCCGCCAAAACTCTTCTCGGACTTCCTAGATCTACTTCTGACGCCGTCAACACTTATATGTTTCCAGGCCGTCATGACTCTTTTACTCTTGACGCCCTTCCTACGTGACGCCGTCAAATCTTCTCTAGATCGTCATGGATTTTCATGAAATTTGCTCTTGACACCGTCAAGGTTTTGCTCTTGACGCCGTCACCTACTGTTCCCAGCATGGAAAATTAAGACTTTGGCGTTTTCTTCACTTTTATGCTCCAAAAACGTCCGAATTGCTTCCTTTTCCAGATTTCTCTCCCAAAGTACCTAAAATCACAAAAGGAACGATTTAGGGCAATATTTGATCAAATAAATTCGGATTCGGGCTTAAATGACCCCCTAAAAATGGATCATTTTTCGCCTCATCATATATTAAAATATTTTATAACACATACTTGCCGTACCCGTTTCTTGAATTTTAAGATGTTGTTGTTTCCCGATACCATCCCCGTCCCCGTTTCCGTCTCCGTGCAACTTAGATTATTATTACCTCTTGATGTGTGTGATATGTAGATTTAACAGAGCTTAAAACGAACTCTTGATTTCACCCTTGAAACCCACGAACCTCTTAGAGCAATCAAAGGAGATTCCCTCTATAGATATCCATACTACACAACCACGTCACTGTGTATCACCTGAATGCTAGTTATTTATACCTCACGATATCTTGTCGAGCACAACCCTTTGTCAAGCTTAGAAAAACCAAACCGAAACCCTAGAGAGGGGTGTTTGTTCGACCGGTTTTTTGGACAGGAGATGGGAGAATTATTCTTTGATTTGTTTTCCAAGTTATAAGATTAAGATGGATCCTAATCCTATAATAAGACTTGATAATTACACACAACACCAATACCAACAAGTCAGATAATGAGTTGACCTTATTGCTAAGATCAAATAGATTAATATCAAAACCATTTGTGAAATGCCAAGTTTGTAACAAACTTCACGTGAAACTCTTATACATAGATTTGTCCAGTAGTATACTACAAAATTAATGACAACTACTCACTAAAACTCTTACCCACTAAAGATACAAAAAAGTCACCAAATCTAAGCTATTAAAAATAAGAAAAATGATACAACCACAACAAAACTTTCACAAAAACTTTTATAAAATGAGATGTCATTTTATGGTTGGTGCATTTTTTTAGTACTTTCTATTTCTTCTCTTTAATTAAACATCACAAAATGACACATCATTAAAAGTTTTTATAAATATATCATTTCTCTAAAAATAAAAAAATATATATAAATGTGAAAGACCGTGTCCCTCTAATCGCTCCACCGTCATTATCAACGACCACCACCATAACCACCGTAATTTTGCCAATCGAAACCCTTACTCCGTCGTCAACCTAATCATCTCCACCATCGTTATCTACCACCACCGAAACTCTGACTCCAGCACCATCGTCACCATAACCGTCTTCAATCGTCGTCGCCATTATCAAGTTAGGTATAATACAACTGTTGAATTATGTGTTGTTTACATATTATTCTCAATTTTCTACTGATTAGATACTTATGTTGAATTAGTAAGAAATTAGATGTTCATTTGTTGTAGTTGAAGTGAATTTAGCCTGATGCTTCAAATTTAATGTAAATGTAGTGAAAACAGATTAACGAATATTTGACCGTAGAATTAAAGGTCTAAGTTGGTTGAATCCGGAGGAAAATGACTTTATATTGTAGATGTAAAATTTCATAATTTTCATTACTAACTATAAAACCACTAATTGTTTCGGATAATACTATACAGAGTGTTTGGATGTGCTGTAAATTATTCCCCAAGTTGGAATAGTTAGTAGTCTTTCAAAATGTAAATTTGGTATTGAGGTTTTGATATATTAGGACAAAGAAGATACTTAAATTTAAAGAAAATTTACTTTTTAGCGTTGGTATGAAGTTAGATTTGATTCGAGGGTGTTTGGGAATGCATATTGTGTTGTTAAAAGTGAAAAATACATCTCGAACTGTTTGGATTGCTATGAGCTTATGTAATAATCACATTGGTAGGTGCTTATTTTGAAGTGCTTATAGAGCATAACCTGAAATTTTGCAATCAGCAACCACCCCTTCTAATATAATTTTGTGGCAATTGTCAATTTGGAGTTGCGCATTGATACATATAGAGGTAAAAAAAATGTTCTCATTAATCAAAACCAAGCTTCAATAAGATCGTGAAAAAAAAAATTACACCGAGCCCACTCAAACGGCTATTTAGTTCAAAAAAAATTTCATTAACACCCCTATACTTTATAACCGTTAATAACGGCTATATAATTAAAAAATAATAATAATAAATAAATAAAATCCAACCCATTTTCTTACCACTATAAATACTCACCTCATACACATTTTATTTTCACATTTACAAAACCCAAATTCAATCTATACACTTCCTCTCTATAAGAAAAAAAAATTCACCCAAAACTTTCTTGCTCACAATGGATCCGAATGAAAATAACCAAGAAGAACGAACTTTTTCCGATATAGATGACGAACTGGACATGGAGCATATGATAGCCGCATTTGAATATCATCAACAATTGGAACAACAAGAAGCACAATTGGAACAACAAGAAGCATCAACAATTGGAACAACAACAAGAGCATATGATGACGAACCGGACATGGAGCATTTAAGAATTTATGTTATGTTTAAAATAAATGAAGTGTTTGTTTAAATTTGGGGCTGAAATTGAAAATAATTGGGGTGAAAGTGATTTAAGGTGAGTTAAATATAAGTTATGTTACCGGGGTGGAAAGTCATGAGTTAAGTTAAAAGGTAAAAGCTGATGTGACGCTGACGTGACAATGTGTTAACTTTTGACAGTGAGTTACCTTACCCGAAGCTCTTAGAGTTAAGAGTTAAGACCATACATTAATACTATAATTTATAAAAGACTGTGTTATCGATGTTGTGCTAAACATAGACAATAAGACCATACATTAATCTACTTTTTTCATATAATCAAGCATGTATACTATTAAATCACCTACTAACATTATGTTCATTTTCTTTAAAAGCTAACACATACATGCTACTTAACTTAACAGGATGTTCACGACTATATACCTTCACTTATTGAGTGAGATAACTTAAATAAATACACTTTCGATACCATAAGACTCAAAAGTCCCATTTTTTAAACACTATGCCCAACATTAAAACCGAATATAAAACCATCTTGGGCCGTGTCCCTCTCTCACCTAATCGCTTCACCACCACCACCACCACAAATCGAAACCCTAACTCCGTCATCAACCTAATCATCTCCACCGCCGTTATCCACCACCACCCAAACCCTAACTCCGGCACCATTGTCACGTAACCGTCTTCAATCATCGCCGCCATTATCAAATTAGGTATAATACAACTGTTGAATTATGTGTTGTTTACATATTATTTTTAATTTTCTGCTGATTAGATACTTATGTTGTTTACAGCTCTGTATGTGCTTATTAATAGTTGAATTAGTAAGAAAATTAAATGTAGTGAAACAGATTAACGAAAATTTGAGCGTAGAATTATAGGTGTAAGTTGGTTGAATCCGGAGGAAAATGACTTTATAGAGTAGATGTAAAATTACATAATTATCATTACCAACTATATATAAAACCAGTAATTGTTTCGGATAATACTATAGAGAGTGTTTGGATGTGCTGTAAATTATTGTCCAAAGTTGGAATAGTAAATTTAATTTGGTATTCAGGTTTTGATATATTAGGACTAAGAAGGTAACTTTAATTTAAAGATAATTTACTTTTTAGAGTTGATATAAAAGGTAGATTTGATTAGAGGGTGTTTGGGAATGCGTATTGTGTTGTTAAAAGTGAAAAATACATCTCTTTAAGTGTTTGAGTTGTTATGAGCTTATGCAATTATCACATTGGTAGGTGCTTGTTTTGAAGTGCTTATAGAGCGTAAGCTGAGAATTTGCAGTCCACAACCAAGAAGATGGTATACCAAGTGTTTGATGAGTCTACTTGAATAGTGATACAAGTTGGTCATGTTACTTCGGCCCATGTGACTTCTTGTTGATAGACGTTGTGTTTTCCATTTAATTGACCTTGTTTTAGTGGATGATTTGGTTTTTATGAAGCTAAATTGGATAATTTGTAGCTATTAAGTGTCATTATAATCGGAACTTTTTTTGTTGCTCTGTTTATGATTTAAGGCGTTAGAGCTTGAAGTTCATATGTCTTTTTTGACTTATGAGAGATGGGGTTTATACTTTTATCATGATTGTTTGATTGTATTTGTACTTGAACAAGCCTGTGATACGGCGTAGTAGGATTCTGATACTCATAAATGTAATGGTGTTTTGACATTTCTTTGTTGACCTTGTTATCTGCTCTTGAGAAGAACTCGTACACCATTATCTTGTCCCCTTGATATCTTCGTATGCATGTTTGATATCCTAATCATGAAACTGATGATATTTTTAATCTAATCTTGGATCGAATTTTATAGTTAGTCAAAGTATTATATTGTTATTTTCTTGTTAGTACTTATGTTCATATTATTCACTAGTCTTATCATCAAAAAGTGTTCAGCTTCTGTCACTGATAAGCTGTTCATCATCTACAGAATCGTCTTCTTTTAGCATCATTGAGTTTTGACGATGAAGAAAAGCTCGCTGAAGAAGCTGGGATCTCTAGTGGACGTGATGTAATTGGTGACGACAATCCTCCTGGAATAGATCCCTTAGATGGACCTTCATTCATTGTCATGCTATAACCTTACAGTAAGTCATATCATTCACCCGGAAGTATTAATAAACTACTGTTGTTTTTGTTCCTTTGATGCCATGTAAATAGTATAACTAAATGCCATTATTCTTTATCTTTGTAGAGAACAAGTATCCATATGATTGGCGAACTAAAAAGCCTCCAGTTTTTAGGGAAACAGGAGTACAGGAATGGTTTGCATCTGTTGAAGTATTCCAAGAGACTGATATGAGTGCGATTAATCAAGTAGTATGGACTCCATCTCAAGTACAAGTATTAAGTATATATAACTGGCATAATATTATTGTTTTGATCTTCGAAACTTGAGATCCTTAACTGAGTTGCACGCTAACTGTTTGATAAAATGTATCTTTTAATAGTGCCGTAAAGTGGTCATATTAATGAGATCCTTGAGACTTGTTGCTGGTTAGAAATATTCTATGGACTTAAATGGGCTTTAAGAAATTGGCCTTTTTTTAGTGGAGATTTTGTTTTTATTCAGCGAAATTGGATAAACTAGTAGCACCCGTGAAACCTATTTGTATATAGAAAGTAGTTGTGATATGTAGACTTCCTTTCATAGTGGTTATAGTTTAATTAACATTAGTAATAATCAAGGAGATGGTAATTCTTGAATGCTCATATAGATGCCAACTTTATGGTTACTTTGTGGTATTTTGAGTGTGTTTATTTTAATTTGAGCTGGTGGTAATTAAGATTATGACACTACTAAATGTGATTATCTTTTGTACTTGTCTTTCATAATAATGAATTTTCAATGAATATATTCCATTGCTAGTTGGCGATAGTTTAGATCGAGATTCTTTCTACCTTGAGGATGCACCAATTGATGAATTGAAAATGTACCATATTCTGGAGATAATTTGGTTCAAGGAGAGAAGAAAATATGGATTGGCGTTTCACTTGCAGAAAGTTCAAAATGTGAACTTCTCGACTCAAGTCGGTTCTTCTTGATCACCCCACTCTTATTGCTGGTCAACCGGGTCGTGCTCTTGCAGCTGTGACCTGTGCCTCCAGGTAGTCTCTTGACAAAAAAATAATTTCATATTATACCTTGCAATTTTGACCCATTGACTTATGGATGGATCGATTCAGGTTTGGTTATATCTCTAATGAGCAAATCATTTTAATTAAAAGTTAGCTTAGAACAAAATGGTTCAGAAACTGGCCAAAAGCTTCCCGGACTGTAGCTTTAATGCATCAAACTTCATAAATCATTTTATTAATAAAGATGGGATTATTGATGTACAAATACAGCTTTCTTAATCATAGTGACACTAATAATCTATAAATTTCTAGAAATTCTGACAAAAAAATGTTTAGGATTGACCCGTATGAAGCCTGTTCCAGCCTTAACCCATTGCACAACCTGTGCATTTTTTCACCTCTATAGTGTACCATGTTTTTACATTGATATTTTAAACGTAGGTGTTACAGCTCTTTTTGTATGAAATTGCATTTGATCTCATTAGAATTATAAGGGACTCCATTAGCTTATACGGAGTATTATTTAGGTGTACTTCAGTGCTTCTACACGCAGGGTTCATAGCAATATCTTTCATATAACTAGTTTGTTCTATGATACTATGTGCATTTAAGTAATGTCAAAAAGTTTCATTTGTGGATGTTGCAAAATGGACGGGTTCGGGTAAAAAAAAAGTTAGAGTGGATCTGGTGGTAGACCCAAACACTTTTTTGTCCAAAAAAAGTTTGTTCAAAGGACCCCCACCCCCCGCACGTGCAGGACTCTACTTATTCATAAGAAATGAATCGAAATTTATATGCCTGGTATATAGTACTGAAGCACACATTGTTGCACACAATATACCCTTTTAGGTTTTGATAATATACCTTTTACATTTGTTCATTGATGATTCTGTAGGTTGAGATTCTTTCCACCTTGGAGGAGGCATCTATTGATGAATTGAAAATGTATCATATCCTGAAGATAATTTGATTCAAGGGGAGAAGAAAATATGGATTGGCGTTTCACTTGCAGAAGGTTCAAAATGTGAACTTCTCGACTCAAGTTGGTTATTTTCTTGATCACCAGACTCTTTGCAGATGTTGCTATGATGTTATTGCTGGTCAACCGGGTCGTGCTCTTGCAGCTGTGACCTGTGCTCCAGGTTGTCTCTTGACAAAAAAAATAATAATTTCATATTATACCTGCCTACCTGGAAATTTTGACCCATTGACTTATGGTCTTATGGATGGATCAATTCAGGTTAGGTTATATCTCTAATGAGCAAATCTTTTTAATTAAAAATGTCTGCTTAGACCAAAACGGGTTAGAAACTGGCCGAAAATCTCCCAGACTATAGTTTTAATGCATCAAACTTCATAAATCATTTTATTAATCATATTCACACTATTTATTTATAAAATTCTAGAAATTTTTACAAAAAAATGTTCCGGGTTGACGTGTTTGAAGCCTGTTCCAGCCCTAACCCATTACACAACCTGCGCATTCTTTCACCTCTATAGTGTACCTTGTTTTTACGTCGATATTCTAAACCTATGAGTGAACATGCTTCTGGTCAGATTTTTTCTATCTAGAGATGGAGTTGCTTGATATGGTAGAGCAAAGAAAAAAATATATGTTACAGCTCTTTTTTGTGTGATATTTCATTTGATCTCATTAAATAATTCTACACACAGGGTTCATAGCACTATCGTTCATATAACTAGTTTGTCTTTACCATGGAGCGATTGTGAAGATCTGATTTATACAAATTACCTTATAACTAGTATAACTTGAATTCATGAAAGGTAGATGCATGTTTCTTATAACTATTTATGTATCCTCAGTTATGTAACAATTCGCATTTTCAGGTTAATTACTTTTCCCGGAAAATTTCACTATTCACTTTTACTATTCACTTTTCACTATTCATCTCAGAAATTTTTATTTCATATTCTCGTAAGTTAAACTATTTTAATGATAATCCGAGAGTTTGACGCTCGTCGGATCATTTCTGCAAAAATCACAAAGCCGTGTCCGAGATTTACTTTTAGGTTTAAACGTCTTTCCAGCAACCCGATATATCCATAAAACATTATAAACAATAGAAATATGATTTTCTATCATTTTATGACAATTCCAAAAGTTTTGAAATTTTACGTTTTCCAGTTCAGCGTTTTACGCGAGTTACGCGTTTTAGACCCGTGTTTCCAGTTTTTTTAGCAGGGTTTTAGCACCCGATAGAACCTACCACTCATTTTATATTTTATTATGGATTATATTGATAAGTTCTACCATATTTATAAGTTTCATATTTTTAGGATACCCGGTTTTAAGTTTCATGACTTAATAACTTACCGTTAGCGATTACCGGGACCAAAACTCACTCCGTAAGCTAGATAATACCAAGTTTAAGTACCTAGTCACTCCTCCCATTATATGAACGTGTATATGATGATTCACCAAGCCTTGGTGGCTTGGTGATAAGCCTTGGACTTTAGGATACTTGTATATTAAGCAAACTTGGTCACCAAGGGTTCATTAGATCATTACAAGTGTACATCTTGGCCTCCAAGTTTAGGCAACTTCCTAACACCTTCCTAGCACCTCCTCAAGGCCCTATATAACCCTCCTACCCCTCTTGAAGTCGTTCACAACACAAAACAAGCACAAACACTCTTATTTTGATTTCAATCTTCAAGTTACACACCAAAGTTGAAGGCCTAGTTAGTCTCTACATGAATCAAGAGTTTGTTTGGTGATTCCATGGTTAAATTAAGAGCTACATAAGGGTACTAGGGCTGAAGTTAATGGGTTTTCACAAGGGCTATATCAAGGCTAGCAAGGGTTACAAGAGTTATGGTGAAGGGTTTACAAGCTTAGGTTTAGTGTCCTAGTTCTATACTTGACTTCCTTTCTTAAGTGAAAGCCAAAAGTTGTAAGAAACCCTTATACACTTTCTTGCTCAATATCATTTTCATGCTCTTTGTGTTCTTTTCATGCTATATATGTTCTTGTTATTGTGTTCATGATGTTTAAAAATGGATAAAACGAGTATTGGTATACATATGTTAACTTATGACAAGCAAACAAGCAAACTAGTGATTTTTATGGAAAACCACGACCACAATAGTATAACTTGGATATTTTACACTTACTTACTATTAAATAGGACTTAACAAGGAAAACATAGCAATTTGAATCACCAAAAACGAGTACACGAGTCAAAAGTTACGCCCATTTGAAGTTACCAAAGATTTCCGGCAAAACTGCCTAAATAGCATTCTGATCAAATTTTGATTTTGAAAGTCCCACTTCTGGTCCGATTCATCAAAACGTTAAAACACGAAAGTTGTACGGAACGCCGTTTTCGTTCAGGAAGAAAGAAGCTCGAGACCTAAAAACGCTTTCCGAGTGATAAAATTCTTCAAATTCTAAACAGCCCATTTTTAGGCGAAAGTCACTAGATTATGGTTATACTTTAAATGGAACAAGAGGTCTTATGACCTATAATCAAGACCACCACCATGGCTAGAGCCAAGGTAGTGTCTCATGACCATGGAACAAGGACCAAAGGTCATGGCTAGGCCATGACGAAACGACCATACCAACTTACATAGGCGTAAACATGAAACAATGAATTAGGCGATAACTTGAACAAGCAATTTGGATCTACTTCACTTAAAAGGAAACCATGAGATATTACCAAGAGAACATGGTCATTCAAGACTTATGAAACTACCCCTAATAACAATCTTCATGTACTAATAAACTTTCCTAAGTTTATTCAAATATCGGACATGTAACATTTCGGATCAAAATTTATATCTATATATTTCATCAACTACTACAATAGTAGGGAGCCTCATGTGAGGAGTTCATTATGTAAGCCGTCGAGTTGAGTTGTGGATTTACGAGTTAAAGTGTCCTGGCTCCTCGAACGCTTACTAACATGACTTCTGAATTATGTCGGCCCGAACGGTAGTAAACAATATACAAAACATACATGTTCATGAATCAATTCTTTCAAAGACTTACATTATACATCATACCACATCATGGACTAAATGCAAGATATATATATAGGCACTACTTCATGTTCTTTACTCCGATCCTAAGTCGCAACATTCGATTATAGGTTGCTCGTAGAAACCTTCACGATTCAACCGTTACATTCATTACTTGCTATCTTACTTAAGGTGAGTTCATAGCCCCACTTTACATTACTTCAATGTTTTACAAACCCTTGGGGGGAATACATGCTATTATTTTTCTACTCGAACACAATGCTTTCTACTGTATGCTATTCGACTATGTTTTATTATCACTAAGTAACATCCTTGCCAAACCAAGATCCCTTATTATGAACCATTTAATCACTTGCGAGGGTTACTTGCAAGTGAGCGCGAATATTGTGAATAGGCCTATTGGGATTGACGAATCCCATTTGTATTGACTAAGTTCAAACAAATGCATTAATATTTGAGACATTAGGTATGACGGCAAAGTATCTACCGGGATAAATCTGCCGATCGATATTGGTACACGTTAACGTTTTGGTGTCATAAGCTTAGTGTATAATACATTTTATGGGCGTATAATAACGTAGCCTACCTGTTTTGTTTCCAAACATTGGTGTGAGTCTATAGCTCACACTACGATTATTGTGTTCAACGATTTAACTACCAACACATTGTGTTCAAACATTAAACAAACTCTATGAATATCACTCAACCTTTGTGTTGACCTCTCAAGCATGTATTTCAGGTTCATGACGATCAAGGATGGCACGGAAGGGCACGGATACTCAAGAGGGCTATAAATTTTATTATCATTCAAAAACTCATTTATTATACATTGTAAACATGGAACCATTTGGGACCTCATTTTGTAAATCTCTGATATTTATACAATTTGAATGATACATCTTTTAAAACGACTCAATTGGAGTTCGTTTTCTATTATTGTGACTATTGTGCCGTCAAGTAACACCCAGTTCGAATTCCGCTGCATCCATGAATTGGGGGTGTTACAAGTTACTCATTTCATCAATTATATATATGAGGCCATATGCTATTAAAGAGACAAGTGCTCCATGTTGTGATAGATCTTGTCGTCGAGAGAAATATATGTGACTGATTCTAAGGAGGGACTTTGAGAGGAAGAAATACAAGAAAAAGATCGACTGAATTAAGGAGTGTTGATTATCGGATAAAATAGAGAATTTTGATGTGTTGTTTTAGATTAAGCATCTGCAAATGTATTCTATGAATTATGTGTGTGAGTTTTTTTTTTTTTTTTTTTTTTTTTTTTTTTTTTTTTTTTTTTTTTTTTTAATCTCGTGGATAACATACGCACTGACGAGTTTTATAAGCAAAGTCTATTATGTTAATAGAAAGGTGTGAAATGAGTGTTTGAAAATTTCAAAATTCATAGCTAAATTTTATTTCATTTTATAGGGTTGTTAGCTTGTCTTTATCTCTATAAAATAAAACAAGGAAAATTCATTTTCATCACTTCATAGATGACAAATGAGCTGTTAGGAACTATACGAAAGATACGAAAGCCCAATAGCAAATGATACATGCATTGAATAAATAATGAATATATTTTATTACTAGTTGGCCAATTTAATAACAATTGATTATTAAACTTGTTCACATACTTATTTATTTGTCTAAATGGAAAGAAGACTTTTTAGCCAATGTTCTACTATAATAACTGCAGATTAACAAAAATGTATCACTTCATGGTTTTCTATTTATATTATGTTTCATTTCAACCAATTCTAGATATAAGTCAAAAAAGAAAAAATAATAATAATAATTAAAAAAAAAAAAAAAAAAAAAAACCTTGATCATTACTAATCATCAATACATGGCTTTTGTTTGTTAATTAATTCATGTTTGGGCAAGTGATAAGGATTATTATCATCACTACATGTAAATAAATATGCATGTAATCTGTCTAATGAAATGCGTCACTAAAATTATTCTAAAAATTGGAAGCTATATGTTTTGACTTTTGAATCGCTTGACTAGACATGTTACTCTATCACTTTATGTGAGCTGGTGTTTTGGCATGATCATCGTGTTTATACCTCGAATATATTTTATATTCTCAACCCTTATCATTCTCAAATTTTATACATATGGTTAAATAAGACCAATAGGCACTAGCAGCCCTTAATAACCTGTCTAACATAAATGATTTTTCAAAGTTATGTTTTCATATTGTATTATTTTTCATAGTAGTTGTTGATAAGGTGAACATCATATTGATGTTTGTTGTTTTGATATTTATTATATTCAAACTTTAAATTATTGAATAAAATGGATGTTTCCTATAAACTATAGGCAAAAAGCCAATTGTCTTGACAAAAACCACACCTCCATCCATTAAAAATAACATGGAACATCACACACTTATCCGCATCAATATATACAAACACAAACCAAACAAACTGATACATAATAATATCTTCAAATTTCCCGATTACTTAAGTGTGGGTTTGTTAGTTGTCTTTATATTAATAAATAAAGAAAGAAATTTCATTGTCATCATTTCATATATAAATGACAATAGAACCGTTAAGGAACTTTACACAATATACAAAACCATTAACATCTAATGACACATAATGAATATATTTCAATTGATAATTGCCAATTTTATAATATTTATCAATAAGTAAGTATTAAACTTGTTCATACTGTAGTTGTTAGCATCTAACAATGAATATATACCTTAAATAATTGGCCGATTTTATACTAGTACTACCTCCGTTCCTAAATAAATGTCAAGTTTGACTTTTCCGAGTCAAACTGGTTCAACTTTGACCTTATCTATTTTTGTGAGTGTTATATAATATTTGATGCAAAATATATGGATGGATTGGGTTTTATGTGTACTTTTCAATGGTATATATATTTTTTTATCATGTATTATATAACACAAAAAAAATATTTAAGGTCAAAGTTAAATCAGTTTGACTCTGAAAAGTCAAACTGGACATTTATTTAGGGACGGAGGGAGTAATACTTATCAACAATTAATTATTAAACTTGTTCACATGTTGTATTTGTTCACATGTTCTTGTTTTCACTAAATGAAAATAGGACTTTTTAGCCAATGTCTATTGTAATTAACTACTGCACATTTTGTGATTTGATGAAATGATTATTAGCCAAGAAAATATCATTTCATAATATTGTGCTCTTGTTGTTTTGAATTTATGTTGATGTTTTATTTCAACCATTTCCACTTATTTGACCAAAACAAAATCCTTGATCATTTCGTTATTATCTAGTGAATGTTATATAATTATTAAAAGCTTCTACGATGCTCTTGTGGCTTTCAGTTTAGTTTAGGTTGGTTGTAGTAGTGACCAACACTACCACCACTAACTCAATGACATATCACTTTTTCACCCAATCACCAACATGACAACCAACTTACCCCATAAAAACCAACTAAAACATACCTCACTTAAATACAAATATACTTCACAAAAACCAAATATGCATACACAACCTCCACAACTAATTTTATCAACCAACCTAGTTCTCCCATAAAACCTAGACCGACGCGTGGGGTGACTGTTTTAAAGTTGACGCGTCTAACATCACCAAAATCGCGTCCTTTGTTTCTTATTATACTTTGATGTTTAGTTGCATATTCAAGTTATGTGTTTGTTATTTTGTTATTTTATTCCGACTTTGAATTATTACAGAAGGAAATTTCCTAAATGTTGGAGAAAATTTGTGTAATCTTAATGGTCAAAAAGTGAATTGTCTGTTAATAATTTTATTTTATTATTACAATAATGCAAAGACGGACCTTTATCCATCAATCTCACATACTTTCATGTTTGATCCACATTGGTAATTACTACGTATAAGTTTTGTGAAATGTCCTGAAAACGATAGTGCAAAATTTATAACCAAACAAGTTCACAAACAAACTATATTCATGAAATAGAGAACAAAACTTTAACAACCAAGAATTTATTATAATTCTATACCATTGTTAACCAAAAAAAAAAAAAAAAAAAAAAAAAAAAAAATCATTCAGGATTATAAAACTTCTTCTGATGCTCTTGCATTCGTCTAAATAGAAAAAAGACTTGTCAACCAGCGTATTATTGTAAATCAACTAGAGATTAATAAAAAATATAACTTCATGATCTTGTGCTCTTGTGGAGCTGTGGTTTTAAATTTTTGTTATGTTTCATTTCAACCAATTCTAGATATCTCTGTCCAAAAAGAAATCCTTGATCATCACTAACTGTCAATACATGGCTTGTGTTTGTTAATTAATTCATGTTTTGGCAACTGATAGGGATTCATTATCATCAGTACATGTCAATAAACATGCATGTAACACTTTTGATGAAATGTGTCACTGAAATTGTTCTAAAAATTGGAAGCCACGTGTTTTGGATCGCTTGACGAAACATGTTACTCTATAACTTTATGTATCATCTGCTCTTGATCGAGTTGGTGTTTTGGAATGATTATTGTGTTTAAATCATGAATAGATTTTTATGTTAATTTTGGAATTGAGGTATGTCTGTTATTGAGCTTGTTCAAGTGATTATTAATAATGAAATTTGTACTTTTTTTTTTTAATATTTAACAGTCAATATGAAAATGATCAAAATGCATAAGTATGTAGAGTATTAGATTAAATGTTTATGCATAGTACAATTGAGTGAATTGACCACCACATCGATCATGAGATGTAGAAGGAGTACGGGATATTCAATAAACTAATACCACTAGGCACTAGCAGCACCCTTAACGACATGTTTAACATCTAATGATTTTTCCAAGTCAGGTTTCATGTTGTATTATGTTCAAACTTTGAATTATTCAATAAAAGGGACGTTTCCTATAACAAAATGTTAAATTGTCTTTCCATCCATTAAAAATAACAAGGAATCCCGCACACTTATCCACATCTACTATATATACAAACATAAACGAACAGATTTATGCATACATAATAATGTCTTCAAATTTCCCTATTATTTAAGTTTGGGTTTGTTACATGTCTTTATCTTTATAAATAGATAATGAAATTTCATTGTCTATCAGTTGATAAATGACAATAGACTGAAAAAGAACTTTACACAAGATACAAAACCATTAGCATCTAGTGACGCATAATAGATATACTCCATTGATAATTTTGCCAATTTTATAATATTTATTAACAAGTAATTATTGAACTTGTTGATACGTTGTTGTATCTGTTAGCATCTAATGACAAGTAATGAATATATTCCATAAATAATTGGCCAATTTTCTTAATACTTATCAATAATTAATTATTAAACTTGTTCACATCTTGTATTTGTTCACATGCTTTTGTATTTGACTAAATGAAAAGAGGAATTTTTAGCCAATGTTCTACTGAAATTAATTGCACATTTAGTGATTTGTTGAAATAAAAATCAGCCAAGAAAATATCACTTCATGATCTTGTGCTCTTGTGGTTTTAAGTTTATGTTGATGTTTTATTTCAACCAATTCCAGTTACGAATGGATCAATTCATGTTAGGTTGTATCTCTCAACCTAGGAGTGAACATGCTTCTGGTCATATTTTACCTAGGATCAGTGTTTCACGTGCGGAAGGTTAATTGTTCAAAGTGTGAAGGATGTCGGAACTTCTCAACTCAAGTTGGCACTTTTCTTGATCCACACTTTGCTGACTTTGCTATGATCTTATTGCTGGTCAACCACTTTTTGCTGCTAGGAACTTTACAAAAAATACAAAAACAGTGTAGCAAATGACGCAATATATGCAATGACTAATCAATGAATATCTCCATTGCTAGTTGGCAGATTTAATAACAATTGATTATAAACTCGTTCACATGTTCTTGTATTTGACTAAAAGGATCGAAGACTATTTAGCCAATGTTTTGCTATAATTAACTGCAGATTAACCAAGAAATTGTCACTTCATGATTTGTGCTCTTATGCTTTTCACTTCATTTCTATTAATTCTAGTTATGTTCCCAAAAAGAAATCCTTGATGATCACTAATCACCAACACTAGAGTTGAGTTAGTTAATTATTTCATGTGTTGGTAACTGATAAGTGTTCAATATCATCACTACATGTATATACATATTCATGTAATGAAATGAAATGTGTCGTTTTCAATGAAATGTTTCTAAAATTCGGAAACCACATGTTTTGGGTCACTTGACGAAATATGTTACTCTGTCATTTTATGTATATGATTATACCTGGAATAGATTATATGTCCAGATCGGCTTGTTCACCTGGTTAATGACAAAAGTATGTAGAGTATTATACATTAAAGTGTCATGTATAGTATAAGTTACCACCACTTCATGAGTTGCAATTGGAACCATATTATAAGGATCACCTAATTAAAAATTAATTAAGACCACTAGGCTGTAGCAGCCCTTGAAGACCTGTTTAACATTTATCATTTTTCAAAGACCACTAGGCTGGGAAGGTGCATGCATATATTATATTCATGTTTGTTGTTTTGTTATTTTTTAATTTCAAACTTTGAATAATTCAATAAAAGGGATGGTTACTAACTTACTATACACTATAGACATTTTTTTTAACTAAACACTATAGACAATTTGTGTGAATTTAATAGTACGTCAAAAAGTCAATAGTCTACTACAATAATAATGCAACTACCACACTTGACAATTACTCCGTAGTAGTTTATAGTTGTTACGCCCCGTGCCCGCTTTGACCAAAATTTAAAACTTTTTTTTTTTGCATGGAAACGACGTATCAAAACTGACATGCTGTTACTCTTTTCACTATTGACAAAAATCTATAAACTTTCAGACCATGAGACTAATTTTAAATGATACTAGACTCAATTACCTTCAAAATGCCGGGTAGCTCGACCCGTGACGACTTACGGTTTAAAAGATATGATTTTTCTAACATGACCCATTTTATGCACTACTTGATGTCCCAAACACCCCTTTTTCTGCATTCCATTTGATGCACTTTTGACTCATTTTCCAGAAAAACGACTTTTATAACATGACATTACACCAAAACTTCCAAAAATCATTAGGATAATATAAACATCAGTTATATGCATAAACTTGGTCATAATGACCCGCAAAAATGTGTTTTACAAAGTAACGGGTGGAAACACCCATTTTGACCCATTTGCATACTTCACTTAACCATATCACCTTTAACCATAAAATTAACACTTTAACCGTAAACCAAACACTCCTTTAACATTAAAAACCATGACAACTTTGATCCATGACCATTGACCCGTTCACATCTCAAAATGGGTACAATTAGACGTTATGCCAAACGCCCCCTTAACTTGACTGTAAACACATGAACTATAATATAACTTGTCCATTGACCACCAATTTATACACTTGACACTTGACCATACTTTACATAACATTAATGACTCACGGGGGTACAAACATGACACTTGAGCTCGGTATACTACCTAGCTCCTACTTTCTTACCATTCCTTCTACTTCACATGTCCAACCTTAGTTCTTATCCAATCCATAGCTTCACCCATGAGTAACCTACAAAACATTGTCAACTAAACAATAAGCTTTTGCTTAGTAAGTAACTAGATTAACACATGATTAACATGTTAGTCCACATATATGCTACACAAATACTTCAATCAATAAACACATAAACATCACAACATACCTTAGCCTTTCCCTACTCATAATCTATCACTTGAGTTGGCTAACTAGGCAAACCACCTATCAAGGCCACACTCACTAAATCAAAGCTAACAACCATGCCGTAAAGGCAAGCTAACAACCATGCCATGAAAGCAAGCTAGGCCATCCCGAAAGATGCCAAATACATGCCATAAAAGGCAAGCTGGGCTATCCCGAATGATACCAAAACTAACACATCGGGTCCATACTTATAGTCACATAATATGTAAACAATCATCTTAAACACATATCAATCAAGTTACTTACCTTGCTCATCCAAGCTAAGCTACAAATCAATAACACCATCAACATCATCATCACTATTCATCATCATCCTTCATCATTATCAACAAGATCTAATAACACAACATATCATGATCAAGGGTTATTAAACCCATCTAAACTTACCCAACATTATCTCTATATCATCATATGATCATATCAAGATCATATGATGAAAACCCACTTAACCCATTAACCTTTTACTACAATAATCATTATAAACTCAAGATTAGAGTTACTTACTTGTGGGGATCATAACTAGGAAGGACTATGGACAATAAATCTTCATCATCATCTTCTTCTTAGGCCATCATCTCACTTTTCCCTCTCTTTTTCTTCTTCCAAAACCGACACCCATCACACCCCTTATATAAAATAGTAGAACTTAAAAGAGAATGGTAGAATTCTCTAGAAATGGGTGTTAGTTTAACCATATGGCAACTATGGTCCCTTTGGTCCTATAACAATTCATCCTTGGTACTAGAACAAGTTGGTTCTAGTGTTACTTTGAGGTTTTGGAAAGAATAGTCCCTGCAAACTAGAACAAGTTGGTTCTAGTACTAGAACAAGTTGGTTCTAGTACCAGTTTGGGATTCTGTCCACTTAGGTCCCTCAAGTTCTTATCCCTCTTACTTATGACACATAATACTTTCTAAACCACATTACACATTCTTAATACTTATAGTTTGATTACCAGTTTTAACTAGCCAATCACGTAAAGCCTTTAGTCCATTACATCTAGGGTGGGGTCCAAGTACTCGGGAAACGGGTCTAACAATTCTATCCCCCTTATTTAGATTTCGTCCCCGAAATCTCTCGTCTTTTGCTATCCAAAACTGAATCACAACATATACATGTCTCATAATTTCAAAATCCTTAATCATTACATTGCAAGGATCTAAGTGATCTTGCAATTCCAAGCTTCTATATCACAATCATAACTCATAATAGACTATAAGCAATACTACCCATCACAAGCTTATCTAAAATTTCCAACAATGACGATTTGTCATCCAGAAACATCTACTATTTGACTTTCCATAAGTCAAACTTCAACACTATTCCACGTCATAAGCCCATGCACTAACACGGCATATAGTCATACACAGGCCAATATCACACTATACATAATACCAACACGTATCTACTTCCAAAAATCGGTAACTTATCTCACAATGTATACATGGTACCATATAAACGGCACTTCCAAAAACCAACTCTATGCATTACTAAAGCAATCTTCTCGTTAGATCGTGGGGATTCCACCCATCATCTTATCAACTTAAAGCAAAAAAAATCATTCTAGGCGCCTATCTTAAGGTTCATATAGGACCTTAACGCCGCTATAAGGTTTTATATCTAATCTCTTCTTATAACGTCTAACTTGTTTTAGTTTTCACTTTCTCATATCTCTACCCGTATTCATGTCATATCGGCTACACATAAGTCCACTCATTTATAACTCTTTACTTACATAAAAAGGCGTCCTAATCTATGCAAGTAAGGAATTATAAACTTATGGTTCGGTGATTTACAATTTCTTTATTTAAATGAAGAGGCATCCCAATCCATTTAAATAAGAAGATTATAAATCCTCCTACTCATGTACTTCCGACACAACAATTATACTTACTTTACTTTCCTTCTTTTCTAGCCTTGGATCCAATCTCACTAACTATTCATCCATGTCATAAAGACAAGCTGGCTATCCCGAAGGATACCATAATATCCATACCCTTGCGGCAAGCTGGGCCACCTCGAAGGATGCCATAACTATCATCCATGCCATAAGGCAAGCTGTACAATCATGCCATGAAAGGCAAGCTAAGCTATCCCAAAGGATACTTTCATACATGCCAAGAATATAGGCAAACCATGCCGGCGAAGGCAAGCTAACAACCATGCCATGACAGGCAAGCTAATAACCATGTCGTAAAGGCAAGCTAACAACCATGCCATGAAGGCAAGCTAGGCCATCTCAAAGGATGCCAAAACACATGCCACGAAGGCAAGCTAGGCTATCCCGAAGGATACCAAAACTAGAGAATTGGATCCAAGCTATATCTAACTTATCATCTTTACTCACTTTATCTTTCATGTACTTTTATCATTAAGTACACGCTATCACTTCAACACTTCTCATTGCCTTGAGCAATTTCAACATTTGCTACCACGTTTACATTCATCTAGACAAGTTGCTATATTACACTTGTTAAATTATGTTTGCATTCTCACAATGCTACTTATCATTTATCCGTCAACCCCAAGTTGACTCATGCATTCACTGCGTGGCATCTCTATTTTAGACAAGTTTTATATGATGCTTGTCCATTTACAGTTTACACATTCTCTATGTGTCCTTACCACATTTCAATTTTACTATTATCCGTCAACTGACCATGTTCACAACTCATACTATCACTTCATTTAGGCTACTCAACTTTACTCATATAAGCCTTACATAGGCTTATTCTATAACATTTCCATTAATCTCATCACATACTATCCAATATATAAACATGACTATACTCATGTTTTACGATTCTTCTAGCGCACTTCATATCACTTATGAATTCTAGCGCAATCTATGTCTCATTCATCACTTCTACTCATCACGCTTAACCATTTACTTACTAACACATTTTACTTATCAGTTATATGCATAAACTTGGACATAATGACCCGCAAAAATGTGCTTTACAAAGTAACGGGTGGAAACACCCATTTTGACCCATTTGCATACTTCACTTAACCAAACCATAAAATTAACACTTTAACCGTAAACCAAACAATCCTTTAACATTAAAAACCATGACAACTTTGATCTATGACCATTGACCCGTTCACATCCCAAAATGGGTACAATTAGACGTTATGCCAAACGCCCCCTTAACTTGACTGTAAACACATGAACTATAATATAACTTGTCCATTGACCACCAATTTATACACTTGACACTTGACCATACTTTACATAACATTAATGACTCACGGGGGTACAAACATGACATCACTTGAGCTCGGGATACTACCTAGCTCCTACTTTCTTACCATTCCTTCTACTTCACATGTCCAACCTTAGTTCTTATCCAATCCATAGCTTCACCCATGAGTAACCTACAAAACATTGTCAACTAAACAATAAGCTTTCACTTAGTAAGTAACTAGATTAACACATGATTAACATGTTAGTCCACATATATGCTACACAAATACTCCAACCAATAAACACATAAACATCACAACATACCTTAGCCTTTCCCTACTCATAATCTATCACTTGAGTTGGCTAACTAGGCAAACCACCTATCAAGGCCACACTCACTAAATCAAAGCTAACAACCATGCCGTAAAGGCAAGCTAACAACCATGCCATGAAAGCAAGCTAGGCCATCCCGAAGGATGCCAAATACATGCCATAAAAGGCAAGCTGGGCTATCCCGAAGGATACCAAAACTAACACATCGGGTCCATACTTATAGTCACATAATATGTAAACAATCATCTTAAACACATATCAAGCAAGTCACTTACCTTGCTCATCCAAGCTAAGCTACAAATCAATAACATCATCAACATCAACATCACTATTCATCATCATCCTTCATTATTATCAACAAGACCTAATAACACAACATATCATGATCAAGGGTTATTAAACCCATCTAAACTTACCCAAGATTATCTCTATATCATAATATCAAGATCATATGATGAAAACCCACTTAACCCATTAACCTTTTACCACAATAATCATTATAAACTCAAGATTAGAGTTACTTACTTGTGGGGATCATAACTAGGAAGGACCATGGACAATAAATCTTCATCATCATCTTCTTCTTTAGCCATCATCTCACTTTTCCCTCTCTTTTTCTTCTTCCAAAACCGACACCCATCACACCCCTTATATAAAATAGTAGAACTTAAAAGAGAATGGTAGAATTCTCTAGAAATGGGTGTTAGTTTAACCATATGGCAACTATGGTCCCTTTGGTCCTATAACAATTCATCCTTGGTACTAGAACAAGTTGGTTCTAGTGCTACTTTGAGGTTTTGGAAAGAATAGTCCCTGCAAACTAGAACAAGTTGGTTCTAGTACTAGAACAAGTTGGTTCTAGTACCAGTTTGGGATTCTGTCAACTTAGGTCCCTCAAGTTCTTATCCCTCTTACTTATGACACATAATACTTTCTAAACCACATTACACATTCTTAATACTTATAGTTTGATTACCGGTTTTAACTAGCCAATCACGTAAAGCCTTTAGTCCATTACATCTAGGGTGGGGTCCAAGTACCCGGGAAACGGGTCTAACAATAGTTTTCTTTTAAATAAATATGTTTATTTGGTGGATGTTAATAAAAGGCATACCAATCCATCAAATCTCAAATCTATCTAGTCGTTCACGACACCAATACCAAGTTAGATAATGAGTTGATCTTATTGCTAAGATCAAATAGATTAACATCAAAACCATTTATGAAATGCTAAAGTGTGTGACAAACTTCAAGTGAAACTGTCATACATAGATATGTACAATAGTAGACTATTAGGATATTATCATACAGACTTTGATGGTCCTGAACAAACACGCTTTGGGATGTTACCAAGTACCAACACATTAGAGTAATAAGGCATTAAACTACGTGATGCTTCAGACCATAATGTTCGGGTTAATGAGTCTCATACCTAACGCGATTATATAAGTCACAAAGATTCACAAAACGTCACACAAAAGAAATACTAACATTCACTTACAGGACCAAAGACTACAAGATATGTGAAAATTCGGAAGTTCTTTATATGCTAGAATCCTATGACTGATTATATGTTGGATGTACAATGATATTTCTTTCACATGATTTATAGTTCAATTCATTCACTTATTTTTCAATTCAAAATTGAAATTATATCCATAGCATGTGGTCTTGATTTATTTATATGTAATAAATTCATGAAGCTACTACTTGTATATGTACGTGTAATGCACCATAAAGATATGACTTCATATTTTTAATTTTGCACGTATCTTAAAATGTAGAAGTCTATATATGATTCCAAATTGAGTCCACATGTATCTTATAGTACTCCCTCCGTCATAAAAAGAATGTCCACAAACAAAAAATATACAAATTATAATATGCGTAATTAATGTTAGTTTTAATTGTTAAAAGTCATTTTTACCCTCATGATTAATATAGAAATTACAAATTAAGAATGAGTAATTAATGTATGTTTTAATTATAAGGGTAAAATAATAAATTCTATCAAAATTATTATCAAAGAATAGAATATGGATACTTTTTTGGGATAAACATAAATAGTAAGGTGGATACTTTTTATGGAACCGCACTCTAAAGAAATACCCATATACCTTGTCTCGTTTGCATCTTTAAATAGTGCACCCATTTTCTCTCAATTAAAAGCCATGTGAATATGAAATTAGTGTGGTTATCTTATTGGGTCCGTTTTTGATTTGAATATTACTATATTTTTTTAATGTTTCTTTTGTTTTTCATAGTAGGTCAGTAGCTTTAGTCATGTCTGCTTTATAATTTTATAAGAAATGCCTTTTTATTACTAGTGGAAAAATGATGGGTTAGGTTTTGATTCCATATCTTTTGCCATTAAAATATTTTATTGCTTTATAAAAAGAAGTAACATTACTACTAGTGTCATACTATATGTAATGTTCACACAAGTCGAGTCGAGTTATTAAATGATTATGCTAATCATACTTGATTCTATACAATACACTATACATTATATTGTGATAAATATGAATTGCCACGGCTTTTTGGGTTTTAGCTCACGACTTTGGATCATTGCAAAAAGGCCCTATTGTTATAGTATATTGTGTTTTTGAGGGAAATGGAAATGAAGACGATTAAAAATGACTAGAAATGGGTCCAAAGCCACCTCCTTAGCTTGGTTTCAAAAAACCAATATATTAGGATTTTATACTGCTATGTGATTTTTGTATAATGTACCGCACGTTCTTATCATTCCAATAATCATTCCCCTATACCAAAATACCAAACCCACCTTAAGTGTATGTACTTTGTTTTTTATTCCAATTACTTTTTAGACTCGATGAATGCTATATCAACATAAATTTAATTAAAATATTTTCACTAAATGATGTGTCATTGTAACATATCTATTAGGCAATTAAAAAAAAGAGAGGGAATATTTTTAAGTTAAGTTTATCATGCCACGTCATTTTATGAAAACGTTTTTGTAAAATTTTATAGATGTAACGTTTCTTAATAATAAAATCATATTTGTATTTTCAATACCAATTTCTCGCAAGAAACTTTGAATTATTGATCTAATTTTATATGTAAAATGCTTCATGTTTTTTTAATACAAGTTTTATCACAAGTTTTATCTTCTTGAACTTATAAATTAATATCTTATCATACATTAACCGTACCTAATGATGGCGAATTGTCTAGGGGTGTCAGTCAGGTCGGGTTCGGGTCAATTGGGGTCAGATCAAAGTCGGGTCAAGGCTAAAAATAACATACCTGAACCCGACCCTATTTGAACTCGGGTTAGTCGAGTTCGGGTCGAGTCAACTCGGGTCGGGTCAATTCGGGTTCGTGTCAACTCGATTATAGGTAAAATAGTCATAAATTTGCGATTTGCTTCTAATTAATATAGATGTTTTATTAAAAAGTTTATATTTAAAAAATTAAAAAAACTATTCGGGTCAACCGGGTAGACCCGAACTCGAGTTAGCCAAACATTTTCAACCCGATACCCAACTCTATTTCGTATTTGGGTTACTCGGGTTGACCCGAGTAACCCGAATTCAAATTTTGACCCGAGTAACCCGATTCGAATAGACAGGGGGTATTTGATAGCCTCTTTATGGGCCTTATCATCCACAAAAAAAAAGGTGTAGATTGGCGGGAACACCCTGACCCCAGGTGTCTTTTGGCACCAGCCATTGTCCACCCGACAAGGAATAGCTCCGGGCAACTCCTCTGGCCTAGTGGGACACCAACTTGAGTGAGCCGAGACACTCGGACTCTTGAGCTCTTATCCACAAAGTCTTTACATTGAGCCCATAGGTTTTGCGGAGGAGCATACCTATCTGGGAGCATAGTGCTAGGGATGGGATTCGAACCCGAGTCTATTGACTCAAGAATGAAAGCCCCACCCACTGGACCAATGCCCCAGCGGTCTTAATGGGCCTTATCATAAATCACTAAGTGTGATTGATTGTTTGATAATTTTTTTTCTTCTCTTAATCGTTCAACTATGGGCTGAATTGGACAACATTAAAGACATGTAAAATGATTAAGCACCACAAAAATTACATAAATGCTATCTACGAGTGTGTCCAACAGTCAACTTTTATATATGCATTTGATCATTTATTTATGAGTAAACTAGTTCTCGTGATTTCATACTAATTGATGAGTTATTTTTTAAATGATAATGAGTTCTTTTTAAAATTAGTTCGTAACTATTATCGTTTTATGATCTTTTGATAAGACTATTTTATTGCTTACTCTAACATTGTTTTCTTTATATTATATTTCTATTCGAATTAATCATTTTTTTTTAATTTTTTTTATCAAACTATATACTTTGCTCAGTACAAATCTAGATAGAAGGTTAAATTTGTAATTTATGGCAATTCAGATTGCTCATTCAGAATAAGTATCAAACAATAATTTTCATATAGAATCAGTTTCACTCAGCATCTTGAAATCATTCAGCAGATTTGATTCATTCAGCACTAAATCATATTTTTTATCAAACAGCCCCTTAGCCGGGTCAGATTTTTTGACACCCCTAATTGTGACTAAGAGAAATAAAGCAGTTTTTATATATTTAGATTTGCCAACCTAAAAACAAAAACAAATCAAAGACTGGTGGTTGATGGCTGTCGATTGGTATAGGAGACCGAGGTTCAAATATATGAATTTTTTTTTTTTTTTTTTTTTTTTTTTTAAGTAATAGTTTTTGGTCTATATATATGTTTTCCAAATGAATATGAAATGGTATCTATCACGATAATTGAGTTATTGTTATTGTTAAATATAGCACTCCCTTATAAAATTTTGATATAGAACCATGTCTTCTTCGTATTCGTTGGAATTACACAAGTTTACATTCTTTTTTGTTATATTATAATCTGAGTTATGTCATATATTATATGTGGGAAACGGTGTACACTTTTATTAGTAAAATCAGATAATGATAATAGATAACAGAAAGTAAAAACAGACAGAAAGGTGTAGAAGCAGAAGACAGACACTATATAACGTAAATTAAACGAAAGCAGTAAAAGCACGAGGCTCGTGTTATACACGATTCCCTTAAAACAGATTCGTCGTCTGTTTCCAGGGTACAACGTACAAAGCTGTTGCACAGCCGGACTCGACTTACTTGCCTGAAAGATCACGAAAATCTTGTGTGCTTCTGATCGAAGAGATGCTGGAATTCTGCAGTAAAGAGCTACATTTTTCCTGTGTGTTCAAACTGAATGAGGATCCCTTTATTATATAGGCTAAACCTATCTTGGTCACCAAGACAAGATATCAGCCAAAATAAATAGATATTCACAATCTGTTAATACTTTTAACACGATTTGATATATTACATTTATATAAACCGATTCTGTAATAAACTTGTTCTCAAAGTTAAATCAGTTCTAAAAATAAATGGATACAAAATATGGAAACTTATCAGAACGAAATCTGCAGCAATAAACTTGTTCTCAAAGTTAAATCAATAAATGGATACAAAATATGGAAACTTATCAGAACAAAATCTGCAGCAAAATTTTCGCACGTAGGCGAGATTTCGGAGCTGCATTCGTGTCCGCATAAGTTCAGAAGCTTCGAACTCATTTTGGCCCAGAAATCCCACAATCTGCACCCCCCCTGCGCGCGCGCACGTAGGAGTGGGAGCATAGCTCATCTAAAGGAATTTGAAAGCTAGTACAAGGAAATCCTTATAAACTAGTCTCCACTTCCTTCACTAGGTGATGTGGGATGTGTTTTTTGTTTCCAAGTTTTGTGTTTCAAGTTTCCCACTTTGAGACACGATATCTCATTCATCTTAGCTCTATTTTGGACATACTTTAGCTCGTTGTGAAGCTCTCATGGAGGAGAACAAAACGCCCCCAAGAAACATAAATATATGTAACATATGCATACATTAAATTATGTCCAAAGTTTGCAAAAACTCAATTGCAAATACCATTTTTCCAACATTATATTTGTTAAATATATATGGCTAAAATGCTAAATACATAGATAACAACTTAGCAAGGTAGCACGACGACAACAAGAAGTTAACAACAATAGCATGCAAATAAACTGCAACAATTTAATTACTATAATTTTAACTTACACTCATGCCAAAGAAAGCAGCAAAATTGACCAGAAACATGAACTATGAATATAATTTGTACATGGTGTTTGAATGAAGAGCAATTATTTAGGTTACCTTACCATTTTTAATCTATAGAATGGAGGTTGAAGATAGAATATGAGAGATAACTTGATGGACCGAACTCAGGTGCATATACTTGTATACGGATGTTGTATTGCTAATTTACGAGTTTCAACAACTTGTCACATTGGTAAGTGGTGGCTGCGATAGAGTCACGGCTGTTCTTATATTAGCAACCTATATGAACGTACTTTTTGACTCGCCTATTATCGTATTGTTGTTGTAGTCCTCATGTCCAATAGAGTAGTGACATAGGTTTGCAAGATCTTATAGTATAGTAGTTTGTTTAAATTGCTAGAAAAAATAACGATGGCCTTAAAATAAGACAATAAAGTGTTTAGATAATTAGCTTTTGTCTGATTTGTTGGTTTTTATATCAGGAAACATGTGAGTCACAGGATTACAAGAGCCAGCAGAATGGAAAAAAGGGAAGAGGGGCGGAATATGATTTTACAAGACCAAAGACAACAAGATATGCGAAATTCGGAAGTTCTATGATTGGTTATAGAACACCCAAACATGATTTATGGTTCAATTCATTTGCTTATTTTCCAATTCAAAATTGAAGTTATATCGGTAGCATGTGGTCTTGATTTTATTTATATGTGATAAACTCATGAAGCTAGTACTTGTACGTGTAATACACCTTAAAGTTAAGACTTCATATTTTTTAATTTTTGCACGTATCTTAAAATGTAGAAGTCTATACATGATTCCAAATAAAGTTCACATGTATCTTATAGTACTCTCTCCGTCCTAAAAAGAATGTTGACAAATAAAAAATTGACAAATTAACGAATTATGATATGTGTAATTAATGCTAGTTTTATTTGGTAAAACTAAAAAGTAATTTTTACCCTCATGGTTAATATAGAAACAAGAACAATACCCGTGCGTTGCACGGATAGACGATTTTTTTTATTTAATGTTATTATTATTATTATTATTATTATTATTATTATTATTATTAGAGTAAATTACATGGTTGGTCCCTGTGGTTTGTACTAATTAACAAGTTTAGTCCCTCGAATTTAAAAGTTGCATGGTTGGTCCCTAAGTGTGTAAACAAATAACACACTTGGTCCAAACGTTAAACGTCCGTTAGTTTATTAAAATAATCGTACGACGTGGCAAAAATGGGGGGGTATTATTGTCTTTCCACATTCCAACGTTTGTATTTAGTCCCCTATTTAAGAAACCCACCCACCCCCACCACAAATTTCATCTTCTTCCTTTTTTTTTTTTTTTTTTTTTTTTCTTCCATTTAATTAAAACATTCAAATGTATTGTAATTGTGGTAGAAGAACGAATATAATCACATCCTGGACCAATGAAAACCCCGGAAGACGCTTCTATGGATGCCCAGATCATGTAAGTGTTTTATTGTTTAATAGGGTTACAATTTTATGTTGGTTAATATGTTATGTTTCTTGTTTATTAGGGTATAGTTGATTGGTTTGATCCCCCTATGTGCCGTCGTGCTGTAAGCATCATTCCAGGACTATTGAGGGCAAGAAATAGGCAAGAAGCTCAGTTGTTGGAAGCACAAAGGGGACGTGAAAGAATGAAGAAGTTGTTGGTTGTTTCATGGCTAATATTTGTAGTGGTTGAATTTTTCAAGTATGGTTAATTTAGTTGTAGGATTTGACTTATGTAGTGGTTGAATTTTTCAAGTATGGTGAAAGATTGAAGAAATTGTTGTAGGCTTTGACTTATGCAGTCAATTTTGTATGTTGCAACAACTTTGATGTATTAATGGAATTACAGTTGGTTGTTATTGTTTTGAATGTCAAAGTTGACACATAAAAGTCAAAATGACCCATTTCTAAACCAAGCATTAGTCTCTCTAACAAGTGAAAATAACACTAAACTTGGTCCATAACAAGTGAAAATAACCCATAACAAAGTCAACTTAGGCATTACCCTGATCCATAAACAAGATACATGTTCACAGTCTAGTCAAATGATCACATAGGATCAAAATAAGTCAAACAACAGTCTTACAAACAAAAGCAAATACAGAAGTAGTACCAAAGATCACACATGATCAAGACAGTTATAAAAGTTAACTAAATAAGATCACTTGGCTACACTTGGGCCTGCATTCTTCTTCTTACCCCTACCTGCACCACCTTTTTTAGAAGCAGCTTGAGTAGCAGCCTTTTTGTTTGGAGCAGCTTCACTGGAAGTAGCAGCTCTCTGAGTAGCAGCCTTTTTGTTTGGAGCAGCTTCACTGGAAGTAGCAGCTCTCTGAGTAGCAGCCTTTTTGTTTGCAGGGTTCATATTCTTCTTTTTCCCACCTGTATGCACTAGATTCCTGGGTCCCTTGCATGTTCTCTTATTGTGCCCCTTTTCTTTGCACAAAACACAAGTTACAGTTTTAAGCTTCCTTGAGAGCTTTCCATTCTTGACTATATCAATCATTTCAGTTGCAGACCTCTTCCTTTTCTTGTTTGGCCTTCCAGGTTGAGGATGATGATTTGGTGGGATGATTGTTGTTGTAAGGTTACACTTAGGCCACATACTTGGCCCATTAGTGGGACAAATCTTGTGTGAGTAAACTTGTTTCCAAGTATCCAATCTATAACAGGGGTGCACCCATTCTTCTATTAAACCAGGGTTCATGTTGTTTCTTGCCATATCCCAATTGACTGCTATGGCATGTTTGCAGGGTATACCGGTTATTTCCCAATACCTACATGTGCAACTCCTTTCTGACATATTAACCACATGCTGCTCAAAAGAACCACCAGTAACTTGGTACATGGCATCTCCATTCCAAGACACAACATAATCTACAGCTTTCTGTTTTCTAATTTCTAGCAACCTAGTAGCAGTAGGCGTTAAGGGGCCATCACACTTAGCAATAAGTTTATTCACAGTCACTATCCTTCTCATCAGATACTCTCTAATATACTCTAAAGCACTTATAATTGGCATGTCCCTACCCTCAACAATTTTGCCATTGAAAACCTCACACATATTATTCAATAAAACATCTGACTTTGCCCTACCTGTAACAAATTGAAAAACATATTTGTTCATATACTCTTTAAGAACATATTGGACCTAGTAACTTATTGAATATTATTTTACCTGAGAAGTGGGACCTAGACCAATGATGAGGAGGTATCGTGCATAACCACTCATATGCTTCCTTCTTGTAGTTCTTCAAATCATCCATTGCTTGGTTGAACCATTGGACAGTGGTAGAAGTAGCACACTTCCACAACATATCTTTGTAAACTTGACCACTCCACTTTTGTTTCATATTCTCATGAATGTGTTTTAGGCAGAATCTATGCTCAGCTGATGGAAACAAATTGGCTATAGCTGGAATTATGCCCTGTTACAATGCAAGTATATAAGTATACATATTATACAAGCAAATAAAATTGTTAAGTAATGGAAGTGAAATCACCTTCTGCCTGTCACTAATGAAAGTGAAATGTGAATCCTTTTGTAGGTCTAGATCTTCACCTAGTTGCTCCAAAAACCAAGTCCATGACTCTTTATTCTCAGCTTCAGCAATGCAATAGGCCAGAGGATATATGCCATTGTTGGGATCCAAGGAAACAGCAGTCAAAAGCTGACCTGGGAATGGACCCTTCATGAAGGTACCATCAAATCCCAATAAATCCCTCTTCCCTGCTTTAAACCCCTCTTTCAAAGCTCCAATGCAAATGTAAATCCTTTGAAACACCCTATGAGTATCTTCTGGATCATCTGGATGTTCACACTTTATCTTAACATTTGTGTTTGGGTTATTTGCCTTCAATTCTAGAACATAATTCCTGAGATTAGCATACTGCTTAGTGTGGTCACCTCTGATTTGATCCACAGCTTTTGACTTAGCCCTAAATGCTTTCATCCTGGAAATCTCCAATCTATACTTCCTTTGACTTTGGTCTTGTACTACTTTAATTGGAATACCTGGATTTGATGTAATTTCTCTTACTAACTCTTTGGCTATGAAATCTGATGTGCAGGCTTTCACGTTCCTTGTCTGTAGACACTTGTGCTCAGCATTGTATGTTCTAACTGACCAGGTTTCATCCTCATCTTTTCCTATTTGTAAACACCAAGGACATTTGTTTGGATCTGCTTTATTTTTCTTGTTAGGTTGCCCACCATTTATTATCCTTGACTTTATCAACTCAACTGACTTTTTCTTAGCTGGAGAAGCATTAACAATTCTAGTCCTTGTCCACTTAACAACAGCTTTACTTGGCCCATCTTTTGAAGGCCCAACTTGTTCACTAGACCCCATTGTTGGAATAGTACCTGAACATTCAGCTCTAATCCTGACCTTGTCATTTTTTTTCAAAAAAAGTTCCCTCCTTGTTTCTATGGAATGCCGTTTAATCAAATCTTTTGCCTCTTTAGCTGTCCCAAATAATTTACCAACATAAAAGGATGTTGTTACATTAGAATCATCTAGGGACTTTTGTTGTTGTTTTCTTAACACCTTCAACTTTCTCTTCCTAATCTTCTCAAATTCATCATCTCCTTCTGATCCACTCTCAAAATCATCATTATCCAAAGGCTGTACATCAACATCAACATCATCATCATCATCATTTATCAGTCTGCTCTTCAAATTCACACTTCCCATGAACTCTACACTAGGATCTACATTGGCATGAAAATCCTTCATATCAACTTCTACATCCTCAATATCATTTACCTCATCAGCTATGTAATCACTATCTTCCTCATCTTCACTATCTTCACTACTACTATGTTCCTGCTCATCCTCTACATTATCTTCACTCCCACTATGTGCCTGCTCTTCTTCTTCATCTACTAATGGTTTTTTACCCTTACCAACTATGTCAGCATCATCTAAACCCCTCATTTGCTCAACATCATTTATCTTATCAAGTATCTCAGCATCATCTAAACCTAAGAAAGGGTCAAAGTCTTCATTGTCCAAAGCAGCGTAAAAGTCAGTTGTAAACTCACTTGCCACATTATTTTTACCAATTTCATTTGCTGTGCTACTCTCACCAACAACATTTACACTACTTTCACCCACTACATTGTCATTCCATTCTAACATCAATTGCTTAGCAACTTTACTTTTAGGAACTGGTGCATCATCTTCAAGTTCAATAATAGTACAAGTTTGACCATATGAAGCATTATAAGTGTCCAACTTAGTTTGTTCATGCTCAATGTATACATTGATCAACCTATGACCTAACAAAACATACTTAATCAGACCTTGAACATCATGGTCACCACCTAAAGCTCTAAGCCCATTGTCTAAATCAAGATCAGGTATCATATATTGGTAGTACATTATCCTTTCCCCACTATACCCTATCGACATCACCATGTCATTCAACTCAATGACAGAAAACAGATCAACATCTACATTGTCAATGAAACTTACATTACCATTCACGTATCCCCTTCTTGGTGGGTCACTAAACATCCCTCCATGATGTATCTTTAGGGTAAAGAAATTAGGATCAGAGCCTGTATAAAACATCAAAAAATTAAATTTAGGTGTATGTTAACACGTTTACTAATCACAATTCAATCATAATAAACAAAATACTCTTCTTACCATAAACTGCTTTATAGTCCACATTGACTTCATTTTTATCAGATGGACGTAAATTCCACACTGATAAAACCATCACAATTGATTTTGCAAAATTAGGGTTAGGGTTTGTACAATGATTAATCGGCTGAGATTTGTGTTTGTGTGTATGTGTGGGTTTCTGAGAACAGAGTGACGGGAAACTGAAAAGATATGTATTAATTGTAAAAACTTATTGGTCAAAAGTCAAAGTATAGGTAGAACGTGGAAAGACAATAATACCCCCCCCCCCCCATTTTTGCCACGTCGTACGATTATTTTAATAAACTAACGGACGTTTAACGTTTGGACCAAGTGTGTTATTTGTTTACACACTTAGGGACCAACCATGCAACTTTTAAATTCGAGGGACTAAACTTGTTACTTAGTACAAACCACAGGGACCAACCATGTAATTTACTCTTATTATTATTATTATTATTATTATTATTATTATTATTATTATTATTATTATTATTATTATTATTATTATTATTATTATTATTATTATTTTGATGTTTGCATTATGTTATAAAGAGTTAGAACATCTAAAAGTTGAAAAAAAAATAAATAAATAAAACATAATCAACCGAAATGACACAATCTTTTAATAAGGATAGTTCAAACTACTGAACTCTTTTTGCGTATCAGTTTGTATATGGATTATGACTATATTTGACACTTGCTTTGAATAAATTATATGTAGCAAAAGAGCAAAAAATAGAAATTTAAAATATCAAGGAAGACATTAAATTGCTCACATAAAATATCAAAGTATTTTGAAATAGCTAGCAATACAAATTTCGTTTTACCACTCATTTACCAATACAAATTACTCCATCCGTATCAAAATTATAGTCCATATTTCTCTTTGGAGATGTCTCAAAATAATTGTCAATTTTCCATTTTATGTAAGAAAAACAGAATTTATTGGGAAAAATTCTATTTAAGTGGTTGAGATCGTGACAATAATTTCGAGACGGGGATTGTAAACTCATAATAGAATCATAATTGCGGCTTAATTTTGAATTGCAAAACTTAAATACATTGTGTCATTTATTTAAAACACCAAATATGTATTCATATTTAGATATATCTTTGCTGAATGTAGTATCTTTGCTGAATGTAGTTCGTCATCTGTATTAAGAAACCCATTTTCTAGAGATTTATAAAGAAGTTGTTAAATATTTAATGTTTATCTATTAAAGTTGTAACATTTCATGTTTATCCTTAATAAAAATCTTTTGAAGTATGATCAAACTTGGAGAATGTTAACTTCGTCAAACTTGTGAAGCGACAATTACGTCTGAAGTATATATGCTCATTTTTTCAAGCTGGATTATAATACTAATTAAGTACTAACTCCATTTTAATTGCTTATTTGTGTGCCATTTACCATACGTACAACTCAAAATAAAAACACTACCGCTTAATCTTGTAAAAATAGTAAAGAACACACAACAATACACTTGTACACCCAACCAACCACCCCTTTGGTGTAATTTTATTATAACGATTAAAGAAGATAAGTCCCTAAACAGGTGCTTACCAATACAATACAAAAGACTAAGATTGATCTCTACTAGGTAGACACCATTCAACCTCACTACACGTTCACTCAAATCACTCAGAACTTAACAAATCAAATGAAGAGATTGATTTCTAATGACACAAGACTATATATATCAAACTGATATCAAAACTAACTAATAACAATGTGTATGTGAGAACTCAGAGAAGAACAAAGAAAAATACGAATGAGAGATAATGAAACCCTAGATCTGATGTGAGCTTATATAGACTCAAGTTCCACTTTAGCCCCTCAACTTAGCACATCTTGATATTCAGTAACAAACTCTTAATAAGTACAAGAAGACTTATCAGACTTGTCATAATAAGTCCCTTGACTTATTAACCAATATCTTTCAACATCCCTCCTAAAGTTGATAAGTCTTCAACTTGAACAATATCTTTAACCTTTGCCTTCTTTCCTCCACTAGCACCATTACAAGAACCTGCAAACATATCAACAAGACCAAGTTTTTTGCACAAAACATTATGTTGACTTTGTCCAAGGCATTTAGTAAAAATATCAGCAATCTGCAAATTAGTATGTATTTTAATAGTTTTGATAACACCTGCAGACACTTTTTCTCTTACCAAATGCACATCCAACTCAAAATGTTTAGTTTTCTCATGAAAAACAGGATTTGCAGCAATCTGAATAGCTGCACTATTATCACAATAAACATCCACAGGCAACAAGCCTTCAATACCAAGACTATTCAACAAGTTACTTAACCAAATAACTTCACAAGTGGTAGAAGCAAGGCTTCTGTATTCAGCTTCAGCTGAACTTCTAAACAAAGTGGTCTGTTTTTTACTTTTCCATGATATGAGAGAATCTCCCAGAAAACACAGAACCCAGTAACAGACTTTCTAGTAACAGGACATTTTGCCCAATCAGCATCAGCATATGCTCTAAGCTTAAGATCAGAAGAACAATTAAATTGCAAACCATAACCAGGAGAATCTTTTAAGCACTTTAATACTCTTAAAGCAGCCTTAAGATGTGACTGAAGTAGCTTATGCATATGTTGAATTAAACAATGAACAGCATAACTAATATCAGGTCTAGTATTAGTCAAATAAATCAACTTACCAACAAGCTTCTGATAGTTAGTAATGTTATTCAAAACCTTGTCATTATCAGACTCAATACAACTTAAAACAGAATTCTCAGGTAAAGGAGTATCAACAGGTTTAGCTGCTAACAAACCATACTCATGTAACAACTCCAAACAGTATTTCCTTTGTGTCATACACACACCTTTATCATTTTTCAACACTTCAATACCAAGAAAATATTTCAATTCTCCCAAGTCTTTGATCATAAACTTGGTACTCAAAAAATGTTTAAACATTTTAATCTCAGACTCATTGTTACCAGTTATGACAATATCATCAACATATACAAGTAAGGCAACAAATATATCATCTTTCTGTTTAATATAAAGAGAATAGTCAAACTTACTTTGAACAAAACCATGCTCAATCAAGGCAGTGGTAAGCTTAGCATTCCACTGTCTTGGAGCTTGCTTAAGTCCATAAAGAGACTTATTAAGTTTGCACACTTTAGAATCATCACCACCATTAAAACCTTTAGGTAACATCATATACACATCCTCATCTAAATCACCATACAGAAAAGCATTATTCACATCTAACTGATACAAAGGCCAGTTCATTTTAACAGCAATGCTTAACAAGCATCTGACAGTAACCATTTTAACCACTGGACTAAAGGTTTCATCATAATCAAAACCTTCTCTTTGATTGAAACCTTTAGCAACCAATCTAGCCTTGTATCTATCAACTTCACCAGTAGATTTATACTTAATTTTCCATATCCATTTATACCCTATGGCTTTCCTACCAACAGGTAAAACACATTCAGTCCAAGTATTATTCCTATTTAAAGCTTCAACCTCATTATCCATGGCTTCAGACCAATTAGGATTTTTAACAGCCTCTTCATAACTCTTAGGCTCAACAGAATTATTTAAAGTAGAAGCAAAACACATATTATTTCTACTAAGAGCACCATAATTCACATACTTCTCAATACCATACCTAACTTTAGAATGCATCACATAATCATTGAACCTAACAGGAGTTTTAGTTTCTCTATTAGATCTTCTTACAACAGGTGTCTGCACATCTTCATTACAATACTAGACTGAGTTATTATATTACCAGAATTTTGAACATTGGGACTGCCCTCAGGCCAGTTTTGGTCACCAAAGTGGGTTGCAGAATGCCCACCTTCTTGATGCAAATGAACAAATTATGTATCATTATCTAAAGCATCATTTGAAGGTGGCAAACTACCATCCTCAACTGGTGAATCTTCCCCTTCATCATTGGGACTTTGAGACCTTAGACTATCAAAAAATCTCAAATGATCTACTTCACTTGCATTATCTGCATCAGTAAGATCACAAGTTTTCATTTTAAAAGGAAATATGTTTTCATAAAACTTTACATCTCTTGCAAAAAATACATTTCTAGTATCCAAACTCAAAAGTTTATATGCTTTCTTGGTAGTAGAAAAACCTATCAGAACACATTTTTCAGACCTATAAGACATTTTATCATGATTATTTAAAATAGTTTCAAAACACAGACAGCCAAAAGACCTCAAATGGGAAAGATTAGGTTTAATTTTATATAACAACTCATAGGGACATTTACCTTTTAAGATAGAAGAGGGCAACCTGTTTATAAGATACACAGCAGTTAGAATACAATCAGACCAGAATCTTAGAGGAATCCCCCCTTGAAACATAAGACTCCTTGCAACATTAAGCAAGTGTCTATGTTTCCTTTCAGCAATCCCATTTTGCTGAGGAGTATGGGCACATGAAGTTTGGTGAATAATACCAAGATCAGAAAACATATCATACATTCTTTTATTAACAAACTCATGTCCATTATCAGATCTTACAACTTTAATTTTTAGGTTAAACTGATTTAAATTAAATGAATGAAAGAACAAAAAACACCAAACACTTCATCCTTAGTTTTGACTAAGTAAACCCATACAGCTCTAGAAAAATCATCAAAAATAGTCAAAAAATACTTGTAACCTTCTCTGCTAGTAACCCTGTAAGGACCCCATAAGTCAAGGTGAACCAGGTCACCAAGATTATGAGACTTATGATCAGACAAGGGAAAAGGTTCCCTAGTCTGTTTGGCCCTATGACAGGTTTCACAAACAGAAACGGTAGAATTCTTGGAAATACCAAGATCCTTTTGAAGAACAGACAGAACTGGGTCAGCAGGGTGACCCAATCTGTTATGCCAGGTAAGTTTAGACACATTAAAAGACACAACCATATTGCACTTACCCAAATTATTACTAGGCTCAATATCAAACAGGTAAAGACCCTCAGACTGACTACCAGTCCCCAGAACAATCTCCTTTTTCAAGTCTTGAATATAACACTTATCCTCATCAAAACCAACAAACAATTTACTATCTCTAATAAGTTTATTAACAGATAGCAAACTCACACAATATCCAGGAACAACTAAAACATCATAAAGAGTAACATTATTAGTCAATTTCAGATTTACAACATGACTGATAGTAGCCAGAGTCCCATTGGGATGACCAACAGTGATTCTAAGACTAGTAATGTCCACAACATTGGTCATACCAACAGTAGACACAGTAAGATGCTGATTGGCACCAGAATCAATGATCCATCCTAAAGTAATAGTATTCACAGCAAGACTAGAATTGGCATAGAAATATTTAGAAAATTTTATATTGAACCAAACATTGCCATTAAAGAAAGAAGCTCTACCTGCCATATTAGCATGTATGCTTCCAGAAGGAGTTTCACTTATCAAAGACAACAAATTCTTCATCTGCTCAGAAGTAAAACCAGAAGAAGTGCTAGCAGATGAAGTATTAGATTTGTTCTCAGAATGTTTAACATCAACATTAGCATTATAGTTTTGTTTAAAACCATTCTATTTATTAATAGGATTATTGTTTTCAGCAAAACCAGGAGGAAATCCAAATAATTCATAACATCTCTCAATAGTGTGTCCAATTTTTCCACAATTTTTGCAATTAAGATTAGGATTAGGACCTATATTAGGTGTATTGGATATAGAATTAGTACCTCTAGTGTTATTATTATAGTTATTATATGATCTTCTATTGTTGTTAAAGGTTTTAGCAGCAAAAGAAGAAGCATTAAGTTTAGATTCAGAAACACTAGAGGACTCAGGAATCCCTTTGTGGTATTCCTCTCTAGAAACAACAGTGTAAGCATCTTTGACCTCAGGGAGAGGATCCCTGGTCAATAAAGAAGTTCTCACAGGTTGATAACAATCATCCAGACCCATGAGAAGTTGCATTAGCTTCATCAGCTGTTGATGCAAGACTAATTCTTTACTAGCATCACAAGTACATTTATACTCACAAGTACATTTAGGCAACTTAGTCAAAGCATCAAACTCTCTCCACAAAGAATTAAGCCTATGATAATAATCAGCAACAGAACTACCACCTTGTTTCACACAATTAATTTTTTGCAGCAAATTATATATCACAGATCCATCAACTTTATCATAGGTTTCTTTCAACTCTTTCCCCACAGAAGCAGCATCTTCAGAATACACTAACCCCAGATAAACATCTTGAGATACAGAGTTCATAATCCAAGTTAAGGCAATGGCATTACATTTATCCGATTGAGCAGACAAAACATCACTGGTAATAAAAGACTCTTTAACACAAGTACCATCAACAAAACTATATTTGTTTCTAGCTTGTAAAGCCAATTTCATAGCACCATACCAGACCCTATAATTTTCAGTTCCAAGAAGTTTAAATGGAATTAAAGCAGTACCACTATTGTCATTAGTCGGAATATGCAAAGGATTACCAGCATCAAGACTACTAATCAAAACAGGTGGATCAACACTTCCACTAGAAGCAGACATGATAACAGAAAAATAATAGCAGCTAATAAACAGAAAACAAATAAAACAGACAGATAACAGCTAACAGAAACAATAACCAAGCAACAAATAAGACAACTACAACCAATCTCAACCACAGTCAACTTCTAAAGATCCCAAATCCTATCCTCCTTCGACTTAGACACAAACAACTTATAACTAATAACAGAAAAATAAAGCAATCTAAACTCACACCCAAGATTAACCAAATACCAGCCAAAAAGACTGAGAGTGGCCAGAGCAGGTTTCCGTACCACTCTGAGTGGCAGGTCAAGGTGTTAACCACTCTGTTTGCACCTTCTTGACTAAGTAAATGTTATCTTAAAGAAGAGGAATACTTACAGTGAGATATATCTGCGGAAAAAGATCACAAAATCACTAGATTCATTTAGTCTAGTGACAATGTAATCAAGAACGGGCCCAAGAAAAGACCAAGAACCACCAGGAATACAAATCCCCAAATTTCCAAATTAGGGTTTATGAAACCCTAATCAAGAAACCCACAAAACTACCAGATCAAGACCTGAACAGATCAAACCAACCACGGCCATTAAGAAAACGACCCCAATTAACCAATAACACTTCCAATTGCAAAAACCCCCAAAAAACCTCCGAAACCCTAGAATCTCAAAACCACCAGATCAGAACCGTGAGCTCTAATACCATGTAAAAATGGTAAAGAACACACAACAATACACTTGTACACCCAACCAACCACCCCTTTGGTGTAATTTTATTATAATGATTCAAGAAGATAAGTCCCTAAACAGGTGCTTACCAATACAATACAAAAGACTAAGATTGATCTCTACTAGGTAGACACCAATCAACCTCACTAAACGTTCACTCAAATCACTCAGAACTTAACAAATCAAATGAAGAGATTGATTTCTAATGACACAAGACTATAGATATCAAACTGATATCAAAACTAACTAATAACAATGTGTATGTGAGAACTCAGAGAAGAACAAAGAAAAATACGAATGAGAGATAATGAAACCCTAGATCTGATGTGAGCTTATATAGACTCAAGTTCCACTTTAGCCCCTCAACTTAGCACATCTTGATATTCAGTAACAAACTCTTAATAAGTACAAGAAGACTTATCAGACTTGTCATAATAAGTCCCTTGACTTATTAACCAATATCTTTCAACAAATCTATTATCAAACTTTATACATGTCTCAGATTTCAAAGATTTCTTTTATTAAGGTTTCAAGAAACACATATCTATTTCTATTAGTCTCACTTATATTTCATCGTATTAGAGCCTATTTTTCATTACATAAAAAGTTATATTTGTATACAAATATAACTCAAAATAAAAATAAAAATGTCAACTCTTGCAACATTAGTATCAAATAAAAACTCACATAAAAAAAAAAAAAAAAAAAAAAAAAAAAAAAAAAAAAAATCATCTACCCGTGCAACATTTACTCAAAATAAAAACACTACCGCTTAATCTATTATCAAACTTTATACACAGTCGACTTATATTAGTATACAACTTTTGCAACATTAGCTTATGTTTTGTACATCGTTGTCGCTTTAGTCAACTTATGTATTTCAACTATAACTATATCATCATATCAACTATAACATATCCTAAGTCTCATGAAACACATTCTTCCATTATTTTCTTCAGCAATAATGGTAGTGAATTCATGATGGACACATCAATAGATCCATTTTTTAAAGTAAATAAATCCAATCAATAGATCCATTTTTCTAAAGTAAATAAATCCCATCAAAATTTTTGTTCACAAATGGCATATCATTCTTGTAAACCCACAATATAAAGTAAAACATTGTGATAACATTTGTTTATTGATCCTTTATTGAAGAACACCTAAAAAGAGACAATGAAAAGACATAGTACGAATATGTGATGCAAATAAAAGAAAGAGACTACTAAGGTAGTAACACAACAATTGAAACTAAAACTTAAAATAGTTATGTCATCTTTAGTGTCTTCATCTTCTTCGCTTTCATCTTCATCAAGGACAATGACTTCACTCCATTTCCAGTTTCTGAGGTTGTCTAACGTTTTCTCTTTTTGTTGCCTCATTGTTGATCGCATATCCTGATAAAGTATACAGTAGATTAAAAACATATACGATACAAAAAACTCATAAAATGCATGATGTGTATAACGCATATAACCTGGTTGTTGTGGTTGTTAATTGCCACCATAGCATAGATGATTTCAGCAGGATCGTCGTGAGTAAAAGCAGAAGATTAAAATGCATGATCATTTAAAAAAGTGATACTTAAACATGTTTGTATATGTAAAGATACTTTAGAAAATGAAAATGGATATAGATGGAAGATCGTCAACTACAGTAATATGATTGTTTGACATGTTTTCAATGTATATAAAGTATGTTTGCTTATGTTTTGTAGGTTAAAAGGTGAAAGTGAGTATCATGTATAATTGTATATATAGTAAAAGGTGAAAGCTAAAAGTGGCGCCATATATATTCAGACTTCAAAAAGTAGCAGAGAATCTTCAAAGTTTGTTGTAAAGATAGATGTTGGTTTGGTAGGTACTATGTTTCATTAAGAAGGTATAACATGTAATGCATGGAGTGGATAAGTGTTTATACTTATCCTTATTTAGTTTTTTGAAACATGTGCTAAATTGACAAACTAAAAACCCTAGTCACAACAAATGAAAGTGTCAAGTATTTTATATGGTTAAGATTGATTTGTACTTAGATCGTACGGATGATAGACATTGACACGTCACATTTCTTTCTCTCTGTAGGGTGAGCAATATATATTATAATTAGGAATGAGTAATTAATGCATGTTTTAATTATAAAGGTAAAGTACAAAAAATATGTCATAATTAGTATCCAAAAATAAAATATAGACACTCTTTTGGGATAAATATAAATATTAAGGTGCACACTTTTTATAAAATGGAGGGAGTATAATGTAACACACTCTAAGAGCACTCCCAACGCTAACGCAAGGCTTGCGTTAAGGGTGACATGGAGCTGTCATGTCATCGCGTTAAGCTGAGTTACCACTACGTTTGTCCAAGTGAAGACCGCGTTAACATGTGGCGTTAGCAACTTCACGCCGAGTTAAGCATTTTTTTATTTTCTTTTTTTTTCCTTCCTATTTAAATGATTTAAATGGTTTTTTTGTTGGGTTTTTTGTGTGTGTGTTATGTGTGTGTTTCGGTGTGTGTTTTGTGTGTTTGCAGGTTTCACTCCGAAGAAGAAGAAGAAAACTTTTGCAAAGTTACATTTTCAGTTCTTGTGGTTTTCGGTATTATGCTTTAGTCCTTGTGGTTATTTGTTTAGAGTAAATAACATTTTCAGTCCTTGTTTTTTTTTAAAGTAAATAACATTTGTATTTTTAGTGATTTGTTTAAATAAAAAAGTAATTTATTTTAATTTGTATTTTGTTTAAATAATTGGAAAAAAAGAAAAAAGTGGGGCCCAAAATATTGAGTTAAAGCTGAGTTATGATTGGGGGTGTTTTTTTGTGAGTTAAGATGAAAGTGTTAAAGCTGATATGGCGCTGACGTGGCAATGTGTTAAACTTTAACTTGAGTTACCATTGGGAGTGCTCTAAAGAAATACCATATATCTTGTCTCGTTTGCATCTTTAAATAGTGCACCTATTTTGTCTCAATTAAAAGCCGTGTGAATATGAATTTAGTGGTTATCTTATTGGGTCTGCTTTTGATTTGTATATTATTTTAATTTTATTAAAATATATCATTATTCGAGATTACTATATGGTTTAAATGGGATTTAAATTTTTAAATTTTACATTAATTTTTTATTTTTTTATTATTATTTTTTGGGGAAAGGAATTTTTTAATTTTTTTTATAGTAATGTTTTTTGTTTTAAAATTTTAAAACTTCTTTTTATAAGAAGTACCAAATGCTATATAATGTATTATAGATTAAAAGGCGTGTGAATATGAAATTAGTGGTTATCTTATTGGGTCCTTTTGATTGTATATTATTTATTTTATTTCTATTTTTTTTCTTTTGTGGTAGGTTACTAGCTTTTTTTAGTGATGTTTGCTTTATAATTTTATAAGAAATGCCTTTTTTTACTAATGGAAAAAATCATGGGTTAGGTTTGGACTCATATCTTTTGCCATTAAAATATTTATTGCTTTATAAAAAGAAGCAACATTTTACTACTAGTGTCATGCTATTCGATATAGAGGGATCATTGCATTTCGTGTGATGTTCACACAAGTCGGTGGAGTCGAGTTATTAATGATTGATGCTAATCATACTTGATTCTATACGATACACTATATACTATATTGTGATAAGTATGAATTGCCACGACTTTTTGGGTCTTAGCTCCTGACTTTGGGTCATGGCAAAAAGGCTCCATTCTTGAAGTATATTGTGTTTTTGAGGGAAAAGGAAATGAAGACGATTAGAAATGACTAGCAACGGGTCCAAAGCTACCTCCTTAGCTTGGTTTCGAAAAACCAATATATTAGGATTTTATACTAATATGTGATTCCCGTATGATGTACCACACATTCTTATCATTCCAATAATCATTCTATGTACCAAAATACCGTACACGCCCTAAGTGTATGTACTTTTGCTTCTATTCTAATTACTTTTTCGATTCGAAGAATGCTTTATCCACATAAATTTAATATAAATATTTTCACTAAATGATATGTCATTGTAACTAGGGGTGTCATAAATCTCGACCCGACCCGGACCCGAACCCGAACCCGAACCCGAATAAGGATACTCGGGTCCAAAATCTAATTCGGATCAACCCGACTAACCCGATTACGAACTAGGGTCGGGTATCGGGTTCAAAATACTTGCCTATTCGGGTTCGGGTCAACCCGACTAACCCGAGTTATTTTATTTTTTATTTTTTTTTATTTTTTTGTAGTGTGCGTCTATACTCAATTTTCACTGGATGTGGACATGTGGTAATGTATATTGTTGCAATATGGTGATCCAAGTCTTGTTGCCAAATGTGATATGTTTATTCTTTTGTGTTTTAAAACATACGATTGCACTAAAGAGATGAGCAAGATAAAAGTTACAAAAACTTATATTAAAAGATCAATAATGTTCATGGGTTCTCTACACTGTAACACAACAAAACTCTAATTTTCATTTAAAGGTCATTTTGTACACATTTTTTAACATAGCATTTGTTTTAGCTAAACTAATACGAGTAGCATCTTAAATATATTGAGAAAACTGCAAAATACATCCCTGTGGTTTACACAATTTGGCAATTTACATCCCTGTCAGAAACTTTTGGCAATGTACATCACCCGTTAGGCAAACGTTTGCCACAATACATCCCTAGTCCCTAACTTCGTTAACTTTTAGGACCAACTGTTGTTAAGTTGCAAAAAATAAAGGGTAGTGATGTCTTTTCCTTTACTACCACATATCTCTTTCCCTCTTCTTTTAATTGGATTCATCCCCACATATCCCTAAAAAAACGATTGATTCTCTCTCTAGACTCAAAGATCATATGTTTCTCTCTCTAATAAAAAATGATTGATTCCCTAAAAAAAACCTTTCAATCAATGATAACCCTCAAATATTTTGTGATGGTGGTCTGTGAGTGGCGCATTCGTGATTATGATGATGAAGTTAATGAAGCAAAAGCCTATCGTAAGTTCTAATGTTGTTAATCAATTTGTTATACCACTAATTTTGTCTTAGAACCCTTATTTTGGAACCCTCATTTTGAAACCCTAACTTTCTTTTGAACAATTGGAACAGGTGATTTCCCCAACTATTTCAGCTTGAAGATTCATCATGGGGGCTTTTTCAGTGACACACCCAATAGAGAATACATGAATGGCTCATTTAAATATGTTGACCAGGTTGATGTTGACTTGTTTTCAGTTATTGAGTTAAACGACATGGTCAAAAAGATAGGTTATAAAAGGAGTAAGTGATGAGGCGAAAAATGATCCGTTTTTAGGGGGTCATTTAAGCCCGAATCCGACTTTATTTGATCAAATATTGCCCTAAATCGTTCCTTTTGTGATTTTAGGTGTTTGGAGAGTGAATTCTGGAAAAGAGGCTATTTTGGACGTTTTTGGAGCATAAAGTGAAGAAAACGACAAAGTACCAAAAATCCAAGCTGGAAATACAAGGTGACGGCGTCAAGGGTTTGCTCTTGACGGCATCAGACAAGATGAATATTTTACCGTAGCTGGTGACGGCGTCAGATGGAGAGATGACGGCGTCAAAGTGGCCAAGATTAATTTACCGTAGGTGGTGACGGCGTCACATAGGCCGTCACAATTGGATCTAGGGCGTCCGAGGAAGTGTATGGCGGCGAGTTGACGGCGTCAGATTTTACTCTTGACGCCGTCAGGACGATTTTCCTATATATAGTTTTCTAGTTTTTTCATTAAAAAAGAGAGAAGTTTTGGTGAAACCCAAAAGACGATTTTGGTGCCTCTTTTACAGGTTTTTCAAGGGTTCCAAACCCTTGAGACCTTGCATTGTAATTGAGATAAGTATACTCTTAATTCAATCAATATGTCTATGTGTTGGTTGTTTATCTTTTGTTCTTATCTTAATTCTACTATGCTAGGCTAGATTTCTTTTGTGTTTGCTTAGATCTAATGAAACCTGGATGTTGATTATGTGTTGATTACTTGTCTATTCTTGTTCTTGGATGAATGATATTATATGTTAGGCTTAAGAAAACTGGCAGATCTCCAAATGGTAACATGCTTGAACGTCTTAAGAAACATGAACCGAGGCGTACTAGGTCTTTATTGGTTGTATTTAATGCATGAGCCACTGTTTACAATCCCTATAGTTGTGCTGGGTCATGGTGTAGGAGGAGATAAGAGCTCATAGAGTTGGGGAGTTATGTATGCCACCCCACAAATGGTATTAAGGAATACAATCCGTCATCCATACAAGTGTAACAAGTAATTGACATGTAAAAGATATCTAGGGAGTAATGAAGTCTAAGTAAACACAATTTCTCCAAATACTGCTCACAACCTTAGTTTAATATTAGCTTAATTTCATCTTCATTAGTTTAATTAGTTATAAAGTAGTTTTTGGGTTAGTTGAATAACAACTAATTCCGCCCACTCTTCCAAAACCCGAGATTTTACTTGCTTTCATAAAATATAAAAACACAAAAATAATCATCTTTCATCTTAAGAATTTAATTAGGTTTTCTAATCCTAGCGACACTATTCCTAAGCTGAACGATCAATCCCCCGGTACTTGTCACTATACTATACTACAACGATCAGCTACACTGCCTGGTGGGGGTTGTAAGCTTCTCAAGATCCCTCGAGAGGTAAAGCAAGGTGCGATTCCCACGCATCAGTAAGATTATGTACTATCATTTCAAAATTCCAAATAGCAATTTAGATTATGGGTTGCAAGCATTAGGAAATGATCAAGATGTTTTGAATTTGCTTAAATATACAGAAAAGTACAAGTTAATAGAGGTTTACATTGAGCATGAGAGTACAGATTTGGAGACTTATATGAAATCCCCTAGAACATTAGTCCTTGAGGAATTGCCAGATGAACCAAAGACAGAATTAGTAAAGAAAAAGGCTCTTAAGAAGAGAAATAGGTTACCATTGCTACTTACTATGGGAGATGGTAGTGATGAGGAGGATAATGATGTAGGCAATGCATATGTACTTGGGCAGGGTAGTGATGTAGTTGGGCAGGGTTGTGATGTAGGCAATGATATGTTAAGGCAGGCCATGAATGAAGAATTTGACCCCTTTTTTGGTGAACAAAATGGCCCCAACATAGCCCCCACTACAACCACAACTACAGCCCCCATTAGGAAAGATAATTTTGTGGAGATGGAACATGATGAAGAAAGTGATGCTGATAATGATATGGAAGTTACTAATGATTCTGATAATGACAGTGATGAGGATGATTGTGACTTTGTAGATGATGAACATGTGTTAAATGAAGTAGATGTCGACATGAAAGAATTTTATGAACACACAGACAAAGATGTTGAATGGATTGGTTGCAGTAATGTGACTGCTGAAATGCCTGCTGAGTGTTTTGTTGAAGAAGCTTATGATCTTGATGAATTTGATAGTGCTAGCGATACAGAAGAATTAGAGGGTGCAAGAAACAAAGCTTTAAGAGACCTAAGGAAAGAACATGGGAAACAAGGAAGTGTTGACAAAATTGAGCCTTTTTTTGTGGGTAAGGTATTTTCTAACAAAGATAGCATTAGGCAATTAATGTATGCACATGCTGTGGCAACAAGAAGACAGTTGTATATATGGAAGAATGACAAAGGGAGAGTTAGGGTTGTCTGCAGAGGTAAATGTCATGTATTTACTAACCCTGAAGATGGGCCAAGTGAATCAACAGTTAATGGGCCCAAAAATACAACTAGTTTGAAAAAAGTTGAAGGTAAATGGGTTAAGAAAAGTCCACATAAGCTTTAACTTGTTGTACACAATTGTTTTTACCTTGTTCATGCTTTTAGTTTTTCAAGTTTTGGAATTTTAATACATATGCTTTAACTTGTTGTATATAGGGCATCATACCAGCAATTGCAAGGGTTTTCCCATGTGCTGAGCATAGATTTTGTGTTAGGCACATATATGAAAACATGAAGCTTCAGTGGAAAGGTCAATTGTTTAAGGAATTGATGTGGAAGTGTGCCTCTGCAACAACTGTGCCATATTTTGACAAAGCAATGGAAGAGTTAAAGCAGGCAGATGAACAAGCTTATGAATGGCTCAAAAAAATACAGTGACCAGGTTGTAGTGGATATTAGTAAGAAAAGTTGTAGCTGTAGAAAGTGGGAATTAACTGGCATGCCTTGCAAGCATGCTGTGGCAGCATTATGGGACAGGGCTGGACACAGAGATGATGTTGGTGTACCAGAGAGTTGGGTCCATGCATGTTATTGGCTTACTACATGGAAAAAGGTTTACAGTTACAAGATCCATTGTTTAAATGGTCCAGAACTTTGGAAGAAACACCCTTCTCCTTTAACTCTCATTCCACCAAAGCAGCACACACAAATAGGAAGGCCATCCAAAAAGAGGAGGAAATCTGCAGGTGAGTTGTCTAGCCAGAAAATGAGTAGTGGTGGGAAACTGTCTAGGCTTGGCAAGACAGTTACTTGCACTGTTTGCAAGACTTTAGGACATAACAAAAGATCATGTAAAGTTAAAGTTGGAGGGTCTCAACCCTTCCCACCTTCTACTGCAAGTCCAAGATCAACTCAGAACCAACCATCAAAGAGGTCTGCAACTACTCAGACCCAAGCATCAAAGAGGCCTGCAACTACTCAGACCCAAACATCAAAGAGGCCTGCAACTACTCAGACCAAAGCATCTAAGAGGCCTGCATCAAAGAGGACCAAAGCATCCAAGTGAAAAGAAACTATGGTTTAGTGTTATTGTTATTTTCAAAACTATGTTTTAAGTATGGTCCATGTAGTTATTTTGGGAATTTGCAGTCCACCTTTAACTGTTTATGCACTTTGTTTTGGTCATTTGCAATTCTAACAATGTAATCCTTTAACTGTTATGCAAATGTAATCTTTAACTAGTTATGCAAATGATCTGAGACACTTTGGTTTCTGCACTTTGGTTTCTGCATATTACAGGTAATGTGCACTTTAGTAATGTGCAATTTGGTTTGTGCAATTAGGTTTCTGCATATTACAGGTAATGTGCAATTTGGTAATGTGCCATTTGGTTTGTGCAATTTGGTAATGTGCCATTTGGTTTGTGCAATTTGGTTTCTGCATATTACATGTAATCTTTAACTAGTCATTTCATTCTTTTTTGCATTTTCCCTTCATTGATTACATAAATACACATTACATTAATCAAACACATAAACATTAGATTCATTGATTTTTCAAAACATTACATTCTTGATAAACCACAAAAGCTTACTTCTACCCATACATTTCTAATCTAAACCTTACTTCTACCCCACAAAAGCTTACTGTAACCCATACTTCAATTCATAACAAAATACAACACAAACAAACACCAACTAAAAGCTAATAACCACTTCCATTTGCGAGCTTGATTTGCACTTTCCCTTGCTGCAGCTCGAAGGTTGTTCATGTTATTCAAAAGTCCAGGAATTATCTCCATGGCTCTTGCACATAGTTGTGGTTCAGCCCACCCAAAATAACCACAGTTTTGTACCTAAAAAACCACTTACCATTAACTTAACACATTACAAACTCAAATTAAATAGACAAAATGATACACACTTACATTCCTAGCACAACAATAAAAACGACGTCCGGGATTTGCTTGTGTCCATGAAGTACGAATTATTGCTGGAGTGCCACAAAAACAATTTCTTGCTTCCATTATTATAGTTTCTTAAATTAGGGTTTTTTTATTTTTTTTTATTTTTTTATTTTTTTTTTTGATTTGGGGGTTTTTTACTGTGGTGATAAGCGTGTGTGTGTAAAAGTGGGTGGTGGGTAAGCTAAATTAGGGTAAAGTTTTATTTATAAAGGGATGTGGTAGTGGGTAAAGGAAAAGACATCACTACCCTTTATTTTTTGCAACTTAACAACAGTTGGTCCTAAAAGTTAACGAAGTTAGGGACTAGGGATGTATTGTGGCAAACGTTTGCCTAACGGGTGATGTACATTGCCAAAAGTTTCTGACAGGGATGTAAATTGCCAAATTGTGTAAACCACATGGATGTATTTTGCAGTTTTCTCAAATATATTACATTGCACCAAAATAGAGTTGTACACTTCTCAAATAAGAAGATTCACACACTAAGTGATTCTGATAGTCAACATAATTGGAAAAGTCAACAAAATTGGAAAAGTCAACATGATCTATAATATGAAGCAATGTACAGTGGTAATACTGATGGCTGATAAGTTTGCACTTTGCAAGTTTGCAATATGGTGATCAAGTCATGGTAGTCATGCTTTTTTATTTTCCTATTATACATGTCCCTTTTACTTGTTTAAGGTTTTAATTACTAAATTTTAGAAATTAAATTTTGTGATTATATAAATGGCACAGACCCGAACCCAACTTAACCCGACCCGACTTGACCCGAACCCGACCAACCCAAGTTCAAATAGAGTCGGGTTCGGGTATGTTTTTTTTAGTCCTGACCCGACTTCGACCCGACCCGAATGACCCGAACCCGACCCCGACCCCGACCAACCCGACCCGATTAACACCCCTAATTGTAACTATTAGATCTATTGGGCAATTAAAAAAAGAGAGGGAATGTTTTTAAGTTAGGTTTATCATGCCACGTCATTTTGTGAAAATGTTTTTGTAAAATTTATATGGATGTAAAATTTCTTCATAAAACCATATTCGTATTTTTAATACCAATTTCTCACAAAAAAAACTTTGAATTATTTATCTACTTTTATATGTAAAATGCTTCGTGTTTTTTAATACCAATTTTCTCACTGACTAAGAGAAATAAAACAGTTATATATTTAGATTTGGCAACATAAAACACAAAACAAATCACAGCCTGATGGTTGATGGCTGTTGAATGATGTAGGAGACCAAGGTTCAAAATTTTGATCTGGATATTTATTTTCATTTTATTATTATTATTATTATTATTATTATTATTATTATTATTATTATTATTATTATTATTATTATTATTATTATTATTATTATTTTTTGTATAATAACTTTTGGTCTATATATATGTTTCCAACTGAATATGAAATGGTACCTATCACGATAATTGAGTTTACGTTATTGTTAAATATAGCACTCCCTTATAAAATTTTGATATATAACCATGTCTTCTTCGTATTTGTTTGAACTACACAAGTTTACAACTTTACATTTTTTTTAGTATATTAAAATCTGAGTTATGTATATATTTGTTAAATATATATAGCTAAAATGCTAAATACATAAATAGCAAGGTAGCACCACAACAAGAAGTCAACAACAATAGCTTGCAAATAATCTGAAACAATTTATACTTTTAACTTATACAAAAGATAGAACCCGTAGCAAAGCAAGCACGGACCGTAACTATACTTGTTTATCTACATTTTTCTGCAAAAAGCCATTTTTTTCATGTTGCGGCTCCAAAAAATTAGATATAAGCAACCAATAATGATGGCCTACTCTTCTCCTTGAAAGTTGAAGAGATAGCCTACCATTATCATTTATGGTAAGAGCAAGAGGTATCGTAATGAGGTATTTCTCCTCATTTGGGGCCCACGGTGTAACAATTCGCAATTTCAGGTTAATTTCTTTTCCCGGAAAATTTCACTATTCACTTTTACTATTCATTTTTTCCGAAAATTTTTCCCGAAACTTGATTTTTATTTCTTGGGCTGAAGTGATAAATCATTTCCATGACAAATTAAAAGTTTGACATTCATAAGCTCATTTTCGTGAAAGTTATTAAGGAATTACACGGAATTACACGTTTTAGGGTAAAACGTCATTCAGAAATTCTACGCACAACGAAATTCGGTCGCGTTAATTTTCCCCGTATCAGAAAAATGTTTGACACACTCATGATTTATTTGAGAATAAATCATGACTGAGAAAAACATGACCAAAATAAACCTCGGCCGTGAAAAACTGGAATTTTCAGTTTTAAGCGTTTTTACTCAGCCGTAACCTTAGCCAATACCTGCACCGCATTTCTAAAAAGATTTGAGTTTTCAACTTATTAGAAAAAGTCAACATATTTTTCCCTCCTCCATTGACCAAAAATCATTCCTTGATTTTATAAGTCATTCCTTGATTTTTAGGCTTACGGTTTGATGTCTAAAAGACATTTAATACCAACCGACACTAGACTGAGCCCAGTCTAGACATTATAAGTCATTTTAAATTATTTTTATCCTATTAGAAAAGTAACATTTTACTTTTCTCAATTTTACGCAATATTCGTACGTTTTACGTATTACGCGTTTTAGACCCGTGTTTCCAGTTTTAGCAGGGTTTTACCACCCCAATGGAACCTACCACTCATTTTATATTTTATTATGGAGTATTTTGTCAAGTTTAACCATTCTTCCAAGTTTCGTATTTTTACGATACCCGGTTTTAAGTTTCATGACTTAACGACTTACCGTTAGCGATTAATGGGACCAAAACTCACTCCGTAACTTAGATAAGACCATGACTACTCATCTAGTCACCCTAGACCAGCCTTGGCCGACTATAGGGGGGGGATTCATCACCCATGTGGCTTGATTTCAAGCCTTAAGCTCTAGGAAGCATGCATGTGTCTAAACTTCTTCAATAAGCTTCCTAAATATCCTATAAGACTTCATCTAAGACTTGGCAACTCATAAGAACTCATCTCTTCCTTTTTCTCTCTATAGCAACGACCAAACACACCCTAAAACACCCCATTTGATCATTGATCTTGCTTATTCAATCCATCACAAGTTCAAGGCATAGTTCCTAGTTGATCCTTAACACCTTTCAACCATAAAACACTAAAATTCACCACAAAAACTCATCAAATTTCCAAGTGTTCATAGTGAAGATTTTTACTAAAGGTTGTTTTTATGTTAGATTAGTGTTTATCAAGGGATTATAAGATAGGGTTTTTGATATGGAAGCATGGCTATGGTTGGAAAGGTTTTGGAAGATTAAGTAGTGGTTCTTGGTCTTGATCTTGGTTCTAGTTAGTTTCTTCACAAGTTGTAAGCAAACCCTAACTTGCTTCTTGTTAAATAATCATATTCATGTTATTTACATATTATTTGTGCTATATTATGTCTTGTATTCATGTCCATGATGTATAAAAGTGAGTAAAACAAGTTATTGTACATGATTGATAAGACAAGTTCATAAAACAAGTAAACTAGTGACTTTGTTGGTATAACCTGATCAAAATGGTAAAATTATGATCTTGGATCATTACATATTACAGTAGAGGACTTAACAAGAAAACCATAGCAATTTGAACCACCTAAAACGAGTATACGAGTCAAAAGTTACGCCCATTTGAAGTTACCAAAGATTTCCGGCAAAACTGCCTAAACCTTACTGAATCGCATTCTGACTTTTTGAAAGTCACTCTTCTGGTCCGATTCATCAAAAAGTTAAAACACGAAAGTTTTCCGGAACGCCGTTTTCGTTCAGGAACATAGAAGTTCGAGCCCTGAAAACGCTTTCTTAGTGATAAATTCTTCAAAATTCTAAACAGCCCATTTTTAGGCCAAAGTCACTATACTATGGTTATACTTTAAAAGGAACAAGAGGTCTTATGACCTATAATCAAGACCACCACCATGGCTAGAGCCAAGGTTGTGTCTCATGACCTTGGAACAAGGACCAAAGGTCATGGCTAGGCCATGACGAAATGACCATACCAACTTACATAGGCGTAAACATGAAACAATGAATTAGGCGATAACTTGAACAAGCAATTTGGATCTACTTCACTTAAAAAGGAACCATGAGATATTACCAAGAGAAAATGGACATACAAGACTTATGAAACTACCCCTAATAACAATCTTCATGTACTAATAAACTTTCCTAAGTTTATTCAAATATCGGACATGTAACTTTTCGGATCGAAACTTATATCTATATATTTTATCAACTACTACAATAGTAGGGAGCCTCATGTGAGGAGTTCATTATGTAAGCCGTCGAGATGAGTTGTGGATTTACGAATTAAAGTGTCCTGGCTCCTCGAACGCTTACTAACATGACTTCTGAATTATGTCGGCCCGAACGGTAGTAAACGATATATAAACATACATGTTTCATGAATCATTTCTTTCAAAGACTTACACTATACATCATACCACATCATGGACTAAGTGCAAGACATTTATTGGCGTGTTTATGTTTCCTTAGACATTATTCCAAACCTAAGTTACAACAATTATTCTAGGTTGCTCGTAGAAGTTCTTACGGCATATCCATCATTCTCATTATACATCATCCAACTCAAGGTGAGTTCATAGCCCCACTTTACATTACTTCAATGTTTTACAAACCCTTGGGGGGAATACATGCTATTTCTAAACCGAACACAATGCTTTCAAATTGTATGCTTGCCTGATTGTTTTATTATCACTAAGTACCAGCCTTGCTAAACCGAGATCCTTTATTATGAACCATTTAGTCACTAGCAATAGTGAGCGCGAATATTGTGAATAGGCCTATTGGGATTGACGAATCCCATTTGTATTGACTAAGTTCAAACAAATGCACTAATATTTGAGATTTAGGTATGTTAGCAAAGTACCTACCGGGATAAATCTGCCGATCGATATTGGTACACGTTAACGTTTTGGTGTCATAAGCTTAGTGTATAATACATTTTATGGGCGTATAATAACGTAGCCTGCCTGTTTTGTTTTCCAAACATTGGTGTGAGTCTACAGCTCACACTACCAACATATTGTGTTCAAACATTAAACAAACTCTATGAATATCACTCAACCTTTGTGTTGACCTCTCAAGCATGTATTTCAGGTTCATGACGATCAAGGATGGCACGGAAGGACACGGATACTCAAGAGGGCTATAAATTTTATTATCATTCGAAAACTCATTTAATGTGATTTGTAAACATGGAACCAATTGGGACCTCATTTTGTAATCTCTGATATTTATACAATTTGAATGATAAATCTTTAAAAACGACTCAATTGGAGTTCGTTTTCTATTATTGTGACTATTGTGCCGTCGAGTAACACCCAGTTTGAATTCCGCTGCATCCATGAATTAGGGGTGTTACACACGGGTGCCACATCACTCCAACACCTCTTCACAACTAACCCTCTCTTCACTCATAACTAACCTCAACTTACTCATTCGGGGCCCACCACTTACAATTTTTTTTTATTCAAATTATCAAATAACATAAAATCATTTTATTCAAATAATAGTATAAATAACATTTTTTATAAAAAAAAGTTAAAAAAAAAGAAAAAAACTTAACTGATAATTTTAATATTTTAACAATCCTAACATTTTAACACAAATTGATCCAAATTCCAGCCTACTTACTTGTAACCAAATTCAAGCCCACTTAAGAAAAGAAAAAAAAGGGAAAAGAAAAAAAAAAGAAAAAAACAAAACGTTATCTTCTTCTTTCTTTACTATTTCCTGCACACACATTATTTTTCAAAAAAAAAAAAACACACACAAACACTTTATTTTTCAACAAACACAAACACAAACACAAACAAAAACGAAAAAAGAAGACGAGGGACCCATCTAACATTCACCTTGTCAGACCATTTGCTTGTCGTGCAGACGAGGAGGTCTTCAACGGCGAGCTGTGGCGAGTGGTGTCCGGTGTGGCAACAAGGAGTGGCGAGCAGGAGGTGATGGCCACGTAGGAGTGGCGAGCTGTGGCAACGAGCCACACCCTTCCCTCTAAACAATACTCGTTTTGCCAATCTCTTTTGTCTAAAACACATGCTATCCCCTTTCATAGTTCATACCACATGTCTCTTTTCTTGGGTCTCACTTTCTTTAATCGTTTCGATTATGAAAGTTTGATGTATTGTTTCTGTTTTGTTGTGGTAATATATTGCTGACTTAAAAAAAATAAAAAAATAAAAAATAAAATAAAAAATAAAAAACTATAAGCAACTTTCATAAATTTTTGTCGAGATGTTGATACTAGCTAATATTAGTGAAGTTTCATTTAAAAAGTTACAAAATTTCTTTTTACCGTTTGTACACCCAGAGATGGAAATTTCCTTGCATAAGTCAAGTCTTTGCTCACCATTAAGTCAAAAAGTCAATTGTCTTTACAATAATGAAAACATAGACCTCCATCATTAAAAAGATACTAACAAGGAACCCCACACACCTTTTTTTTTTTTTTTTTTTTTTGTTCAGATAAAGAAACATGATGTACTTCAGTCAAAATGAGTTGAACAATGAGTTTGCTTTATTTTGCGGTGCGGTTAATAATGAAACTTGTAAAAGCATGTAGAGTATTAGATTAAACTTTAAAGTATTATATATGTATGGTCACTAGTGGCAGACAATGGTCATTCATCTAAACAATAAACTAAAACCACTAAGCACTAGCAGCCATTAGAGACCTGTTGCTGAGAAGGTTCATTCATATTTTGCTGTTTATTATATTCATACTTTAATATTATTATTCAATAAAAGTTGCTCAGTATTACGCTGTAGACGATTTGTGTAATGTTAATGGTCAAAAAGTGAATAGCGTACTACAAGAATAATGCAGAACCCCACACGCTTGTCCACATCTTCTATATATACAAACATAAACCGAACAGATTTATGCATATAAACCATACACTCCTTCTCTTCTTTTTGTAACCCAAACACCCTTTTTTTTCAGACAAAACAGATACACATAATGTCTTCAGTCAATCATGATGACCTTGCTCACTTAAAAATCCCCCTTGAAGATGTAATATCCGCCACCAATAACTTTGCTAAAGAAAATTTCAGAGGCGAAGGTGGATTTGGTAATCATTTTGAGGACAGCTCTTGTGGTCCGGTGAGTTGATTAAAATCCATGCTCAGAGATGGAATAAAGAATGGGATGAAAAAGAGGAACAGTTTTGGATGGAGATTTCAATGCTTTCAAGTCTCAAGCATAAAAATGTGGTTTCAATTGTTGGGTTTTGTGATGAGAATGATGAGAAAATCATCATTATCAAGCTTGAGACCATGTTTAGTCTTGATAACTATTTAGACTATACGATGATGTTGACATGGGTGCGAAGATTGGAGATATGTGTCGGCCTTGCGCAAGCATTGAGCTACATTCATTACGACGAGCACCGCGATTTTAGCGTTATACATAGAAACATCGACAGTGAGACAGTTCTAATAAATGATAACTTTGAACCCAAGTTATCTGAATTTAGACTTTCCATGAAGATTGAAGCATCTGGGAGGCATCATTCATTCCGTGTTGATAAAGTTTGGGATATCGAGGGGTATACAGACCCGGCATATATAGAGACTAACAATGTAAGCCACAAGTCAGATATCTATTCCTTTGGAATAGTAATGTTTGAACTATTGTGTGGTAGGAAATCAATAATCACCGACGAGGGTAATAAGTATTTGGCTCCATCAGTCATTCTCCATTATAGAGAGGAAAAACTAAATGAGATAATTTATTGGGATCTACAGAAACAAATTGATCCAGAGTCGCTCAACGTTTTCGCTGAAATGGCGTATTCATGCTTGAACGAAGAACAATCTCAGCGTCCAAATATTGATGAGATTGTCACAAGACTTGAGAAAGCGTTGGAACTTCAACTCGAGCATCAGAATGAGATAAGATGGTTCTTCCTCTTCCATCATACTATAATAATAAGTACTACTATCTATTTGTTTGAGTGTATACACCTTCACTCTATCACTTTACAGTTTAGCTAGCCCCTATAAAACTCCTAGTACCTTATTAGCCTCTGATGAGTTTCACAATTAGACCATTCGACTTGCAGAGAATATCCTGAATCAAAGAGTATAACATTATGCTCATGCTCTGTTTAACACACTTAGGAACTATTCTAAGATTAAAGCATATATACTTGTCCAAACATCCAATTTTCTGATGTTCAAACAGCTCTTAATTGCTCTGAAAAACAACATACAAACCTTTAAAAGTATCTAATTCCCGATTGCTGTAAAAAAAACAGCATACAAACATGTAATTGCTGCAAAAAAAACATGGTTGCTGTAAAATAACTGTGTCGGAACAGCATATAAAAGCTGTAATTGCCGCTAAAAAACAACATACAAATATGTATTTGCTGCAAAAACTTGTTTCTAAACAGCCATGTAAAGACTATGTCCAAGCAGCGTATAAAAGCTGTTAAAATAGCATATAAGCCTGTCCAAACAAGCCATCTTTCTGCTGTCCAAATAGCATATAAAAAGTGAGTAAAACACCATAAAAACCTGTCTAAACAGCTTTTAAAGCCTTTAAAAACTTGTAAAAAGCAATTTGGAAAACATATAAAAGATTTAATGACAAACACAGCCGGAATTATAAAAATTGGTAAAACCCGGCGGGTCACACTAGGTTTTTAATTCTTAAAAACCTGTGTCTTTTGACCCATTATCTAAGCCTGAACCAGTTAGACCGGTCGAACCAGCCGGGTCGAACCGGGTTCCAAACATTGTAAAAGTACTTGTTGGTGTCTGCAAACATTTGTATGAAATTGGGGGAGTGTCCCTGGTAGACGATTAAAATTAGAAACTAGGGGATTTCTAAGTTACAAAGTAAAATCAACATACAAATATCTAATTGCTTTTAAAATAAAAGAGCATTTAATTGCTGCAAAAACCTGTCTAAACAACATATAAAAGCTGCTAAAACAGCATATAAGCCTGTCTAAACAGCCCATCTTTTTGCAAAAAACGGTTTTTCCTTATCAATATTGTATGCAAGCAATGGGTAACAACAATTTGGGATTGCTGATCTGCTTTAAAATTTGAAACAATGCTACGGGTCAAATGGGTAACAACCTTTTAATTTCAGCGTTTATTTTTTTACTGTATTATATAAGCAGTTATCAGTTGACTTTTTGGGATTATTGATCTGCTTTGAAACATTAACCAAGACTATATCTAAACACGAAGTCGCTAACCAAAACAATGCAACTTAATAAGACCATTTACTTGATCACTTCTAAACTTCTAAAGAATGTTAAGACTATTTTTAATTACTATCCACAAACATAATAACTATAAACTACAAGATATATGCATAATTGTACCTAACATGTCTTAGACATGGTTCAGGAATTTTATCAAACACTTTGTAGGCATTATTATACTCCCTTTTTCTAACTCACATTTTAACTTGACTATTTTACAGATAATGAATGAATTTGCTCACCTCAGAGTCCCCCTTCAAAATATCCTATCTGCCACCAACAACTTCGCTCAACAAAATGTCATCTTAGAAGATGGAGTTGAAAAGAGATACAAGGGACAGCTCTTGTTGTCCGGTGAGTTGATTGAAATTGAAGCTCGGAGGTTTAATAAAGAATTGGATGGAGTAGAACAACAGTTTTGGATGGAGATTTCAATGCTTTCGAGTCTCAAGCATAAAAATGTGGTTTCTCTTGTTGGGTTTTGTGATGAGAATGATGAGAAGATCATCATTATCAGGCGTGCAACCAGGGGAAGTCTCAGCAACCATCTAAGTGACCCGATGTTGTTGACATGGGTGCGAAGATTGGAGATATCTGTCGGTCTTGCGCATGCATTGAGCTACATTCATTATGACGAGCCACGCGATTTCAGCGTAATACACCGGAGGATCCACAGTGGCGCAGTTTTATTAAATGATGACTGGGAACCCAAGTTATGTGATTTTGAATGTTCTATGAAGATCGAAGCATCTCAAAGGCACCATTCATTTCATACTAATAGACTTGAGTATGTGACCGGGTATGGAGACCCAACATATATTGAGACTAAAAGTGTCAACCACAAATCAGATATGTACTCCTTTGGGATAGTTTTGTTTGAACTACTGTGTGGTAGGAAATCAATAAGTGAGCATCCGGATAATAAGTATTTGACTACACTGGTCTTTTTTCATTATAAAAAGGAAATACTACATGAAATAATTGATCCGGTTTTATGGAAACAAATGAATCCACAATCATTCAATGTTTTCGCAAAGACAGCGTATGACTGCTTGAATGAAGAAAGATCTCGACGCCCGGATATAAGTGAGGTTGTCACAAGGCTTAAGAGCGTGTTGAAACTTCAAATGGAACATCAAAATGTTGTAAGACATTTTTTTCTTTCATCTTTCTTTTCTAAATAATCTATATTTATTGATAATATTAATTACTTAATATTGTATTTCTGATATTAAAGGAACATTCAATAGTTGCGGCCAAAGTTGAAGATACATCATCCAATCATGACAAGGTAATTATTTACTTAGGGGGTGTTTCGGATTGCTTATTAATAATAGATTATTCGTGTTGAAACTCGATAATCTGATAATCATAATATAGTGTTTGGATTTGATTATCTTGTATAATAACGCAATAATCAGATAATCAAGTTTTTAAGTGTTCGGAAAATTAGATTATTTATGACATAACATGCAAAATGACTAAAATAGACATTTACTCTATTGAGTTCTTTTAATATAGCTTATAAGAAAGTGACCGAGATTGTTTTCTCAAATAAGTTATACATATTAAATAACCATATAAACTATATATACGAAATCACAATTTAACAAAAGTTATCATTGTAACGTACTCCCTATATAACTTAAATGATTATCTTTTATAACTATTCTATTCATTCAAAATACTCATTTTTAATATACGTAACTATTATCCATAACTCTCTTTTTAATATACGTAACTATTATCCATAACTCTCTCATCCACATATTGATGAGTCTGCCATCAGCGTAGGAACAAAATATTAAAGAAAAGTGATATAAGAAGGTTAACTTTGTAATAATGCCATACAAACGCAAAAAATCATTTATCAATTTTTCTTTGCTAAACAGTTCAAATGAATTATTTGCATTTTCGAATCGCGATAATCAAATAATCTGCACTGAAACGCAATCCTAAACAACCTCTTATTACTATTGTTGCAAGTCTGGATTTTAGATAAGTGAACTCCATATACACGTGTCATTTTTAGAACACTTGGTAATGTTGTCTTGTTTGTTACATATAGGGATCATTGACCTCCATATCTACATGTGTTGAGTCTCATGTCAGCAAAGAGACTGTGTCTTTCCTCACAAATCTTTCTCACTTAAAACTCGACTATCAAGATATAGCATCAGCAACCAACAATTTTGCTGATGAGAATATTATCGAATATTTTAAGCTTGGAACGATTTACAAAGGCAGTCTCTTACATTTGGAACAATTCATCGATGTTATTTTAAAGGGTTTCTTTCCCAATGAGAGCAAAAAGTATTGGACAGAGATTTCTATGCTTTCTAATCTCAAACATAAGAATCTAGTGTCTATTGTTGGGTTTCATGATTCTGAGGTGAACAAGGTTATCGTATACAAGAAGGAGGCCAATCGAAGTCTCAACGAATATCTAAGTGACCAAACCTTCACATGGATGCAAAGGTTGAAGATATGCATTGGTGTTGCGAAGGCATTGAGTTACATCCATTATGATCCTGGACGAGATTTTAGTGTCATACATTGCAACGTCAGGAGCTCGAATATTTTACTAGATGACAAATGGGAACCCAAGTTATCTGGTTTTGAACATTCATTGAAAAATACAGTAGATCGGAGGCACCGTCTTCTTCTTACTCGGGATATTGTTAAGAATGTATACATGGACCCAAAATATGAAAAGACTGGCGGGGTGACCCACAAGTCAGATGTGTTTTCATTCGGAGTTGTATTACTAGAAGTCTTGTGCGGAAGGAGTGCAAAAGGTGACAAATACGAAGATGAAGACGAAGGCGAAAATGAAGTTGAAGATGAGTTGAAAGAAGGGTTATTAAGTCAGCTGGCCAAATCTCATTTGGATGAAATGATCATGCCGCATTTACGAAATCAGATGGACCAAGAAGCATTAAAAATCTTCTCAGAAACAGCATATGGCTGCGTAAAAGAGGAAAGAGCAGATCGTCCATACATAGATCAGGTTGTTAAAAGACTTGAGAAAGCGTTGAAACTTCAATCAATGTATGAAAATCCGGTAAGAAACTCAACTTGCTTATCAACTTTATCTGATAATAACTGTTATATTTATCTACTAATCTCCTATTCTTTTGCAAATATTATTTTAGGAACTTCCAAGGAGTGCAGTTGACAGTACATCATCCAATCACCTGAGGGTAATTTACTTCTTTATACCTTTAGTTCGAAGCTGGTCATCCTAATTAATAAACAAAAAAGTAAATTACACTAATGGTCTATGTGGTTAGGGGCTTTTACATTTGATCCCTGGCACTCTAAAATGATAAACAACATCTATAAATTTATTGAGATGACCACCTCCACACCACACGATCAACTCCCAAAAACCAGAAATCAAAACACCATCTGCACCAACTATCATGGACCTGCACACTAGTCACAAATCACAAATCATTTTTAAGCATAAAATAGTAACTGATATAGAAGCTAACGGAATCCATTGGCTGAGAATAAAGTGTTGTATAACTTTTTTCTATTAACATCATAATTAGTACAAATTGTGATTATTTTTTTCATTCAATAATTAATTTAAGTATGTTGTATTTTGAATGTCCACAATGTTGCACTTGAAGAACTTGGAACACTTGAAGATTGGACTTAGCGATATCGAGATGGCAACAGAGAAGTTTGCCGACAAATGTTGCATTGGGTCAGGCGGATATGGTATGGTGTACAAGGCACAACTAGAACATTTTGATAGCAGTAATTCATCTTCCATTGAAGGGAAGAATAGATACGATCTTCCCAAGAAACGTAGCACGGTAGCCATAAAACGCATTCACAATCGAGAAGGAGAACAAGGGTTCATTGCAGAAATTGAGATCCTGACTAGCTGTAAACATGAGAATATAATCTCTCTTCTTGGTTTTTGTGATGAAGATCGTGATCACATGATCCTTGTCTATGAGCTTGCTTCTAAAGGGAGTCTTGAGGATTATCTGGGAAACAGTGAAAAAATGACTAATCTTACTTGGATGCAACGCTTGAAAATATGTCTTGATATCGCACATGGCTTGAAATACGTTCACAACAACACGGATCAGGACAAACAAAAGATAATACACCGAGACATCAAGAGTGCGAATATTCTATTGGGCGATAATTGGAAGGCAAAGATTGCCGATTTTGGGCTTTCCAAAATTCACCCAGTAGATGAAAATGCCAGTACTTTCAATGCCAGTACGATTGCAGGTACACCTATGTACTTTGATCCAGAATATAAGAAGTATGGTAGATTAAATAAGAAATCAGACATTTACTCTTTTGGAGTGGTGTTATTTGAGGTCTTGACCGGGAGGTTGGCCCATTATTTTGATAAGGGGATTGCACCCGTTGCGCGACATCATTTTGAGAAGGGAACAATAATGGAAATTGTTGATCGCAAGATAAAGGAAGAAACTGATGAGCATGTCTTTTCTCTAAGTAAAGGACCCAATAAAGAGTCTTTGGAAATATTTTCAGAAATTGCATTTCGATGTCTCGCAGAAACTCAAGCGCAACGCCCAACAATAGATGATGTCATCAACGAACTAAAGAGAGCTTTAAAGTGTCAGGTGCATAATTTTTTTTGAATAACTTTATAATCTCCTTATATTTTAATCCTCTAATATTTCATACATTATACTTTGTGTAACTAATATTTTAATCCTCAAACTTTTACTAAATTAACGATCTTTTAGTAAATTAACGATCTTACCAGTTAAGTTATTAAGTCCTTAATATTTTAATCCTCACTCCCCTCCTCCCTTCTGAACGTGATGTATAAATATTTCTTCTTTAATTCTAAAATGCAACAACCAAGCTTGATTTACAACCGTAACCCTGAATTTAGAGACTTTAAAGGGGCTTTAGATGGCAAATAGTTCAGTTATTTTTTACTTATCTAATCAACTGATTGTTTGATGATTCACAGGAGAACCACACGGACAGCCTCAAACTGTCACTTCAAGACATAAAGTTGGCCACAAATACTTTTAATCAAGACAATCTCATTGGACATGGAGATTTTGGGAACGTGTACAAGGGTCACACTCATGGGCATAACTTCATTGCTGCTAAGCGGTTGGGTAGGAAATCTGCTGAAGGAGAAGCTGAATTTGTGACAGAGCTTGAAATCCTTATGGAGTATAAACATGAAAATGTAATTGGTCTTGTAGGCTACTGTGATGAAGAGGATGAGAAAATTATTGTCTATGAATATGCATCCAGAAGAAGTCTTGATCAGTACGTGAGCAATGATAGTCTTACGTGGGTGATGCGGCTTAAAATATGCATCGATATTGCAGTCGGGTTGGAGTTTCTTCATGGAACTGATTCAAGTCCAGAAATGGTAATACACAGGGACATCCGCAGCAGCAACATTCTACTGCTTGATGATTGGAAGGCAAAAATTAGTGATTTCGGGCTTTCCTTAGTATGTCCAACAAATCAGGATGTAGACTATGTCATAGACAATGTTACAGGCACTGATGGCTATAGTGACCCACTGTACTCGAAAACAGGCATCTTAACCAAAGATTCTGATATATTCTCGTTGGGTGCGGTCTTATTTGACATATTGTGTGGGAAACTATCATCCGTAAAACTAGATGACGAGTATCTTTATTTACCCTTTTTGGCTAAACAACACTATCATTTAGAAAAACTTGATGAGTTAGTGTTCGAGGGTATCAAAGAACAAATTGTGCCAGAGTCATATATTATCTTTACAAGGATTGCCCTTAAATGCTTACATCACAGGAGAGAAAGTAGGCCAACAGCTGATGAAGTGGTCATAGAACTCAAGAAAGCATTGGAATTCCAGGTAAGTATCTATATTTTGACAAAATTGGCTAACTTTTGATTCATATATATCTAAACTATGGCCTTTAACTGTTTTATAAACTGTAAGAAAGTAACTGTATGAAACATGAGTTTATTAATTGATTAATGTATATGCAGGAGGATTATGAGAAATGGGAGGCCAAATTGCCTAAAGACTACAAAGAAATAGTCCAGATGTCAAAATGCCCTGAAATCTACTCTACCACTAAGAAAGAGGATCTTTACAACATTTTTTCGAATGCAATCCTCCTTCAAGAAGACAAAGTGGTAATCAGTTCATCTTGTATCTCGTTATTTGGTGTTTTCCAGTTTTCTATATATCTTTTACTTTTTGATGGATAATTTGAGATCACACATGCCTTTACACATGATAAAAGTTGAGTCTGATTTATAATTTATTTTATGTAACAGTTGCTGTCATTCGATGGTAATGGAGAAAGAAATAAAATGGTATCAGCGGCAATGCTTTCTTACACAAACAGTTGTCCACATGAGTGGAAATCCCTTCAAGAATCGAGGTTATTCTCTTTACCTCTCTAAATTTATCACTACATAAGTGATAAGCATTATATGCATTGCTGTTACATGTATATATATTTCTTTTTCTTTGAAAAAATGTAGTTACTTTACTGGTATATGCATGACAAGCTATTTACGGGAGCATAATAATTAGTTTACAGCCGATCTATGTATTTTGAACTTGCATTGTGATTCTTTTTTCTTGCAGTATTGTGTATTATATAACAGAAAAAAATTCCAACAAAGTTACTTTTTCGCTAGTCAAAATGTCAGGATTTGACAAATTCTTAAATTCTTAGTCCTTCTGATGAGTGAGAGAGTTATAAATGCCCCATATTGATAAACTCGGTGCTTTATGTATAATACTATTAAAGGGTAAATAAACCCAAGTGGAACAACATCAAATTCTTTGTTGCTTAGACTCCTACAAGAAGATGGTTGGTATCTAACAAGGTTTCAGTGTTTTCTCGATTAATTATATAGTCACATATTTGGTATATGGGTATCATGTTTGATATCACTTGTTGTTTTTCTTTCAACTGGTGGTAGAGCTATACCCCTATTTTGGGTCCTCCGTTCTAATGACTGTGATATGTGCAGGTTTGAGACATTAGTGGAGATGTCTGATATTTCCAAATTGAACATCGAAATAAAGACAAACGCTCAACTTTTATCTCCAAATGTTGTTTATGGGGTCTATTTAGTCTTCAAACTTAGTGATACAAGAAAATTTTCAAGTAAACCGATGTGTGTTAACCTAAAGTATAGAAAGGGACTCGAAAGTCTACATGCATATTTCGCAACATGGAGAGACAAGGACTGGATGATGATTGAGTTGTACCAATTCTTGAATCAGAACGAAGATGTTGTTTTTGAGTTTCTACTTGAGAGCTTTTCATCACACTATTGTGGAGAAAATGAAGTTTATGTTGAAGGCATTGAATTTCGAGCAATTGACAAAGTAAGTTTGCAATTATATCTCGTGGTTTTTACATTATATAAAGAGGTCAGGCGCATACCAAAAAATTAAACTAAAAACCATGTTCTGTATTGCATATTTAACATGGTTTGTATACAGGTGAAACATGAAGAAATCGGAAAATTGAAGGAAGTCCAACAAGTCTTGAAATCAAACTTCAATGTGGATCAGGTGCAACAATTGCCAACTAACTTTGAAGAAATATTTAAGACATGCAGAAACTATGACGAGTTGTTTTGGTTGGGTGAGGTCAACAAAAAGAAACTTCTTGTGCTTTCGGCAAAGGCAGTTTTATACAAATTCTCTAATGTGGATCTTTTTACTCCAAAACCATTAGACGAGTACAGGTTTGCTTCATATACTATTGCTATTTTTGTTACAGTTTCCTTTAACTAGAGGCGGCAATTCCTGACACTACATGAAACACGACCCGAGATCGATACAGAAATAAACAGGGTATGGTTGGGTGGAAACAGGTTTTGTGTTGTGTTCGGGTTGGGTTGGGCTAAATAGGTCGACTCGGCCCGTTTAAGTTTATTTTGAAAGAAAATACCAATTTTAGTAGTTGTTTAAAGGTGCTATGTGGGTTAAATGGGTTAAAAAGGGCAACCTGCCAACCCATTTAACATATTTAATCAGTGTAACTCGCTAAACCGGAAACCGAGTTAGATAAGCGGGTTAAATGGGTCGTGTTCAAGTTATGTTTAAACAAGTTGGGATTGACAAGTCTGACCCAATTACTTAAACATGTCATGTTTGGGTTGAGGAATAACCCGAATTCCACATGTATTGCCAGCCATACCTTCAACAACTAAACTTTTTTAGACGAAAAACTAGATTTTCTAACCCAATGTTTTTTAATTTATATATAACTTCGTTCTTAATCTATCCTACATGCAGATTTCAAGAGGTGATTGAGCTTTTACCACAACAAGTATTTCATCTTAATTGCACGATCAAAAGTCAAATGTTGTCACAAGATACAAAATACGTGTGTTACCTTGTGTTCAAGCTTTCAGAAAACTGCCAGGGGCTGCATTGTCCAGTAAAAGTACGAGACCTGCTCCACAAAGAAAATAATGAGGCTGAATTTGTTTATTTTATAACCCCAAGCCCATTGAACATAAATGGTATCACTCGGGTTCCGAAAAAAATGGAAGATGGATTGATGGAGATTCAACTGTGGAAATTTAACTCAACTCATGAATTCAAAGATGACTCTCTTTCTATTGATATGAAGTTTACAAGTCATGAAGGAACTATGTCTGGCCTAATTGTATGTGGCCTCGAGTTTCGACCAGTGTAAAAGAATTTTCCCTGTTCTCATTAACATTCGTTTTTTACTATGAGTATCAGAAAGATGCTCTGTGAAACCTCAATAGTTATAAATCATGTAAGTGTGAAGGTTCATGTTCTTTATGCGTGTGTACATTAGGTGATTTATATTGATAAGTTATTTCTTTTATCTATTTATGTTTCGTCACAAATATAACGGAAGATGATTTGCACACATAACTTTCTGATTGATTCACACCAACTTATGCATTAAAAGGTTGTGCTATATCTATACCCTACTTTCTATGTTTGTACACTGATGTGTTGTAAACAAAGAAAAAAAGTGTGCAAATCATTTTCAAATATAAAGGGATCGGCAAAATGAGTGTAGGTTCCTGATATGAATGTTAACAAGCTCATTTTGACAATGATGCCTAGCATCTTTTTGAAAAGCTCATCTTCTATTGGGAAAAATTTTAAAAAGACATAAAATTTTAACAACGATTGTGATTTATAAGAAGTTGCTGTCCAGGTGCAACATATTAAATACAACTCCAATACATAGATTTGTCATTAGTTATACTAGAATAAATAGCTTACAGAAATACAGAACTTTGATGTTGCTGAAAAACACTATGGATCTAACAATTCACAAACAAGCCTCATACTAAATCCGAATCGTAAGACTTTAAACCAGCTACCTAAGGCTGCAGACCATAATAATATGGGTTAATGATTCACACGCCTAACAACACGATATCAAATGACAAAACCAAATGGGAAGACACGTGTGAGAATATTGGCCGTTAAACAAGTTGCACAAAATGCCACAAAACTAAACATGCTACTTTGACACCGACTGCAACCATTTGTGCCATACGAACTTTTCCATCCTCATCCAACTGATCAAACATCACAGAGAGTGGCTCACTCCTACCAATCACAGACATAGCCAAAAGACGCTCATCAAGTTTGAGACGAGGTAAATCTTTTATCTGCATTGCTAATTTGCCCATAGTGACATTCACTGCATTGCTTCCTTGATTAGCCACTTTTGATTCCACATAATTATCACCTACCTCGTCGCCCTCATTTCTTTTGCGTTTACTGCTTTCATTCTCTTGAACTGCATAGAATGAAGAAAGATTCCAACTAACGTGTAACTCCTTATCTTCCAAACGCAGAATAGTTTGGTTTTCTTTTACCATGTCTTTAGCTTTCACTCCAAGAAAGTCAGCTTTAGAACCCTTAGTTGTGTCCTTAACAAAGATAGTACCAAGCATGTCGTAATGGGGAAATCGTTTGGTTGGATCTTATGAAAGATTCTACAAGGAAAGCATGCGAAGAAGCATTATGTCATGTCATATTCTCATCAACTATTAACAATCACCGATGTTATAATTAGAACCCTTAGTTGTGTCCTTAACAAAGATAGTACCAAGCATGTCGTAATGGGGAAATCGTTTGGTTGGATCTTATGAAAGATTCTACAAGGAAAGCATGCGAAGAAGCATTATGTCATGTCATATTCTCATCAACTATTAACAATCACCGATGTTATAATCAGGTTGATCATTGTGAATGTGTAACTGGTCAAGTTGCGAAAATGAAAAACTTAGCTAAACACATACTGAGTGTTTCCTAGAAGTCATCTTTGAAGCATTTTTTCTTTTTAAATTACTGTGATAGCATCGTTTTCTAATATCAAGAACAATAGAAATAGTAATACAAAGTTGTTGAGAACATACTAAGTGGTACTCCTAGAAGTCATCTTTGATAGTCGCCATCCTGTTCCTTAAAGAATTCATTGAAAAGAAATTATCTGGATATTGCTTATCAGGATCTATCAACTGGTGCTCTGCATTCACATAGTCGGATTCAATATGAGCATGAACAAACTTTCCTGATACATGTAGTTCCAAGAGTGTATCAACTAGCATTTTATCTTCCTCTTCTGTCCATGGTGCCTTTACCTTCATAGACTATATTGCCACCACAGAAACCATAACGGTAACCTGCACGAGCTACACTTGCCATGTCTGCAACAAACAGTGTTGATATCTATTATATGTGAATATACGGGACCTGGCTACAATTATATAATATAAACCATAAATATTAACCACAAAAAGAATGCCAAAATAAGTAGAGGTCCATACTAATCCCTTTATAATTCTTCATCTTGTAATCCATTGGTGTTGACATCAAGTTTATTTAGGTTACAAAATGGGTTGAAGCTTTTGGCCACTTGAAGGCTACTAATAATTTTTCACACCAATAAACTTAATACGGAGCATTGTAATAAGCAGGTAAGTAGATAACTAAGTTTATAAATATGAGGTGTTTGTCTAAGCTTTACTGTGTAGGCTTAAGCTTATGAGCTTATCTCCAATCAGCATATTATGGCTTAAGATAATAAACTCATAAGCTCTAGTCGAGTGTTGATTAGCTTATGATAAAAAGAGCTTACAAGCTTGTATAAACCCATAAGCCACATAAAGTAAAATTATTAAAACCTTCGTAAATAAGCACATAATCTTGAGCTTAGGGGTGTTTCTTTAACCTTAGTCAGTTAGTTGTCCGGCTTAATGGCCTTATTGACCTCTTAAAAAGCTAATAAGCTTAACTTTTAGGGCTTATGAGCTTATGAACTTGAATAAGCCATAAGCTCAAGTTGACAAGCGCATAAGCCCTAAGGGGGTGTTTGTTTAAGCTTATTTTTGGGCTTTTTGAGCCTATTTAACTATGCTTATATTTCCTAAGTTCATTTTTCAGGCTTATTTTCCAACTTATGGGCTTATTTTTCATCATTAAGCCATAATAAGCTCATTAGTCTAAAAAATAAGAGTGGAAAAATAGACATACAAAAAATAAGGAGAGTCAAATAAGCTCATTGACCATTAAGGTTCTTACACTTAAAGTTCAATTTGCTCATAAGCCGAGCAAATATCCTTGGGACGGTACCATTGAACAAGAACTACATGTTGACAGGCCCTTTCATCTCTTTCTCCAGGATCGAATATGATCAAGACAACATCATGTGTTCATCAAATAAGAAAAAACAGAAACAAAGAATGGGTGAATCCCTTTATATTGATATTGATAATGGAATGGGTTGCTGAATTACAAGAATTCCTAACCTATTTATAAGGTATGAAACGTTGCCTTCAAGAGACATAACGATTCATCAAAGTGTTGCAACCCTAAAATAAAACGTTACAATGCTTATATCATGACTAAGTAACCGTTTCTATCTAATGGGTTAGTTGGCTTGTGGCCCAAACCGAAAATCTATCTACATGCCTTTTATCTTTGACCCATCTTGATATCTTTCTTGTCTGTGTCGAATTGCAACAGCCCTTATGTTGAAAAACAAAGATTAATTGATTATGTTTTCCAACATATTCCTCCCTAATCTATTAATCTTTGTTTCTTCTTCAATCTTCTTATTCCTTGATGCTTTCTTGAATCTTGCTTGTGTTTCTTGCTTTCTTGCTTGCGTTTCTTGCTTGCTTTCTTGCTTTCTTTCTTATAATCAGAACCGAGATGGTTTCTGATTTCCTTGCTTTTGTGTTTGATCGAAAAGATCAAAAGTTCTTGCTTTTGATTTCTTGCTTGCTTTCTTACTTGAAACTCTAAGGTTTCTTGCTATGAACCACGAAGGGTTCAGTTTAATCTTGCTATGAATCAGTAGGATTCGGTTTATCTTGCTATGAACCACAAAGGGTTCGGTTTATCTTGCTATGAATCAAGAGGATTCGGAATAATCTTGCTATGAATCACGAGGATTCGGTTTATCTTGCTATGAATCACGAGGATTCGAGTTATCTTGCTATTTGGTGAAAACGAATTTCTGAAAAATTCGTTTGTCTTGCTATCTTCGTTGTTCTATATCTGCTCTTTTTCTTTGATGAAAAAAAACGCAGGTTTAATCTTGAGTGATGATTGGAAAACATGATTTGAATGTTGTTTGATCCCTTGAAGCTCTGATACCACTGTTGACAGGCCCTTTCATCTCTTTCTCCAGGATCGAATATGATCAAGACAACATCATGTGTTCATCAAATAAGAAAAAACAGAAACAAAGAATGGGTGAACCCCTTTATATTGATATTGATAATGGAATGGGTTTGTGAATTACAAGAATTCCTAACCTATTTATAAGGTATGAAACGTTGCCTTCAAGAGACATAACGATTCATCAAAGTGTTGCAACCCTAAAATAAAACGTTACAATGCTTGTTAGGATTAGGGATAGATATTCATGGGGCAAATGAAAGCAAACCAGACCAGCAACAGCAGAAGCACAAGAGCAGAAGCAAAGTGAGCACAAAAGCTGGTAGATTTTATTAACAAAATTATGAAGTTCCAAGTCTAGTTTACAAGTTACAGATATTACTCTTTATAAGAGTCAATAACCGACATACAAAACACCGACATACAAATTCTAGATACTATCAAAATTACTAAAATACCCTTTAGTACGAATATTACCAAAATACCCTAGGAGGTGAAGTCACAATATCTAACAATCTCCACCTTGAGTTCAACTCCTAAGTAACTCCATATCTTCAATTTTGAGCAAATCCAAAACAATGGCGAAACTTGCTCAAAGGAACTGATGGTTGTAATGTAGCTTTCCAACTTACAACCGAATTTCCAATGGTGAAAACATAAAGATCTTCTAGCATCAAGATCCGCAGCATAATCCAAATTTGAGTTGCAGGCAACCAAATATTCACGTTCACCACCGTAAATGAGGTCCCGAGTTAAACTCCTCCACCTGCTTCAAATCAAATTCAAAGTTCCAAACGCTAGAGATACTAGCCAATTTCAAAAAACAAACGATCGATTCTCAAAAGCTATCCGAAACAAAATCGATCCAAAACAAATGCTGATGACTTCAAAACGAACTATCAAATGTTAACCGACGAATCAAACTCGGTTAACCAAACAAAGCGAGTCGGCTCGAACGATCTTCAACAAACACAATCAAATTCGGGCAACCAATTTCAAAAGCCCGACAAACGAAGATCCGAATTTCCAAAATGACAAATTCCAAACGATCGAACAAACTTCAAACGACTTGAACCAAGCTTCAAATACCAAATCGATCTTCAAATTCTAATACCAAATTCAAATTCTAATGGCCCACTTATTGATAAGTATTACGGCCCAACTTCAAACTTATTATCCAAATATCAAACAAATTCAAGTTAATGAATAACTTGACGAACGAGCTCTAATAATTCAAATGCCCGATATGGATAATAATTCCAATGACCCACTTATACAATAAGAATTACGGCTCACAACTCAAAACAAATGAATAATAAGATCACCAAAGGAACAAATTTCTAACATGTTTAACGAAATATCAATATTTGTTTTCTAACCTCTGATCTTATACTTATGCTCCTATTCTGAACTTGTGTTTCTAGTTTTGTCGTGCTGCTACTGTCCTTACAACGAATGAGCAAATACCAAATTGTCATTCACCAAATCTTCCACCTATCCATTCACTAAGAATCACCCAATCAAAACTTAGCATATTTAAATACTAATTCAAACAATCGGCAATATCTATGAACGATCGAATCCAAAAAGTGAATCGACAAATACAAACCCAAACCCACGTACAAATTCGATTCTTCAAACCAAATTCTGATTATCCTAAACCCCAATCAACTAATCGATCCACAAAGAAGCAAACAGAGATTAACAATCCCTAGACAAACTGATCGATTCAACAAGTTCTAAGTATCCCTAATCCCAATCACAAACACCTTCAATCTATTAAACAAGAAGAAGCAACAAATGATTGAACAAAAAAAAATCCCAAAAACCACAAACCTGATATCTTCAATGTTGATCTGATCGACAGCAACCACCAACCACAAATCAAATTCAAACGATATTAAGATGTTGAATCTTGAAATCAACCAGAAACAAGTGTCGATCAAAAACCCAAATCAAATTGTTGCTTGCTTCAAATCGATCGAGTGGCTCTTGATACCAATTTGTTAGGATTAAGGATAGATATTCATGGGGCAAATGAAAGCAAACCAGACCAGCAACAGCAGAAGCACAAGAGCAGAAGCAAAGTGAGCACAAAAGCTGGTAAATTTTATTAACAAAATTATGAAGTTCCAAGTCTAGTTTACAAGTTACAGATATTACTCTTTATAAGAGTCAATAACCGACATACAAAACACCGACATACAAATTCTAGATACTATCAAAATTACTAAATACCCTTTAGTACTAATATTACCAAAATACCCTAGGAGGTGAAGTCACAATATCTAACAATGCTTATATCCTGACTAAGTAACCGTTTCTATCTAATGGGTTTGTTGGCCTGTGGCCCAAACCGAAAATCTATCTACAGGCCTTTTATCTTTGACCCATCTTGATATCTTTCTTGTCTGTGTTGAATTGCAGCAGCCCTTATGTTGAAAAACAAAGATTAATTGATTATGTTTTCCAACACTACAAATGACCCGGTGCATTTACAAAAAGCTAAACATGATTATAAGCTTTTTTTTTTTTTTTTTTTTTTTTTTTTTTTTTTTTTTTGTTTAACAAGAATTAACACTACGCCACAAAAATTGATGTGTGTCACAAAAATCCAATTGCCCTGGTTGTCCTAAAGAAAAATATAAATGTCCCTTTATGTAAGAAGGATTCATAATATACAGTAACGAAAACAGATGATCAGATATTGCATTTGTTTAAGTTTTCGGCAATCAGCTAATTAGGGATTTAAAACGTAAAATAATCAGAATCGCATATGCTGTTTGAATAGGCAACTCCAAAACTGTTACTTATAGCTGCTTAGTTCACCATCAAATGAGCCTATAATCATATCCAAACACTTATTACTACTGATCTACTGTATCAAAACGCAAAAAGGGGTGTTTGGCATTACTAAGTTAAACAGCTTATGCTCATAGCCAGAAGATCAACTTATCCAAAATAGCTCATTTAACCCGTAAACTAAGTAGAATAACCAGTTCAAACTAAACAATCTGTAACTCCTTACTGAAAAGACTTTATTTCACCCCTAAACTAAGTAGATAAGCATAGTCAAATTTACGCATATGCTCAAATAACACAATAAGCAGATAATCAAGTACGAGTACTAGGAATGGTAACATGAACCCTAGTAGAATCTGACCGTAGGTCCCATTGTGTATCACAATCCTGGCAACCTTCGCTTTTGCTCCATATGCAAGAGCTTTTCCAGCATCGCCTGCACCAATAACCACAAATAGTCTACCAGCCAAGGGTGATCCTGTTGCACCATTTTGAATGCCTGAACCTGTAAACAGTTGCAACCATTTGTGTTGTAAGTAAATCTCAAACAGGTCAAATGGGTCGAACGGGTTTAAGTCACACATGAAATATGATATGAAACTGAATGTACAGAAAGCAACCTCGTAGACTATCATCGATAGCAGAAATAGCGCCAACATAGTCTGTATTGCAACCATATAACGTCCTATCATTTGGTCTCCTGATAGCGCAATCGACTGCTCCTATTGACTGTGGCATACAATCAGTAACAGAATACTTAAAAGCCATACCTTCATCATTAAACATGCTTTGATAATTAAGCTTACTATAACAATACCTTTGCAACTGGATCAACCTCATCACAACATTGAAGTAAATATTCTTTGTGACGAATGGTACAACTGCAAACAATAATGATACATTTTTCTAGTCTGAATAAGTAGAAAAACGGGTTTTTTTCCCATAAAATACCAACTTACTTTCACATTTTTGCCCTTTTAGCCATTCTACTTTTTTCATAACATTTGACTCATTATAAGATCGCTCTATAGACTGTTTGGGCGTTCAGCAACACAAAAAGCGACTGTCAAGTATGATCAACATTATAAAAAAATGATATATAATGTTCAATTTTCCGGTTACCAAATGACCCAAACTGTAAACTAAGACTTCCTATAAAGACTCATTTATATACAAAAATAGAAAAAGTATGTCGGTTTGATGGAAAAAACCCTGGAAACTTAAGCACTAGCTCTAATAAAAATAGATCAAAACTGAACCTGAACCCCGCGAAATCTGTAGACGAGTAAGTATCAAGAAAATTGTTTACATTATCCCCCAACAAATGTACATAAACTGCATTAAAACCAACTGATCTGAATGCTTTATTGTATAACAAAGGTGATTTGCTATGTCCAACTGGCTTCCCAATAATACCGAATACTTTTGTGTCAGGTCCTAATTGTCTGAAATTAAACAAGTCCAAAAGATCCCTAATTGTAGGCTGTCCGGGGGCCGATACCTTTCCATGCTCAAGGGTGCCAAATGTCAGATATCCACCAAATTTGGGGCAGAGTATTCGAGACATCAGACCCTTTTCACCCATCACCATTGCTATTATTGGAACCTAGATGATAAATATATAATGCACTTAAACAACCAAGTAAACAAATAAACCAAGAAATAACTTGAGATATTTAACAACCTTATAAATTCATTCAAACGAAGAAATATCTCTAAAATTTATGATGCATGACTTACGCCGCTTACTTGAGAATTAGCAGTAATGTGAAAAACTCGTGCTACACCAGTTATATCTACAGCGGTTGTTGCAAACTTGACAATGTCAGCTCCTGTTGACTGTATTTTGGCCACAAGGTTCCCAAGCTCTTCTATCAAAGGAGAATTTTGATAATTGTGGGAAGAAACTATGAGTTTGCACTTTGTAGGCTTATCTCCATTGATTAAGTTGTTTAAATCATCAACGGCCTGCATTTGAGTAACTAAAATGAGAAATCTGATAGAAATATTATGTCTGATAGTAATATAGTATAACAGGAATTTACTATGTAAGAACACTAACAAATAATAATAGTACTTAAGATGGGCCCATGACACAAATAAACCGATTTCATATCAAGAAGAAGAGAACCTTAAACTCAACATCGATGTGATCAGCTCCTAATTCCATTGCTAATCGAAGAGCAGCCAATCTACTTTGTTCATCTCCATCATAGTGACCACCTTCCCATGTTGGTCTAGAAAATAACATAGAATCAGAAACTTTTTCAAGAAAGATAAAGTGTTACAACGTCATATAATATGGACTAGATAAATCAAGAAACCAATTGCCCCGGTTTTCCTAGAGAAAAATATAATTGTTCATTTTTGTAAGAAGGATTCATAATATACTAATATCGAAGGAGTTGTCTGATGTCAATTCAGCATAAAACATCAATACTTCTACGATTACATTGACTTCAGGGGATGTTTGGTAATGCTTATTAAAACTGCTTATACTTTCATGAAATAAGCAATTGCTATAACAGAAGGCAATGCCGCAAAAAGTGTATAGATAGGCTTCTACAGTAACTAAAACAGATAATCAGATATTGCATTTGTTTAAGTTTTAGGCAATCAGTTAATTAAGGATTTAAGACGTAAAATAATCAGAATCGGATATGCCGTATGAATAGAAAACTCAAAAACTGTTACTTATAGCTGCTGCTTAGTTCACCATCAAATGAGCCTATAATCATATCCAAACACTTATTACTGCTGATCTACTGTATCAAAACGCAACAAGGGGTGTTTGGCATTACTAAGTTAAACAGCTTATGCTCATAACCAGAAGACCAACTTATCCAAAATAGCTTATTTCACCCGTAAGGTTAAACTTACGATTCTGAATCTGCCAACAATAACCAGTTCAAACTAAACAATTATTTCACCCCTAAACTAAGTATAAGCATAGTCAAATTTATGCATCTGCTCAAAAAACACAATAAGCAGATGATCAGGTACAAGTACTAGGAATTGTAATATGAACACTAGTAGAATCTAACTGTAGGTCCGATTGGCTATCACAATCCTTGCACCCTTCGGTTTTGCTCCATATGCAATAGCTTTTCCAGCACCGCCAGCACCAATAACCACAAATAGTCTACCAGCCAAGAGTAATCATGTTGCACCATTTTGAACGCCTGAACCTGTAAACAGTTGCAACAATTTAGGATATAAGTAAACCTCAAACGGGTCAAATGGGTTAAACGGGTTGAAAGTCACACGTGAAACATAATATGAAACTTTTATAAGTGGACAAAAGGCATGGTTTTGACCCAACAGCCCAAATTACCACTTCTAATAGAAAGTACAGAAAGAAACCTCGTAGACTATCCTCGATAGCAGAAATAGCGCCTACACAGTCTGTATTACACCCATGTAACGTCCCATCTTTTGGTCTCCTGATAGCGCAGTTGACTGCTCCTATTGCCTGTAGCATACAATCAATAACAGAATACATAAAAAGCTGTAATTTAATAATCTTCTACATCAGCCTCAACGCTTAAGGTTTCTATAAAAATGAAACTTACCTTTGCAACCGGATCAACCTCATCACAACATTGAAGTAAAGATTCTTTGTGAGGAATGGTACAACTGCATCAAAAAATGATACATTTTTCTAATCTGAATAAGTAGAAATACGGGGTTTTTTCCATAAAATATCAACACACTTTCACATGTGTGCCCTTTTATGGTTATATAACATTTGAGTCAATAAAAGATGGCTTTGTACGCCGTTTGGGCATTCGGTACCAGCTTACCCGATGGTCAATATGATTACTTTAAATAAAAAATGTCAACTTTATTTATATAAATTTCAAATTTATATATACCAGTTATTAAATGACCCAACATGTACAACAAAGCCACACCACCTTTCAATGACAAAAGCACATATATGAGAGGATGTACACATTTTACGGGAAAAAAGACCCTAGAAACTGAAATACTAGCTCTAATAAACATAGATTAAAACTCAACCTGAACCCCGCAAAATCTGTCAATATCCACCAATAAATGTACATAAACTGCTTTGTTGTATAACAAAGGTGATTTGCTACGTCCAACTGGCTTCCCAATAATACCGAATACTTTTGTGTCGGGTCCTAATTGTCTGAAGTTAAACAAGTTCAAAAGATCCCTAATTGTGGGCTGCCCGAGTGCCGATACCTTTCCGTGCTCAAGGGTGCCAAATGTCAAATATCCACCGAATTTGGGGCAGAGTACTCGAGAAATCAAATCCTTCTCACCCATCACCATTGCTATAATTGGAACCTAAATGATTTATTAAGGTAATTAAAAAACCATGTAACTGAATAAAACCAGGAGATAATCAGACATATCTACAGCAGTAAATGTAAACAAAAATACATCTCTAGAATTCATGTTTTATAACTTACGCCACTTACTTGAGAATTAGCATTAATGTCAAAAACTCGTGCTACATCAGTGATATCTACAGCGGTTGTTGCAAACTTCACAATGTCAGCTCCCGTTGACTGTATTTTGGCCACAAGGTTCCCAAGCTCTTCTATCGAAGGAGTATTTTGATAATTATGGGAAGAAACTATGAGTTTGCACTTTGTAGGCTTGTCTCCATGGATTAAATTGTTGAAATCATCAACGGCTCTGAGTTACGAATAACAGTATAGTACTTTAGACGAGCCTATGAGCACAAATAGACTCATTTAATGTCAAGAAGAAAGGTACCTTAAGCTCAACATCGATGTGATCAGCTCCTAATTCCATTGCTAATCGAAGAGCAACCAATCGACTTTGTTCATCTCGGTCGTACTGACCACCTTCCCATGTTGGTCTAGAAAATAACATAGAATCAGAAACCTTTTCGGGAAACATAAAGTGTTACCACGTCATGTAATATGGACTAGATTAATCAAGAAACAAATAGCCCTGGTTGTCCTAAAGAAAAATATAAATGTCCCTTTCTGTAAGAAGGATTCATAATATAAAACATCAATACTTCTATGATTAATTTGACTTCAGGGGATGTTTGGTAATGCTTATTAAAACTGCTTATGCTTTTGTGAAATAAGTAATTGCTATAACAGAAGGCAATGCTGCAAAAAGTGTATAGATAGGATACTACAGTAACGAAAACAGATAATCAGATATTGCAATTTGTTTAAGTTTTAGGCAATCAGCTAATTAGGGATTTAAGACGCAAAATAATCAGAATCGGATATGCCGTATGAATAGGCAACTCCAAAACTGTTACTTATAGCTGCTACTTAGTTCACCATCAAATGAGCCTATAATCATATCCAAACACTTATTACTGCTGATCTACTGTATCAAAACGCAACAAGGGGTGTTTGGCATTAGTAAGTTAAACAGCTTATGCTCATAGCCAGAAGATCAACTTATCCAAAATAGCTCATTCACTCGTACTTATGATTCTGAATACGCCAACAATAACCAGTTCAAACTAAACAATCTGAAACTCCTTACTGAAAAGACCTTATTTCATCCTAAACTAAGTAGATAAGCATAGTCAAATTTATGCATCTGCTCAAAAAACACAATAAGCAGATAATCAAGTACGAGGACTAGGAATGGTAACATGAACGCTAGTAGAATCTAACCGTAGGTCCCATTGTGTATCACAATCCTTGCACCCTTCGCTTTTGCTCCATATGCAACAGCTTTTCCAGCATCGCCTGCACCGATAACCACAAATAGTCTACCGGCCAAGGGTGATCCTGTTGCACCATAACAGTATCAAGAAGATTATTAGCATAAGTACATTTTTCATCCAGACACTTGAAATACAATCAGATACGCAAATATATGAGTACTTTAAAATACATAAGCAAATACACTGTCTGAATAAGCAACTCCCAAACTGCTTATTTCACCCTCAAATAAAGATACAATCACATACAAACACTTGTGACAACTGGCAGTTTAGGGAGCTATTTTTAAAAACCGCATTTCAACTTAAGTTCGTTCATAATTATTATTTGAAATTTTCATTTCACAACGAACTTGTAAGACCTATGTTATGGATATTTTAATTAATGACGTTATGGAATTCGTGAATTATGTTCATAATTCATTTTTGATTATGTGATTAATGAGTGTCTAAATACTCATCATTTTATACCAATCTGAGCTGTCAAAACATACAAAAACACTCAAATATATATCAAAATACTTAAAATATATTAAGGGTGTGTTTTATATGTTTCAAATGCAAAATATGCAAAAACAGATTAAAAACGTACAAAGTTTGCATAATTGGCAGTTTCAGTCCCTCAAGTTTCATAAATTGGCAAAACTAGTCCCTGGTAATTCTAAAAACATGAAAATGTCATCAAAGGTCCTTTTTAATCATAAAGTTACATATTTAGTCCTTTGGTGCAAAGTTTCATAAAATTACAAGTTTAGTCCCTGTACTTTGGAAATTGACAGAAATGGTCCCTGGGATGTAAAAACTTTGAGAAAAGCAATTTTGGTCCTTATACTAATAATCTTTTGCAGGAATGGTCCTTGGGTGATAAGTTTGGTGAATTTACATGATTGGTCCCTGAAGTTTCACAGTTTGGCAAAACAGGTCCCTCAAAGTTTCAAACTTGACAGTTTCAGTCCCTGGGTGTTCAAAATGAGAAAATTATCATTAAGGGTCCTAGGGAATTCATAATTGTCACATTTAGTCCCTGGGAGAAAGTTTTGAATAAATTACACATTTAGTCCCTCAAGTTTGAAGGTTTGTCAGTTTTAGTACCCGGGTATTTTAAAAAAATAAAAATATATCAAAAATGCCTTGTACTATTCACATGAGACAATTTGAACCCTTTTGATAAACTATGGATAAAAACAAAATCAGACCCTTAACTTTTGCCAAAATTACATTTTTGGTCCTTGTAATTTCAATAAAACCAAACGGACTCTTTGTTTTATTAATAACCAAACCACACCACAAGCCCATCCCATCTTTTTAATTCCTAGCCTAAGTCCACCAGCCCACCTCCTTCGGTCAAACAGGTCAACCCCCGCCCTAATACCATCATCACTGTTCATCATCCCCCCAAACCAGCCAGTCACCATACCAGGGTGGTATTTCCCCCTCCACTTGCCTACCCAGCTCAAAACCTACCTCCTTTCCACCTCACATCCTAATCCCACACCTCATTTAATGTTTCCCCACCTTCAAACACTCCACCTTTCACCCTTTCCCCTGTTTTCACTCAGCCTTGGTCTCCAAGCTCAATAAAACCACAGGGTCTTGTCCCTTCCACCTCTACATACATACAAGAAGCATTGATTGATCTCAAACCACCTCAAACTGCCAAATATGACTTTGGCGCCAAAAGCCAATTTAAATGGCTAGGATGAGATTGACCAATCCAAGGGCTCTCAATTGGTGGGAAATGTCAAGGTGGGTCCCACAATATCAGAACATCTCTACAAAAGGGAAAAGAAGCCAGAGGTGAAGAGTATTAGTTTAGGTTTTAGTTAATTAGGTCGTAGGTAGTATAGTTTGTTAATTCAGTTGTAATTTCACTTTTTAAAGCTTGTATCAGGTTTAATTCATATAATTGGAACTTTATTAAGTCTTAATTTCAAGTTTAATCTCAGTTCTCAGATTATGCAATTTCTATTGAATTTCAAAAATCTCAAAAACTCAAGTGTTGTTATTAATTGTTGTTAAGGCTATTCATAAGCTTAGATAAGCTTTGACAAAGCTTTTGGAAGCTTTGAAACACCCTCAGAATCCATGTAGAGTAAAAACTAAAAAATACCTAAAATAATCAAATAAATAAGAAAAAAAATAAAAAATAGAGGAAAGATCAAGAAAGAGGAGCTGAGCAAGGTTTCATTTGGATTGATCTGGTATTAGAACCTTTTGGGAGGTGCTAAGATTGGTTATTTGTTCATGGTTCATTGATTCTCAGCCTATTTCATTTGTAAGCCTTTAAATCTATTTTTATTATTTTACTGCTTGATTGTTTAATTAGCTTTGATCTTGTTCCTTTTAAGTTCCTGTATTACTTATTAGTAGTAATATTGATTAAAATCAGTATTGTGTTTATTGAATTAAGCTTGTACTAAAAAAATCAAATCTCACAGTGAAACATTCATTTTTGACAAATCTGAGGTGTATGCTTGTGTAGCAGTTGATTTAGGTTAATTTGATCTTATATTATCATAGTTTAGTGTTAGGAATCAGTTTAATAGGTTAACTATATCATTTGCTTTGTTAATCATAAAAATTAGTTTGTTAGGGGGTGTTTGGCTCATGGTTGCTCAGTGAGTTTAACTGAGTTTGAGTGTGAAGTTGTGATTCAAATTAGTAACTTAGGTTCATACTAGCTCAGTCTAAACCATAAACCTTGGTCTTTTATACCCCAAAGTCAAAATTCCACCAATTACTCCCCAACAGTTAACTGTTGGGCAGTTGGTGATCCAAAACCACCCACACTAGTGTATAATCTAATAACTTAGCTTAATTAGGACTTATTATAAGTTATTACTTCCATATCAGTAGTTTAGATCACCTAGAAACTCAAATTAGTCAAACTAGCAAATTTTCTACAAAAGTCAAAATTGCACTCCTCAGGTTTTGACAAAACTTGAGTGATTTGTTTAGAATTTTGTAGCAGGTTTTAGACCTTGTGTTTTTTAGGATTTCAAGTCTACCATTTCATCTTTGAGATCCAATCTTTGTTACATTTTTAAGATTTTTCTTGTGGCCCCCACACAGCCCTAAACACCACTGCAGGGAGACTTTCTCCCCTGCACATCAGTACATCACCACCACCACCACTTTGGTGGTGGTTTGTGGCTACCATAGTGGGTCCCAGGCCATAAAACCAGTTCCATACAAACCCCCTCCTACCATAGAACCTAGTTTGACCTTTGGTTTGACCTGTGTCACTGTGGACCCCACCTAGAAAGACCCATAAACTTTGTCCCCATTCTGGTTGCATTTTAGGTTTTGGATTAGCTTATTGTGGCTTAACAGCTTATCTACTGAGCTTAATTGGCCATTTTAAGCTTTGACAAGTCCAAAGTACCTATTAGAACCAGAAAAGTCCATAGTGGGCCCCACACCAGCTCATTTGAGCTTATTTGTCCATTTGGTCAACCAAAGTCAACTGTGGAGGTAATAAGCCCCCACAGTGCTTATTATTAAGCTAGAAAATTATTGTTTTTATTAAAGTTAGTTGTTTTTATGTATAACATAGTTTTGTAAAAGAAAAATCCAAGAAAAACAATATAAAAATAAGTGATAGTTTCTATTTAATACAATTTAATTTTAATTTTCATTTTTATATTTTTATTAAGTAATCTGTGTTTTTATATTTTTATTAATTTCCTTATAGGTTAAAGTAATTTAAATAATTTTATTAGATTTTTATATTGTCATTTGGTATTAATTAGAATTAATAATAGTTTTATTAGTAATTAATCAATAAATAAGTTTTAAATAGCATAATTAGTTTTTATATAGTAACACCTATATTTTATATTTTTCCTAGCTTCTATAAGTCATAAGATAATTTTAGAAATTTTCTTGTGATTTATACTGTTCATTTAATAGTTTTTATAATTTAAATAGTTTAATTAGATAAGAATTAATAAATAGAATAATAATTAGTAGATTAAATTAAAAATACATAAAATAAAGTTTTTATAATTTTTTAGGATTCCCATGATGGTTAATTAGATATATAAATTTTTTCATAATTTCTAAGTTAGTTTAATATTATTTGTAATTTAAAATAGTTTAATTAGTATAATTAATATAAATTGTTTTTAATTAATAAGAAATTCATAAAAAGACAAAAAGATTTATTTTTATTTTTTATACTTTCTTCAAGTTCTATTTTAGGTTTAGAAAATATTTTTATAAGTTTTTAGTTTAATTTGTAGTGTTTATTATTTTTAGTTTTAATTAAGTAAGTTTTAATTAAATAGTTAAATAGTTTTTATTTAAATAATTAATAATAAATAATATAATAATCTAAAAAATAGTTTTATTTTTAGTTTAATTTTATTCTAAGTTTAAGTTTATAGAATTTTCATTTTTAACCCTTGTAGTTTATTTTTCTTTAAAACTCACCTTTTTCTCAGTACGCAGTCGCGTCTGATTTTAAATTGGTGTACGTTTATTCGTTTTAGATATCTAGGTTTCACGTAATCGTTTTAATAGTTATTTTAAGTTATAAAACCCTAGTGTAATCACACACACACACTTATACCAACTCCTGTTCATATTCACTTAATCACAGACTCGTTTTTAATACCATCACAACCTCGTTGGGACTTACGACCCGGGAAAACACTGTATTACCCGGAAGCATTTGCCTCAGCTGTTTGACTTGTTGACCATTACTTGGTTGATATTATATGACTGTTTGAGGCGAATCAGTGATCGGTGATGTATATTTGAATTCTCACTTGGTACTACGTTGACTTTGACACTAGGATTTCCTAACATAGTTTTATGATTCGTCTTAACGAGTCCGTTATATATTTTAATTAATTACGAGAGGTTCTCGTGTGATATGGAAATTTTTAAAATGAGTTCGGGTTCGGGCCACGTGTTTTTACATCTACCCACATTACCCGCTCAACCGTAATAATATCTTTATTATTACTCTTATTATTATTATTATTACATTTAACTTTTAAAAAAAAATATATATATATATGAAAAGTTAATAAGGGTGTGTTTGCCCGGTTTGTACCCACACACACAAACACAAACTTATTTTCATCTCTCTCTCAAACTCTCTCCTCCCTCACTAATCCTAACCCTAGCCGCCTATAAAAATCCGGCCACCACAGCGCACCGCCGGCCACCACTCTAAACCACCACCATATTCATGATCTACAACATCTAATCTACTAGATCTAGTACACCACGCGCCTCCTATCACCACTTTATCACACGAATCACCACCAAATTTACCACTAATCGTTTATTCTTGAAAGATTATCAAGGTTTTGAGTTTTTAGTTCGAAGGTGAGCGAGTTTCCACTCGTATTGTTAATAAAAACGCGACCCTTGGTCACGATTTTGTGAGATCCGAATGGGTTTTTAATTAAATACGTGATATGATGATGGATCTTGGATGAAAAACGTTTTCTTGATAGTTTGGTATCCGGGTTGGTTTATTTTTCGTCGGGTCGAGGTGTACCCGAGGGTGAAACCCTCGGATGGTGCTTGTTTGGCCGAATAGTTGGTCTTTAGTGATTATTGGTGTTCGAATGAGGATGGTTGGAACCTCATTTTTGGTTGTTTGACCGGTTATTGATGGTCACGGTTAACCATGGTTGTCGTATGGATTTTTGGCCGACGACCCTAGTAGGTCGTGTAGCTTGTTTGGCTCATTTAGAGCTAGCCGAGACCATGGAGGTCTCGGGTGGGAACCACACTAATTGTGGTGAAGTGTTGCCTCGGGTTCGGCTTGGTAAACCGACCCGAACGCTAATTTGGTTAAATGTTACTTTGTGGTAAATGTGAACTAAGTGTTATATTATTATTGTTATTGTTATATTGTTGTGGTAATTATTTCTCGGCCGAATACTTTGGGTCGAATTGGATTGGATATTGGTTATGGTTTTGATATTGAGGAGTTGTTGTCGAGTGGTATGTGATATGAGGACCGGTTATGAGACGGTCGTTAGATGACGGAGATAGGTTAGTCGGGTACCGTAGTCGGACCTTATTGTTGTAGCCCGTGGTTGAGATTGTGATTGGACGGAGATTTATTATTTATGACTTTGGTTTATTATTGGACTTGGACAATGAGTCGAGGGTCATGACTCGGACATATGACCATTTCGTATAACTCAATAAATATTAAAAGTGAAACGAGAATAATAAAACTCGTAATAATAATTATTAATAATATGAACGTTTATACGAAAGTATATACATGAATAACGTATATATAACTATATAAACGCGTATATTAATAATAATAATAATCACGAGTCGTATTATAAATAATACGATTAGATATATATTAGGCTACGAGCGTGGCGTAATATTATTAAACGTATTATTATTATTAAAAATTGTGTTATAAATGGGAAACTCCCGACAATTATGAAACATTTAATAAAAAGTCATTTCGAATATACAACGGATAAGTTTATTGAGTTAGGCGAAATTGTTGTCACTCGGGTCCAGGTAAGTCATTATTTGTGACATTCGTGTTGTCTCGGATATATGACGACTAATATAGACATTTTCTATAAGTAAATAACCACTCAACCGTAAGGTTGAGCCGGGTTGTTTGGTTATATGAAACGAATATATTAGTGGGCAGCGTATCCTACGACGCCCATAGGTTGTAGTATATGTAAAGTGTAATAGATTGCGAGGGTATATATCGGGAAATCTGGCCAATTTGGCGATATATACGAGGAATTTATTAAACTATGATATATACTATATAGTAATTATGTGCTATGTGCTTTATATGTGCTTTAGATTGGGTGTAATCTTGGAACGGTATATTACGTAAATAAATATGAGGATTATCAAATCGACGGATTTGGTAAACTTTGACGATTTATTTAAATGATATATTGGGCTAATATTAGATCTATAGTTTATTATATGTTCTATGTGTGATCTTGTTGGTTTGTTTTGAGTCGACCCACCACCCGTATGGATACCAAACGCAAATACACCAAACTGATACGAAATGGATTTTCGGAAATAAAACGGATTCTCGTCCGGGTTTGGGAATATTATATATTTGAGGAAATGATTTCTGAAAGAGTTAATATTGTTAGGTCGTGCCAAGTCCGTAGTTGCTGTTTCGTGAGTTATCATACATCTTATTTCTACCTACCTCGTCTTGCTATATTTCTGGACTTGAGGTGAGTCATAGCCCCACTTTTTACTCTTGAACTATGTTTTCAATGATTGGGGTGAGAAACGTGCAAATCATTTTACGTGGACTGTTATCGCTTTTATATTCTTTCTAAACTTGCTATGCGTATGGACTAGGATATATTGTCAGCTTTAGTCACACCTTTTGTGTGTACTATTCAAGGTTGGCTTATTTGATTATTGGTGGATTGTCAGCTTTAGTCACATATATGTTGTGTGCACTATTCAAGGTTGGCTTATTTGATTATGTGGAATTGTCAGCTTTAGTCACATATATGTTGTGTGTACTATTCAAGGTTGGCTTATTTAGATACTGTAGCGTGCACCTATAGGTTATTAATACTTCGGAGGTTATCCGAGTATTTATTGGTATTGCGGGGGTTACCCGAATATCTATGTTAGTACGGAAGGGTATCCGTGTGTTATGTTGGAGCGGAGGGTATCCGCAGGCTTTTAGTGAATCCTTAGTCTAGCTAGCAAGCGTTTTGCGTATATGTCCACTATATTATTAGTTGAACTTAAACCTATGATCTCACCAGCGAAAGCTGACTTTTAGCACGTTTTCTCAGGTAATTAAGTGTTGAGGTGCATGCTTGGATTGGAAGGCTCGGCTAAGGCACACGGTTATGGATCTATATTTTCTGAACTCTGATAATTAAATTTGGACCTTTTGTTATTTATTTTGGGCCTGACTCTGAATGATGTTGGGATAAATGTAAACCTTAAAACCCCGTTTTGGTTGTGTTTTTACTATGTTTACTTTATCTCGTTCTATATTGTCTGGTGTTGGATACCAATCCCCGTAGCACCCCGAAAGCTTGTTGAGTCTTCCGCTGTATCAAATTTTGGGGGTGTTACAGATTGGTATCAGAGCCAAGGTTATAGAGAACTAGGTAAATAAACGCCTAAACTATAACCGTATTTTTATAGAAAATGATCCTTGACTACCGCCCGCCAGCCCGCCAAGCCGAAGCATCTTCTATTATTTGAGGTATTATGAGATATTTGAGATGACTTGAGGTTTATGGATTTTAGTAATAAGATGGCGTTCTCGAGGATTTATATGGTCTATATGTTTTATAAACATTTTAGTAATGCGGTGTTTGAAATTCTTTTATTGAGATTATATATGGAATTATTTGATGAGTATTTTTAGTATGGTATTATGAGTTGCGATTTAAGTTGTTTTTGAAACACTTACACCTACCCTACGCCGTTGTCACAAACCATGGCCTCCCATATGCCCGATGTCGTCGAGGATATTTTTACTGCACCGGTTTTACCTGCACAGTTCACGATGGCATCTGATGACCTTTACCAGATGGCCATGTCTTCAGCTACTGTATCACAGGCAGCTTCTACTTCAGCACTACCTGCTGCATCTACGCAGGGACCCTCATCTTCTTTAGGGCTCCCTGGTACATCGAGGCAGCTTACTATTCATCAGGCTTTGGTTCGTGTGGCACCACGCTTTGCCCACCGAGCTACGGCACGCATGTCGGTATGCCCTACTCCATCACCTTTACAGATTGATGCTCATTCTCTTCTGTCTGAGGCACCGCCCACATCACTGCGTCGTCGTCCTAGATCACCTACTACATCTTCACATGGTTCACCCAGTAGGAGACGACGAGTGATGAGGTACTCTTCCGATGAGGAGGAGGAGGAGTACGAGGGTGAGGATGAGGCTGATGACCCTGAGCGGGAGGATGACCCTCAGGAGGATGAGATGCCTGATGATGATGATGATGTGTTAGCACCACCAGCTCAGGCTGAGGAGCCTGATTCACCTGTACACCCGATTGAGCCCGATTCACCTGATCATCCGTTTTTGTTTGAGTTACCACCGGGTAGTCCCGTGAAGTCGGATGCATCGTCTGAGATTTCTGCTGAGCATGCAGAGTTGGGTGAGATTGGCAGGTTGTGGGCTCGGATTACTGAGCTTAGTGACAGAGTTGCACGTGTATCTGATCGACTTGAGCGAGTTATTGGAGAGTTTTTAGCAGATTTGAGGGTTGATTTGACTGTCGTTGTGGGCAGGACTACTGAGCTGAGGAGAGTTATGATGGATGTCCACGAGCATATCGATAGTTTGCAGCGAGGATTTGTTACTGCTCGTGAGGCCGACCGCAAGCTTTGGCAAAGGAATGCCGAGCTAGAGAAGGAGGTGGCTGACCTCAAGAGAGACCGAGACACCCATAGCGTGGAGTTAGGATCGTTATGGAGGGATCTTGATGGCTTGAGGCAGGAGTTGAGGATTCTCCGTCAGCCACGTGGCTAGTTGTTTGAGTTATATTATCTTGTTGCTTTCTTAGCCGAGGAGTGTTCGGTTAGAAAAGCTAGTTATCATATTTTGATGTATTCTGTACGGTATTCGTCTCTTTTGGAACGATTAGTATGTTTTGTGTTATCCGTTAGTTGGAACGATGTTAGATCGCTATTGTATGGTTGATGACCATTAGTGTATGGTATTATGTGATTTTGGGTGTTATGGAAATTGAGTCCTTATTCGCTTATTATTACATAGCGTGTCGTTACCATTCTTTCCATGACTTGATCTCGTTGAGATGTTTTGTTGAGCATATCGATAAGTTCTATTGGAGACTCATGAACTTGTGTGATGTTACAGATCAATGGCACCCCGTCGAAACCCTGTTAGGTCTACCAGGACTGGTCCTGCTGTGACTACTCCTGCCCGTCGAGGTCGCCGACCTACTCGAAATGTTGAAACCCCTACTCCTGACAACCTGGACACCACTAACCGTAACGACAGGAATCAAAATGTTGATGTTCAGGGAGACAATGATCATGTTCCACTTAATGCACCTACTGTGGATCAAGCAATGATCAACCAACTCGTGGAGCAAAGAGTTGCTGAACTACTAGCTGAGTCAAATCATTCCAACAATTCTGCTGGAACTTTTCCACCTGTTCGTGCTAATGGATGTCAATATAAGGAATTCAAGATTTGTGGACCCATTGAGTTTGGTGGAACTGAAGGAGTGGTTTACTTAGTCAGATGGATTGAGAAGACTGAGTCAGTGTTTAATGTTAGTGGTTGTGCGGAGAATGCAAAGGTAAAGTTTGCTTCTTTTACTTTCAAGGATGAAGCTTTGACTTGGTGGAACAACTACCGAAATGCAGTTGGGAGTGATGTAGCATATGCTATGACTTGGGAGCAATTTAAGTCCTTGTTGATTCAGACTTATTGCCCAAGGAATGAGGTCAAGAAGCTAGAGATTGAGTTTTGGAACCACAAGGTGAAAGGTAATGATATGGCGACTTACAATCGTCGTTACCAGGAGTTAGCCTTGTTGTGCCCTGATATGGTGAAAACCGAGACTCAAAAGATTGAGAGGTATACTGATGGATTGCCTGTAGCTACGAGGAATGATGTAATTTCAGCTAGGCCTACAAACATCCATGAGGCAATCACAATTGCTCAACAACTTATGGATTCGTTGGAAATAGAAGAAGCTGATAAGGAGAAGAATGGAAAGAGAAAGAGAGACCGTCACTCTAAGAGTAATAATCACCGAAGCAAGAGACAAGCTAAGGCTTATGCTATTGGGATTGGAGATAAGAAGAATCAGAACGGTGATGCACCCAAGTGTGATCGTTGCCATCAGCATCACACTGGATGGTGTAGTGTGAAATGCCAGAATTGCTCAAAGAAAGGACATACAGCTAGGGACTGTAGAGCTCGACCCCTTGCAATGGTTCAAGCTGCTCCTGAGATGAGAAACAAGGCAGATGTTACCTGTTATGGGTGTGGAAAGAAGGGACACTATAGGAATGAGTGTAGAGAATCGCGGAACCGTGGAAATCAAGGCTCGGATGGTAATGGGTACAATTATGGAAACCGTGGACGACAAGATAATGGGGACCAACGTGTGGAAGCTGGAGCTGCTCAGGGAAGAGTGTATGCACTCGGGAACGAGAGAGGAGAAGATCCGAACGTCGTTACTGGTACGTTCCTTCTCAATAATCGTTATGCTTCCATACTGTTTGATACTGGTGCCGATAGGAGTTTTGTGTCCACTACCTTTGCACCCTTACTAGAGAAACCCCCGATGGCCTTAGGAATTGAATATGATATTGAGTTAGCTAATGGAAACATAGAAAGGATTAATACTATCATTCGAGGTTGTACGTTAAATTTCTTGAACCACCCTTTCAACATAGATCTTCTACCCGTCACGTTAGGAAGTTTTGATGTAATCATTGGTATGGATTGGTTGTCGAAGTATCGTGCTCACATACTTTGCGACGAGAAGATCGTGCGTGTACCCTACGGAAAGGAAGTCCTAAATATACTAGGAGACCGAAAGGATTCTAGGAGCCCATCCCGATTGGCGGTGATTTCTTGCACTAAGTTACCGAAGCTAATGGAGAAGGGATGTTATCTTTTCTTAGCTCAAATTTCTGAGAAGGGAGAGACGAAGAAAAAGGAAAGGTACATTGGAGATGTGCCTATAGTTTGTGATTTTCCTGATGTGTTTCCCGATGATTTACCGGGAATCCCACCAAGTAGGCAAGTGGAGTTTCAGATTGAGTTGATACCTGGTGCTGCACCTGTAGCACGAGCACCTTATCGTCTTGCACCTACCGAACTGGAAGAGTTGTCGAAACAATTGGCAGAGTTAGCCGAAAAGGGATTCATAAGACCAAGTTCTTCACCTTGGGGAGCCCCAGTCTTATTTGTGAAGAAGAAGGATGGATCGTTTCGTATGTGTATTGATTATAGAGAGTTGAATAAGTTAACGGTGAAGAATCGATACCCGTTACCTAGGATCGATGACTTGTTCGATCAACTCCAAGGATCGAGTGTGTATTCGAAGATCGATTTGAGATTGGGATATCATCAACTTCGAGTTCGTGAGGAGGATATTCCGAAAACGGCTTTCAGAACCCGTTACGGGCATTACGAGTTTCAGGTGATGCCGTTTGGGTTGACTAACGCACCAGCAATATTCATGGATCTCATGAATCGTGTGTGTAAGCCATACTTGGATAAGTTCGTGATTGTATTCATCGATGACATCCTGATTTATTCAAAGAGTGAGAAAGAGCATGAGGAGCATTTAAGACTCATTTTGGAATTGCTCAGGAAGGAGAAACTTTATGCCAAGTTTTCGAAATGCGAATTTTGGATTCCGACTGTACAGTTTTTGGGTCATGTGATTGACAGACAAGGAGTCCATGTGGATCCTGCAAAAATTGAGGCGATAAAAGATTGGGCTGCACCTACAACCCCGACCGAAGTTCGTCAATTTTTGGGTTTAGCTGGTTATTACCGAAGATTCATTGAGGGATTTTCGAAGATAGCTAAACCATTGACCAAATTGACCCAAAAGAGTGTTACGTATGAATGGGGAGATAAAGAAGAGGAAGCGTTTCAATTGCTTAAGAAAATGTTGTGTAGTGCTCCTATCTTAGCGTTACCAGAAGGTAACGAGGACTTCGTCGTCTATTGTGACGCTTCACATAAAGGCTTAGGAGCCGTGTTAATGCAACGAGAGAAGGTGATAGCTTATGCTTCCCGACAGCTCAAAAAGCATGAGAAAAACTACACTACCCATGATCTGGAGCTCGGTGCTGTGGTTTTTGCTTTAAGAATATGGAGACATTACTTGTACGGAACCAAGTGTGTTGTATTTACTGACCATAAAAGTCTACAACACATCTTGAATCAAAAAGAGCTCAACATGAGACAGCGACGTTGGATTGAGTTGCTAAGCGATTATGATTGTGAAATTCGCTACCATCCTGGTAAAGCAAACGTTGTTGCTGATGCTCTTAGTCGAAAGGAAAGAATACCACCATTACGAGTTAAGTCATTGGGAATGACTATCGTATCGCCATTACCATCTCAAATACTCGAAGCTCAAACGGAAGCGTTGAAAGCAGAAAATAGATCTGCCGAGAACATATTTGGGATGGCTGATAATGAGAAAGGATTTATTGAGCGTTCGGATGGATTATTATGTCTTGGAGATCGGATTTGGGTACCGTTATATGGAGAAATTCGAGAAGTGATTATGCATGAGTCGCATAAGTCAAAGTACTCCATTCACCCTGGTTCCGATAAAATGTATCAGGATCTTAAGAAGTTCTATTGGTGGCCAAATATGAAGGCAGATATAGCATCGTACGTTAGTAAATGCTTGACATGCGCCAAGGTTAAGGCTGAACACCATAGACCGTCAGGACTGCTAACGCAACCAGAACTTCCAGTCTGGAAATGGGAGCGGATTACTATGGACTTCATTACCAAATTACCGAGGACGGCTAGCGGTTGTGACGCTATCTGGGTAATTGTGGACCATCTGACAAAGTCTGCTCATTTCTTAGCTATTAGTGAAGATGATAGTGTGGATAAGCTTGCAAGGTTATATGTGAAGGAAATTATTTCACGTCATGGAGTCCCGATATCTATTATTTCAGATCGTGATAGTCGTTTTACGTCAGCTTTGTGGCGATCACTACAAACGGCTTTGGGGACGAGGCTTGATATGAGTACTGCATATCATCCCCAAACCGATGGTCAAAGTGAGAGGACCATTCAGACGCTAGAGGATATGCTTCGTGCATGCATCATAGACTTTGGTAAAGGCTGGGAGAAGTATTTGCCCCTTGCGGAATTCTCCTATAATAACAGCTACCACACAAGTCTTAAGGCTGCACCATTCGAAGCTTTGTATGGCAGAAAGTGTCGTTCGCCTATTGGTTGGGCAGAAGTTGGAGATAGTCAACTTACAGGCCCTGAGCTTATTTTGGAAACTACCGAGAAAGTAACTCAGATTCGTGATCGGTTGCAAGCCGCCAGAGATAGGCAGAAGAGCTACGCCGATCAGAGACGTAAACCTTTAGAGTTCCAGGTTGGAGACAAAGTGATGCTGAAAGTCTCGCCTTGGAAAGGTGTAATACGTTTCGGGAAACGTGGTAAACTCAACCCACGCTACATTGGACCATTCTTGATCTTAGAAAGAATTGGGCCCGTGGCTTATAGGTTGGAATTACCGTCCGAACTGAGCAAAGTTCACGACGTGTTCCACGTGAGTAACCTGAAGAAATGTCTTTCTGATGAAATGCCCGTCATTCCAATGAGGGACATTCGTGTAGATGAGAAACTGAATTTCGTGGAGGAACCGATTGAGATTTTAGATCGTGAGGTTAAACGACTCAAGAGGAGTCGCATTCCGCTCGTCAAGGTTCGTTGGAATTCCCGATATGGACCAGAGTTTACGTGGGAACGTGAGGACGAGTTCAGGAAGAGATATCCGAAGCTTTTCACTTCGTAGATGAATTTTTCCGAGTGAAACCCGGGACGGGTTTCCTCCTGAGACGGGGAGGATGTGACAACTCGCAGTTTAGGGAGCTATTTTTAAAACCCGCATTTCAACTTAAGTTCGTTCATAATTATTATTTGAAATTTTCATTTCACAACGAACTTGTAAGACCTATGTTATGGATATTTTAATTAATGACGTTATGGAATTCGTGAATTATGTTCATAATTCATTTTTGATTATGTGATCGGTGATGTATATTTGAATTCTCACTTGGTACTACGTTGACTTTGGCACTAGGATTTCCTAACATAGTTTTATGATTCGTCTTAACGAGTCCGTTATATATTTTAATTAATTACGAGAGGTTCTCGTGTGATATAGAAATTTTTAAAATGAGTTCGGGTTCGGGCCACGTGTTTTTACATCTACCCACATTACCCGCTCAACCGTAATAATATCTTTATTATTACTCTTATTATTATTATTATTACATTTAACTTTAAAAAAAAAATATATATATATGAAAAGTTAATAAGGGTGTGTTTGCCCGGTTTGTACCCACACACACAAACACAAACTTATTTTCATCTCTCTCTCAAACTCTCTCCTCCCTCACTAATCCTAACCCTAGCCGCCTATAAAAATCCGGCCACCACAGCGCACCGCCGGCCACCACTCTAAACCACCACCATATTCATGATCTACAACATCTAATCTACTAGATCTAGTACACCACGCGCCTCCTATCACCACTTTATCACACGAATCACCACCAAATTTACCACTAATCGTTTATTCTTGAAAGATTATCAAGGTTTTGAGTTTTTAGTTCGAAGGTGAGCGAGTTTCCACTCGTATTGTTAATAAAAACGCGACCCTTGGTCACGATTTTGTGAGATCCGAATGGGTTTTTAATTAAATACGTGATATGATGATGGATCTTGGATGAAAAACGTTTTCTTGATAGTTTGGTATCCGGGTTGGTTTATTTTTCGTCGGGTCGAGGTGTACCCGAGGGTGAAACCCTCGGATGGTGCTTGTTTGGCCGAATAGTTGGTCTTTAGTGATTATTGGTGTTCGAATGAGGATGGTTGGAACCTCATTTTTGGTTGTTTGACCGGTTATTGATGGTCACGGTTAACCATGGTTGTCGTATGGATTTTTGGCCGACGACCCTAGTAGGTCGTGTAGCTTGTTTGGCTCATTTAGAGCTAGCCGAGACCATGGAGGTCTCGGGTGGGAACCACACTAATTGTGGTGAAGTGTTGCCTCGGGTTCGGCTTGGTAAACCGACCCGAACGCTAATTTGGTTAAATGTTACTTTGTGGTAAATGTGAACTAAGTGTTATATTATTATTGTTATTGTTATATTGTTGTGGTAATTATTTCTCGGCCGAATACTTTGGGTCGAATTGGATTGGATATTGGTTATGGTTTTGATATTGAGGAGTTGTTGTCGAGTGGTATGTGATATGAGGACCGGTTATGAGACGGTCGTTAGATGACGGAGATAGGTTAGTCGGGTACCGTAGTCGGACCTTATTGTTGTAGCCCGTGGTTGAGATTGTGATTGGACGGAGATTTATTATTTATGACTTTGGTTTATTATTGGACTTGGACAATGAGTCGAGGGTCATGACTCGGACATATGACCATTTCGTATAACTCAATAAATATTAAAAGTGAAACGAGAATAATAAAACTCGTAATAATAATTATTAATAATATGAACGTTTATACGAAAGTATATACGTGAATAACGTATATATAACTATATAAACGCGTATATTAATAATAATAATAATCACGAGTCGTATTATAAATAATACGATTAGATATATATTAGGCTACGAGCGTGGCGTAATATTATTAAACGTATTATTATTATTAAAAATTGTGTTATAAATGGGAAACTCCCGACAATTATGAAACATTTAATAAAAAGTCATTTCGAATATACAACGGATAAGTTTATTGAGTTAGGCGAAATTGTTGTCACTCGGGTCCAGGTAAGTCATTATTTGTGACATTCGTGTTGTCTCGGATATATGACGACTAATATAGACATTTTCTATAAGTAAATAACCACTCAACCGTACGGTTGAGCCGGGTTGTTTGGTTATATGAAACGAATATATTAGTGGGCAGTGTATCCTACGACGCCCATAGGTTGTAGTATATGTAAAGTGTAATAGATTGCGAGGGTATATATCGGGAAATCTGGCCAATTTGGCGATATATACGAGGAATTTATTAAACTATGATATATACTATATAGTAATTATGTGCTATGTGCTTTATATGTGCTTTAGATTGGGTGTAATCTTGGAACGGTATATTACGTAAATAAATATGAGGATTATCAAATCGACGGATTTGGTAAACTTTGACGATTTATTTAAATGATATATTGGGCTAATATTAGATCTATAGTTTATTATATGTTCTATGTGTGATCTTGTTGGTTTGTTTTGAGTCGACCCACCACCCGTATGGATACCAAACGCAAATACACCAAACTGATACGAAATGGATTTTCGGAAATAAAACGGATTCTCGTCCGGGTTTGGGAATATTATATATTTGAGGAAATGATTTCTGAAAGAGTTAATATTGTTAGGTCGTGCCAAGTCCGTAGTTGCTGTTTCGTGAGTTATCATACATCTTATTTCTACCTACCTCGTCTTGCTATATTTCTGGACTTGAGGTGAGTCATAGCCCCACTTTTTACTCTTGAACTATGTTTTCAATGATTGGGGTGAGAAACGTGCAAATCATTTTACGTGGACTGTTATCGCTTTTATATTCTTTCTAAACTTGCTATGCGTATGGACTAGGATATATTGTCAGCTTTAGTCACACCTTTTGTGTGTACTATTCAAGGTTGGCTTATTTGATTATTGGTGGATTGTCAGCTTTAGTCACATATATGTTGTGTGCACTATTCAAGGTTGACTTATTTGATTATGTGGAATTGTCAGCTTTAGTCACATATATGTTGTGTGTACTATTCAAGGTTGGCTTATTTAGATACTGTAGCGTGCACCTATAGGTTATTAATACTTCGGAGGTTATCCGAGTATTTATTGGTATTGCGGGGGTTACCCGAATATCTATGTTAGTACGGAAGGGTATCCGTGTGTTATGTTGGAGCGGAGGGTATCCGCAGGCTTTTAGTGAATCCTTAGTCTAGCTAGCAAGCGTTTTGCGTATATGTCCACTATATTATTAGTTGAACTTAAACCTATGATCTCACCAGCGAAAGCTGACTTTTAGCACGTTTTCTCAGGTAATTAAGTGTTGAGGTGCATGCTTGGATTGGAAGGCTCGGCTGAGGCACACGGTTATGGATCTATATTTTCTGAACTCTGATAATTAAATTTGGACCTTTTGTTATTTATTTTGGGCCTGACTCTGAATGATGTTGGGATAAATGTAAACCTTAAAACCCCGTTTTGGTTGTGTTTTTACTATGTTTACTTTATCTCGTTCTATATTGTCTGGTGTTGGATACCAATCCCCGTAGCACCCCGAAAGCTTGTTGAGTCTTCCGCTGTATCAAATTTTGGGGGTGTTACAACACTCAACTCTGCTTATCTACTACATTAAAACGCAACAAGAGGTATTTAGGATTATTAATTTTGAACTTAAACTCACAAACTGCTTATTTCATCCTAAATTTAACTCCTAAACTGCGTATTTCATCTTAAACTTAAACTGCTAATTACAAAGAGCTTATTTAGCCTAAACTAAGTAGATAAGCATAGTCACATTTCATCATCTGCTTAAAAAAAGCAAAAAGAAGTTAAGCTGTTTACATAAGCAAAAATCCCAAATACCACACATCACATGTCAAACAATAGTTATCATAACAGTTCCAAATCAAATGTCAACCATCCCAATTCCCACATCAAGCAATTCACTATACTAATGAATCCAACATTCATATCAAAGAAACAGTTTTGAATATCGAAAAATAATCCAAAAAAACCGCACCAGCAAGTGAAAAGAGTAGGCAAAGGACTTAATTTATAAAGGGTTTGATATCATATCTATCAGTAAACCTTTCTTGTTACAAACACAATACAGTTTAGCGCCTCCCAATCAACTTATTTCACCCTCAAATAAGCATATAGTATAATCATGTCCAGGCACCCAAACATTATCCACAATATCAAAACACAATAAGGGGGTGTTTGGGATTACCATTTCAAACAGCTTATATACAGACGATTAGCTTATTTCACCCTAAGAAAACAGCTCATTTGACTGTAAGAGCAAATTTGTAATATCAAATTCACGGACCAATACTAATCACTTCAAAATAAGCAATCCCAAACACCCCCATCAAACATCAAACAATTCAGTATCCTAAAAAAACAGCATTCATATCAGTTTTCGGATATCGAAAAAAGAGTCTACTCACCTGTAAGTAAAAAGGGTGGGCAAAGGGGTTAACTTAACAGGGGTCTGAATACTTTCTCTGACATTAAACCCCTCTAAAAAAGGGTTTCAAACTATCCAATCTAATCTCAACAAGATCAGCACCATAAGACTTAGCCAAATTCATATGAACCAACATCTGGTGAATATCATCAGCCATTATAGGTGTGCATATCAATGTGTTGTTATTCCTTCTTACTCCATTTTCATTTTCACCACCCATCTTCTCAACAGCAGCTGCAGGTAACTAAAATTTTTTATGAACTTTATGAACTTGATCTTCTTAAATCTGCAACTTCCTTTTATTAACCCTTTTGTCATACTCTTGTCTGTGAAGTACTCTTTCAGCAATTGACCTCTCTATAGCATCCAGGTGTTGGAGCAAAATATCTTTAAAGGTTTGATCCTCAATTCGAGTGTATTCTAAAAAATACTCGCTTACCACTTCACAGTCATAAATGATGAAATGTTGAAACTATTCCTTGAGAACTCTGAATGCGGCCTTGGATTCATTCTCGTGAAATTCTTCAGTTGCAAGTTGCTTTTCAAGTTGATTCACTTTGTTGAACATCGTATTAGTGAAAATGTCAACTTTTTCTCCAAAGAGGTCTAGAAATACACGTCTGAATAGACACTCAGAACGAGTTTCTGCTAAGTCTTTGTTTGAGAGAAGCTGAAGGTGTGACTGAAGTAATCTAAAAGATGTCATGCATTTCTCTTTAGTTAATTTCACAAATGGATCTTCATAATCATCAGAATCATACTCTGGGCATGTATTATTCATGTGAAATTCCTACATGTTTGCCATTAACATCACATCTGCTGTATCGGCTTCCAAATATGCTGTATTGGATTCCAAATCTGCATATTCATCATCAGATGGAATATCTCCCATGAAACTTTGCAAAACAGCATTGAGATTACCCTCTTCAACTTCAGTTTGACTAAGTGTGGCATCATATTCAACATTAGCATCAAGGAGTGGAGTTGAATCATAATCTTGATCTTCCACATCTACAATATTTTCCGTATATGCCATCAATGCCATGCTTGGTTCGATAAGATCTTCTTCATCAGTATCTTCCATTGTGTTAAAGCATTCATAAGTTGAAGTCATTACGCCTTTGCCTTTCTCAGTAGATACTTGTCCAAGCTTCACTAGATTTTGTAGAAGAGATTGCATATGAGCATATAGAGATTGCATATCAATGTGTTGTTATTAAGCTTACCATCAAAATGCCAAGTAGTACTACTATCCAATTCATCATCCCCCATTATTATCAATCTCACCTGAACCCAAGAAAACAATAAAAATCAATATTTTTTTTTAATAAATTGATGAAATTGATGGAAATAAAAGATGGGTTTTGTGAAAAGATTGGAGATATTACATAAAAATGTGAACTTTTTACGAATTGAAGGTTAATTTTTGTGGGATTGCAAAGTTAGGGTTTGGGTTTTGATTTGGGGGAAAAGGGGAGGGAAATTTAATTGATTTGGGGATTCGGTGAAATTTTGGTGGTTTTTTTAGAGGGAATGTGAGATTGTTAGCACGTGCCTTTTTTTTTTAGTGAAAAATTAGTTTTAATATTATGTATGGGCTTAAAACTTCAATAAAGTATGGAGTACTTATTTGGTTAGTGTGAAGTAGATCATGTGTTCTCTTAATTAGGGATTTAAATCGTAAAATAATCAGAATCACATATGCTGTTTGAATAGGCAACTCCGAAACTGTTACTTATAGCTGTTGTTTAGTACACCATCAAATGAGCCTATAATCATATCCAAACACTTATTACTGCCGATCTACTGTATCCAAACGCAACAAGGGGTGTTTGGCATTACTAAGTTAAACAACTTATGCTCATAACTAGAAGACCAACTTATCCAAAATAGCTTATTTCACCCCTAAGGTTAAACTTACGATACTGATTCCACTAACAATAACCAGTTCAAACCAAATAATCTAAAACTTCATACTGAAAAGACCTTATTTCATCCCTAAACTAAGTAGATAAGCATAGTCAAATTTATGCATCTGCTCAAAAAACACAATAAGCTGATAATCTATTATAAAAACAATCCAAATTCTGAAACATTCCCATCACATGTCAGACAATTGATAATTGAGTATACAATCAGAATAAAACTACATTCACGTCATCAGTGGCGGATCCAAAAAAATTTAGTACGTGTAGCACAAAAAATATATTTTTATCTCAAGTCTAACTGAACAAACGTCAATTGTATTGTTTCTTATAAAAAGACTAAATGTCTATAACTAGTAAATAACTATTGGGCTTTTTTTAAACTAAATGAGCTTTAAGACTTTTTTTTTATTGGGTTTAAGCTTTGAGGAATATGCGTATGTTATATGTAGCACAAATGTAAAATTCAGCCGACGTATAAAATTTTCATAAAAATTCTCCACCACCATGGCCTACCCATGTGTGGCACGTGCCACAGGTAGCCATGGTGTGGCTCCGCCCTTCCACGTCATAAGAGTTCTAACGATATCATAAGCATAAGCCCTTTTTCATCTGAAAACACTTATCCATTAGCAACTCCCAATTCCCAAACATGCCCCTAAATATTATTATACTTGCATATACTCCACATTTCATCCTAAACTAAAACTGCTAATTACAAAGAGCTTATTTACCCTAAACTAAGTAGATAAGCATAGTCACATTTCATCATCTGCTTAAAAAAACGATAAGAAGATAAGCTCATAAGCAAAAATCCCAAACTCCCCGCATCACATGTCAAGCAACTCACAATACTAATGAATCCAATATTCATATCATATAAACAGTTTCGAATATCGAAAAATGGTCCGAAAAAACAGCACCTGCAAGTAAAAAGAGTAGGCAAAGGACTTAGATTATAAAGGGTTTGATATCATATTTATCAGTAAACTTTCTTGTTTCGAGCTATCCTATCTAATCTCGATTAGGTCAGCAGCTTATTTCACCCTCAAATAAGCATATAATCATGTCCAGACACTCAAACTCTATCCACAATATCAAAACGCGATAAGGGGGTGTCTGGGATTACTATTTCAAACAGCTTATAAGCAGATGATCAGCTTATTTCATCCTAAGAAAACAGCTTATTTCACCGTAAGAGCAAATTAGTAATATCAAATTCACCAATACTAATCAGCTCAAAATAAGAAATCTGAAAGTGCCCAAACACTCAAAAACAAAATATCAAACAATTCAGTATGCTAACACATCATAACATTTTCAACTCAAAACTGCTTATCTGTCAACAATCCCAAATCCCACATCAAGCAACTCACAAATACTAATAAACCCAACATTCATATCATAGAAACAGTTTCAAATATCGAAAAACAGTCCGAAAAAAGAATCTACTCACCTGTAAGTAAAAAGGGTAGGCAAAGGGCTTAACTTAACAAGGGTCTGAATACTTTGTCTGACATTAAACCCCTCTAAAAAAGGTTTCAAACTATCCAATCTAATCTCAACAAGATCAGCACCATAAGACTTAGCCAAGTTCATAAGAACCAACATCTGGTCAATATCATCAGCCATCATTTATTGGTGCACATATCAATGTGCTGTTATTCCTTCTTACTCCATTTTCATTTTCACCACCCATCTTCTCAACAGCAGCAGCAGGTGTCACCTAACAACAACAAAAAGTCAAGATCCCAAGAAGTACTAGTATCCGATTCATCATCCTCCATTATTACCAATCTCACCTGCAACCAAAAAAACGAAAAAAATCAATTATTTTTTTTTAAAATAAATTGATGAAATTGATGGAAATAAAAGATGGGTTTTGTGAAAAAGATTGGAGATATTACATAAAAATGTCAACTTTTTACGAATTGAATGTTAATTTTTGTGGGATTGTAAAGTTAGGGTTTGGGTTTTGATTTGGGGAAAAAGTGGAGGGAATTTGAATTGGTTTTTTGGGGATTTGGTGAAAATTTGTGGTTTTTTTTATTGGGAAATTAAAAGATGGGTTTCGCACGTGATTTAATAGAGGGAAATTTTGATTGATTTAATTTAGGGAAATTTTGCACGTGTTTTTTTAGTTTTTTTTTACTGTTTGTAATTTTGTAGTGAAGAAGTAGTTTTATGCTCATTGACATTATCACATACAAGGCTTAAACATAAAACTTTATTGAATTACGGAGTAATAATTTGGTTAGTGTCAAATATATTATATACTACTCCGTAGTATTTTTTTAGGGGTTGTTTGTTTCGGCTTATGTAGGCTTACGAGCTTATTTGATTTTGGCTTATATAATATAAGCCTTGCTTTTCGGCTTATTTTGAGACTTGTGGGTTTATATAAGTTTATTACGATATCATAAACTTATATAAGTTCATAAGTCTCGATATAAGCTACAAAATTAAGGCTTATGTTAGAGTACCTAACCAATTTTTAATCAAAAAATAAGGAAACATAATTATTATTATCTATATCTATGCCAAATACCGCGATCAAATTTTATCCATCATAAGTTGAAAAGGTTGTTTAAAATATGAATATATATTAAACAAACATTAGAAGTTCTTAATTACAATTAATAACATGAAACTTGAAGTATAAGTATATAAAAGGATTATAATATTTCATGAAACCCAAAGAAAATGATGTAACTCAATGCTCACACATAGTCAAAACTTTTTTTTTTCAAATAACATACTCAAACATTTTTGCTACACATAGAATATAATTCTAAGAGTAAATTACATAGATGGTCCTTATGGTTTACATTGACTTTCACCCTTAGCCACTTGAACTTTTTTTTTTTTTTTTTTTTTTTTTTTTGCACATACAATTACTAACTCTAAAACTCTTAATACCCGCTATCCCTTGACCAAACTGACTGTAAGTTTATTGCTCTGTCCAATACAGCTTAGTACACAATTCACATAAAGTAGGTTTTTAGAAAACTATGGTGGAGTGCCAACCTGATGATGCCTAATCTAAAGTTCTTTCAGGTGTGGAGTTTGGGAGATCTTTAGTTCGGGAAATGTAGTCAAGGTGGGATGTTTCCATGGGCAACTCTATGCCTATGAGTGATGCCTGTTATGGGAAATGTAGCTCTTAGCATTTGAGACCCATAGGAACAGGAGTTTTGATTCTTTCCTTAATGATATCCTGGACAAGAGCCTTTGATTTTCTTTATATGGGCTATAATGGAGATCAGAAAGGGTGCTTGTTTGGTGGAGATGTAGTTAAGGATTGGATATTTCTCCATGGTTGCCTAGGTGATAGCATGAGTAAGCTATATCTAGAGAATGGTGAGCTTTGAATCAGTCGTATTTCCTGAATGTAATTCTTGAATAGTGTTACTTTGATTTGTATCAAGCTATATAAGCATGTTCATTATAGCTGTTTGAATGATGTTTGTAAGTTGCTGATTTATCAATACAAGTTCACCATTTCAGGGGGAAGAAAAAAAAAAAAAAAAAAAAAAAAAAAAAAAAAAAAAAAAACATCACCTAATCTCTATCTCATTTGAAAACATGAACATAACACATTTTTGTGTTTTCTTTATCTTCGAACGCGACACTCAAAATCAAACACATATTATTTCTTTGCTTTTCTTTGTTTCTCTTTCCTAAACCGAACCAGAAATCCCATAACTCTCATAACTTATCTGTGAGTCAGACTATCACGGAAACAAATCTTACTAAAACCAAACATCAAACCTTAACTTTTTGTTCTTGGAATTAGCAAAAACAAGTCTTTAATTTGTAGAAATATCTAATTGTTCAAAAGGGATGAGTGATGAATCTTGGTATATGTTTATAAAGATTGTATCTTGGGATTATAATGTATGTACGAAAAAATGTTTTCCATGACTAATAACAACAATAATTAGCAAAGTACTGACGTACTTCTAGGTTTGGTCTTTTTATATATGTATTTTCATTTTGTAATAATTTTAGATGATGATTGTTGTGGATATGAAAGTAGAAAAGAGAAAAATGACTATTGTTGTGGAGATAGTGAATGGAGAGGTAAGTGGATGAAAATATTACCGAATACTTTTGCTATGTCCAACTGGCAACTGGCTTTATTGTATAACAAAGGTGATTTACTATGTCCAATTGGCTTCTCAATAATACCGAATACTTTTGTGTCAGAACCTAATTGTCTGAAATAAAACAAGTCCAAAAGATCCCTAATTGTACGCTGTCCGGGTGCTGATACCTTTCCATGCTCAAGGGTGTCAAATGTCAAATATCCACTGCTTAAATAACCACGTAAGCTAATAAAACCGTGAAAAAAAAAATATATCTCCATGGATTAGAAGGGAGTCATAGACTACAGGGGTGTTTGGGATTGTAAGAAAATTCTTTACATTAACAAATTGATGAAATTAAAAGATGGGTTGAGTGTAAGAAGTGGAGATATTACATAAAAATGTGAACTTTTTGTGAATTGAAGGTTACTTTTAGTTGGATTGAAAAGTTAGGGTTTCGACTTGGGGGAAAGGCGGAGGGAAATTGAATTAATGAAATTCTTGGGGGGGGGGGGGGGGGTAGACGAAAAAATTGGGGGATTTAATTCATTTGGGTTTTTGCATTTTTTTGGGTAGTGATTAATGATTGGTCTCTTGGGAAAGTAAGGTTAATTGTTGAATATTAACTGTGTTTTATGAAAAATTGTACTCTCCATTTTTACTAAGGTTACATTGCAAAGATAGAGTAGCTTACTTGGTTTATAAGTATGGTTAAAATAAGATTTGAATTTGAGTTTGATTTATACCTAATGATCTTGTCTAGCACAACCCTTTGTCAAGCTTAGAAAAACCAAACCGAAACCCTGGAGAGGGGTGTTTGTTCAACAGGTTTTTGAGAGAGGAGAGGGGAGAGATATTGTTTGATTTGTTTTCCAAGTTATGAGATTAGGATGAATCCTAATCCTATAATAAGACTTGATAATTACACACGACACCAATACCAACAAGTCACATAATGAGTTGATCTTATTGCTAAGATCAAATAGATTAACATCAAACCCATTTACGAAATGCTAACACCGTGTTCTTGAGGTAGAGTTAAGGAAGAAAAAAAAATGAAAAAGAAACATAAGAAGTGGTGTTATCGAGTACCACGTAAAGAGGAAAAGAAAAAGAAATAGAATGAAAGTTAGTGTGATTTTATTCATTATTAAACTAAAGTATTTCCTCTCAATTTTAAAAGGAAAATATTTACTTTACATTTCTTTATTTTCCTTTAATAACAAAACTCAAGAACACCGTGTATTAGTGTGACAAACTTCACGTGAAACTCTCATACAATCATTATATGTATAACAACAATTTTCATAATTATAATCATTAAATATGTATAAATATGAAAATAATAAGTTTATTAACGGTGTGTTCTCAAGATTAATAAACAAGGAAAAGGAAAAGAAATTAAAAGATACTGAAAAAACAACGCGTTCTCAAGATTTTTTTAAGGAAGAAAAGAAAAGAAGAGAGAAGAAAGGGAAGGAAGATCCGGCCATTTTTTAGTTCAAAATCTTTCTCCCGCTTTTGGGAGGAAGAGGAAGGAAAAGAAGTGAGGATAAGTTGATTCTCTTCTTTTCTTTTCCTCCCTTTCTCTTCTCTTATTTTCTTTTACAAACCAAACTCGAGAACACACCGTAAATGCAATTTTCACACAAATCATGATGGTTGTGGTAGCAAAAGCCTAAAAATAAAGGGAGCCGATATATACACGGGCACTTTTATTTCACACACGGAAATATGTTGTCTAATGACTATCTTACCCTTGCTAAATTTGACCAAATCCTATAAGTTATCCTTGAATGTCAAAACCAAGGTTCTAGCCGCCGTCGGACATTCGAAACCATTCCACATGTGCTACTCACTACCGTCACTTCCACCTTCACAGCTACTAACTTTCTGGCAGTAGCTAAATGAACACATCGAGTAACAGGGTTCGTGAGATTATCCACAAACGAGTAGTTTTAATTAGTTCTTGATAAGTGTAATTTCATGCAAAATTATAATAGGTTGTCACTGTAAAATATCAAGCTGTATAATAAAATCTTGAAACTACAACTTGTTTAAAGCGATAACAACAACAAAAAAATGAAACATTTTAACAACAGTACAAAACCAACTGATTTGTCACATTTTAACACAAGTGAACAATATGAATGAATGAAAAATCGATAACCAATCATAATACTTTGGGTATAAAAAGTTCATAGTCCTTAAATCGATCAACATTCAAAAATTTAAACAAACTAACTTCGAGAAACCAGACACGACCTTTTTCACGTTTTCTGTACCCGAAATTGAAAGAACATGCACCCATGACGGTGGAAGGGTGTCGATATACACTCTGATGTCGGTGGTGCCATTGGCAGTGACGACCACAAATTAGTTCTTTATGATGTATGTACTAATGTGGATTTGGGTTTTGAAAAGTCAATAGTTAAACAAGGTAAAATATTTCAGGGATACTTTTGTCCATGTACCTAAAATTTCTGTGTGCAAACTAATTTTCATCCGTCTAAATATCACTTGCCAAAAATAAAAAGCAACAAAAAATAAAAATAAAAACAAAATATAAAAGTATAGACTCGAGTCCCCCTCTCACCTAATCTTTCCACCGTCATTATCCACCACCGTAATATTGCCAATCAAAACCCTAACTCCTTCATCACCCCAATCATCTCCACCGTCGTTATCAACCACCACCGAAACCCTAACTCCGGCACCATCATCACTGTAACCGTCTTCAATCATCTTCGCCATTATCAAATTAGGTATAATACATCTGTTGAATTATGTGTTGTTTACATATTATTTTTAATTTTCTGCTGATCAGATACTTATATTGTTTACAGCTCTGTATGTGCTTATTAATACTTGAATTTTAGTAAGAAATTAGATGTTCATTTGTTGTAGTTGAAGTGAATTTAGCCTGATGCTTTAAATTTAAATTAAATGTAGTGAAAAACATATTAACGAGAATTTGAGCGTAGAATTATAGGTCTAAGTTGGTTGAATCCGGAGGAAAATGACTTTATAGAGTAGATGTAAAATTACATGATTATCATTACCAACTATAAAACCAGTTATTGTTTCGGATAATACTATACAGAGTGTTTGGATGCGCTGTAAATTATTCTCCAACTTGGAACAGTTAGTAGTCTTTCAAAATGTATATTTGGTATTTTGAGGTTTTGATATATTAGGACAAAGAAGGTACTTAAATTTAAAGAAATTTTACTTTTTAGAGTTGGTATGAAGTTAGATTTGATTAGAGTGTGTTTGGGAATGCATATTGCGTTGTTAAAAGTGAAAAATACATCTTGAAGTGTTTGGATTGCTATGAGCTTATGCAATAATCACATTGGTAGGTGCTTATTTTGAAGTGCTTATAGAGCGTAAGCTGAAATTTTGCAATCCACAACCAAGAAGATGGTATACCAAGTGTTTGATGAAATGTCTACTTGAATAGTGATACAAGTTGGTCATGTTACTTCGGCCCATGTGACTTCTTGTTGGTAAACATTGTGTTTTCGATTTAATTGACCTTGTTTTAGAGGATGATTTGGTTTTTATGAAGCTAAATTGGATAAATTGTAGCTGTTAAATGTCATTATAATCGGAACATTTTTTGTTGCTCTGTTTATGATTTAAGGCGTTAGAGCTTGAAGTTAATATGTATTTTTTTGACTTATGAGAGATGGGGTTTATACTTTTATCATGATTGTTTGATTGTATTTGTACTTGAACAAGCCTGTGATACAGCATAGTAGGATTCTCATACTCATAAATGTAATGGTGTTTTGACATTTCTTTGTTGACCTTGTTATCTGCTCTTGAGAAGAACTCGTACACCATTATCTTGTCCTCTTGATATCTTCGTATGCATGTTTGATATCCTAATCATGAAAATGATAATATTTTTAATCTAATCTTGGATCGAATTTTATAGTTAGTGAAAGTATTCTATTGTTATTTTCTTGTTAGTACTTATGTTCATATTATTCACTAGTCTTATCCTACAAAAGTATTCAGATTCTGTCACTGATAAGCTGTTCATCATCTACAGAATCGTCTTCTTTTCGCATCATTGAGTTTCGATGATGAAGAAAAGCTCACCGAAGAAGCTGGGATCTTTAGTGGACGTGATTTAATTGGTGACGACAATCCTCATGGAATAGATCACTTGGATGGACTTTCATTCATTGTCATGCTAGAACCTTACAGTAAGTCATAACATTCACCCGGAAGTATTAATAAACTACTTTTTTTTTCCCCTTTGATGCCATGTGAATATCATAACTAAATGCCATTATTCTTTATCTTTGTAGAGCACAAGTTTCCATATGATTGGTGAACAATGGTTTGTGTCTATTGAAGATTTGAAGTATTCAGAGAGACTACTATGAGTGCGATCAATCAAGTAGAATGGACTCCATCTCAGGTACAAGTATTAAGTATGTATAACTGGCATAGTATTATTGTTTTAATCTTCGAAACTTGAGATCTTTAACTGAGTTGCAAACTTACTGTTTGATAAAGACGTATCCTTCAATAGTGGTGTAAATTGGTCATATCAATTAGATCTTTTAGACTTGATGTTGGATAGAAATATTATATGGAATTGAATGGCCTTTTTTTAAGTGGAGTTTTGGTTTTTATTCAGCAAAATTGGATAAACTAGTAGCACCTCTGAAACCTATTTGTTATAAAAGGGAGTTGTGATATGTAGACTTCCTTCCATAGTGTTTATAGGTTAGTAAACATTAGTATAATCAAGGAGATGGTAATTCTTGAATGCTCATATAGATGCCAACTTTATGTCTATTTTGTGGTATTCTGAGTGGGTTTATTTTAATTTGAGCTGGTGGTTAGATTATGACACTATTAAATGTGTGTTTTGGACTTGTTTTTCATAATAATGAATTTTCAATGACTATATTCCATTGCTAGTTGGCGATAGTGTAGATTGAGATTCTTTCTACCTTGAGGATGCACCAACTGATGAATTGAAAAGGTACCATATTCTGGATATAATTTGGTTCAAAGAGAGAAGAAAATATGGATTGGCATTTCACTTGCAGAAGGTTCAAAATATGAACTTCTTGAAACAAGTTGGTTCTTTTCTTGATCACCCCACTCTTTGCAGATGTTGCTATGATGTTATTGCTGGTCAACCGGGTCGTGCTCTTGCATCTGTGACCTGTGCTCCAGGTAGTCTCTTGACACAAAAATAATAATAATTTCATATTATACCTGTCAATTTTGACCCATTGACATATGGATGGATCAATTCAGGCTAGGTTATACCTCTAATGGGCAAAACTTTTTAATTAAAATTGTTCGCTTAGAACAAAACGGGTCAGAAACAGGCCAAAAGTCTCCCAGGCTGTAGCTTTAATGCATCAAACTTCATAAAGATGGGATTATTGATGTAAAAATACAGTTTTCTTGATCATAGTCACACTAATTATCTATAAAATTCTAGAAATTCTGACAAAAAAATGTTTTGGGTTGACCCGTATGAATCCTGTTCCAGCCCCTAACTCATTACACAACCTGCGCATTGTTTCACTCACCGCTATAGAGTACCATGTTTTTATGTCGATATTTTAAGCCAAGGAGTGAACATGCTTCTGGTCAGAATTTTTCTATCTAAAGATGGAGTTGCTCGATATGTTACAGCAAAGATAAAATGATATGTTACAGCTCTTTTTGTATGAAATTGCATTTGATCTCGTAAGACTTATAAGGGACTCTATTAGCTTAGAGCATTCTGGTGTACTTCAATACTTCTACACACAGGGTTCATAGCACTATTGTTCATATAACTAGTTTGTCTTTACCATGGAGCGATAATGAAGATCTGATTTATACAAATTATCTTATAACAACTAGTATAACAACTGTAGTATAACTTGAATTGTTGAAAGGTGGATGCACGTTTCTTATAAGTAACTATATATCCTCAGTTACTCATTTCATCAATTATATTTATGATACCATATGTTATTAAAGTTACAAGTGCTCCATGTTGCGATAGATCTTGTCGTCGTCAAAAATATGTGTGACTGATTCGGTATTCGAAGGTGATATCTCCATTTCATCTTCTTCTCTTAATATACCTTCTTCAACTTCTTTATCTAATATTGGACCTTCCAACGATGATTCATGTTGTATCCTATCTACTCCGTCCAAATAATCTTTCAAGCATACACATACTTCCACGGCTTCGGAGGTTAGTCTTATCCTTCTATCTGATATAAGTCGACCACTAGTAGAAAAGGCCGATTCGGAAGCTACCGTCGAAGCTTGGACCGCTAATAAGTCACGAGCCATAGCGGATAAAATTGGAAATTGGATTTCCGTTTCTTTCCACCAAGCCAAAATGTCAAAGTTTGCAAACTCATCGGGACTTAAAGTTCTTAAAAAGTTTGTAGCCATATATTGTCCCAATTCGCTTGTTGGAGCCGATGTTCGTTGACGCTTTGTAGCGTTTTCAAATAAAAAATTATAAAGGTTTATATTAATGTCTCTTGTCATTCGGGACGATCCGGCCCGCATTTGGTCAACAACTGGGTTTTGTTGTTGACCATATTTTGTTGCAAAAACTCCAAATAATTTTTTAAAGTTATCGTTAAATCTAAAAATTTGAGATGTTATATAGTTGGGGTCTTCACCTTCTAACCCAAAAGATAAGTCTAAATTTTTCATTATTTTTGTTACTAAAAGTTCTACACCTCCAACATTTAAATATGGATTAAGTGCGGCGGAACAAGTAAAAACCAAAGGTAAACTAGCAAAATATTTTATAAATTTCTTTTTTATAATTTTAACCCTTTTTTTTTTTAAACGGTTATAATTTTTTAAAAAAACCGGGTAAAACCGGTTAAATTTTAAAACGGTAATTTTTTTTAAACGGGCCATGTGTATATATTTAAAAAATAATAATAAAAAATAAATAAATAAAACCGGTTAAAACCGTTTTTTTTAAAAACCGGGTAAAACCTGTTATATAACCGGTAAAAAACTAGTCGGCCCTAAAAGCCCATAACCGGTCTAACCGGTTCGGTTAAAAAAACCGGACCGGTTTTAATATAACCGGTTTCTGAAAAAACCGATTCCGGTTAAACCACCGGTTAAAAAAAAAACGGTTACGAACTTGCACCTCTAGTTTGGCATAACCTAAGATTGACATATAATTAGACCAAAATTTACCATAGCCCAAAGTTTCTTTATCTGAGCCCATTATCCAAAACCTCTTTGTACTAAGTTTGAACAAATCATTCTCGGAAGTTTTAACCATTTGACTCCACTTCTCTTCTTGTTAGTCTTCTTCAGTTCATTTTCATGTTAATTCCAATGGTAAAGCTTTTTAACATTTTGGGTTCAAACCCCGTGGATTAGTCGGACAAAAGGTTGGAAACCAAAGTTATCTTTCCAAAGTGTTATAAAGAGGGAATGCGTAACGGCCTCTTCTTTGCCACCCTAAGAATCCAAGGGAGACCTTTGGATGTTGTTGTGATGCTTTGGTTACGAAGGTTATCGGGGTCTAGGTTTATGGATGGATGAAGTAATCGAAAGTCCCTCCAACTTAATCAATATCAACAACATGTCGTGACCGGTTAGGCTTGGTTGATTTTGTCAGAAAAGAAAGTAGGTTTCGGAGATGGAGTTGATCCATATGTTACAGTTCATTTTTTGTTGGCAACTACATCCGATGTCATTATACTCCGTAGTTAGAAGGAACTCAATTATCAGTTTAGAATATTAATGTGTGTAGTTCCATACATGTACATACAGGGTTGGTAACACTAGTATTAATTTTACTTAGTTTATCTTTACCATGGAGCAATACTGATGATCGGGCATATACAAACTACCATACAATTTTAAACACCATTAATCACTAGTACTACATGCTGTAGTCTATCCATGGTAGATCTTATTAAACTCCTTATATATACAACTCCATATGTTAATAATAATCTGACAATTGTCAAGCCTATAATGTTTCGGGCCATAAAGAGTTTAGAAGAGACAAACGCTCCATGTTGCATTGATCATCTTGTTGTTGAGTGGAAAGTATGAGACTGATTGAATAGAGAGACTTTTGAGAGGAAAAGAATACTAGAAAAATGTGAATTATTGATTAAAATAATAGAAGAAATATTTAATTTTGATTCTTTGTTTCAGATTAAATGATGGTCTATGTTCAATTACAAACACTATAAACAAAGTCTATTATACTTATAAAAAAGGGAACGAAAATGACAGTTAGAATTTTTCCAAAATTTGTAGCTAAAATAACATGCCTATGGAAGAACTTGGTTTACTTGTCGATTAATTCAGGAATATTTTTTGAGTCTACGGGTTTGTTAGCTTGTCATTATCTTTATAGCATAAGAAAAGAAATTTCATAGTCATCACCACATAAATGATAATAGAACTGCTAGGCACTTTACGAAAGATACAAAAAGGGTTAGAATTTTTCAAAATTTTATAGCTAAAATAACATGCCTATGGAATAACTTGGTTTTCTTGTCAATTAATTCAGGAATATTTCTGAGTCTACGGGTTTGTTAGCTTGTCTTATATTTATTTAAAAAAAAAAGAAAAAAAAAATCTTCATCACTTCATAAATGATAAATGAACTTTACGAAAGATACAAAAATAGATTAGCATCTAATGAAACATAATGAAATATTCTGTTGAAAATTGGCTAATTTTATAATGTTTATGAGCAATTGATTATAGAAGGGCAAATACCATATTAAAGCACTATACTTGTCAAAAAAATCACTTTCGAGTATTGAAATTTTTTTCTTCATTGGATACTAAACTTTCATTTTTGGCCTCTTTTACGCATTTTGGGACATTTTTATGACATTTTTGCCCCTGGATTTTCAAAATTTTGAGGGGCAAAAACATCCAAAAGTGCGTAAAAGAGACCAAAAATGAAAGTTTAATTCCCCAATGATGGGAAAAAAAAATTCGATACTCAAAAGTGATTTTTTTGACAAGTATAGTGCTTTAATATGGTATTACCCCATTATAAAATTTGTTCATATATTTTTGTATTTGTTCACATGTTCTTGTATTTAATTAAATGAAACTATGAAAGAAGACTTTTTAACATATGGAGTTGGATATATAAGGAGTTTAATAAGATCTACCATGGATAGACTACAGCATGTAGTACTAGTGATTAATGGTGTTTAAAATTGTATGGTAATTTGTATAAGCCCGATCATCAGTATTGCTCCATGGTAAAGATAAACTAAGTAAAATTAATACTAGTGTTACCAACCCTGTATGTACATGTATGGAACTACACACATTAATATTCTAAACTGATAATTGAGTTCCTTCTAACTCTAATGACATCGGATGTAGTTACCAACCCTGTATGTACATGTCTTGTTATTTTTATTCATACTTTGAATTATTCAACATAAGGAAGTTTCCTATATGCTAGAGATAATTTGTGTAATCTTCTTAATGGTCAAAAAGTTAATTGTCTATTACTAGTAATAATTTTATTTTATTATTAAAATAATGCAAAGCCGGACCTTTATCCATTATATAGAAAAACACGAAACACACACACATTCACAATTTCACATACTTTCATGTTTGATCCACATTGGTAATTACTACGTATAATTTTTTAAATGTCCTGTTTGAAAACGATAGTGCAAAGTTAATAACCAAACAAGTCCACAAAAAACTATATTCATAAAATAGAGAACAAAACTTTAACCACTTAACCAAGAATTTATTTAATTCTATACCGTTGTTAATACAAATAAATTAAAAAAAAAAAAAAAAAAAAGGTCATCAGGTAACTTAATAAAATATATTAACTACTTTATATTCTGGAGATTATCTAACTTAAGGTGAAAAAGAAAATATGGATTGGTGTATCACGTGCAGAAGTTTCAAAATGTGAAAATAGCTGTAACTTATCAACGAACTCAAGTTGCCTCTTTTCTTGATCACCCCACACATTGCCGACGTCGCTATGATGTTATTGCTGCTCAACCACTACCTGCTGCTTGGAACTCTATGAAAGATACAAAAACAGGTAGCAAATGATACATGATTATAGAACTTGTTCATATAACGTACAAATTTTATTATTAATATATTCTATTGCTAGTCAGCCAATTTAATAACAAGCCAATGAATATGTTTTATTGCAACTAATCAATGAATAACAATTGATTATAAAACTTCTTCACATGCTCTTGCATTCGTCTAAATGGAAAGAAGACTTTTTAGCTGGTGTTCTATTGTAAATCAACGACAGATTAACAAAAAATATAACTTCATGATTTTGTGTTCTTGTGGAGTTGTGGTTTTCAATTTATGTTATGTTTCATTTCAACCATTTCTAGATGTCTGTCCAAAAAGAAATCCTTGATTATCACTAACCGTCAATACATGGCTTGTGTTTGTTAATTAATTCATGTTTTGGCAACTGATAGGGATTCATGCATTATCATCAGTACATGTCAATAAACATGCATGTAACGGTTTTGATGAAATGTGTCACTGAAATTGTTCTAAAAATTGGAAGCCACGTGTTTTCGATCGCTTAACGAAACATAGTACTCCATCACTTTATGTATCATCTGCTCTTGAGTTGGTGTTTTGGAATGATTATCGTGATTAAACCTTGAATAGATTTTAGGGAAAATGACAAAATAATGCATCAAAGTTGACACTTTTTATTATTGTGTGTAGCCAACCGTTTTTTTTTCTTCTTATTATGTGTATTGAACTTTCAAATTTCGATCATTGTGTGTATTTTGTGACCATTTTACCCTTAATTTTTTTCTTCGGAGGGTAAAATGGTCATTTTACATGGCAGAATAATCACAAAATACACACAATAATCGAAATTTGAAACTTCAGTAACACAATAAGAAAAAAAAATATTTGGCTACACACAATCACAAAAAGTGTCAAGTTCGATGCATTATTTTGTCATTTGCCCTAGATTTTATGTTAATTTTGATTTGAGGTTTGTCTGTTATTGAGCTCGTTCAAGTGATTGTTGATAATGAAATTTGTATGTTATGTTATTTTATTTATTTATTTATGAGTCACTACGAATATGATGAAAATGCATAAGTATGTAGAGTAGTAAATTAAATGTTTATGCATAGTACAATTGAGTGAATTGCCTACCACTTCTATCATTAGATGCTTAAGTATGTAGAGTATTGGATATTCAATAAACTAAAACAACTAGGCACTAACAACACCCTTAACTACCTGTTTAACATCTAATGATTTTTCAAAGTCAGGTTTCATATTGTATTATATTCAAACTTTGAATTATTTCGATGTTTCCTATGACAAAATGTTAATTGTCTTTCCATCCATTAAAAATAAAAAGGAATCCGGCACACTTATCCACATCTTCTATATATATACAAACACAAACCGAACATATTTATGTATACATAATAATGTCTTCAAAGTTCCCTATTATTTAAGTTTGGGTTTGTTACCTGTCTTTATCTTTATAAATAGATAATGAAATTTCATTGTCATCACTTGATAAATGACAATAGACTGAAAAAGAACTTTACACAAGATACAAAACCATTAGCATCTAGTGACGCATAATGGATATATTCCATTGATAATTGCCAATTTTATAATATTTATTAACAAGTAATTATTGAACTTGTTCATGTGTTGTTGTAACTGTTAGCATCTAATGACACGTAATGAATATATTCCATAAATAAATGGCTAATTTTTTTAATACTTAGCAATAATTAATTATTAAACTTGTTTACATGTTGTTATATTTGTTCGCATGCTTTTGCATTTGACTAAAATGCTTTTGCGTATTTTGAATCCATGAATAAAAGATATTCTATTCTAAACGAGTCTTTAGTTGGTTATCATGGAGGGATACCAACATAATGTTTACAGCTATTATGAAACAAGAAATATTTTGGCGAAGATGGTGAGTTTCGTATGCATTTGCGGGGCATATGTTAGATGTGAATGATTCAGTAATTGCTAGTTATATTTTAAATTTATAAAATCGTATTTTCAATCTTTTTAACAACGCGTACGGGCAAGTATGATCCATTCGTTTGTTGTAAGTGTTGTGGTAAATAGAGGTCGTCCTAAAAGATTTAGTAAAATTGTGAAAATTAAAGTAAAGAAAACAAGCAAATAGGATTGTTACACTCCTAAACACCATGAACTTTGGAATCAAACAAACAATATAAATAAAGGTAATTGCAAGAGAATTAGCTTCCTATCATATAATAGTGTTGGATATTTGGGCTGGGGTGTAGGACTAACCCACACCTATTGTACTTTTTTTTTCTTTTTTTTAGTAATAATATTTTACCGGGGGTAACCCTTTTACCAAAAAAATGTTGAGATAAAACATGGGTCAATGAGACACAAATCATTTGTAAGCGTTTTCCAATTCAATTGGTCATATCATGAAAAACGCATACGTGTTGGTTTTGATAAATGTACCCTCTCATCCTATGAACTTTTATCAAAACCCAAACCTTTAAGAATCTATTTGTGTGAAAATGTGATTTACGATATTAGTTTGTGCGAGTCCTTTCGACCTATACTCGTGATTAAAAATTTACAAGTCCATTTAAAACTAGTTAACTTCGTGGGTGTCAATCACGAAGAACCAAAAATGTTCGTGCACTAACCGTTTAGAATAAATATAAAGAGAAATCCTCTTATCCCTTAAATCCCTTGTGTTTTACCAACAAGTTGCAATAGACATGTTTTAATATTTAAACAAACTTATAAAGAAAATCATATTTCCATTATTTGACAATCATCCAACCAATATATATAAAAAAAATCACATAATTCTTATGCAAGTAGAAAACACTAATTCATGATTCTTTCAATTAAACTCATAACATCATTCAAACAATGAATGGTCAACATCATAATTAAGTAAAGAAAGTTACCCAAAAGTATGGTTATAAATGAATAAGAAAATAAGAAGTTAGATCACTTCTTGACCCTCCAATCAACTACTATGCCATCAACCACCCCAACTAGGGGAGTAAAAAGCCTCTTAAATGCAACTTTTCAGTTGAAATGTACCGCCGGCCGGTAGTACGCCCACAACTCATGGTACATGTTTCACAGTTAGTGGTACGCCCATGCCTCATGGTACATAGCCGTTAGCTCGTGGTAAAGATTTCTACATTCTTTTTATTCTTTCGTTCCTTTCGTTATTTGCTTATTCTTCTAACTGTACTTCTTCTTCTTCATTCAAATTCAGTATTTCCTTCTTCTTCTCACTTGGGAACAATCGTTTCTTAAGTCTCTTATCTTTTAAAGTCTTCCCGAAGTTGTTCTTTTGGGTGGAATCGTCATTCGTGCATATTTTCTTATTTTGACATCAGTTCTTCGTCTTTTTCGTTGTTTTCCTTGTTATGATTATACATGAACCTGAATTTATCTTTTTTGCACTATTAAGTACCAATCTCATAAATATAACCAAATAACGCACAAAAACACACAAATAACGCGAATAAAATATGTATGAATTGAGTGTTATCAGTGACCATGATCTAGAAGCGACCACATGGATCAATGATATTAGCGTTCTCTAATCATGACGTACTATCCCAATGACCTGAGGATGGAAGACATTCGTCTTTAACTCTCATTGGATTTAGACTTAGTTTCTGGTTAAAGAGTGAAAGTGCAACTCTGTGTACTAAGGTCAACTTCTGTGAGAAGTGAGGAAAAATGACTTATTGGCCAAAAAGGCAATTTGCAACTCCAAATTGAAATAGACCGGAGAAATGATATTTTTCCTGAGCCCGTTGTATGAAAAGATTTTTGAAAAGCATGGCCATGTGACCAAAGTTCTTGAAGCATTATGGGAGTGCAAATCGAGTATCACGAGAACAAGAAAGGAAGCAAGCATTATAGAATATGCATCCATGTCTTATACTTTCAAAAATATAGGAAAGTGCAATGGGATACAGTCATATAGCTTGAACTCAACTAGGAGTTTGAGTTGGAATTCAACCTTGAGTTTGAATTAGAATTCAACCTTAAGTTTGAATTGGACTTAGCTTGGTGTAGCTAATGATAAGTATATTACTACCTGGGTATTAAATCGATTTCTATAAGTGAGGTACTATAATGTGTTGCTCGGAACCTCCTGGTATAGTGAAAAAAGATTCCATTGTTGTTGTATTTGCATAAGTGGGAGTGTGAAGGAATTGTGTGCAAACAACACAATGTCTTTCATAATTTCCTTTACAGAAATGCCGAAGGGTCACACCAGTGTACACTAAACGAGACATTACAAGTGGAAATAAGAAACGCTTTATGAAATGAAATGAAAAAGATAAGGAAATGAAAATACAACGTTATTTTCCTTAAGAGACTAAATGGTAAATAACCAAAGTCTAATATTTATCCTAGAAAATATTATAGGGGAGTAAAATGACAAAAGACCAAACAAACAAACCCAAGGGTTGTTTAGGTTGGTTCAAACGTAAACCCTACAAGGAGGAGTTTGAATTTTTGTGAAACATAAATTACTTGGTTTCCATATAGTTCTATAAACCTCCTTTAAGCCGCATATATACAAAGGGTCTTGAGAAGCTTTCACAAACATCACATAAATCCTCACTTAACCCTAAATTTCTCTCCTTTTCTTTCTATTGTCTTGCGATCGACTGAATACACCAAAAGGAATAAATCCATTTTGGTCGATTAATCAAGTTGACCAGAATTCGACTCCCTAGTCGACTGAAATCAAAAAGGATTTAAACCCTGGTGGTGATATCCTCGAATCAAGGACGCGAGGGATAAAAAAAAGTAAAGAAGGTGTTCCGTGTAGCTCAATTAAGTAAAGAAGCTTACTGCTTGCAGGATTAACAAGTAAATTTTTCTTAACACCTTTATTATGTTTTAAAACATAGGTTATATCACTGTTTAGTAGATCCGTGTACACGGGTTTTGTAACACCCCCAAAATTTGATACAGCGGAAGACTCAACAAGCTTTCGGGGTGCTACGGGGATTGGTATCCAACACAAGACAATATAGAACGAGATAAAGTAAACATAATAAAAACACAACCAAAACGGGGTTTTAAGGTTTACATTTATCCCAACATCATTCAGAGTCAGGCCCAAAATAAAATAACAATAGGTCCAAACTTAATTATCAGAGTTTAGAAAAATAGATCCATGAACCGTGTGCCTTGGCCGAGCCTTCGATTCCAAGCATGCATATCAACACTTAATTACCTGAGAAAATGTGCTAAAAGTCAGCTTTTGCTGGTGAGATCATGGGTTTAAATTCAACTAACAATATAGTGGACATATACGCAAAAACGCTTGCTAGCTAGACTAAGGATTCGCTAAAAGCCTGCGGATACCCTCCGCTCTCAACATAACACACGGATACCCTTCCGTACTAACATAGATATTCGGGTAACCCCCGCAATACCAATAAATACTCGGATAACCTCTGAAGTATTAATAACCTATAGGTGCACACTATAGTATCTAAATAAGTCAACCTTGAATAGTACACACGAAACTATGTGACTAAAGCTGCCAATCCAAATAAGCCAACCTTGAATAGTACACGCAACGAATATGTGACTAAAGCTGACAATCCAAATAACCAAATAAGTCAACCTTGAATAGTACACACAACATATATGTGACTAAAGCTGACAATCCACCAATAACCAAATAAGCCAACCTTGAATAGTACACACAAAAGGTGTGACTAAAGCTGACAATATATCCTAGTCCATACGCATAGCAAGTTTAGAAAGAATATAAAAGCGATAATAGTCCACGTAAAAAGATTTGCACGTTTCTCACCCCAATCGTTGAAAACATAGTTCAAGAGTAAAAAGTGGGGTTATGACTCACCTCAAGTCCAGAAAATAGCAAGACGAGGTAGGTAGAAATAAGATGTATGATAACTCACAAAACAGCAACTACGGACTTGGCACGACCTAACAATATTAACTCTTTCAGAAATCATTTCCTCAAATATATAATATTCCCAAACCCGGACGAGAATCCGTTTTATTTCCGAAAATCCATTTCGTATTCGTTTGGTGTATTTGCGTTTGGTATCCATACGGGTGGTGGGTTGACACAAAACAAACCAAAAAGATCACATAAGGAAAGATAAATAAACTATGGATCTAATATTAGCCCAATATATCATTTAAATAAATCGCCATAGTTTACCAAATCCGTCGATTTGATAATCCTCATATTTATTTACGTAACATACCGTTCCAAGATTACACCCAACCTAAAGCACATAGCACATAATTACTATATAGTATATATCATAGTTTAATAAATTCCACATATATATCGTCAAATTGGCCAGATTTCCCGATATATACACTCGCAATCTATTACAACTTTACATATACTACAACCTATAGGCGTCGTAGGATACGATGCCCACTAATATATTTATTTCGTATAACCAAATAACCCGGCTCAACCTTACGGTTAAGTGGTTATTTAGTTATAGAAAACGTCTATATTAGTCGTCATATATCCGTGACAACACGAACGTCACAAATAGTAACTTACCTGGACCCGAGTGACAACAATTTCACCTAACTCAATAAGTTTATCCGTTATATATCCGAAATGACATTTTATTAAGCGTTTCATAATTGTCGGGAGTTTCCCGTTTTATAACACAATTTTTACAATAATAATACGTTTAATAATATTACGCCACTTTCGTAGCCTAATATATATCTAATCGTATTATTTATAATACGACTCGTGATTATTATTATTATTAATATACGCGCTTATATAGTTATATATACGTTATTCACGTATATACTTTCATATAAACGTTCATATTATCAATAATTATTATTACGAGTTTTATTATTCTCGTTTCAATTTTAATAGTTATTGAGTTATACGAAATGGTCATATGTCCGAGTCATGAGTCTCGGCTCATTGTCCAAGTCCAATAATATAAGTAAAAGTCACAAAATAACAAATCTCCGTCCAATCACAATCTCAAACCACGGGCTACAACAATAGGGTCCGACTACGGCACCCGACTAACCTATCTCCGTCAATCTAACGACCGTCTCACAATCGGTCCCCAATATCACTTACCAATCGACAACAACTCCACAATTATCAATAACAATATCCAATGTCGAGACCAAACACGGTCTTGACCCAACCAAAAGTATTCGGCCGAAATGAAATACCACAACAATGTAACAATTAAGTTCACAATATTCAAGAAATAACATTAACAAGGTTAATGTTTGGGTCGGTTTACCAAGCCAACCCGAGCCCTCGACTCACTTGAGTCACGGCTCAATACCACGAGTCATAAGGACTCGCACTAAACATCACAAGGGCACCACAAAGTACCCATTCGACCCAATGGTCAATCGGCAACAATAACAATATGCGGCTAAAAGCCGCGACCCACAAGGGTCGAACCACAACAATACTCGAGCTCAAGGCTCGAACCACAACCGAACGAGAACCCCAATACGGGTCTCGGCGGTCATATGAGCATCAAAGGAAACCCCCGAGACCTCATGGTCTCGGTTAGCTCGGTTCGAAGGTCAACACCCTCGACAACAACCAAACAATAATCACCAAGGGACCAAAGCTACACAAGGCTCGGACCACAAATAAGCCGAGAGCCTAGCTCTCGGTTCCGAGTCAACCATACCCAAAACCATGAAAACCCGGATACCAAACTAAATTTTTATTACTAAAACATCATTTCCCATTAAAAACCATTTCGATTCTCATGAAATAATCCGTGTAGCCACGGATAAATGCCAATTCGTGGCACCCAAAACCCAAAAATAGCTCCTTCTCACCTTCTTGGACCTCCAAATGAACGGATCTAGTAAAGTACTAAAAATTCGAACGGATTAAAAGAAATTTGGTGGTGTTAACGGAGGTTCTAGGGTAAGTATCATATACCAAATGAAAGAGGGTGAAGAGAGGAAGAAGATGGTGGTAATTATTTTATTGGGTGGTCGGAAATGCGGCGGTGGTGGCCGGAAATGAGGTTCGGCGGCTAGGTTTTAGAAAATGGGGGAGTTGATGTGATTTTGAGAGAGAGAATGAAATGTGAGGGTGAGTGTGTGTGTTGTGTGAAAACCGAACCAACACAACCCTATATATCTTTTATTATTATTTTTTTTTTTATAAAAGTTATTAATAATAATAATAATAATAATAATAATAATAATAATAATAATAATAATAATAATAATAATAATAGTAATAATAATAATATTATTACGGTGGAGCGGGTAACGTGGGTAATTGTAAAAACATGTGGCCCGGACCCGCACTCAGTTTTAAACTTCAATATCACTCGAGAATATCTCGTAAATAATTAAAAATATAGTCGGACTCGTTAAGACGAATCATAAACTTTTGTTAGGTAATCCTAGTGCCAAAGTCAACGTAGTACCAAGTGAGAATTCAAATATACATCACCGAGCATTTAATCAAAAATGAATTATGAACATAATTCACGAATTCCATAACGTCATTAATTAAGAATATCCATAAAATAGGTCTTACAAGTTCGTTGTGAAATGAAAATTTCAAATAAAAATTATAAACGAACTTAAATTGAAATGCGGGTTTTTAAAATAGCTCCCTAAACTGCCGGTTGTCACATCCTCCCCGTCTCAGAAGGAAACCCGTCACGGGTTTCACTCGGAAAAATTTATCTACGAAGTGAAAAGCTTCGGATATCTCTTCCTGAACTCGTTCCCACGTAAATTCTGGCCCATGTCGGGAATTCCAACGAACCTTGACGAGCGGAATGCGACTTCTCTTGAGTCGTTTAACTTCACGATCTAAAATCTCAATCGGTTCCTCCACGAAATTCAGTTTCTCATCAACACGAATGTCCCTCATTGGAATGACGGGCATTTCATTAGAAAGACATTTCTTTAGATTACTCACGTGGTACACGTCGTGAACTTTACTCAGTTCGGACGGTAATTCCAACCTATAAGCCACGGGCCCAATTCTTTCTAAGATCAAGAATGGTCCAATGTAGCGTGGGTTGAGTTTACCACGTTTCCCGAAACGTATTACACCTTTCAAAGGCGAGACTTTCAGCATTACTTTGTCTCCAACCTGGAACTCTAAAGGTTTACGTCTCTGATCGGCGTAGCTCTTCTGCCTATCTCTAGCCGCTTGCAACCGATCACGAATCTGAGTTACTTTCTCTGTAGTTTCCAAAATAAGTTCAGGGCCTGTAAGTTGACTATCTCCAACTTCTGCCCAACCAATAGGCGAACGACACTTTCTGCCATACAAAGCTTCGAATGGTGCAGCCTTAAGACTTGTGTGGTAGCTGTTATTATAGGAGAATTCCGCAAGGGGTAAATACTTCTCCCAGCCTTTACCAAAGTCTATGACGCATGCATGAAGCATATCCTCTAACGTCTGAATGGTCCTCTCACTTTGACCATCGGTTTGGGGATGATATGCAGTACTCATATCAAGCCTCGTCCCCAAAGCCGTTTGAAGTGATCGCCACAAAGCTGACGTAAAACGACTATCACGATCCGAAATAATAGATATCGGGACTCCATGACGCGAAATAATTTCCTTCACATATAACCTCGCAAGCTTATCCACACTATCATCTTCACTAATAGCTAAGAAATGAGCAGACTTTGTCAGACGGTCCACAATTACCCAGATAGCGTCACAACCGCTAGCTGTTCTCGGTAATTTGGTAATGAAGTCCATAGTAATCCGCTCCCATTTCCAGACTGGAAGTTCTAGTTGCGTTAGTAATCCTGACGGTCTCTGGTGTTCAGCTTTAACCTTAGCACATGTCAAGCACTTTCTAACGTACGATGCTATATCTGCCTTCATGTTTGGCCACCAATAGAACTTCTTAAGATCCTGGTACATTTTATCGGACCCAGGATGAATGGAGTACCTTGACTTATGCGACTCATGCATAATCAATTCCCGAATTTCTCCATATAAAGGTACCCAAATCCGATCTCCAAAACATAATAATCCATCAGAACGCTTAACAAATCCTTTCTCATTATCAGCCATCCCAAATATATTCTCGGCAGATCTATTTTCTGCTTTCAACGCTTCCGTTTGAGCTTCGAGTATTTGAGACGGTAATGGTGATACGATAGTCATTCCCAATGACCTAACTCGTAACGGTGGTACTCTTTCCTTTCGACTAAGAGCATCAGCAACAACGTTTGCTTTACCAGGGTGGTAGCGAATTTCACAATCATAATCGCTTAGCAACTCAATCCAACGTCGCTGTCTCATGTTGAGCTCTTTTTGATTTAAGATGTGTTGTAAACTGTTATGGTCAGTAAATACAACACACTTTGTTCCGTGCAAGTAATGTCTCCATATTCTTAAAGCAAAAACCACAACACCGAGCTCCAAATCATGGGTAGTGTAGTTTTTCTCATGCTTTTCGAGCTGTCGGGAAGCATAAGCTATCACCTTCTCTCGTTGCATTAACACGGCTCCTAAACCTTTATGTGAGGCGTCACAATAGACGACGAAATCCTCGTTACCTTCTGGTAACGCTAAGATAGGAGCACTACACAACATTTTCTTAAGCAATTGAAACGCTTCATCTTCTTTATCTCCCCATTCATACGTAACACTCTTTTGAGTCAATTTGGTCAATGGTTTAGCTATCTTCGAAAATCCCTCAATGAATCTTCGGTAATAACCAGCTAAACCCAAAAATTGACGAACTTCGGTTGGGGTTGTAGGTGCAGCCCAATCTTTTATCGCCTCAATCTTAGCAGGATCCACATGGACTCCTTGTCTGTCAATCACATGACCCAAAAATTGTACCGTCGGAATCCAAAATTCGCATTTCGAAAACTTGGCATAGAGTTTCTCCTTCCTGAGCAATTCCAAAATGAGTCTTAAATGCTCCTCATGCTCTTTCTCACTCTTTGAATAAATCAGAATGTCATCGATGAATACAATTACGAACTTATCCAAGTAAGGCTTACACACACGATTCATGAGATCCATGAATATTGCTGGTGCGTTAGTCAACCCAAACGGCATCACCTGAAACTCGTAATGCCCGTAACGGGTTCTGAAAGCCGTTTTCGGAATATCTTCCTCGCGAACTCGAAGTTGATGATATCCCGATCTCAAATCGATCTTTGAATACACACTCGATCCTTGAAGTTGATCGAACAAGTCATCGATCCAAGGTAACGGGTATCGATTCTTCACCGTTAACTTATTCAACTCCCTATAATCAATACACATACGAAACGGTCCATCCTTCTTCTTCACAAATAAGACTAGGGCTCCCCAAGGTGAAGAACTTGGTCTTATGAATCCTTTTTCGACTAACTCCGCCAATTGTTTCGACAACTCTTCCAGTTCGGTAGGTGCAAGACGATAAGGTGCTTGTGCTACAGGTGCAGCACCAGGTATCAACTCAATCTGAAACTCCACTTGTCTAGTCGGCGGGATTCCCGGAAAATCATCGGGAAACACATCAGGAAAATCACGAACTATAGGCACATCTCCAATGCACCTTTCCTTTTTCTTCGCCTCTCCCTTCTCAGAAATTTGAGCCAAGAAAAGGTAACATCCCTTCTCCATTAACTTTGGTAACTTTGTGCAAGATATGACTGCTAATCGGGATGGGCTCCTAGAATCCTTTCGGTCTCCCAATATGTTTAGGATTTCCTTTCCGTATGGTACACGCACGATCTTCTCGTCGCAAAGTATGTGAGCACGATACTTCGACAACCAATCCATACCAATGATTACATCAAAACTTCCTAACGTGACGGGTAGAAGATCTATGTTGAAAGGGTGGTTCAAGAAATTTAACGTACAACCGCGAATGATGGTATTAATCCTTTCTAGGTTTCCATTTGCTAACTCAATATCGTATCCAATTCCTAAGGCCATCGGGGGTTTCTCTAGTAAGGGTGCAAATGTAGTGGACACAAAACTCCTATCGGCACCAGTATCGAATAGTATGGAAGCATAACGATTATTGAGAAGGAACGTACCAGTAACGACGTTCAGATCTTCTCCTCTCTCGTTCCCGAGTGCATACACTCTTCCCTGAGCAGCTCCAGCTTCCACACGTTGGTCCCCATTATCTTGTCGTCCACGATTTCCTCCAGCTCCACGGTTTCCGTAATTGTACCCATTACCACCCGAGCCTTGATTTCCACGGTTCCGCGATTCTCTACACTCATTCCTATAGTGTCCCTTCTTTCCACACCCATAACAAGTAACATCTGCCTTGTTTCTCATCTCAGGAGCAGCTTGAACCATTGCAAGAGGTCGAGCTCTACAGTCCCTAGCTGTGTGTCCTTTGCTTGAGCAATTCTGGCATTTCACACTATACCATCCAGTATGATGCTGATGGCAACGATCACACTTGGGTGCATCACCGTTCTGATTCTTCTTATCTCCATTCCCAATAGCATAAGCCTTAGCTTGTCTCTTGCTTCGGTGATCATTACTCTTAGAGTGGCGGTCTCTCTTTCTCTTTCCATTCTTCTCCTTATCAGCTTCTTCTAATTCCAACGAATCCATAAGTTGTTGAGTAATTGTGATTGCCTCATGGATGTTTGCAGGCCTAGCAGAAATTACATCATTCCTCGTAGCTACAGGCAATCCATCAGTATACCTCTCAATCTTTTGAGTCTCAGTTTTCACCATATCAGGGCACAACAAGGCTAACTCCTGGTAACGACGATTGTAAGTCGCCATATCATTACCTTTCACCTTGTGGTTCCAAAACTCAATCTCTAACTTCTTGACCTCATTCCTTGGGCAATAAGTCTGAATCAGCAAGGACTTAAATTGCTCCCAAGTCATAGCATACGCTACATCATTCCCAACTGCATTTCTGTAGTTGTTCCACCAAGTTAACGCTTCATCCTTGAAAGTAAAAGAAGCAAACTTTACCTTCGCATTCTCCGCACAACCACTGACATTAAACACTGACTCAGTCTTCTCAATCCATCTGACTAAGTAAACCACTCCTTCAGTTCCACCAAACTCAATGGGTCCACAAATCTTGAATTTCTTGTATTGACATCCATTAGCACGAACAGGTGGAAAAGTTCCAGCAGAATTGTTGGAATGATTTGACTCAGCGAGTAGTTCAGCAACTCTTTGCTCCACGAGTTGGTTGATCATTGCTTGATCTACAGTAGGTGCATTAAGTGGAACATGACCATTGTCTCCCTGAACATCAACATTTTGATTCCTGTTGTTACGGTTAGTGGTGTCCAGGTTGTCAGGAGTAGGGGTTTCAACATTTCGAGTAGGTCGACGACCTCGGCGAGCAGGAGTAGTCACAGCAGGACCAGTCCTGGTAGACCTAACAGGGTTTCGACGGGGTGCCATTGATCTGTAACATCATACAAGTTCATGAGTCTCCGATAGAACTTATCGATATGCTCAACAAAACATCTCAACGAAATCAAGTCATGGAAAGGATAGCAACAATACACCACGTAACAACAAATAAGCGAATAAGGACTCAATTTCCATAACACCCAAAATCACATAATACCATATACTAATAACCATCAACCATACAATAGCGATCTACATCGTTCCAACTAACAGATAACACAAAACATACTAATCGTTCCAAAAGAGACGAATACCGAACAAAATACATCAAAATATGATAAATAGCTTTTCTAACCGAACACTCCTCGGTTAAGAAAGCAAAAAGATAACATAACCCAAACAACTAGCCACGTGGCTGACGGAGAATCCTCAACTCCTGCCTCAAGCCATCAAGATCCCTCCATAGTGATCCTAACTCCACGCTATGGGTGTCTCGGTCTCTCTTGAGGTCAGCCACCTCCTTCTCTAGCTCGGCATTCCTTTGCCAAAGCTTGCGGTCGGCCTCATGAGCAGTAACAAATCCTCGTTGCAAACTATCGATATGCTCGTGGACATCCATCAAAACTCTCCTCAGCTCAGTAGTCCTGCCCACAACGACAGTCAAATCAACTCTCAAATCTGCTAAAAACTCTCCAATAACTCTCTCGAGTCGATCAGATACACGTGCAACTCTGTCACTAAGCTCAGTAATCCGAGCCCACAACCTGCCAACCTCACCCAATTCTGCATGCTCAGCAGAAACGTCAGAATATGCATCCGACTCAACGGGACTACCAGGTGGCAACTCAAACAAGAACGGGTGATCAGGTGAATCAGGCTCAATCGGGTGTACAGGTGAATCAGGCTCCTCAGTCTGAGCTAGTGGTGCTAACTCATCATCATCATCATCAGGCATCTCATCCTCCTGAGGGTCATCCTCCTCCTCAGGGTCATCATCATCACCATGCTCAGCCTCCTGAGGGTCATCCTCCTCCTCAGGGTCATCAGCCTCATCCTCACCCTCGTACTCCTCCTCCTCCTCATCGGAAGAGTACCTCATCACTCGTCGTCTCCTACTAGGTGAACCATGTGAAGATGTAGTAGGTGATCTAGGACGACGACGCAATGATGTGGGTGGCGCCTCAGACAGAAGAGAATGAGCATCAATCTGCAAAGGTGATGGAGTAGGGCGTACCGACATGCGTACCGTAGCTCGGTGGGCAAAGCGTGGTGCCACACGAGCCAAAGCCTGATGAAGAGTAAGCTGCCTCGATATACCAGGGAGCCCTAGAGAAGATGAGGGTCCCTGCGTAGATGCAGCAGGTAGTGCTGAAGTAGAAGCTGCCTGTGATACAATAGCTGAAGACATGGCCATCTGGTAAGGGTCATCAGATGCCATAGTGAACTGTGCAGGTAAAACCGGTGCAGTAAGAATGTCCTCGACGACATCGGGCATATGGGAGGCCATAGTCTGTGACAACGGCGTAGGGTAGGTGTAAGTGTTTCAAAACAACTTAAATCACAACTCATAATATCGTATCAAATATACCCATCAAATAATTCCATATATAATCTCAATAAAAGAATTTCAAACACCGCATTACTAAAATGTTTATAAAACATATAGACCATATAAATCCTCGAGAACGCCATCTTATTACTAAAATCCATAAATCTCAAATCATCTCAAATATCTCATAATACCTCAAATAATAGAAGATGCTTCGGCTTGGCGGGCTGGCGGGCGGTGGTCGGGGATCATTTTCTATAAAAATACGGTTATAGTTTAGGCGTTTATTTACCTAGTTCTCTATAACCTTGGATCTGATACCAATCTGTAACACCCCCAAAATTTGATACAGCGGAAGACTCAACAAGCTTTCGGGGTGCTACGGGGATTGGTATCCAACACAAGACAATATAGAACGAGATAAAGTAAACATAATAAAAACACAACCAAAACGGGGTTTTAAGGTTTACATTTATCCCAACATCATTCAGAGTCAGGCCCAAAATAAAATAACAATAGGTCCAAATTTAATTATCAGAGTTTAGAAAAATAGATCCAAGATCCGTGTGCCTTGGCCGAGCCTTCCATTCCAAGCATGCATATCAACACTTAATTACCTGAGAAAACGTGCTAAAAGTCAGCTTTCGCTGGTGAGATCATGGGTTTAAATTCAACTAACAATATAGTGGACATATACGCAAAAACGCTTGCTAGCTAGACTAAGGATTCACTAAAAGCCTGCGGATACCCTCCGCTCTCAACATAACACACGGATACCCTTCCGTACTAACATAGATATTCGGGTAACCCCCGCAATACCAATAAATACTCGGATAACCTCCGAAGTATTAATAACCTATAGGTGCACACTATAGTATCTAAATAAGTCAACCTTAAATAGTACACACGAAACTATGTGACTAAAGCTGACAATCCAAATAAGCCAACCTTGAATAGTACACACAACGAATATGTGACTAAAGCTGACAATCCAAATAACCAAATAAGTCAACCTTGAATAGTACACACAACATATATGTGACTAAAGCTGACAATCCACCAATAACTAAATAAGCCAACCTTGAATAGTACACACAAAAGGTGTGACTAAAGCTGACAATATATCCTAGTCCATACGCATAGCAAGTTTAGAAAGAATATAAAAGCGATAATAGTCCACGTAAAAAGATTTGCACGTTTCTCACCCCAATCGTTGAAAACATAGTTCAAGAGTAAAAAGTGGGGCTATGACTCACCTCAAGTCCAGAAAATAGCAAGATGAGGTAGGTAGAAATAAGATGTATGATAACTCACGAAACAGCAACTACGGACTTGGCACGACCTAACAATATTAACTCTTTCAGAAAACATTTCCTCAAATATATAATATTCCCAAACCCGGACGAGAATCCGTTTTATTTCCGAAAATCCATTTCGTATTCGTTTGGTGTATTTGCGTTTGGTATCCATACGGGTGGTGGGTTGACACAAAACAAACCAAAAAGATCATATAAGGAAAGATAAATAAACTATGGATCTAATATTAGCCCAATATATCATTTAAATAAATCGCCATAGTTTACCAAATCCGTCGATTTGATAATCCTCATATTTATTTACGTAACATACCATTCCAAGATTACACCCAACCTAAAGCACATAGCACATAATTATTATATAGTATATATCATAGTTTAATAAATTCCTCATATATATCGTCAAATTGGTCAGATTTCCCGATATATACACTCGCAATCTATTCCACTTTACATATACTACAACCTATAGGCGTCGTAGGATACGATGCCCACTAATATATTTATTTCGTATAACCAAATAACCCGGCTCAACCTTACGGTTAAGTGGTTATTTAGTTATAGAAAACGTCTATATTAGTCGTCATATATCCGTGACAACACGAACGTCACAAATAGTAACTTACCTGGACCCGAGTGACAACAATTTCGCCTAACTCAATAAGTTTATCCGTTATATATCCGAAATGACATTTTATTAAGCGTTTCATAATTGTCGGGAGTTTCCCGTTTTATAACACAATTTTTACAATAATAATACGTTTAATAATATTACGCCACTTTCGTAGCCTAATATATATCTAATCGTATTATTTATAATACGACTCGTGATTATTATTATTATTAATATACGCGCTTATATAGTTATATATACGTTATTCACGTATATACTTTCATATAAACGTTCATATTATCAATAATTATTATTACGAGTTTTATTATTCTCGTTTCAATTTTAATAGTTATTGAGTTATACGAAATGGTCATATGTCCGAGTCATGACTCTCGACTCATTGTCCAAGTCCAATAATATAAGTAAAAGTCACAAAATAACAAATCTCCGTCCAATCACAATCTCAAACCACGGGCTACAACAATAGGGTCCGACTACGGCACCCGACTAACCTATCTCCGTCAATCTAACGACCGTCTCACAATCGGTCCCCAATATCACTTACCAATCGACAACAACTCCACAATTATCAATAACAATATCCAATGTCGAGACCAAACATGGTCTCGACCCAACCAAAAGTATTCGGCCGAAATGAAATACCACAACAATGTAACAATTAAGTTCACAATATTCAAGAAATAACATTAACAAGGTTAATGTTTGGGTCGGTTTACCAAGCCAACCCGAGCCCTCGACTCACTTGAGTCACGGCTCAATACCACGAGTCATAAGGACTCGCACTAAACATCACAAAGGCACCACAAAGTACCCATTCGACCCAATGGTCAATCGGCAACAATAACAATATGCGGCTAAAAGCCGTGACCCACAAGGGTCGAACCACAACAATACTCGAGCTCAAGGCTCGAACCAAAACCCAACGAGAACCCCAATACGGGTCTCGGCGGTCATATGAGCATCAAAGGAAACCCCCGAGACCTCATGGTCTCGGTTAGCTCGGTTCGAAGGTCAACACCCTCGACAACAACCAAACAATAATCACCAAGGGACCAAAGCCACACAAGGCTCGGACCACAAATAAGCCGAGAGCCTAGCTCTCGGTTCCGAGTCAACCATACCCAAAACCATGAAAACCCGGATACCAAACTAAATTTTTATCACTAAAACATCATTTCCCATTAAAAACCATTTCGATTCTCACGAAATAATCCGTGTAGCCACGGATAAATGCCAATTCGTGGCACCCAAAACCCAAAAATAGCTCCTTCTCACCTTCTTGGACCTCCAAATGAACGGATCTAGTAAAGTACTAAAAATTCAAACGGATTAAAAGAAATTTGGTGGTGTTAACGGAGGTTCTAGGGTAAGTATCATATACCAAATGAAAGAGGGTGAAGAGAGGAAGAAGATGGTGGTAATTATTTTATTGGGTGGTCGGAAATGCGGCGGTGGTGGCCGGAAATGAGGTTCGGCGGCTAGGTTTTAGAAAATGGGGGAGGTGATGTGATTTTGAGAGAGAGAATGAAATGTGAGGGTGAGTGTGTGTGTTGTGTGAAAACCGAACCAACACAACCCTATATATCTTTTATTATTTTTTTTTTTATAAAAGTTAATAATAATAATAATAATAATAATAATAATAATAATAATAATAATAATAATAATAATAATAATAATAATAATAATAATAATAATAATAGTAATAATAATAATATTATTACGGTGGAGCGGGTAACGCGGGTAATTGTAAAAACATGTGGCCCGGACCCGAACTCATTTTTAAACTTCAATATCACTCGAGAATATCTCGTAAATAATTAAAAATATAGTCGGACTCGTTAAGACGAATCATAAACTTTTGTTAGGTAATCCTAGTGCCAAAGTCAACGTAGTACCAAGTGAGAATTCAAATATACATCACCGAGCATTTAATCAAAAATGAATTATGAACATAATTCACGAATTCCATAACGTCATTAATTAAGAATATCCATAAAATAGGTCTTACAAGTTCGTTGTGAAATAAAAATTTCAAATAAAAATTATAAACGAACTTAAATTGAAATGCGGGTTTTTAAAATAGCTTCTTAAACTGCCGGTTGTCACGGGTTTTGGTCTACACATGATCCACATTTATTTTCTGTTGTGCATAAACTATTGGGCAGATGACCATCAGAACCCTACAATGTCTAACACTTACCTAACATGAACCTCATACAAGCTGGCATGCCTTTAACCCAAGCCCGTTTATTTCAGTATAACTTTCGGCAGTGGCGAAGCTAGAAAATTTACAGTAGAGGGTCGGGATCTAAAATTTAATGTATAAAAAAAATTTCACAATTAAAATGGGTGGTCGAAACCGAATATACCAAAATTTTTCTACACGAAAACTATATACCTCCTACATCGCAAAAAAATTTTCGGGGGGTCGGGCGCGCCCCCCCCCCCCCCCCCCCCCCCCCGGGCCCCTATATAGTTGCGCCATTGACTTTCGGGTCATGTTTCATGTAGTGTCAGAAATTGCCTCCAAATAACCAAAAGAATTAAAACTCAACTTGCTATGGCGCGTACTTAGTAGCTTGAAAAGATCAAGAAAAATAAAAAAATGCCCATTAGCCTACAACTAATATCGACATTCCATTTACATTAAAAAGTAGTTCAGGTTATAAAATTGAAGCAAACTTTATTCAAAATCTCATTTTGTATGTAAAATCGACAATATATCATTAAATGTCACACGCTTTTATAAATTGTTAAGAAATGCGCATTAAAATGTGTTATCATACTAGAAAAGGTAGTGAAAAACACATATATGTTTCACTATTTTTAACCTAATAACACATCAAAATGTGCACATTAGAACATTTTATGAACATTTGTTACATTTAATTATATTTTTTGGAGTTTACGTATCAAAACAAAACTTTGAAGAATGTTCGTCGTTATTTTATAGTCTAAACACTAAAAACTAAAAAAGTTATTGTATGTGAGCATCATCATGCAGTGGCTGAGCCAGATTATCGTATTGAAGGGACCAACGAGAGAAAGAATGATTCGATAACGTCGTAAAATATACATTTTTATGAAAACTCAAAATAGGTCTGGTCGGTTTTACTTTAAGGTGAAAAGCGCATTTCTTGTAGGTAATTAACACTAACTGAAGGATTGATTAGTTCAAGTTTAAGTTTCATTCTTCGGAATAAGTTCATGTTAACACCAAGAAAAACACATCCATATTATAATATATTAGCGTTTATATAGGCAATGTAGAAAGATCTAACTACTTTGACACAAGTTTAGCCTTTTTAGCTTGTCCTAAATGTAATTTTAGCTACGTGTTTATATTTTATAAGTGAGAATAACCTAGGACCATCGAGTTGATCTTATTTAAGATGAAATTACATTAATAACAACTTGATGTCATTTTATAACAACACCGTTAATACAAAAACTAGTAATGCTATGGGACGATGAGGCAAAAGCAAAGATATAAATACTAAACAATTCACATATTTGTAAAGGCTACAAGATAAATTGCAATTCCAAACCTTAAAAATAAAGCATTCATAATTTCATATAGTTATATGACAACTATAGTAACAAACAAAAATAGATTATGAATCGAGTAGAATATAAAATGATACTCCCTCCGTCCCAAAATTATTGTCTAGTTTAAATTTTCAAAGTAAAACTGGTTTAACTTTGATCATAAATATATATTTTTTTTATTATATAATACTTGATGAAAAATTATACCATTAAAAAGTACACTTAAAACCCAATCCATTTATATATTTTGCATCAAATATTATATAACCACAAAAATATTTAAGGTCAAAGTTGAAGAAGAAAGACTAAAAAAGTCAATAGTGAACAATAAATTTGGGACGAAGGTAGTAATTGATAATAATATTACCCACTTTCTAATATTTTAGTCTCCACTCTCCACTGTCCCTATTCCAGTCTCCCGCCTTCTTTTCCGGTCTCTACGGCTCTACCAAATGATGAGTTTCAGAAGAAAAAAATAAACTAAAGATTCAATTTAGGGATATTTTCTTTGGGAAGAGGGCACTTGGCTGTTTATGTTGAGGGCACTACATACCCATTTTCGCAACTAGTTTAACCATTTTTTCTACTAACTTAAACATTTCGGTGAAGTTTTATTGGGGGCCTTTTCCCCAATAGTTGCAACGTGGCTCCGCCCCTGAAAACACATCATGTACACCCCGATCAATTTATCAAACTAAACATGTACTATTACCATGTTCGGTATTCACCTTAAGTAGGTGGATTGCTTCTTCCACTCCAATCGCGAAATATTGGTAATTAACCACAACATGGATGCATTCTATTTAATGAATTGAAGGTTTATATGAGATTTACTCAAGAAAAAAATGGCAATAACGATTAATGCATCATAAAAATGTAAATACATGTCATTTTAGAATTAATATATGGGAAAATATAGCTACAATTTTTTGTAGCCAATTGGTTACAATTTTGTGCTATAAATGTGGGACTTTGTGGATCTCTAATTCTTTTCTGTTGGTCCCTGATTCATTGCTTGTGTATTTTTTATGAAGTATTGTAGCCAATTGGCTACAAAAATTGTAGCCAAGCTATCCACTCTATGTATATATATGGGAGCAAATATGAAATATAAAGTTAACATGCAATTGTTGTCATTAGGTACCTTGAATCGATATATTTATTACTGTTAATCGTGTTTTATAGTCTTTCTATATTTATTTGAAGGCTAAAGTCTTCTTATTTGAATTGGTCATCGCAGACCGTGCATATTATATATCATGGCATCACCAAGACACCAACTCTATCTCATTTTGCAAGTAGACAACATGTAACTAATCCTACAAGTTGAATCTTCTTAGGTATCAACAACCCCCATGATAATTTAAATTATTCTTCTGATAGTTTATGAAAAGAAAATATATTTATTAGAGAAAATAGCAGGGTGTAATAATAACATTGACATATAAATGCACATTCGTGTTCAACATATACAAATCATGACAATTACAATGATGATTAAAATGATTGTTTAAATTTCAGATGAAAAATGCGCGGTATATTGATTTTGCAGCCGTGTAGAAGACCTAAAAATCATCTCCATTTTTACACTTAAGGAGAGAATGTCGCTCGTTTATGTAAGTATTAAACGTGAATCTTAGGATTATACAATTGGGATTAGGCTATCAAAATGCGAAGACCGTCTATATACACATACATGATAATCATTTTCCTTCAGCCAACTTTTGATGTCAATTAAATTATCCCTCTAAATCACAATTAATCCAATATATTTTTTTGTTAGGCGATTTTTCACCCCAACTAAATTGCATATATCTTGCAATATCCTGGAAATATTTCGAACTAGACATCAACCAACAACATCTTCTTTGATGAACTCACATGCCACTACAAAATAGGACAATAGGACAAAGCCTTAAGTATGTAATTTTTTTTGTTTCGATGTTTATCATGAATTACAATATGTGCTTATAGTATTATGGGTTGAAGGCCTCTCAGTGTGCTTTTAATTAATGCATACGTGATATATGTACTTAAAGTATTTCATATCCATGCACATAACTTACATACAAACGTATTTATAAGTTTACTTACAATGATAGTGATTTACATTAGTTATGTACTTTCGTGTATTTCATTACTTTTGCTTTCATCTACTCTCCTTAACCCATGCATTTTACCATATGATATCAAATTTGCTGCTAATTTAATTTTTTAACCACAATTTTAACTATCTCACAACATTTACACTACAAATCCATCTCACATGTACTAAGCAAGACTAGAACCCACAACCATTTGGTTAGAGAGCTTCTCACACATCATGGGGTACCATTGAGACACAAGCCTCTCCGTAATCTTTTGTCAACGCTGATATAGAAGTGCCCCAACTACAAAATATAATGGATGATAATATTTTATTACAAGTTGGGTCATGTAGCACACTTCTATAATTATTAATGGCCTAACAATTAAAATTTATGAGTACTAAGTTGCTAACAATGTACGTTTACCGAATTTCATGTTCATTTCTCCCAAATTGATCTCATACGCAAAAAATCCTACAAAGCTTTTATGTACGAAGTGAAATTAATACTTTTGAACTTAATTAGCCTGTTTCGTTTTAGCTTGAAGTTGGCTTTTGGGACCATTCAACCAGCAAATTTGAATTTGGAATTATTAAAGTGTTGTAGGTATGAGAAAAGTAGAAACTAAAATACAAAGTAATTTGAATAACAACGTAACTTGATTACATATGAATTTCAATCTCATTCAAGTTTTCAATAGTATGTGTCTAACATTAGTATATATCATTGTTGTTCAATATATTAATATAAATATATTACTGTACAATATAAATATAAATATTTATATTGATTACATATAAATATATTACAATAGCCATACTAATTATAACATGTGTAGATCTACTAATAGGATTTACGAAAATAGGACTGTCGGTGGAGGTTGCCTATTATATATACATGACACGTACGCGCATCAGTTGGTACTACTTTCTGTTTTAACTAAATAACCTCTTTCTTCCTTCACATCCTTTTGTAACCCAAACTCCCCTTTGATAAAACAGAAACATAATGTCTTCATCCAATCACCACGACCTTGCTCACCTAAAAATCCCTCTTCAATATATACTTACCGCCACCAATAACTTTTCTGACGGAAATATCGTCGGAAAAGATGCATTTGAAAAGTTTTACAAAGGAGAGCTCTTGTGGTCCGGTCAGTCAATTAATATCTTAGCTCGGAGGTTAAATAAAGAATGGTTTGATGGAGACCAACAGTTTTGGATGGAGGTTTCTATTCTCTCTAGTCTCAAGCACAAGTATCTGGTTTCATTTGTTGGGTTTTGTGATGATAATGACGAGAAGGTCGTCATTTACAAGCGTGAGAGCAGAGGAAGTCTTCAATGGCATCTAAGTGACCCGATGCTGTTGACATGGGTGCGAAGACTGGAGATAGCTGTCGGTGTTGCGCAAGCATTGAGCTACATTCATTATGATGAGTCACGTGATTTTAGCGTAATACACCGCAACATCAACAGTTCATTGATTTATTTAAACGATGACTGGGAACCCAAATTAGGTGATTTTATATGTTCCATGAAGATCAAAGCATCTCAAAGGCACCAGTCTTTCAATACTGATAAAGTGTGGAGTACGGATGGGTATACAGACCCAACATATATAGAGACTAAAAGTGCAAACCACAAGTCGGATATGTACTCCTTTGGGATTGTATTGTTTGAACTACTTTGTGGTAGGAAATCAATAAGTGAGCATCCAGATAATAAGTATTTGACTACATTGGTCTTTTTTCATTATAAAAAGAAAATACTCGATGAAATAATTGATCCGGTACTATGGAACCAAATGGATCCGCAATCATTCAACATTTTCGCAAAGACATCATATGATTGCTTGAATGAAGAAAGATCTCAACGCCCAGATATAAGTGAGGTTGTCACAAGACTTGAGAACGCGTTGAAACTTCAAATGGAACGTCAAAATATTGTAAGACTTTTTTTCTTTCATCTTTCTTTTCTAAATAATCTATATTTATTGATAATATTAACATAAGTAAAATTATTTACTTATTACTGTATTTATATGACATTAAAGGAACACTCACTAGTTGCGGCCAAAGTTGAAGATGCATCATCGAATCATGACAAGGTAATTATTTACTTATTACTATTGTTGTAAGCCACTGGAATTTTATAAAAGTGACCTCCATGTATATACGTGTCATTTTTAAAACACGTGGTAATGTTGTCTTGTTTGGTACATATAGGGATCATTGACCTCCATATCTACAAACGTTGAGTCCCATGTCAATAAAATGACAAAGTCTTTCCTCAAAGATCTTTCTCACTTAAAACTCAGTCGGGAAGATGTAGGATCAGCAACCAACAAATTTGCGGAAGAGAATATCATCAAATTATTTAAGTTTGGAGCGATTTACAAAGGATGTCTCTTACATTCTAAACAATTCATCGATATTATTGTAAAGAGGTTCTATCGAGAAGATGTAAAAGATGAGAGCAAAAGGTTTTGGACAGAAGTTTCGATGCTTTCTAGTCTCAAACATAAGAATCTAGTGTTTCTTATTGGGTTTTATGATGATGAGATGGAGAAGATTATCGTATACAAGAAGGAGGCCAAAGAAAGTCTGAAAAAATATCTAAGTGACCTGACCCTCACATGGATGCAAAGGTTGAAGATATGCGTAGGTGTTGCGAAGGCATTGAGTTACATCCATTATGATCCTGGACGAGATTTTAGTGTCATACATTGCAACATCATGAGCTCGAATATTTTACTAGATGACAAATGGGAACCCAAGTTATCTGGTTTTGAACTTTCGCTGAAAAATACAGTAGATCGGAGGCACCGTCTTCTTCTTACTCGTGATATTGTTAAGAATGTATACATTGACCCAAAATATGAAAAGACCGGTGGTGTGACACACAAGTCAGATGTGTATTCGTTCGGAGTTGTATTACTAGAAGTCTTGTGCGGAAGGAGTGTAAATAGTGGCAAAGACGAAGATGAAGACGAAGGCGAAAATGAACTTGAAGACGAGTTGAAAGAGGGGTTATTAAGTCAGCTGGCCAAATCTCGTTTGGATGAAATGATCATGCCGCATTTACGAAATCAGATGGACCAAGAATCATTAAAAATCTTCTCAGAAACAGCATATTGCTGCATAAAAGAGGAAAGAGCAGATCGTCCACATATAGATCAGGTTGTCAAAGGACTTGAAAAAGCGTTGAAACTTCAATCAATGTATGAAAATCTGGTAAGAAAATTAACTTGCTTATCAATTTTATATGATAATAACTCTTATCTTTATCTACTAATGTCCTCGTCTTTTGCAAATATTATTTTAGGAACTTCCGAGGAGTGCATTTGACAGTACATCATCCAATCACCTGAGGGTAATTTACTTCTTTATAATTTTAGTTCGAAGCTGGTCATACTAATTAATAAACAAAAAAGTAAATTACACGAATGGTCTATATGGTTAGGGGGGCTTTTTACAACATTTGATCCCTATTACATAATCCTGGCACTCTAGAATGATAAACGACTGTTAACAAATTTTTTGATATAGGGACAGAAATCAAAACACCATCTAAATTTATTGAGATGACCACGACAACTCCACACCACACCATCAACACCCAAAACCAGAAATCAAAACACCATATGCACCAACTACCATATGCATAAAAACAGTAACTGTTATAGAAGCTAACGGAATCCATTGGCTTAAAATAAAGTGTTGTATCACTTTTTTTATTACCATCACAATTAGTACAGATTGTGAATCTTTTTTCATTCAATAATTTATTTAAGTACGTTGATGTATTTTGAATGTTCACAATGTTGCAGTTGAAGAACTTGGAACACTTGAAGATTGGACTTAATGATATCAAGAAGGCAACAGAGAAGTTTGCCGAAAAATATTGCATTGGGTCAGGCGGATATGGTAAGGTATACAAGGCACAACTCAAACATTTTGATATCAGTAATTCATCTTCCATAGAAGGGAAGAATAGATACGATCTTCCCAAGAAACGTAGCACGGCTTATAAATTTTTACCTTTTACCCAAAAAAAGAAAAAGAAACGTAGCACAGTGGCCATAAAACGCATTCACAATCGAGAAGGAGAACAAGGGTTCATTGCAGAAATTGAGGTTCTGATTAGCTGTAAACATGAGAATATAATCTCACTTCTTGGTTTTTGTGATGAAGATCGTGATCACATGATCCTTGTCTATGAGCTTGCTTCTAAAGGGAGTCTTGAGGATTATCTGGGAAACAGTGAAAAATTGACTAATCTTACTTGGATGCAACGCTTGAAAATCTGTCTTGGTATTGCACATGGCTTGAATTACATTCACACCAACACGGATCAAGACAAACAAAAGATAATACACCGTGACATCAAGAGTGCAAATATTCTATTGGGCGAAAATTTGGAAGCGAAGATTGCTGATTTCGGGCTCTCCAAAATCCACCCAGCAGATCAAGAGGCCAGCACTCTCAATACCGACACGATTGCAGGTACAAATGTGTATTTGGATCCAGAATATCAAGGGTATGGAAGATTAAATAAAAAATCGGACATTTACTCTTTTGGAGTAGTATTGTTTGAGATCTTGACCGGGAAGGTGGCCTATGATCGTATTTTCACCGACATTGATGGGAACGGGATTGCACCCATTGCACGACATCATTTTGAGAAGGGAACACTAATGCAAATTGTTGATCACAAGATAAAGGAAGAAACCAATGAACATACTTTTTCTCTTACCAAAGGACCCAATAAAGAGTCTTTGGACGTATTTTCAAAAATCGCATTTCAGTGTCTAGCAGTGACTCAAGCCGAACGTCCATCAATAGATGATGTCATCAACGAACTTAAAAAAGCGTTATACTGTCAGGTGCACAATTTTTTTGAATAACTTTATAATCTCCTCATATATTCTTCATAGTAGTATGTGACATTTTATACATTTTACTTTGTGCAAGTAATATTTTAATCCTCAAGCTTTTACTGAATTAAGGATCTTGCCATTTATCCTTTTTAGTCCTTAATTTTTGTGACATATTGTTTTAATCTTAAACTTTAGCAAGCTAGATTTACAACCGTAACCCTAAACTTATAGACTTTAAAGGAGTATTAGATGCCAAACCATTCAGTTATTTTTTACTTATGAAATCGACTGATCGTCCGATGATTCGCAGGAGAACCACCAGGACAGCCTCAAACTGTCACTTCAAGGAATAAAGTTGGCCACAGAAACTTTCAATCAAGACAATCTCATTGGACATGGAGATTTTGGGAATGTGTACAAGGGTCACACTCATGGGCATAACTTCATTGCTGCAAAGCGTTTGGGTAGGAAATCTGCTGAAGGAGAAGCTGAATTTATGACAGAACTTGAAATCCTTATGCAGTATAAACATGAAAATGTAATTGGTCTTGTAGGCTACTGTGATGAAGAGGATGAGAAGATTATTGTCTATGAGTATGCGTCAAGAGGAAGTCTTGATAAGTACTTGAGCGATGATAGTCTTACGTGGGTGATGCGGCTTAAAATATGCATCGATATTGCAATCGGGTTGGAGTTTCTGCATGGAACTGTTTCCAGTCAAGAAATGGTAATACATAGGGACATCAGCAGCAGCAACATTCTACTGCTTGATGATTGGAAAGCAAAAATTAGTGATTTTGGGCTTTCCTTAGTATGTCCAACAAATCAGGATGTAAACTATGTCATCGACAATGTTACAGGCACAATTGGCTATCGTGACCCACTATACACAAAAACAGGCTTCTTAACCAAAGAGTCTGATATATTCTCATTGGGTGCGGTCTTTTTTGACATATTGTCTGGGAAACTATCATCCGAAAAGCTAGATGATGAGTATCTTTATTTACCCTTTTTGGCTAAACACCACTATTATGTTGAGAAACTTGATAAGCTAGTGTTCGAGGGTATCAAAGAACAAATTGTGCCAGAGTCATATATTACCTTTACAATGATTGCCCTTAAATGCTTACATCACAGGAGAGAAAGACGACCAACAGCTGATGAAGTGGTCATACAACTCAAGAAAGCATTGGAATTTCAGGTAAGTTTCTATATTTTAACAAAATTGGCTAACTTTTGATTCATATATATATCTAAACTATGGCATTTAACTGTTTTACTAACTGTAAGAAAGTAACTGTATGAAACATGAGTTTATTAATTGATTAATGTATATGCAGGAGGATTATGAGAAATGGGAGCCCAAATTGCCTAAAGACTACAAAGAAATAGTCCAGATGTCAAAATGCCCTGAAATCTACTCTACCACTAAGAAAGAGGATCTTTACAACATTTTTTCGAATGGAATCCTCCTTCAAGAAGACAAAGTGGTAATCAGTTCATCTTGTATCTCGTTTATTTGGTGTTTTCCAGTTTTCTATATATCTTTTCCTTTTTGATGGATAATTTGAGATCACACATGCGTTTACACATGATAAAAGTTGAGTCTGGTTTATAATTTATTTTATGTAACAGTTGTTGTCATTCGATGGTAATGGAGAAAGAAATAAAATGGCATCAGCGGCAATGTTTTCTTACACAAACAGTTGTCCACATGAGCGGAAATCTCTTCAAGAATCGAGGTTATTCTCTTTACCTCTCTAAACTTATCACTACGTAAGTGATAAGCATTATATGCATTGCTTTTACATGTATATATTTCTTTTTCTTTGAAAAAATGTAGTTACTTTACTGGTTTATGCATGACAAGCTATTTACGGGAGCATAATAATTAGTTTACAGCATACCTATGTATTTTGAACTTGCATTGTGGTTCTTTTTTCTTGCAGTGTTGTGTATTATATAATAGAAACAATTTCCACCAAAGGTACTTTTTTCGCTCGTCAAAGTGTATGGAAGTTAAAGGATTCGACAAATTCTTAAATTTTGATTAATAAATAAATTAAAAAACTTATTTTCATGAACTGTATTTCTTAGTCCTTCTGATGAGAAAGAGAGTTATAAAATAGAGTGGAACAACATTAATTTTTTTGTTTCTTAGATTCCTACATGAAGATGGTTCTAACAATGTTTCAGTGTTTTCTCGACTTTTCTCAACTGATTATAACAGTCACATATTTGGTATATGGGTATTATGTTTGAGATCACCAGTTGTTTGAAGTTTCGTAGCTAGATTTTTTTTTTCAACCGGTGGATTTTTCTAATGACTGTGATTTTGCTGGCATCTTGCCACTCTATTTTGTATAGTTTGAATATCTGTAATATGTGCAGGTTTGAGACAGTAGTGGAGATGTTTGATATTTCCAAATTGAACATAGAAATAAAGACAAATGCTCAACTTTTATCTCCAAACGTTGTTTATGGAGTCTATTTAGTCTTCAAACTTAGCGATTCAAGACAATTCTCAAGTAAACCGATGTATGTTAACCTAAAATATAGAAAGGGACTTGAAAGTCTACATGCATATTTCGCAACATGGAGAGACAAGGAGTGGATGATGATTGAGTTGTACCAATTCCTGAATAAGAATGAGAATATCGTCTTTGATTTTCTACTTGAGAGCTTTTCATCGTACTATTGTGGAGATGGTGCAGCTTATGTTGAAGGCATTGAATTTCGAGCCATTGACGAAGTAAGTTTGGAATTATATCTCGTGGTTCCATTCTAAACTCTTTTGTTTACATTATAAAAAGAGGTCGGATGCATGCCAAAAATTTAAACTAAAACCATGTTCTATATTGCATATCTAACATGGTTTGTATATAGGTGAAACATGAAGAAATCGGAAAATTGAAGGAAGTCCAACAAGACTTGAAATCAAATTTCAATGTGGATCAGGTGCAACAATTGCCAACTAACTTTGAAGAAATATTCAAGACATGCAGAAACTATGACGAGTTGTTCTGGTTGGGCGAGGTCAACGAAATGAAATTTCTTGTGCTTTCGGCAAAGGCAGTTTTATACAAATTCTCTAATGTGGATCTTTTTACTTCAAAACCATTAGCTGATTCCAGGTTTGCTTCATTATAGCTATTTTTATTACAGTTTCCTTTAACTAGAGGCGGCAATTCCTGACACTACATGAAACACAACCTGAGACTGATACAGAAATAAACGGGTTATGGTTGGGTGTAAACTGATTTTGGATTCTGTTTGGGTTGGTTTGGGTTAAATAGGTCGACCAGACAACCCATTTAAGTTTTTCTTTGGAAGAAAATACTAATTTTATACTGCTAAATGGGTTAAAATGGGTTAAAAGGGGAAACCTGCCAACCCAATTAACATAGTTAACCTGTGTATCAAGTTATGTTTAAACAAGTTGGGGTTGACAAGTTTGAATCCCACACGAATTGCCAGCACTACCTTTAACCACTAAACTATTTTGATGGTACATCCAAATATGTAGATGTCACACGAAAAAGTAGATTTTCTAACCCAATGTTTTTTGATTTGTTAGTTAACAATCAAAATTTTTGATTAAATGGTTGACAAAAGTTTCACTTCTAGTTTTCTATCTTTATAAATAACTTCATTCTTAATCTATCCTACATGCAGATTTCAAGAGGTGATTGAGCTTTTACCACAAAACATATTTCATCTTAATTGCACGATCAAAAGTCAAATGTTGTCACAAGATACAGAATACGTGTGTTACCTTGTGTTCAAGCTTTCAGAAAACTGCCAGGGGCTGCATTGTCCAGTAAAAGTACGAGACGTACTCCACAAAGAAAACAATGAGGCTGAATTTGTTTATTTTACAACCCCAAGTGCGTTGAACATAAATGGTAACACTCGGGTTCCAAAACATAGGGAAGATGGATGGATGGAGATTCAAGTGTGGAAATTTAACTCAACTCATGAATTCAAGAATGGGTCTCTTTCTATAGATATGAAATTTACAAGTCATGAAGGAACTATGTCTGGCCTAATTGTATGTGGCCTTGAGTTTCGACCAGTGTAAAAGAATTTTTCCTGTTCTCATTAACATTAGTTTTTTACTATGAGTATCGAAAAATGCTGAGTGAAACCTGGATAGTTATAAAATCTTGTACGAGTGAAGATTCATCATGTTCTTTGTGCGTGTGAACATTGGGTGATTTATATAAATAAATTATTTCCTTCATGAATTTATGTATTGTGACAAATATAATGGGATCAGCAAAATGACTAGATTCATGATATGAAAATTAACAAGCTCATTTTGACAATGGGGTAATTAAAAATATGATCTTGATTTTTGTAATATAATTTTCAATAGCTATTCAATGCTTGAAAGTTGATCAGTACTGCATGAATGAGTAGCCAATTTGGAGACTTCTTCGAGATGCCAAATTATATTAGATCGGCGCCGGAACGAATGAGATCAGAAGAATGCTTTTTGAAGGTGAACTCCTTAAGAGTAAATTGGAAGAAAAAAAAATATATCCTCTTTTGCTTCTTTTGGAGAAACCTGCAACTTTCATTGTATGCAATATTATTGTGGATAAATAGTTTCATTACAATTTATGGCACATTCAACATTATCCAAAACGCCTACCTTTTGTTACTAACGGCCACTAAAGTGGCCTTGTGGACTAGTTGTTAGGCATTTGATATCCCCACAATGAAGAATATCCATCCCCAAAACTCACACTCAAAACTAACGAATATGAAATGAAGGATAAAGTTACATATTCATTCCTTTATTGAATAAAACTAAGGTTATAGCCTATACAAGAAAGCAAGCATGAAAGTAGCAACAAAGTGCTACTCCTCCTAAAGACCAGGCAACACAACGACCACTCTCCTCACATGTTCTTTATCCATGAGATTCGGTCATACACTTTTACCAAGCATAAATATACTATTAACTAAAAACATAATGGCAAAGCATCGCTACTGCAAATAGCAGCCCAACATATCTGCAGCAAAGAGAATAATTTTACAACTTACATTTGGTACCCTTTAATATTTACTACTTTGCATAATTGGTCATTCCTTATAGCCCTGTAGCATGTAACATCCCTGTAGCCAATAGGATCATTTTCCCAAAACGGACATAATATATAAAAACCATAACATAGTAAACTATTAAAGCTTCTAGCCATGCGTGCACATGAACCAAATTAACGCTCAGCCTACCATTCACCTCCAAGCCTGGTAATTTTCTTAACTATGATAATTCCTATGCTGAATGTTATTGTGCCACTTTAATCATTTATTCACACCCTTTAGACACAGCAGCTTTAATCATCTTCTTTTCGAACCATATCGATTCTCGACCTTTCCGGACACCGGACCTCCACCTCGGTCACATCCAAAGTCTTTTCTAGCTCAACCCCTTTTGATTGTTCACAACACTTGTAACATATAACATGGCATCCCGTTAGACACGTTCATTACCATCTCGACTTCTACCGAATCCACGGACTCTTCCTCGGCCAAATCCAAAGCCACCCTATTTGAACTTCCACTGCCATAACGTTCACATCGTGTTGTTTCTCTGTAGAAGTATATTATATATTGCTTCCAGAATAGAAGACGGTTAAAAAGAAAAGAGGAAGTCGCCCAAAAACTTGTTATGCATAGTCTTATTATATTAATTAACACGTTAGTTAACTAAATAAGATCACCCAGCATGACTTGGACGTGCATTCTTCTTTTTACCCTCACCAGCACCACCTTCTGCATTTTTCTTCTTTCCCATACCAGCAACACCTCTTGCAGTCTTCTTTCCCCTACGAGCTTGACTTGGACCTGTTTCACTTAGAGCAGCTTGACTAGGACCTTTTTTAGAAGGAGCAACTTGACTTGCACCTTTTTTAGTTGGAGCAGATTGACTTGGACAACTTGCAGCTTTTCTTTTTTTTCTTGTTGTTTACCTGCACTGGAATGGTGTGTCCCTTGCATGTTCTTTCTGCATAACAAAAACTTCAGCTTTAAGTAATTTTAGAGTCGACCAATAAAGCATTCATCCAAAGTCAAGGTCTGCAAAGGTAAAAAAATTTACCCATTTACACGGGTTTTTGCGTGACAAGAGAACCAAGGATTCAAAGAAGAAAAAAGGTTTCGAAAAATCTACCAAAAATTCCACAACAGAGGAAGGTTGACTTATTACTTATTACCAAAAAAACTATCTCGGGTAAACACTCTAGAAGCATATCTATTTTCAGGATAACTGATGTGTAATATTATTTTTAACTACATACTCGAACAAAAGTGGTCAATCACATCATATTCCTCAAAATCTAAACAAGTTACAGAACACAGATGGTCAATTTGATCATGCCAAATAAACATTGGAGTAATCTAAGGTATTCCGATGGAGACTAACGATGTGAGAGAGATAAGCATAAGAATATGAGTATGTGACAGTCAAATCGTTTCATTTTTTCATAACTTCATATGATTGGAAAAGGTATCAATGGTAATAACCTTTCCAACTATTTTGCCTAGTTTACTGTTCCACGGTACCCATAAACTGAAAATTCAAGATAAAGGAAGATAGGATAGATAAAGATACATACCTACGGCAGCTCCCGAGACAATTAAGATTTTTCCATAATCTCCCTAAATAATTCTCCCGAGACAATTAAGACTTTAAAGCTTCCTGCCATAAAAAAATTGAAAAACTGATCTAAGTGCATACCATTATTACCAAAACATATGACCAGAAAAAGGTAGATAGGAAAACCTTGGAAATAGGAGTCTCATCAATATTTGGCTGCATACCAATTGATGTGGTGTTTGCAAGTATCATGCCACCTTCTGGAGTGTAATTGCTCAAATCAACAAGAGATATAGCCTCTCCACCAATTATGACAGCAAGTTCTCTAGCACGATCTATGCAGTATCAGTAAGAGAAAACTTTAGTTGGTGTATTAACTATGCATAGAGGGTGTTTGGATTTCAATTTTGCAACTGATCAGTTGGTTACTCTGACTTGAAATTGCTAATAATCTATTTTTGATGTTTGATAAACAACTCACATCCAAACACCCTCTAAATATGACGAGAACCATACAGTTGACTTTCACCCATACTGAACTGATAAGAATGCAATAAAACTAGTATAAATTTTTATTTGCAATTAAGTCCGGTATTAGAAATGGTAATGTGAGAGTTCGTGGAATACCGTAAGTCCGATTGGCTATCACAATCCTTGCACCCTTTGCTTTCGCTCCATAAGCAAGTGCTTTTCCAGCACCGCTAGCACCAATAACCACAAATAGTCTACCAGCCAATGGTGATCCTGTTGCACCATTTTGAATGCCTGAACCTGTAAACAGTTGTACCAATCTGTGTTGTAAGTAAATCTCAAATGGGTCAAATGGGTCAAACGGGTAGAAAGCACACGTGAAATATGATATGAAACTTTTATAAGTGGACAAAAGGCACGGTTTTGACTCAACTGCCCATATTATCACTTCTAATAGAAAGTACATAAAAAAACCTCGTAGACTATCTTCGATAGCAGAAATAGAGCCTACATAGTCTGTATTGCAACCATATAACGTCCCATTATTTGGTCTCCTAATGGCGCAGTTGACTGCTCCTATTGACTGTCACATACTTGAATCATTATCTGCATCTACTTAAAAAGTTAAGCTTTTTATTAAGAGCGAAATCTACCTTTGCAACTGGATCAACCTCATCACAACATTGAAGATTCTTTGTGAGGAATGGTACAACTGCATCCAAAATTGATACATTTTACTAATCTGAATAAGTAGAAACACAGGTTTTGTTCCATTAAATACCAACGTACTTTCACAATTTTGCCCTTTTAGCCATTCTACTTTTTTTAAAACATTTGACTCATTATAAAATCGCTCTGTAGACTGTTTGGGCATTCAGTAACACAAAAAGTGACTGTCAAATATGATCAACATTATTTAAAAAAAAAATGATAGGTTTATATATGTGTGATTTAGATTGATCTATAACGTTAAATTTTCCGGTTACCAAATGCCCCAAACTGTACACTAAGACTTCCTTTAAAGACTCGTTTTTATACACAAATATAAAAAGTACGTCGGTTTGATGGAAAAACAAAAACCCCTAGAAACTTAAGCACTAGCTCTAATAAAAATAGATTAAAACTCAACCTGAATCCTGCAAAATCTGTAGACGAGTAAGCAACAAATGTACATACACTCCAGTAAAACCAACTGATCGGAAAGCTTTATTGTACAACAAAGGTGATTTACTATGTCCAACTGGCTTCCCAATAATACCAAATACTTTTGTGTCAGGACCTAACTGTCTGAAATTAAACAAGTCCAAAAGATCCCTAATTGTGGGCTGCCCGGGTGCCGATACCTTTCCATGCTCAAGGGTGCCAAATGTCAAATATCCACCAAATTTGGGGCAAAGTACTCGAGGCATCAAACCCATTTCACCCATCACCATTGCTATTATTGGAACCTAAATGATTAAAATAAAACCGCAAAAAAATATATCTAATTTACAAATATTATTACATGCAAACAAAAATACCATCTCCAAAATTTATGATGCATGACTTACGCCACTTACTTGAGAATTAGCAGTAATGTGAAAGAAGTCAAGACTCGTGCTACATCAGTTATATCTACAGCGGTTGTTGCAAACTTGACAATGTCAGCTCCTGTTGACTGTATTTTGGCCACAAGATTCCCAAGCTCTTCTATCGAAGGAGTATTTTGATAATTGTGGGAAGAAACTATGAGTTTGCACTTTGTAGGCTTGTCTCCATGGATTAAGTTGTTGAAATCGTCAACGGTCTGCATTTGAGTAACTAAAATGAGATATCTGATAGAAATATTATGTCTTATAGTATAACGAGAATTTACTATGTAAGAATACTAATAATAGTACTTTAGACGAGCCTATGAGCACGAATAGACGCATTTAATGTCAAGAAGAAAGGAACCTTAAGCTCAACATCGATGTGATCAGCTCCTAATTCCATTGCTAAAAGAAGGGCAGCCAATCGACTTTGTTCATCTCCATGGTACTGACCACCTTCCCATGTTGGTCTAGAATAGAATATAACTTAGAATCAGAAACCTTTTCAGGAAGGATAAAGTGTTACAACATCATGTAATATGCAAAGACTTTTTGAATCACTAAACTAGTTGTTGATCATACACTAATTCATTTGCATAGACTTCAAGGGGAGTTTGGGAATCAAATTCGGCTGTAACATAATGCAACGCCAGAGATTTACGAGGCTGTGCGCCAGAGATTTACAAGGCTGTAACATGTTTGATATAGTAGATAACACCATTAGTATCTATGTCACAATTAGGGGTGTTAATCGGGTCGGGTTGGTCAGGTTTGGGTCATTCGGGTCGGGTCGAAGCCGGGTCAAGACTAAAAATAACATACCCGAACCCGACCCTATTTGAACTCGGGTTGGTCGGTTCGGGTCAAATCCGGTCGGGTCAAGTCGGGTCGGGTCATGCCAGGTTCGGGTCTATGCCATTTATATAATCCCAAAATTTAATTTCTTAAATTTAGTAGTTCAAATCTTAAACGATGTTTGTTACCAGTAGGCTTGTTGCAAATTTATAACAAAGTAGGCCATATAAAAACCATAGGAATGACACATGATTATAAATGCCAAGCGTATAACAGTAGGACATGCCATCACTCATCAAGACACCAAGATTAGAGTAATACACATGTTGCAGACATATGTATTATAATACATATTACCAATAAGACTCATATTAGTACATATTACCAAACATATAACCTGACTACTCACAGTAGATATAACAGACTCGTGTTGCAGACACAAAAATTACTCTGTCACACTGAACTTGCCGCATCACCTGGGGTTCAAACATACGATTTCTTTTCTAAGTGTAGTACTGTAGTAGTGTAGTGTACTAATGTAACTATATTTTTATATCAAACTTGAATAAAATTGGGCCAAGTACATGGAATAGACTAATTACTTGGGCCTTTAATAAATATAGATTGAGTGCAGTAAAAAAAAAAAAAAAAAAAAAAAAAAAAAAAAAAAAAAAAAACTTGGGTTAGTCGGGTTGACCCGAACCCGAATAGCAAAGTTTTTTGAACCCGATACCCGACCCTAGTTCGTACTCGGGTTAATCGGGTTGACCCGAGTTAGATTTTGGACCCGAGTAACCCGACCCGACTATCCTTATTCGGGTGTTCGGGTCCGGGTCGGGTCGGGATTTATGACACCCCTAGTCACAATAACTAGAAAAGTAGCTATCTGAGTGTTTGACAGTTCTGCTTATTAAAGATTTACGAGGCTGTTTAGTTCACCATCAAATGAGCCTATACTCATATCCAAGAAGTCAGAACTGCTGAACTACTTTATCAAAATGTAACAAGGGGTGTTTAGGATTACTGTATTAAACAGCTTACGCCAATAACCAGAAGATCAACTTATCCAAAATAGCTTATTTCACCCCTAAGGTTAAACTTACGATACTGATTCCACTAACAATAACCAGTTCAAACCAAACAATCTGAAACTTCATACTGAAAAGACCTTATTTCATCCCTAAACTAAGTAGATAAGCATAGTCAAATTTATGCATCTGCTAAAAAAACACAATAAGCAGATAATTTGTTATAAAAACAATCAAAATTCTGAAACAATCCCATTACATGTTAGACGGTTGACGATTCAAAAGAGTTCACGTCAAAAGAGTTCTACCGATATAATGAGCATAAGCCCTTTTTCATCTGAAAACACTTATCCATTAGCAACTCCCAAATCCCAAATATGCCCCTAAATATTATTATACTTGCATATACTCCACATTTCATCCTAAACTTAAACTGCTAATTACAAAGAGCATATTTACCCTAAACTAAGCAGATAAGCATAGTCACATTTCATCATCTGCTTAAAAAAAGCAATAAGAAGATAAGCTGTTTACATAAGCAAAAATCCCAAACTCCCCACATCACATGTCAAACAATTCAGTATACTCATAAATCCAACATTCATATCACGAAAACGGTTGCGAATATCGAAAAAAATAGTCCCAAAGAAACGCACCTGCAAGTAAAAAGAGTAGGCAAAAGACTTAATTTATAAAGGGTTTGATATCATATCTATCAGTAAACCTTTCTTGTTTCAAACTATTCTATCTAATCTCGAGTAGGTCAGCGCACCTCCCAATCAGCTTATTTCAACCTCAAATAAGCATATAATAATGTCCAGAAACTCAAACCTTATCCACAATATCAAAATGCGATAAGGGGTGTTTGGTATTACTATTTCAAACAGCTTCTAAGTAGATGATCAGCTTATTTCACCCTAAGAAAACAGCTTATTTCACCCTAAGAGCAAATTTGTAATATCAAATTCACCAATACTAATCAGTTCAAAATAAGCAATCGCTATGTGTGTGTGCAAACACTCAAAATCGAAATATCAAGAAATCCCAAACACCCCATCACATATCAAACAATGCTTATCTGTCAAGAATCCAACATTCATATCATGAAAACAGTTTCGAATATCTAAAAACAAGTCCGAAAAAAGAATCTTCTGTGACCTGTAAGTAAAAAGGGTAGGCAAAGGGGTTAATTTAACAAGGGTCTGAATACTTGATCTTACATTAAACCCCTCTAAAAAAGGTTTCAAGCTGTGTAAATAAGCAAAAATCCCAAACACCCCACATCGCATGTCAAACAATTGTTACTATTCAGTATACTAACACACACATCACATTTCATATCACGAAAACAGTTTTGAATATCGAAAAACAGTCCGAAAAAACCACACCTGCTCGTAAAAAGAGTAGGTAAAGGACTTAATTTATAAACGGTTTGATATCATATCTATCAGTAAACCTTTCTTGATTCAAACCATCTTATCTAATCTCGATTACAATTCAGCATCTCCCAATCAGCTTATTTCACCCTAAGAGCAAGTTTGCAATATAAAATTCACCAATACTAACCAGTTCAAAATAAGCAATCTCAACTAAAAAATGCTTATCTATTAACAATCCCAATTCCCACATCAAGCAATTCACAATACTAATAAACCCAACATTCATATCATAGAAACAGTTTCCAACATCGAAAAACAGTCCCAATAAACCGCACCTGTAAGTAAAAAGAGTAGGCAAAGGGCTTAATCTAACAAGGGTCTGAAAAACAGCAAATAAACAATCTGAACAGGCAGTTACCAATCAACTTATTTCACCCCCAAATAAGTATATAATCATGTCCAGAGCCCATACATTCAAAACTGCTTATCCACAATATCAAAGTGCAATAAGGGTCAACAGCTTACGCAACTAATAAGCAGCTTATTTTACCCTAACTGGTTTGATAGTTATTAAGCTTACAATAACAATACCTTTGCAACTGATGTAGGTTTCTTCACCACCAAAATCCCAACTAGTACTACTATCCGATCCATCATCCCCCATTATTATTAATCTCACCTGCACCTAAAAACACAATTCTTATTATTATTTTTTATTTGCAATCAAGTACGAGGACTAGGATTGGAAATGTGAACACTAGTAGAATCTAACCGTAAGTCCGATTGGCTATCACAATCCTTGCACCCTTCGCTTTTGCTTCATAAGCAAGTGCTTTTCCAGCACCGCCAGCACCAATAACCACAAATAGTCTACCAGCCAAGGGTGATCCTGTTGCACCATTTTGAACGCCTGAACCTGTAAACGGTTGTACCAATCTGTGTTATAAGTAAATCTCAAACGGGTCAATTGGGTCGAACGGGGTAGAAAGTCACACATGAAATATGATATGAAACTTTTATAACTGGACAAAAGGCACTGTTTTGACCCAACGATTCATACTACCACTTCTAATAAAGAGTATAGAAAGAAATCTGGTAGACTATCCTCGATAGCAGAAATAGCGCCTACATACTTTCACATTTTTGCCTTTTTATCCATTCTACTTTTTATAACATTTGACTCGTTATAAGATCACTCTGTAGACTGTTTGGGCATTCGGTAACACAAAAATCGACTGTCAAATATGGTCAACATTACAAAAAAAATGATAGCTTATTTCACCATCAAATGGTCAACATTACCTTTGCTGCTTAGTTCACCATCAAATGAGCCTATAATCATATCCTAACACTTATTACTGCTGATCTACTGTATCAAAATGCAACCAGGGGTGTTTGGCATTACTAAGTTAAACAGCTTTTGCTCATAACCAGAAGATCAACTTATCCAAAATAGCTTATTTCACCACTAAGGTTAAACTTACGATCCTGAATCCACTAAAAATAACCAGTTAAAACTAAACATTCTCAAACTTCTTACTGAAAAGACCTTATTTCAACCCTAAACTAAGTAGATAAGTATAGTCAAATTTATGTGTCTGCTCAAGAAGATCATTAGCATAAACACAGTTATCATTTAGACACTTGAAAAACAATCAGTTACGCAATTATATGAGTTTGGCAATTTCGCTAAGAGTACTTCAAAGATACATAAGCAATACAATGTCTGAATAAGCGACTCCCAAACTGCTTATTTCACCCTCAAATAAAGATATAATCATATAAAAACACTCAACTATGCTTATCTACTACATTAAAACGCAATAAGGGGTGTTTAGGATTACTATTTTTAATAACTTATTCTCATAACCGGATAATCAACTCATTCAAAACAGCTAATATCAACATAAGGGTAACCTTATAGTATCAAATCCACCACTATATTCAATTTGGAATAAACAATCTCAAAGCGCCCAAAAAAGCATTAAGCAGATAAACTACTCGTTACTTCAAAATAAAAATAAATAAACAATCTGAACAAGCAACTGCCGATCAGCTTATTTAACCCCCAAATAAGCATATAATCATGTACAGAGCCCATACATTCAAAACTGCTTATCCACTATATCAAAGTGCAATAAGAGGTAATAAGCATATGACCAGCTTATCAAAAACAGCTTAATTCACCCTAACAGAAAATTTGTAATATCAAATCCACAAAAACTTATCAGTTCATAATAAGCATGGGGTGTTTGTTTAAGCTTATTTGTGGGCTTGTGAGCTTGTATGATTTCGGGTTACAATATATAAGCTCAAATTTTCCAGCTAATTTTGATACCTATGGGCTTATATTAAGTTATTACAGTACATCATAATAAGGTTATATGAGCCCATAAGTCTCAAAATAAATCATATAAGCTCATAAGCTCACAAATAAGGTTCCCAAGCTCAGTGGATTAGAAGGAGTATTTTGATATGGCGGTTTGTATAATAATTTTTTTTAAATTGATGAAATAAGAAGATGGGTTTTGTGAAAAGATTGGAGATATTACATAAAAATGTGAAATTTTTACGAAATGAAGGTTAATTTTGTGGGATTGAAAAGTTAGGGTTTTGATTTGGGGGTAAATTGAATTTGGTTTTGGGACGGTGAAATTTTGGGGGGTTTTTTAGAGGGAAAATTTTGTTGGGTGGGACTTTATCCACCTACGCCCGTTTGTGTTTGCAATGTAGATAAAGAAAAGTTGCAACTTTTTTTTTTTTGTTTCTTTCATAAAAAATCATAAGTAAGTGGGCTGTTGAAGTCAAATGTAAGTTATAACTTCTTCTTTTTTGTCAAACTTTTTTTTTTTCTTTTTTTTTTTTTTAAACTTTTTTTTTGTATATAAATGTAATTTGTATTTTTATTTGAATTTATAAAATTTATTTTTTTTAGAAATGAAAAATAAAATAAAATGGTGAGTCATAAAAGGGTGGTGTTATGGATGTTATTAGTGAAGGGTGAGTTGTCATATGACTTAGGTTGGAAGGAAAGTTTGGATGTGAGAATTAAAAAATTATTAATTTGTATGAAAAGTGTACTATTTGGGTTGAGAACCTAATTGAACATAGCCTAATGGATAATTTATTTTAGAGAAAATCCTTAAAGTACGTCAACTTTTGGCTTTGGTCCACAACGTGGTTAGGAAAATCAGCCTATTCCAATCTGGTCATGTACTACTGCGCGACCGTGCTATCCCACCCGTTGTGCGACTCGTGTACCGACCAAAAGTACATTTTAACTTTCTCTCTAATCTTTCTTGGATTGTCTTGGGAAGGAACACCAAACCTATATCATTTTTTTTTTTTTTTTTTTTTTTTTTTTTTTTTTAAACACAAAAGTAACACACTTCTTTGATTTGCCATAATACCCATGGTATCGTTTCCCTTAGTGATTAGTTAAAATGATTGTGAATTGTTTATGAGTTGTTGTTTTAGTGTGTTTAATTTCTTTGATTTGCCATAATACCCGTGGTACCGTTTCCCTTAGTGATTACTTTGTTTAATTTGTTTATTAACTTGATTTGAAAGGCATTTAATGAAAACACTTGAAACTAGCCCACTTATCAGGCATGTCATGAAGCTATGTGGACAGTCACGTGCTACCCAGTACGGTATATTTTGTTTATGTTTTCTTTATAAAAGAGAAATGGTATATTCACATAAAGTTTAAAAAGAAATTTCATACATACCTGTGTCACGTAAATATTGTCGATAAGACGAATGAAAGATAAAAGATTATAAAACTATTATAATATATTCTAAAGATGAAAAATGAACGATGAAAAATGAACGGGCCATAATGCTAAATCTTAAGGTGTACGTTTTTTTTTTAATCTTGCATCTCATTATAACAGAAAAGGGGTGTTTGTTTAAGCTTATTTGTGGGCTTGTGAGCTTGTATGATTTCGGCTTACTTTATATAAGCTCAAAGTTTCCAGCTAAATTTGATACCTATGGGCTTATATTAAGTTATTACAGTACATTATAATAAGCTTATGTGAGCCCATAAGTCTCAAAATAAGACGAAATCATATAAGCTCATAAGCTCACATAGAAGTTTCCTAAGATCAATGGATTAGAAGGAGTATTTTGATATTGCGGTTTGTACAATAAATTTTTTAAAACAAATTGATGGAATTAAAAGATAGGTTTTGTGAAAAGATTGGAGTTATTACATAAAAATGTCAACTTTTTATGAAATTGAAGGTTAATTTTGTGAGATTGAAAAGTTAGGGTTAGGGTTTTGATTTGGGGGGAAATTGAATTTAGTTTTGGGATGGTGAAATTTTGGGGGGGGTTTTTAGACGGAAATTGATTCTGGTTTTTGCAATTTTTTTTTTTTTTTTTTTTTTTTACCTACTTCGATCAAAAAGTGTAGATTGGCAGAGACACCTCAACCCTGTGTACTATAATGGTACCCATCAACCCTACCCAGCAAAGGTTTGATGCCTGTGAAATACCTCCACCCAATACCCAACCATGCTTGCGGAATGGAATCGAACTCACGTCCTTTAGTTGGATCAAGACATCACATGGTTGGGCTCAGGCTTCTAAGGTAGCTTGTTGATATCATTAGCTTGAGGTCCCCATGTGAGGACTTCCCGGTTGGTCACCCAACCCGGTACTACTCTCACCTTGGCTCGCTTAACTTAATAAGCTTCACTCAGTGGACCACAAAGCCCCATGATCTTGGAAGTAGTTTCTACTCTTGGAAGTAGTTTCTACTTTCCAGCAAAGATTTAAAGATTGGGGTTTTATTCATCACTTTTTTCGTTTTTGCAATATTGAGATCGTAAGATTAGATTGATTTTAAAATACTACTATAATGTTATTTTGTTATTTGTAAATAATATTCATATCTACAAATTATTATGTATCATAAACTTAAGATTATATAAATGTTTAATTAAAATGTTGTATTAAATTATGAATATAGAATGTATAAAAGGATTAACACACTGTTTTTAAAATTATATAAAACATAATCCATAACTTCATTTTTTTAGTTTGCGATTCGAAAAAGTAATATCAAATCTGATTAGATCTTAAGATCTTATAGTCGAGATCAGGATCGTATAAAAGTTTGTCAAAAATCATATGTAACATCTGAATCGTTTTGCTTCTTAGTATCGTAAAATTGTAAGTAATTAAGATTATGATAGAGATTTTAACAACCATGATTCATAATCGAGAATGATTGATGTTTGTGAATGTTAATGGTTGAATATACGAGTAATTAGTTTCTTAATAATTATTATAGTATCCTTTTAAAGTGTAAATCGGCGCAATTGCATAACTTTGAAGTGCATACGTGATATTTGTTAAAAAAAAAGAATTTGTTTAATTTTTGTCTTGGGCAAAAGTGAAATGATCGCAATATTCATAACCTTTTACCCATATGATCATAGTATATCAGCCAACAACTTTAGACATGAACAAAGAATGAATTGAAGCTTTTTGACAGAGACTTCGCTTGCACTTTTGAAATTTTAGAGATGGAGTATGTAACTTGGAAGTTTTTACAACTTACCGGTCAAAGTGAAAAGTAAAAAACTGAAATGTGGTCAAAAGTAAAAAAGATAATGTTGAAACAATTAATTATGAGCAATTTCAACTATTAATACACATATGTTTCAAAAGGAAACTATTAATACATATCGAAAACCGGATTGGCCTGGGATGCTTCAAACCCGACGGGTTGACCTGATTTAATTTGACCCGTTTATTACCCTACCCGTCGGGTTGACCCGTTTTTCAACCGAAATGATTCAACCGGTTGAACCACCCGGGTCAAACCGGGTTTCAAAACATTATGTTTAATCCTCAAATCCTCAAACTTTTATTATTTTTCGTTTCCAACCCATAAACTTTTTTCTTATCACTAAATTCTTGTTATAATTTGGAAAATGAGATTTTCATTCTTTTAGAAAAATTTCTCAAAAATGTGTGACTAATTTTTCAGTTTTCAGTGAAAAATTTTCTAAAAAAATGGGGGATTTTTCACCAACTAAACACACCCTTATCTTTCTTGGAGATGATTTTTGTGGAATTCTTTGCATCCTAAGGATAATTCAGTACAATGTCACGGTTTCTTGCTCAAATAGTTCAAAAAATAAACATACTAAAATACATGTCTTTGGTTATTGAACTAATCTACTGTGTGTCCATCTTATCTATACACAACTCAACTTATATAAACAGTTGCATAAATTAGCTACCATTACTAAACCGAAACTTGAAGTCACGCAATTCACAAAACACTAGTACAGTAACAACATAAAGTTGCGCAAAAAAAAATAAAAATAAATAAAATAAATAAAAAAATAAAAATAAAAACTACTTTCCTTAGGTTATGTAACCATTAGCAACCATTTGCTCCATACGAATCTTTCCCTCATCGTCCAGCCGTTCAAACATTAGTAAAAGTGGTGCACTCCTACCAACCGCATACTTCGCTAAAAGACGTTAATCAAGAGTAAGACCATGTAAATATTTCATTTGAGTTGTTACTATGTCCATAATCTCATTTGCTGCATTGAATCATTGCTTAGCCACTTTTTTTTCCACACAAGTTTCATATATCTCTTTTGCATTTATTACCAAAACTCTCTTTACCTCCATCGAATAAAGAACGCATTCACCCTAACAGGGCAACACTTTAGCTTCCAAACTCGTGTTTATATTGATTTCTTCAATCTTGTCTTCACCTTCAATAATGTCTTCTGCTTCAAAACTCGTGTTTATTTTGATTTATTCGACGTTTACTTCACCTTCAACAATGTCTTATGCATTTCTCAAAGAAAAAACATTAGTTACCTCATTATAGCGCATTTGCTATAAAATAACACATCTTTATTTTTTAATCTTTCATGAATGGTTTAATGGCAAAAAAACTTGTGATCCTAGTTACTAAAATATGAGAAATGTCATGTTCAATTTTTGCTAAGTACAAATACTTTATAACCGGCTACGCCAAACTCATAAAACAAGAAATATTTGTCTTATTTAAGTCGGTTTGACGATGTATTCAATCTCCTTAAATTAGTCAATCGAAAATGAAAAACTGTTGTACACAAAAAGAATAAAAATAAGAGAAATGATAAATGAGCCTAAGTAGATAGACCTAAAAATGGCCTAAGAATAATATAATGACATATGCTATATATTTATTTCATTTCAAAAATATTTTTGTTATTCCGAAGTTACCTTAATGAAAGGTTTTACTGGGGCCTTTTCCTTCTCTCTCATGAACCAATTTGTGCCGTCATTTTTCTACCCAGCTTGTTTGGTGTTCGTGTTCGTGCCATTGAGTTCATAGTTTAGAACCCCTTAGATCTCAAAACTCTAAATTGATAAACAATCCTTATTTGTACCAAGATCATGTATCTATTCATCCATATTAGTTGATGGTGAATTCATGATTTTATTGGATCATATGAGTGTGTGTTGTTATTAAAAATTAAAACGGATTTTGTAACATTCAGGGATTACTATTATTTTTCATGAATACAGATTATTACATTTGTTCTTGGTGTTTTTGCCAGTTGCTATCCATTTACGCTTATATTACCACCAATGAATTAGTGGTATAATTGATCATATTATTTCGAAGAGGTAAAAAAACTCCATCCATCAAACTACTTCCATATGAATGTCTATACATAAAGGACATTAGATCCCTAATTTATGTGTTTATATACAGACTATTTATTTGTTTGAGATGCCTCATATGATGTACCAATGGTTAGCCGCTTTTCTTTGTGTTTAAACTTTAAATATGCATGGCAGGTAAGTGACAAAACAAAAAAAGGTTTAAAAGTTTTTCGAAGAACTATATCGTTTGATGAGTGTTTTTGTTCGTAAATAAATATATACTACATATAATACACAAAACTCTCTCTCTCTCTCTCTCTCTCTCTCTCTCTCTCTCTCTCTCTCTCTCAACTTTTAAAGTATATGGTACAATACTTTAAACACACAAAAACACTCGTTATTTTTAATTTTAAATGAGCAATTAATGTGGTCTAGATTTTTAAATGAATAAAATTCTAAAGCAAAAGGTACAATTTACTTTTGCACAATTGCACTCATAAAATAACTGGTCAATAAATACAATTAATGCAATTATAAAACACCTATTATATAAGAAATATACAAATTATCAATTATATTGTACAACCAATTTAGACATAATTTCTACATTAAATGTCACTAATACAAATAATAAAGTACATTATAAAAATATTCAAGCCCGAACGGGCATGGGTCGAACGGACTCATGCTATACGAATCGCTTTAAAAAAGACGACAAAATAAATTCCTTAGTTACATAAGATAGTATCTTTACATAAACTATGTTTTTTTTTTTTTTTTTTTTTAATTATTTTTAATCTTTTCTTCTAATTTTGTTTTAGCATGCATATTCACGTACTATTATATGATCATTTAAATCATTATCAGTTTAATGAATTCTTGAGCTGAAGTGCATGAATTGAACACCAATAATATGCATATTCTATAATCATTAAAATCAAAAGATGTAACAATATCTTCCATAAACACACAAACTCTTTGAAAAGGAACACTGTATTATTGAGATATTGACTAAATGATTCACAATTAAAGATACCAGCAACGTGTAACCTTTCATATAGTTGTTTGAAGGGACCACGAGGCTTCCCAAGTGATTAGGAAATGTGAATACTTTCCCATCAATTTTACTTTATTATATCGAAGTTCAAAAGTAAGTAGCAACGTGGAACATGCAACGAAATCACAAACAAATAACATGAAGTTGATGACTTAATGATCATATAAGTACGTGAATATGCATGCTAATTAAAAGAAAAAAAAATACAAAAAATCATAGTTTATGTAAAAGTAGTATCTTTTATTAAATAAATTTTAAAATACTATTTTTTGTTAAATAAACTTTAAAATAAAAAAACTCTATCATATCATGCTATCGTCTTTTTCTTTTGCCATGAAAAACCCATATCTTAGTCTTCATATTTTGTTCTTGTCCTCACAAAGTATAGAACATCGATTTAAAATATGATGCCCCTAAATATTTGATGTCCTGGGCCGTCGCCAACCTCGCCCGATACCAGGTCCTGCCGTGGATTAACTCGAATGGGTCAATTTGGGATACATTTTACTGACAAGAGATCAAATGGGTAATAAGGGTGTTTGCGGATAACTTACTTTAATGTACTCGTCCCATACTCTCAGGGTCCCAACTAAATCTGCTCATGTGTGTGACGACCAAATGCACTATATTGAAGTTTTCCTTAAAAAAATTCATCCTAGTTTTAATAGAGTTTTTTGAATAAACCGAATTACTACCCATTAAACGTTGCACTGTGCGAACATACTCAGGTTCGATATCAGCATATACATATTCCCCTGATAGATGTAATTTAATGAGTACGTCAACTAGCAAATCCTACTCTTTTGTCCAAAATGTTTTGGATTTTCCACCACCTAGTATACCTGCCATCTCTACAACATAGAGTAATGTTTACCATCACTAAACTTACATGTTACGAGTAATATTAAGCAAGTAAAGGTGGCCTAGTGGTAAGGTGTCCCAAAGGTCTCATAGGTCTATGAGTTTGGCACATCAATATTTTGCCATTAAGGCTTCAAATTTAAACATTGGTCATTGTATGTCATTCAATTTTATTGCTGAGCTTTTGGGTGTATATAAGAATGTTGATGCCACTAAGACTGATTTTAAGAATTTGAGTCGTGACATTTATAATTATATTGGTAAATATGATGCCCAAATGATTATTGACAAGTTTAGCATTTTGAAAGAAAGAGATGAAAATTTTACATTTGAGTTTAAGACTAATACTGAGGGTCAGTTAAGTTGTTTGTTTTGGTCTGATGATACAAGTAAAAGGAATTATGAAGCTTTTGGTTTTTCTTCCTTTTACTGGTGTTGATAATCATAAAAAATGTGTAATATTTGTTGTTGGTTTGCTTTCGAAAGAAGATGTTGTTTCATATGAGTAGCTACTGCAAGCTTTTCTTAACACTCATATTAAGGAGTCGTACCTTGTTTTAACAGATCAAGATCCTTCAATGTAATTGCAATACCAAAGATATATAAAAGTGGTAAACATCGTCTTTGCATGTGGCATATAATGAATAAACTTCCTACAAAGGTATATATATATGTGTATATATATATATATATATATATATATATATATATATATATATATATATTATAATAAGTTAATTAAAAAATATTTATATATAAATATTTTTTCCTGATTTTATATAGATTGGTTCTGAAATTTGTGAAGAAGAAGGATTCAAGAAGCGTCTATGTCGTGTGTATGGAGGGAAAGTGATGAGCCTAATGAATATGTTCGAAAATGGAAATCGTTATTGGATGAATATCATTTAGATAAGCATAAATGGTTAAATGATATGTTTAACAATAAAGAATGGGTGGTAAAAAATGGTATCAATTTTATGTTAATTTTAGTCCTTGTTGTATAGTAGTTCATGTTTGTTATACCCTTCAGGGAATTGAATACACAATATGTTATTTCTCGACTCGCTTCACTGAGTGTGTCCAAATGACTTGTGTTGAAATTATGACCAAATTGATAAGGATTTTAAAAGTATGTACTTAGACTCAGAAAATTAATGTGGAAAATCCCATTACATTGAAAATTATTTTGTTGTGATCACAAATTCATCCTCGTGTTATTGCTTAATTAGTGTTAGTGTGTAGTTTGGGTCTTGGAAAATTATTTGTTGCACTTTTGCCCATTCAGCCTTTCTCTTTAAAAAGATCACAAATTATCTCAATAATATATTACAGATTGAATAAAATAATTTGAAGGGCGGTGTTGGTGGCCGCTATGGTGGTGAAGAGATGAAGGTGAAGGGAGTGTTTGGAAATGGGTTTTGTGCGTGTGGGGTGGTTATATATCAAGTGACACGTCCAAAAAAATGTAAACTATAAAAAATAACCTGTAACCTGCTAAGGAGTTACACGAAAAAAACCAAACTGAATAGTCACTACATCGAAGTAGAAAAAAGTAATTGGCAACACAAAACTATAAAATGTGGCAAGTTAGATACATTTTCGTATAATTAGCAATGCAACATTAACCTAATCATGTCTTCCATGATGTATGGAGGAAGTGAGGTGTAGACAATCATACATACCCTTGCAAGAAAGTAGAGAGACTGCTTCTAGAGAACCTCCGGTCTTTTTGCAGAGAGTGAAGATCGAACCCTTATAAATATCATTGCTTAGACGATACACTCCAACCACCAAATTTAGCTTCTACCCATTTTTCTTTAGATTCATCACACACACTCGACTTATACAGAGTAATTGGCTGTGTTTATTATACAACTCTGTGTATGTTCTAATTCTTTTAACAAAATATAGAAAGTATGGGGGTTAAAAAGAACCATTTGATGAACCAAGACTATTAACATTTTTTAAACAAGTATAAATCATTAGATGTGAAAAATTTTAGATATTTTGAAGGAAATAAATGCCCACGGTGGTCCAAAATATGTAATTGGACATCACTATTTGAAGAAAAACTCCTATAACTAAATACTAATCCAATAAAGAGAAATAAAAGTTAAACACACATATTGTGACTTTTTCTTAAAATTAGTTCATTTAATTTCCACAAATTGTCTGATTTTATTTTTATTTTTATTTATTTATTTATTTTTGGTCTCCTTAAAAAATAATTGTGCATCGGGAAAAAAAATCACAAATTATCTAAATATCCAATAAACAAATTTTAGCGATTCATTTTTTCATAAAAAACATATTTTTAACCTTTTTCTTAAAACTAAAATATCTTGAAAATGACAACTCGTTAAGGGACAAAAATACAGTATCGCAAAATACTTTCGAAGAATCTTTTTTGACCTTACACCCTAAATAAATAACATGTGATTTTCATAAATTACATGTGATTTTTAAAAGGGATAATTATTGAAGTAGACAAGTTGCCTTAAGGCACATCACTTCCGAGACCTTTTTTTTTGTTGATCCAAAATTAGATCGGTTGCCTTGGCAACTTGACTGTCCTTAGCCCATCGACTCACAACAACCCATCGACTTACAACAACATCTAAACCTAATCCCATCTCACACTATTCATACAAATCTGTCAAGAACACTACAATCATCTGTCACGCAAACCAATACACGAACTTTAAAGGAAATAATACAAGATCCCATTTTGTTCTAATCAATTGCAGATCTATATAGATCTTGTATGTTAGAATCATAACCATCATTGATCTATTCCGAAGACTTGCTTCTTATTTATATCCTAAAAATTAAAGAACGAGTTATAACAAGAGTGTTAGACCCCTTTCTTTGTTTCGATTAGAAGACAAACACAAAACAAATATAACAACCTTACCCGAGACCCATCCTAGGATCTTGAAGCCGTGAAAGAACAATATCCAGATTGATCATCACTAATCATCTATACATGGCTTATGTTTGTTGATTAATTCATCTTTTGGCAAGACAATGATTCATTATGATTACTAAATGTAATAATTATGCATGTAACATGATTGCTAAAATGTGTCACTGAAATTTTTCTAAAATTGGAAGTGGCATGTTTTGAATTGCTTGACAAAACATGTTACTCAATCGTTTGCTCTTGAGTTGATGCTTTGGCATGTTTATGTGTTTAAACCTCAATAAAGAGATTTTATGTCGATTTTGGAATTGAGGTTAGTTTGTTTTAGCTCGTTCAAGTGATTAATAATGAAGCTTGTACGTTATGTTAAATTTTTTTTATTAAACGGTCACCACAAAAATGTTTAAAATGCATAAGTACGCAGAGTATAGATTCAATATTTACGAATAGACCATGAGATTCAAGTGGAGCCATATTCTCCGCAACCCTTATCATTGTCAAAATTTGAATATTCAATAAAATAATACCACTAGGCACTAGCATCCCTTAAAGACCTATCTAACACTTACGTTTTTTCAAAGTCATGTCTTAAATTGTATTATTGTTCATACTAATAGTAGTTGCAGATAGGTGTAAAAACAAACCAAGCTTTTATCAAGCAATTCGAGCTTGAGATTGACTCGATCGAGTCAAGCTTTTATCGAGGTGAAGCCCGGGCCTTAAACCCACCACTAAACCCATTACTATGGACTTCAATTATTTGTTAGACATTGGTGGAAAGTCCTTATCAAGATATATTTGTTTCATTGTGGCTCCTATGTGAGATTAGTTCTTCCATGTTCCAACATCGTACTCACATGAAGTGGATCACACTGATTTTCGATTTCACCGTAGTGTGTGCTCTCATGTACTTTGGTTTTATAACTATAATTTGCCATTAAAGACAACTATAATGTAATTAACTATATCTTGCACAAAATTCTTAATCAACTAGGGTTAATTAAAACCCATAGGTTAGACTAGGTGTAACGGTGAGCGGTTGTCACCACCGGCATGATCCCCGTTACACCCGTCTTACTCGTGCGCCAACTCCCATTTTTGCATTGGTATGGTGGTGCATCCTTTTTTTTTTTGTTTTATTTGTGTGTGTTTGTGGGTTATATTTGTTGGAATTATAATATCATGACAATCATATAAATAAACCAAACACATCAAGTAAGTATAGCGGAAGCAATTATAACAAGATCATATAATATGTAATTAACTAATCAAATATAAAAGTAAACATACCTTTGTGATTCTAGCCCGAACAAGAATCAAATGCAAAAGAACCCTAATTAGGGTTTATGGGGATTATAGGAATTACCCCTTACCTTTTTGTAATTCAATCCAATAATCAAACAAAAGTATGTTTGAATCACGTTCTTGTACACACATACTAAAACAAGTTAAAGTAATGCTAGTTTTTAGAACACAAAATTAAACCAAAACCTTTTGTTTAATAAATAAAATCGATCAACCCTTTAAGGGTGTTTGTTTGATCGATTACAAGAAAACAAGGAGAAGAAAACAGGTTTAGGGTTTGTGTGTGTGCACAAGAGATACAAACCTTTAACCCTTAGCCTTGTATATAAAGTGTATGAAACTTGGAGCTCAAGAAAACAAAGGAGGTGCCCTCCTTTTGGGTTGGCCGATCGGATCAAGGCCCAAGGGAGCTTCCAGATGCTTCTTGACTTACCAATTAATCATACACATTCTTTCCTTATATTCGTCTAATGATCAGTAGTTATTTATCTTAAATACTAAATAATCATTATATATATTTGTGTAATAAATAATTAAATATAAACTTTTACATTTAATTATTAAACTTTAACTCTCATACGTAAAGTGTGCAATCCCGTGATCTCAAGTTCGATCCTAACATACTACTACTAAAATAATTTTCATAATCTAACAGCTCCCACTTGGACATATTTTAATAGTGTAATCACATCGGTTAGCGTCTAGCAACACTTCGATGCCTCTAGTATGATCTCGAGTAAGGCTCCTGGAAAAACCTTTTAATGATTTCTCATTATTATTATCATTTTGTTTCTAATACCACGTTAATAAGGATTAAAGTCATTCCTTAATTAACAATTCTGTTTCTCGTTGTTTGTGATTGAATAAGATTACCAAATCTTCTGAACATATTCAGGGGAGATCTTGGGTGCGGCCACACATACATCTTACCAACCCTACGAGGGGCCCAGTAGTATTAAACTCCAAAAATAAATTTGAATAAACAAATTCTATCTTGACTACAAGCAAAACCCACAAACTTTGTAACACTTCCGAAAACAACCCTTATGACTACCAGTTACGTATAGCATTAAGTTGTTCCACAAAAATGTACTACATTCATGACACTTATCTTGCATCTCAAGTCTACGGATAACTTCTCATGATTTACTTAATAACAAAATCCATAAAGTAACATCATGTAGTTGGGATAAGTCCTATATTCGATATCATTGAATATCATCTGAAATGGCATGACTACGCATCAATATACTTAAGTATATTATACCAACCTTCAGATTTGTCTTGATTTAATAATATTCCCATATTATTAACTGACAACAAACAATTTAGAATAACATTTATTCATGGATTAAACATACAAATATAGGATACAATATATTATAAATTAAACATACCATGTATTTAAATTTAATATAATAATTATTTAACATCCCTTATCCAAATACTAAATAGATTAATGCATGATAACTCTTGTTAATGAATTATGTCTCAAGTAATGACATTCATACTTGTTGACAAGGCATAAATCATCCAACTTTGATCTATTGGAATTTTAAGAATACTTATTTCAAGAATTCAACTAGTGAAGTTATTGTATGTGCATACTCAACTATTTTGATAATGCCTTATAATGTTTCATAAATGTGTGACATCCTTAACCACCAATTTATGATAATCAAACTTCTAAACATTTTAAAGTTTAAAGTATTCTAATTCTCTTAATGTATAATGCAACTATTTTTTTAGTAATCACAACTAGTTCTAGCCAAGGATGAAATCCTTACCATAACTAGTATTTCATTAGCATCATTGTATGCAAACAACAATATGCTATTAAAACTTCCCGTAAACATTAATATCTATTGTGTAATGTTTGATGCCCTTCAAACTTTCAAGTTTGTTGGCTATGACAATTTGCACAACAATTGACCAATTGTTCATCTATAGAATTTGGAAGCTATTCCAGATTTAGGATGTGATTCTATAATCAAACACAGTCTTTTTAGAATATTACACAAGTTCTCTAATAACTTTTTAATTAGATATTAATATTGCCAAATCATCTTGTAATCAAGCATGATACAACAAAACATGATGTTCATGAAAAATCTTTGAGTCATACATATCCATTTAGACTTTCTAAATAATATATCATGTTATATTAGATTTATTTACCGCACATGTTTCAACAATAAACATTCATTCCAAGGTTGTATGTCTTATTTTCTAAATCTTTAAAGTTTCATTCCAAACTAAGACTTAACTTTTAACTTATATGGAATATTACCTTTTATAAGTTCTACAACATATATGATTTAAAAAATTAAACATAATACTCCCACTAGCTTTTACGAATACTTAGAAATTATCTTATTTTAATTATAAATCAAAACATGAATTTAATAATTAAACATAAGAATAATCTTCTAGATGCATGCATTTATCCATCCATGGATTATTGCACTTTGTACACTTCTAAAGATTTATTTGAATTCATAAACTCCTTTTAATTACTTATCGTCCTCGCTCAAGTAATCACTCAAAAAAGAGTTTTGATATTCCGTTGTCAATTTCATAAATATAACAATCATAATCTTTATATATTTAACGTATTTAGAAAAGAATATTCAATCACAGTTAATTGCTTAAGTGTGATTAATAATCTTGTCATAGGACATGCATTAAATACGTGTACAATATTGTCCATATGATTTCTATACAAAGATTTAAACCACAAGGGTTACCTTATCTTTGAAGAAACTCATCTTCATTTTCTAGTCTAACTATTAAGATAAACCAAATTTCTAAAATTGATTATCTTTATGGACAGCATCTTAATCATTCATATCATGTATACTTTACCCAATTTCATATTTGGTAATGTATCATAATGATTATCAGGTTTACAATAATCCTGTAAATCATAGCCCTCAGCATATTAATCAAATATCTGAGATATATTGCTATTCTATGAATGATAATTCCATCATCTTGAGATTTAACATTTAAATGTCAAACTTTATTATCATGTTGAGATTTAACATTCAAATGTCAAAGTTCATCATGATATTTACTAGTGTATTTTAGAATATTATGTATTTTGTAATTTTATCTTTTAAAGATCAAAACTCCCACTTGCTTTTAGCAATTTAAAGACTATCTTTAAATACATAGCAAATAAAGCAACAATACAATATTCTCTTTTGGGATATTACAAATACATATTGACAGTTCCTGACTTAACTTTGTTAATAACCTCTTCATAAGCAGTTAAACAAATTTAGAACTTCAATTTAAGACTTAATGTGATTCACACATTCATCACATTCCATCATATGATAATGTCTTATTAATCTTCTAGGTTGGAGTTTTATTAAATATGTCGAAGCCATACTCAATATTCTAACCTTGATAACTTTTGGAAGAAAAGTAATCATAGTTATATATAATTAAACAATATAACAAGAGTTTGATTTTCCTAACTGAACATGCCATAAATATTTGGTATTTCATTAGTATTAATATTGTAAGACAATCTAACAATATTTTAGATAACCATATTCCTCTTTACTTGTCTATTTACCAACTAAGTCATTTTAATGGTATAATAGAATTTACAAGCCAATTATATGCTTTATAACACAAGTACTTTTTTACAATGTCACTTCATGTCCATGTCTCTACAAGAAGACATAAACTGTTATAATCCCACTATACTTTATAAGTTATTTAATGATAAGGCGAAAAATGATCCGTTTTTAGGGGGTCATTTAAGCCCGAATCCGACTTTATTTGATCAAATATTGCCCTAAATCGTTCCTTTTGTGATTTTAGGTGTTTGGAGAGTGAATTCTGGAAAAGAAGCCATTTTGGACGTTTTTGGAGCATAAAAGTGAAGAAAACGGCAAAGTACCAAATTTCCATGCTGAAGATACAAGGTGACGGCGTCAAGACCACCATCTTGACGGCGTCAGACATGAGGAATTAAACACCGTAGGTGGTGACGGCGTCAGAAGGCTTCATGACGGCGTCAAAGTGGCAAGAATAAAATACCGTGGGTGGTGACGGCGTCACATAGGCCGTCATAAGTGGATCAAGGCCGTCCGAGGAAGTATATGGCGGCGAGGTGACGGCGTCACAAGTTACTCTTGACGCCGTCAGCCTGTTTTTCCTATATATAGTTTTCTAGTTTTTTTTCATTAAGGAGGGAGAAGTTTTGGTGAAACCCTAAAGACGATTTTGGTGCCTCTTTTACAGGTTTTTCAAGGGTTCCAAACCCTTGAGACCTTGCATTGTAATTGAGATAAGTGTACTTTCAATTCAATCAATATGTCTATGTGTTGGTTGTTTATATCTTGTTCTTGTCTCAATTCTACTATGCTAGGCTAGATCTCTTTTGTGTTTGCTTAGATATAATGAAACCTAGATGTTGATTATGTGTTGATTACTTGTCTATTCTTGTTTTGGATGAATGATATTATATGTTAGGCTTAAGAAAACTGGCAGATCTCCAAATGGTAACATGCTTGAACGTCTTAAGAAACATGAACCGAGGCGTACTAGGTCTTTATTGGTTGTATTTAATGCATGAGCCACTGTTTACAATCCCTATAGTTGTGCTGGGTCATGGTGTAGGAGGAGATAAGAGCTCATAGAGTTGGGGAGTTATGTATGCCACCCCACGAATGGTATTAAGGAATACAATCCGTCATCCATACAAGTGTAACAAGTAATTAACATGTAAAAGATATCTAGGGAGTAATGAAGTCTAAGTAAATACAATTTCTCCAACCACTGCTCACAACCTTAGTATAATTTAGTTTAATTTCATTTTCAGTATTTTATTTTAATTATATAATAGCTTTGGGTTAGTTGAATAGCAACTAATTCCGCCCACTCTTCCAAAACCCGAGATTTTAATTGCTTTCATAAAAATATAAAAATACAAAAATAATCATCTTTCACCTCTAGAACTATTAATTAGGTTTTCTAATCCTAGCGACACTATTCCTAAGCTGAACGATCAATCCCCCGGTACTTGTCACTATACTATACTACAACGATCAGGTACACTGCCTGGTGGGGGTTGTAAGCTTCTCGAGATCCCTCGAGAGGTAAAGCAAGGTGCGATTCCCACACATCATTTAACAATTTAATGACTACATGTATATGTCTTAATTAAAAAACATAACAAGATAACGTCTTACTTTATTATAAGTCTTGTAACAATTAAAAGACTTTATGTTTATATCTTTACAATGAAACATAAACATGTTTAACTAAAGTAATTATCAATACCATATCTTGGTTTCAATTGTAATTTCAAGTTAATTTATTACTTCATAATAATGTAAATAACATTATTTCTTTATTTATTTATGTCATTCCTAAAACACATAAATATTCAGATTGAAGCAACATTAGATTACCTAATTAATTTATGTCATTCCATGAATTCATAAATATACTAATTAAAGTAGTCTTGATATCATATTGACACATGTTCTAATAGGTATCTAATTTAGAAACTGCAAATTCTCATAGGTCCATTACATCAGTTGATCTGCTAGTAATGAAAATATGAAATCACCTTGTTGTTGCAATCTAGCTAAGCTCTCACATAACATAAATTGTAACACCAAGTGTTTCTTGAATTAGATTAGTATAATTCATATTAGAAAGTAACTCTCTTACCTTGCAGTCAAGAGAATCCATTAAATCATATCTTTATGAGTTGTTTCTTGCACACATTAAAGATAACATTTCTCCCACTTGTGCATCGAACAACCTCATATAGTTGATAAACAACATGCCATGCATTTGTTTATGTGATCAATATGATTGTGTCATAGATTTTAGCATAACAAGTAGTTATAGAGCAACAATGTCTAGTAAGGAAATGTACAAGACTATCCTTAAAAGTATGAGTATCTACACTTGGAAAGTAATTATCTTTAGCTACCAAGATGTCAAAGCTTATAACTCCCACTGAATTAAAGATCATTACAATAATTCCTTATTCAGTAATAAGTACACAATACTCCCACTGAATTTGACAACATTGTAAATGTTTCATATCTAGTGAAAGAAAATAATGTGCTTTTAACTTTCCTATGCCTTTGAATGTCCATACGTAACAATTACTTATGCACTAAAGTGTGTATCCTACTACGTAAATGATGGACTATCTATCAAATGCGTTTAACTTGAAAAATTGGGCATGCAATTTCTTCCTTAACAGGTCTACCATCCTACAATGTATGTAGTACCTTTTAAATAGTCAAAACAACTAGTTATTGTCTAGGTTAGGATTTCTTTTTATTAGGTCTACTTCCTAGATTCCTTTGTAGTAAGATTTTATTTTTATTTTTAGGTCTTCTTTAGTCTATCTTATTTCTTCGTGCCTTTGTTCGTGACTCTTTACCATCCGACATCATGGAAGGTGGTAACATCTTTGAACCCATCATCCCACCACAACAAAACCCACCATTAGAACCCCTTAGGCCCCGAACCTTAGGAGAGTATTCCCGACCTATCCACCAAGGCTACCGAAACACCATTGAGCTCACCGGAGACAATGTGACCCCCTTGCGATCCGACACCATCCGGTTGGTGCAAAGCGGATGTGCATTCCATGGACTTCGTTCCGAAGATCCAAACCAACACCTTAAGGACTTCCTCAAAATCGTAGATTCCATAGACCTAGGTGTTGAAACTAGAGAGACTACCCGTTTACGCCTATTCCAATTCTCTCTACGGGATCAAGCTAGTCAATGGCTTGAGCGTTTACCCGCGGGATCCATCACCACATGGGATGATCTCACCACTCGTTTCCTTGCTCAATTTTTCCCACCGGGGAGAACTACTAAGCTTAGGAATGACATCTTGATGTTCCAACAACATCAAAATGAATCTCTTTATGAAGCATGGACTCGTTTCAAGGACTTACTCCAAAAAGTCCCTCATCATGGCATAGATCTTTGGCTCCTAGTCCAAATTTTCTATGACCATATCGACATCTCCACGAGGCAAACCATTGACCAATCGGCCGGTGGTAAGCTACGTGATCTTAGTGCGGAACAATCATGGGAACTCATAGAAGATCTTGCTCTCTATGACAATGAAAGTTGGAATGATCCCCGTGATTTGAACAAAACGGTCAAGGCAATATCTTTGCCTTCAAACAATTCAAGCACTCCCGACCGTAGGATCATGGAACTTGAGGACCAAGTCAAGTTTCTCATGAAATCTTACGAAGCTCCGAAGCATTCAAGCCAAGTGAACAAAATCACTTCTTCATGCGAATTATGTAGTGGTCCCCATGACACTCGTGATTGTATGGAACTCCCCGGAATAGCTTTTGCGGACTACGCATCCACGCGTACCGACGAAGCGGGAGATAAGTGGTACACTTTCAAGCCCGAGCCAAACACATACGGTGATTCATACAACCCCTCATGGAAAAATCACCCAAACCTTAGGTGGAAACAAAATCGACACAATTCTTCCAATCCGCCTAATCGTTACCAATCAAACGGTCCACCATCCAACCGTACCTTCAACAATAATCCTTCTAACAACTATGGTAGTACCAACAATCTTGAAGGATTGATGTGGAAATTTATGGCATCTCAAGAAGCCCGCATAGCTAGGTTCGAAACCGAATTCAACCAACAACAAACGGAGATGACCAACAAGATCGACAACTTGTTGAAAGCCCTCAACAACCAAACATTAATCACACCTAGGAAGGACACTAGGGACACCAATAGTGGAATCCAAGTTAAGGACCCCTCATCATCCAAACATGTCCACTTTGTCAATGTTGTCACCATTAAGCCGATAGATAGGGAGATAGAGGAGAGTGACAAGGATGAAGTTAGAATAGAAGCCAATAGTGAGGATGAGAGTAGGGAAGTTGAGGTTAAAAAGGATGAGGAATTGGAGGAGATAGAACCTATAGAGAAATACTTTGATAAGTTGCCAACCGAGGAGGAGCGGGAATACCATAAGGATTTATTCGATAGTCCCGAGAAAACGTATATCTTTGGCGACCCCCTGATCAAAATGGGAGACCCCTCCAACATTAACATCCCATGTAATATAGGGCACATGCATCTATGGAAAGCTTACATCGACCTTAGATCCCCCATGAACGTCATGACTAGGACCTATTACAATTGGGTGATGAAGAAGCAACTCAATTTTAGGATGATGCCCGGTGAAAGTTGGATAAGTAATTTTGCAGGAAGGGTTAAGGGAGTACATGTGATTATAGGGAACCTTACCTATGAGATTGATTTTATGATAGTGGAAGACACTCGTCCCGTGATAGATGCTTGCCTAAGCCAAATTATTTTCGGGAAGCCATTTGTTGAGGCCACTAGGATGAGTTATGACCCGACTTTAGGGATAGTTAGGTTCAAGAAAGATAATGATGAGGTCGCTTATCAAATGCCCTACAAGATCGAACAATACCGCCTTCTCTCTAATTTCGAAAAGGAACATAAGCAAGCGGCTTATCATAGGAATGAGGAGGATAGACGTAGAGGAGTAGAGTATGTTAGAAATAGGATGCTTGGTTTCTACAAAGAATGCTTGCAACTAGGTCCGGAATACAAAACTGGTTTAGAAGACGACCTAGAGAGTGGAACCAATGATGAAATCACGTAGTAACCCACGACTTTGAGTCTAGCTACAAGACTCGTAAATAAAGAAAAGCGCTTCTTGGGAGGCAACCCATGTTTTGTGTGATTTTATTTGTTTGATTGTTATTTGCTTCCGTATGCATGTTTTATTTTTATTGTTGGTTGATCATGCTTCTCTACTAAAATGTGGAAATACTTTATTATGTTGTTTGGCCTAGTCTTAACTTCAACCTAAAGGTATTTTTGCAAAAGATAAGTGTAGGGGGAAACCCCAAATATGTTTTTAAGAAACAAACCGATCATGATTCTCCACAATATTTAATGAACATGTATATTCGTATTTGTTAGAGTCAAATGCTTGTATTGAGTCATAATGAAGTTTTGCAGGATTTTCCAGGAAGTAGGACAAAGTTTTTCCAAAAATTTTCCGGAAACTTAACATAAGAATTTCTGCAGGTCCATTCTGACGGCGTCAGAATATTACTCTTGACGGCGTCAGGAGTCAAAAATCTGGAAATTTTACCGGTTTTGTTTTTCTAACGGAGTCTTATGGTTTTTGTGAATTATTAAGTTTTATAATCTCCAGGAAATCTGCAAACTTCATTCCACAAGCATTATATCTTACTTTGTTTTCTAGGATTTAGTAACTTATATAGGATGCCGCCGATTTTACGCGAGGTTGCCTTGTCTATTGTTGTCAGGATTTACAGGTTATGTATGACAAGAAGATGATTTATATTCTGGAAGGGAAGCTTTGATTGTTCATTCTCTTGGAGGAAGATTTAACCTGGCCAACCTATAATCCATACCGAGCGAATCAGGGGAGTATTTGATTTCATTCTCTTTACTTCTTAACTTTTACATTCTTTACTTGAACATTGGGGACAATGTTCATCCTAAGTGTAAGGGGAGGGTAAAAAGATGATACCTTACATATGCACTTTCGCTTGAGTTTGTTTTGTTTGATAGTAGATGTGTAATAAAACTATGAGAAATACTTGTTAGTGTAATTTTAGCGCCAAATTTAAATTTTTTACAACATTTAGGAGAGAAACTTTAGCCATAGCAAGCGTCTCATGGATAGGAGATTGTATGACTAGCACATAACCGTATATTCAGAAAATTTTCCACCCAAAAATGTGAGGTTCGCCTTTAGTTTTGATAGGAAAAGCATTTATTATTGGTGCTTATGAGTGTACCGGTAGCATTTAGATTCTAGAACTTGCGTTAGTGATGCATCCCGAGACCGCTAGTGAGACTACATTCGTGTGGTAGGATTTACTACATGATAAGAGGCATTAGGATCACCCTTGTGGTAAACCCGTATTATAATTACTTGACCATTTAAGTCATATTACTTGGCTAGTTAAGTCAACTAATTTTTCCCACACCCTTTGCGTTGTACTCATTTTTCCCACACCCTTTGCGTTGTACTCATTTTTGGTAATGTATCATAATGATTATCAAGTTTACAATAATCCTGTAAATCATAGCCCTCAGCATATTAATCAAATATCTGAGATATATTGCTATTCTATGAATGATAATTCCATCATCTTGAGATTTAACATTTAAATGTCAAACTTTATTATCATGTTGAGATTTAACATTCAAATGTCAAAGTTCATCATGATATTTACTAGTGTATTTTAGAATATTATGTATTTTGTAATTTTATCTTTTAAAGATCAAAACTCCCACTTGCTTTTAGCAATTTAAAGACTATCTTTAAATACATAGCAAATAAAGCAACAATACAATATTCTCTTTTGGGATATTACAAATACATATTGACAGTTCCTGACTTAACTTTGTTAATAACCTCTTCATAAGCAGTTAAACAAATTTAGAACTTCAATTTAAGACTTAATGTGATTCACACATTCATCACATTCCATCATATGATAATGTCTTATTAATCTTCTAGGTTGGAGTTTTATTAAATATGTCGAAGCCATACTCAATATTCTAACCTTGATAACTTTTGGAAGAAAAGTAATCATAGTTATATATAATTAAACAATATAACAAGAGTTTGATTTTCCTAACTGAACATGCCATAAATATTTGGTATTTCATTAGTATTAATATTGTAAGACAATCTAACAATATTTTAGATAACCATATTCCTCTTTACTTGTCTATTTACCAACTAAGTCATTTTAATGGTATAATAGAATTTACAAGCCAATTATATGCTTTATAACACAAGTACTTTTTTACAATGTCACTTCATGTCCATGTCTCTACAAGAAGACATAAACTGTTATAATCCCACTATACTTTATAAGTTATTTAATGATAAGGCGAAAAATGATCCGTTTTTAGGGGGTCATTTAAGCCCGAATCCGACTTTATTTGATCAAATATTGCCCTAAATCGTTCCTTTTGTGATTTTAGGTGTTTGGAGAGTGAATTCTGGAAAAGAAGCCATTTTGGATGTTTTTGAAGCATAAAAGTGAAGAAAACGGCAAAGTACCAAATTTCCATGCTGAAGATACAAGGTGACGGCGTCAAGACCACCATCTTGACGGCGTCAGACATGAGGAATTAAACACCGTAGGTGGTGACGGCGTCAGAAGGCTTCATGACGGCGTCAAAGTGGCAAGAATAAAATACCGTGGGTGGTGACGGCTTCACATAGGCCGTCATAAGTGGATCAAGGCCGTCCGAGGAAGTATATGGCGGCGAGGTGACGGCGTCACAAGTTACTCTTGACGCCGTCAGCCTGTTTTTCCTATATATAGTTTTCTAGTTTTTTTTCATTAAGGAGGGAGAAGTTTTGGTGAAACCCTAAAGACGATTTTGGTGCCTCTTTTACAGGTTTTTCAAGGGTTCCAAACCCTTGAGACCTTGCATTGTAATTGAGATAAGTGTACTTTCAATTCAATCAATATGTCTATGTGTTGGTTGATTATATCTTGTTCTTGTCTCAATTCTACTATGCTAGGCTAGATCTCTTTTGAGTTTGCTTAGATCTAATGAAACCTAGATGTTGATTATGTGTTGATTACTTGTCTATTCTTGTTTTGGATGAATGATATTATATGTTAGGCTTAAGAAAACTGGCAGATCTCCAAATGGTAACATGCTTGAACGTCTTAAGAAACATGAACCGAGGCGTACTAGGTCTTTATTGGTTGTATTTAATGCATGAGCCACTGTTTACAATCCCTATAGTTGTGCTGGGTCATGGTGTAGGAGGAGATAAGAGCTCATAGAGTTGGGGAGTTATGTATGCCACCCCACGAATGGTATTAAGGAATACAATCCGTCATCCATACAAGTGTAACAAGTAATTAACATGTAAAAGATATCTAGGGAGTAATGAAGTCTAAGTAAATACAATTTCTCCAACCACTGCTCACAACCTTAGTATAATTTAGTTTAATTTCATTTTCAGTATTTTATTTTAATTATATAATAGCTTTGGGTTAGTTGAATAGCAACTAATTCCGCCCACTCTTCCAAAACCCGAGATTTTAATTGCTTTCATAAAAATATAAAAATACAAAAATAATCATCTTTCACCTCTAGAACTATTAATTAGGTTTTCTAATCCTAGCGACACTATTCCTAAGCTGAACGATCAATCCCCCGGTACTTGTCACTATACTATACTACAACGATCAGGTACACTGCCTGGTGGGGGTTGTAAGCTTCTCGAGATCTCTCGAGAGGTAAAGCAAGGTGCGATTCTCACGCATCATTTAACAATTTAATGACTACATGTATATGTCTTAATTAAAAAACATAACAAGATAACGTCTTACTTTATTATAAGTCTTGTAACAATTAAAAGACTTTATGTTTATATCTTTACAATGAAACATAAACATGTTTAACTAAAGTAATTATCAACACCATATCTTGGTTTCAATTGTAATTTCAAGTTAATTTATTACTTCATAATAATGTAAATAACATTATTTCTTTATTTATTTATGTCATTCCTAAAACACATAAATATTCAGATTGAAGCAACATTAGATTACCTAATTAATTTATGTCATTCCATGAATTCATAAATATACTAATTAAAGTAGTCTTGATATCATATTGACACATGTTCTAATAGGTATCTAATTTAGAAACTGCAAATTCTCATAGGTCCATTACATCAGTTGATCTGCTAGTAATGAAAATATGAAATCACCTTGTTGTTGCAATCTAGCTAAGCTCTCACATAACATAAATTGTAACACCAAGTGTTTCTTGAATTAGATTAGTATAATTCATATTAGAAAGTAACTCTCTTACCTTGCAGTCAAGAGAATCCATTAAATCATATCTTTATGAGTTGTTTCTTGCACACATTAAAGATAACATTTCTCCCACTTGTGCATCGAACAACCTCATATAGTTGATAAACAACATGCCATGCATTTGTTTATGTGATCAATATGATTGTGTCATAGATTTTAGCATAACAAGTAGTTATAGAGCAACAATGTCTAGTAAGGAAACGTACAAGACTATCCTTAAAAGTATGAGTATCTACACTTGGAAAGTAATTATCTTTAGCTACCAAGATGTCAAAGCTTATAACTCCCACTGAATTAAAGATCATTACAATAATTCCTTATTCAGTAATAAGTACACAATACTCCCACTGAATTTGACAACATTGTAAATGTTTCATATCTAGTGAAAGAAAATAGTGTGCTTTTAACTTTCCTATGCCTTTGAATGTCCATACGTAACAATTACTTATGCACTAAAGTGTGTATCCTACTACGTAAATGATGGACTATCCATCAAATGCGTTTAACTTGAAAAATTGGGCATGCAATTTCTTCCTTAACAGGTCTACCATCCTACAATGTATGTAGTACCTTTTAAATAGTCAAAACAACTAGTTGAATAAACTAGTTTGTCTTTTACCATTTTGCGGTAATTAGTCTAGCTTCTAATTATAATAACTCATAAAATGTCATACACAATTTTCTGTTAACCAAATATCATATTTGTTACTAAGAATTTAATCACCGAATGAGGATGATAAAATCCCTATAAAAAATGTACGCAATTTTCTTAACTATTAAAAAATTTGCTATGAGTTATATTAGAATTGAGACGTATCTAATATTCTTATTATCCTTTTCATACATAAAAAGAAATAAGATTGTATCTCACTCTTCTTTCATAGAAAGGTGACTTCTTTTGTCTTTTAAGTAAATTATTCTTAATCAAACATTTGTTTGAAAACGAAACGATATCAATTTACCAAAGCCCAGAGTAATGAATTAAAATGATTTACAAAATTCAAAATTCAAATGAATTACAAAATTCAATTTCAGTATTTTCGATAATTAGATCTTCAAGAAAATAAAATACCCATTGGTAAATAATCATATAAACCATAGTATTTTCTTAAAGCTAGGATCCTAATTGACATAGTATCATTACATCAGTTGATCTGCTAGTAATTATAGTATTCAACAAGGTAATTGTCGAATAATAATTGCCAATATCATATTGCAATTCCTAGATTTATGGGATTTACAATCACAAAACATTTGTATTGTAAGCATGTTTGATCCCCATCTTAATGCCTTGAGTCAAAGATCTCACTTCCTACTCAATTTAAGTTGTCTAACTTAAAAACTGCAAACTCATAAATCCATTACATCAGTTGATCTGCTAGCAATGAAATTTCGAAATTTACCTCTCCATTGCAATCTCGCCAAGTTCTCACATGACGTAAATTACAACTTCAAGTGTTCTTAATTAGATGGCATTTGACTTAATTTTATAAGGGTATTAAATTTTGACGTGTAATCAAAATAATGTATGAAGAAGCATGCATACAACTTCATAACATTGGTTTTATAAAACATTTTTATTACCAATTCACTAAGAGTAAAATAACAAAGTTTTGATTGAGGTATTGGGTTCACCAATTAAAGAATTACCAACAATTATCGTCCACTATATCGTACTTTTGCATAAGCCCTAAGGCTTAGTGTTTCGGATAATCATTATGGAATTGTGGTTAATTCACCCTTAAGATGACAGTGTACGTAATATAGTGATATAGGTAAGTCTAGAGTCGGCACACAAGCGGTTGTAGAGAACCGGTAGGTGCATGGTCTTTAATACCCCTCTCTACAAGCACATTGTATGGCAACCTTCGGTCCGCCTTTCGCACACTATGTACAAAAATATCAATCAACCAATCCTTTGAAATTTAAACTCTTAAAACCAAAACAATTTCACCATTTATTTAGTCCATATTAATTTTCTATTAAAAATTACCCTTTTTCGTTTATAAACATGTCTAACATAATAATAAACAAAAACAAGTAATACATAATAAAAAAATAAAATAACCAAATAAACATATACATAATCATAACAATTAAATATGTATAAACATGTAGCCACATGCAAATCTTATTCAATAGTCCTATTAATAATCAAGTCTAGGTGTATAATATATTTATTCAATTAAGGCTTTCTTCTTCTATGAAAAAGAGCCACATACATCGATAAATCGATTGCGTAAGCCAAAACTAAATAAATACCACATAGCACATAATTGGTTACTTAATATTTGAGTCTTCCCCAATTCGACATCTATTAATAAATTTACATGTTTCGATATAACTTAACAATTAATTCATATATCCAATTTAAACAATTTAAATTATCACATAATAAAATCCATGCAAATATGCACTTTTTCATGGATTATGCTTAACAATTTAACATATTGCACCAAGATCGTTTACTAAAACGCATAACCAATTTACATGACATCCTAGGGTTTCTAATCATATTAAAAAATCAAAACCAAAACCCTAAAACCCTAAAAGGTCAAATCGACCCAATTAAAATATTAGGGTTAGGAATCAAAAAACCCTAAAAACATGTAACTAAACGAATCAAGATTCAATTTTTATGCGTTTCTATAATTAATTACATATTATAACGGCTCATGATGCCACTGTTGGAATTATAATATCATGACAATCATATAAATAAATCAAACACATCAAGTAAGCATAGCGGGAGCAATTATAACAAGATCATATAATATGTAATTAATTAATCAAATATAAAAGTAAACATACCTAAATTAGGGTTTATGGGGATTATAGGAATTACCCCTTACCTTTTTGTAATTCAATCCAAGAATCAAACAAAAGTATGTTTGAATCACGTTCTTGTACACACGTACTAAAACAAGTTAAAGTAATGCTAGTTTTTAGAACACAAAATTAAACCAAAACCTTTTGTTTAATAAATAAAATCGATCAACCCTTTAAGGGTGTTTGTTTGATCGATTACAAGAAAACAAGGAGAAGAAAACAAGTTTAGGGTTTGTGTGTGTGCACAAGAGATACAAACCTTTAACCCTTAGCCTTGTATATATAGTGTATGAAACTTGGAGCTCAAGAAAACAAAGGAGGTGCCCTCCTTTTGGGTTGGCCGATCGGATCGAGGCCCAAGGGAGCTTCCAGATGCTTCTTGACTTACCAATTAATCATACACATTCTTTCCTTATATTCGTCTAATGATCAGTAGTTATTTATCTTAAATACTAAATAATCATTATATATATTTGTGTAATAAATAATTAAATATAAACTTTTACATTTAATTATTAAACTTTAACTCTCATACGTAAAGTGTGCAATCCCGTGATCTCGAGTTCGATCCTAACATACTACTACTAAAATAATGTCCATAATCTAACAATATTGTGAGGTATTTTTGTGTAAAGATATTTTTATGTGATTGATTTGATGGTAACTACTGCAACTGTTTGGTGATGTATTGAATAGTCATGTGACCCTGACGTTAATGTGAGGTGTTTGGTGACCATTACACCCCGTCTTACAGTGAGTGTCTTGGAATGTAGTTTTTATGTTGTAATGTAACTCTTCAAATCGTTTCTAATTTATTTGATTTGTTTGTACCCAAAATTTTGTTGCATTTACTTGAAGCTTTTCACAATAGGTGTTGTAGATGAAAATTTATCCCTGGACCACACAATATGGTGTACATGTGATTGCATAACTCCATTACCACTTTGCTACAGCACATGTATCGTAAATTTTAATTTGTTGAAGCTATTTTGGTGTTTACAAAATTATTAAAAAAAAACCAAGATTTAGGCTATTCAAATTTATGTTGTATCAAATACTAGTATATGTTTTTAAGATCCAGCCGTAACATGCAGTCCCTGGCCGATATCTCTCGTTAGTGTTTAGGCTATTCAAATTTATGTTGTATCAATAAACTTGTGACTGAAGAATAGAAACAACAATCTCAACACAACACCATCATTCGATTAGTTCTTTTCTCTCTTGTAACATGTTACTCTATCACTTTACGTATTGTCTGCTCTTCAGTTGGTGTTTTGACATGATTATCGTGTTTAAACCTCGAATAGATTTTATGTTAATTTTGGAATTGAGATTTGTCTGTTTCAGCTTGTTCAAGTGATTAATAATGAATTTTGTGCGTTATGTTAACTTTTTTATTTAACAGTCACTGAGAAAATGGTTAAAACGCATAAGTACGTAGACTCGTAGAGTATAGATTCAAGTTTACGCAATTGGAACCATATTCCCAACCCATAGTCAAATTTTTGTATATTCAATTAAATAAGACGAATTGGCAGTAGCAACCCTTAATGACTGTTTCATAAATGATTTTTCAAAGTCAGGCTTCACAGTAGTTGCCAAGAAGCTAGGTGCACATCATTGATGTTTGTTGTTTTGTCATTTATTTATTATTTTCATACTTAATAGTAGGTCAAAAATGTCATTAGTCTACTACAATGGATATGGACACAAGAATCATTTATTGGTTGTTGAATGAAATCGACCCGTCTTCATCTAGAGAAGAAAGTTATTCAGACAACTGTTTGATATAATGTGTGCTTTAGTAGTGTTGTATATTGGTCATGTTATTCAGACCCTTTGAGATTGTTTGATATAATCATGTCTCATCGATCTTTAAGAAAATGGCCTTATTTTAGTGGGGTTCAGTTTTTATTGAGCGAAATTCGATAAACTAGCTATATTAGATATAAAAGGGAGCATAAATTGTTGTGATAATGCAGCAAGTGGTATTGATGGCCTTTACTTCCTATGGGAGTTTTACTGCACATCATATTGAATCATTGATGTTCATTTTTTTCTTATTTATTACTATTCAAACTTTGAATTATTCAATAAAAGGAGAGTTTCCTATACGCTAGAGAAAATTTGTGTGAACTTAATAGTAGGTCAAAAATTCAATAGTCTACTAGAATAATAATGTAAATACCACACTTGATGTGTGGACATAAAGATGGTTGAGAATATAAGAAATATAAGTCGAAGAAAAAATCAAACACATTTGATGGGCCGACCGAATATGATATTAGAGCTTCAATTTTATATCTTATGGTTACGTTACAAAACTTTAACATTATCTCTTGAGTCAAGTTTTAATACAGTAGTAGAATATAAAATCAAGAAAGCATTCAAATGATTTTCCAATGCTTAAAAGATTATCTCTAACAGCAATCGAAGAGCAATCACTACAAGAAAAAAGCCATTTAGTGACTTTCTTAGCGACGTATTTTATGATTGCGACTTTTAGGTGATGGGTCGCTGTAAACGAGTCGCAAATTTTTTGCAACTCGTGACATGTGTCGCTAAAAAGAGCGACTAGTATAACGACTTCATAAAATAAGTCGCTATAAATTTGCGACTTCAGTATTTCTTGTCGCTATTTGCATCACTGTTTCAAAGAGATGTTGCCATCTAAGTCGCTTAACGCGACGCTATTTTTGTAAAAGTCTCTATTTAAGTCGCTAATTAAGTCGCTATATAGCACAATCTTCTATCGTCGCTAATTCAGACTTGTGGGATGGGCTCCTAGAATCTTTTTGATCTCCTAATATATTTAGGATCTCCTTTCCGTAAGGTACACGCACAATCTTCTCGTCGCAGAGTATGTGAGCACGATACTTCGACAACCAATCCATACCAATGATGACATCAAAACTTCCTAACGTGACGGGTAGAAGATCTATGTTGAAAGGGTGGTTCAAGAAATTCAGCGTGCAACCGCGAATGATGGTATTAATCCTTTCTATATTCCCGTTAGCTAACTCAATATCATATCCAATTCCTAAGGCCATCGGGGGTTTCTCTAGTAAGGGTGCAAATGTAGTGGACACAAAACTCCTATCGGCACCAGTATCAAATAGTATGGAAGCATAACGATTATTGAGAAGGAACGTACCAGTGACGACGTTCGGATCTTCTCCTCTCTCGTTCCCGAGTGCATACACTCTTCCCTGAGCAGCTCCAGCTTCCACACGTTGGTCCCCATTATCTAGTCGTCCACGGTTTCCTCCAGCTCCACGGTTCCCATGATTGTACCCATTACCACCCGAGCCTTGATTTCCACGGTTCCACGATTCTCTACACTCATTCCTATAGTGTCCCTTCTTTCCACACCCATAACAAGTAACATCTGCCTTATTTCTCATCTCAGGAGCAGCCTGAACCATAGCAAGAGGTCGGGCTCTACAGTCCCTAGCTGTGTGTCCTTTCTTTGAGCAATTCTGGCATTTCACACTACACCATCCAGTATGATGCTGGTGGCAACGATCACACTTGGGTGCATCACCGTTCTGGTTCTTCTTATCTCCGTTCCCAATAGCATAAGCCTTAGCTTGTCTCTTGCTTCGGTGATCATTACCCTTAGAGTGACGGTCTCTCTTTCTCTTTCCATTCTTCTCCTTATCAGCTCCTTCCAATTCCAACGAGTCCATAAGTTGTTGAGCAATTGTGATTGCCTCATGGATGTTTGCAGGCCTAGCAGAAATCACATCATTCCTTGTAGCTACAGGCAACCCATCAGTATACCTCTCTATCTTTTGAGTCTCGGTTTTTACCATATCTGGGCAAAGCAAGGCCAATTCCTGGTAACGACGATTGTAGGTCGTCATATCATTACCTTTCACCTTGTGGTTCCAAAACTCAATCTCTAGCTTCTTGACCTCATTCCTTGGGCAATAAGTCTGAATCAGCAGAGACTTAAATTGCTCCCAAGTCATGGCATAAGCTACATCACTCCCAACTGAATTTCGGTAATTGTTCCACCAAGTTAAAGCTTCATCCTTGAAAGTAAAAGAAGCAAACTTTACCTTCGCATTCTCCGCACAACCACTAACATTAAACACTGACTCAGTCTTCTCAATCCACCTAACCAAGTAAACCACTCCTTCAGTTCCACCAAACTCAATAGGTCCACAAATCTTGAATTCCTTGTAGTGACATCCATTAGCACGAACAGGTGGAAAAGTTCCAGCAGAATTATTGGAATGATTTGACTCAGCTAGTAGTTCAGCAAATCTTTGCTCCATAAGTTGATTGATCATTGCTTGATCCACAGTAGGTGCATTAAGTGGAACATGATCATTGTCTCCCTGAACATCAACATTTTGATTCCTGTTGTTGCGGTTAGTAGTGTCCAGGTTGTCAGGAGTAGGGATTTCAACATTTCGAGTAGGTCGGCGTCCTCGACGACCAGGGGTAGTCACTGCAGGACCAGTTCTGGTAGCTCTAACAGGGTTTCGTCGTGTTGCCATTAATCTGTAACACCATGCAAGTTCATGAGTCTCCAATAGATCTTATCAATATGCTCAACAAGAGTAATTCAACGAAGCCAAGTCATGGAAAGAATAGCAACAATACACCACGTAACATCAATAAAGCGAATAAGGACTCAATTTCCATAACACCCAAAATCACATAATACCATATACTAATAACCATCAACCATACAATAGCGATCTAACATCGTTCCAGCTAACGGATGACACAAAACGTACTAATCGTTCCAAAAGAGACGAATACTGAACAAAATACATCAAAATATGATAACTAGCTTTTCTAACCGAACACTCCTCGGTTAAGAAAGCAACAAGACAACATACACCAATCAACTAGCCACGCTGCTGGCGGAGTCTACTCAACTCCTGCCTCAAGCCATCAAGATCCCTCCATAACGATCCTAGCTCCACGCTATGGGTGTCTCGGTCTCTCTTGAGGTCAGCCACCTCCTTCTCTAGCTCGGCATTCCTTTGCCATAGCTTGCGGTCAGCCTCACGAGCAGTAACAAATCCTCGCTGCAAACTATCAATATGCTCGTGGACCTCCATCAAAACTCTCCTCATCTCAGTAGTCCTGCCCACAACTACAGTCATATCAACTCTCAAATCCGCTAAAAACTCTCCAATAACTCTCTCAAGTCGATCAGATACACGTGCAACCCTCTCACTAAGCTCAGTAATCCGAGCCCATAACCTGCCAATCTCACCTAATTCTGCATGCTCAGCAGAAACCTCAGAAGATGCATCCGACTCAACGGGACTACCAGGTGGCAACTCAACCAAAAATGGATGATCAGGTGAATCAGGCTCAATCGGGTGTACAGGTGAATCAGGCTCCTCAGCCTGAGCTGGTGGTACTAACACATCATCATCATCAGGCATCTCATCCTCCTGAGGGTCATCCTCCTCCTCAGGGTCATCATCATCACCCTACTCAGCCTCCTGAGGGTCATCCTCCTGCTCAGGGTCATCAGCCTCATCCTCACCCTCGTACTCCTCCTCCTCCTCATCGGAAGAGTACCTCCTCAGTCGTCGTCTCCTACTAGGTTGAACCATGTGGAGATGTGGTAGGTGATCTAGGACGACGACGCAATGATGTGGGTGGCGCCTCAGACAGAAGAGAGTGAGCATCAATCTGTAAAGGTGATGGAGTAGGGCATACCGACATGCGTGCCGTAGCTCGGTGGACAAAGCGTGGGGCCATACGAGCCAAAGCCTGATGAAGAGTTAGCTGCCTCGATGTACCAGGGAGCCCTAGAGAAGATGAGGGTCCCTGCGTAGATGCAGCAGGTGGTGCTGAAGTAGAAGCTGCCTGCGGTACAGTAGCTGAAAGCATGGCCATCTGGTAAGGATCATCAGATGCCATAGTGAACTGTGCAGGTAAAACCGGTGCAGTAAGAATATCCTCGACGACATCGGGCATATGGGAGGCCATGGTCTGTGACAACGGCGTAGGGTAGGTGTAAGTGTTTCAAAACAACTAAATCACAACTCATAATGCCATACCAAAAATCCTCATCAAATAATCCAAACACATAATTTCAATAAAAAGAATTTCAAACACCGCATTACTAAAATGTTTTAAAAAAAAAACATATAGACCATATAATTCCTCGAAACGCCATCTTATTACTAAAATCCATAAACCTCAAATCATCTCAATAAATCCCAAATCTAACAATCATCTCAAATATCTCATAATACCTCAAATAATAGAAGATGCTTCGGCTTGGCGGGCAGGCGGGCGGTGGTCAAGGATCATTTTTCTATAAAAATACGGTTATAGTTTAGGCGTTTATTTACCTAGTTCTCTATAACCTTGGCTCTGATACCAATCTGTAACACCCCCAAAATTTGATACAGCGGAAGACTCAACAAGCTTTCGGGGTGCTACGGGGATTGGTATCCAACACAAGACAATATAGAACGAGATAAAGTAAACATAATAAAAACACAACCAAAACGGGGTTTTAACGTTTACAAATAAGCCACGGATTAGTCACCAAGTCGAGGCACCCAAAAGCCAAAATCAAACATGCTCACCTTCTTGAACCTCCAATCGGATAGATCTAGTAAAAACAACAAGTTTGGGTCGGATTTGAATGAATCACGAGGTGTTAGGGTGCGTTATACGGCGCGTATAATACACCAAAAGAAAGAGGAAGGGAAAAGGAACAAGATGGTGGTGTTTGTTTTGTTGTGAGGGCGGCGAGATGGTGGTGGTGGCCGGATTTGTGGTTCGGCGGCTAGGGTAAGAAAAGGGGAAGAGAGAGAGAGTAGTTGGTGATGGGTGTTTGTGTTTGTGTGTTGTTTGTGTACACCGAAACCACCAGGACCAATTTTGTAGTTATTATTTTTTTACAAATAATAATAATAATGATAATAAAAGTAATAATAATGTTATTAGTGGTAAGAGTGGGTAAATGTAAAACATGTGGCCCGAACCCGAACTCATTTCAAACGTTTAATATCTCATGAAACATCTCGTAAATAAATAAAATATAGTCGGACTTGTAAAACGAATCATAAAATTTTCGTTAGGTAACCTAGTGCCAGAGTCAACGTAGTACCAGTGAGAATTTAAGAATACATCACCGAGCATAATATCAAAATGAATTATGAAAATAATTCACGAATTCCATAACATCATAAACACATAATTATCCACAAAATAGGTCTTACAAGTTCGTTGTGAAATAAAATTTCAAATAAAAATTATAAACGAACTTTAACGTAATGCGGGTTTTCAAAATAACTCCCTAAATTGCCGGTTGTCACAAGATTGCAAACAATCACAAACACACAAGCAGATTGACAACTGCAGATTTAACACAAACACAAAGTAAGGCTCGGATCAATGTTTCGTCATCGCCAGTTTTTTTATCCAAGTCCTTTTTTTTGTCCAAGTGCATAAGCACACAAGCAGTTAACACAAGCAGATTGCAAACAATCAAAGCATTTGCACACAGACACAACACAAACACAGCTGCAGATTCACACAGACACAAAGTAAGGCTCGAATCAAAGATATAAACATTCGTCATCGCCTTATAGGCTCAGATTTTTAGTAAGGCTTGTATTTGAAGGTTGCAAAAGTGATAAACTTTGCCATCCATTCGGTTTTAAAAACCATTCGTCATCGCCTTAGTTTTTAAAAACTATTTTTTTTCAAAGTTACAAAGTGCAGATTCACACAATGTGTCATACATACGGGAACATACCCCAGATTCCACAACAGAATCCACAGGAAAAAGCAGATTCCACAATTTCCACATGAATCCACAACAAAAGCAGATTCCACAATTTCCACAACTTCCACATGTTTTTCAAGTATTACAAGAAAGCATCACAAGGCTGTCAAAACTCACAAGAAAGTATAGATTCCCTGCAATATTCACAAGAGAACAAGAAAAGCTCCATTATAAACAAGGCTCACTACACACCACAGAACCACCAATATCAACAAACACCACAAAGAACCACCAATATCAACAAACACTACACAAAGGAACCACCATACCAACAAACAATACACCACAGAAAGACAAAAAGACAAAAGCACCATAAGTACACCCTTATCATAGGCAAGCTTACATAAATATGTGGCAGCAACATGACTTTGACTTTCTTTGGTATACAATTGACTGGTTCAATGGAGGTGCACCCATCGGTCGCTGGATGGTGATGCCACTCACGGGGCTGGTTATCGCTTCAAGGATTAACCGACCTGTTGTTTTTTTATCCGAGCAAGGTTGGAACACATGTTTTCCGCTTTTTACTGGCCCAAACTCATCACATGGAACCGACCCCCTTGTGATTGCGCGTGTGGGGGAAGGAGAATATGGTCACTTCATTGTAAATGATTACTGATTTATGTTGTAAATAATAGAGATACCGACAAAACATAGTGAATCATATGTAATAGTTATTTATTTTTGTAAAAATGTAATTTTTGTAATTGTAACACATTGTAAATAATTATTGATTTATGTTGTAAATAACTATTTGTATTATATAGTAAATGATTAAATATTTATTTAAATTAGTAAATAACATTATTTATTGATTATACAAATTATTTTGTCAGGTGGGCCGAAGAAATCCTTTCTGGTGTCGATGTGATAGAGGATTTATTATAGAGCGGAAATCCTGGCAAGATGGTAGTCGTGGGCGACCGTTTTATGCATGTACTCTTTCAGTGGTAAATAATCATATGTTTGCTTAGTTATGTAAGTAATTTGTCTGTTAAAAAATACATTTCTTATTATTTTCTTAACATGTAATAGCCAGGTACAAAAGACTATGGGTGTCGATACTTCAAGTGGAAAGATGAATTTGAAGAAGAGTATTTTAATCAAGCCTCTTCTTCAACGCAATGCTCAAACTGCGTTGCTAAAGATAATGAGAACAAGTTGTTGAAGGCAAGAATAAAGGCGCTGGAGATAGAGTTAGAAATGACAAGGAATCCTGAGGATCACGCTTGTCAGTCAAGTGCCCGGCTCCATGATCTTTTAAATGAAATGAATAATCTTCATATGTCGTAGATGTTGTTATTTTTAAATAATATGTATAACGTTGTCGTTTAATTTAATAATAACAGTTGTTGTTGCAGTTATTTAACGTGCTATTATACAAACAAAATAAGTATACAAAACATTATACATATACAAAATATTATTAAACACAAATATACAAAATATTATACATATACAATACATTTACAAAATATTATACATATACAATACATTTAATTAAAAAAAAAAAAAAAAAAAAAAAAAAAAAAAAAAAAAAAAAGCCCCACAAGTACATACAAAGCCACCTTCCTTCTGTCTCAGAACTTGTTCTTCCAGATCTTGTGACAAGTACTCCTTCAATACACATCATTTCTTAACCCAAATTAAACGCCCTTTTTTTTAGTCATGACTTCTCATGAATACACCAACATGATGTTTTCACCCGATGACTTTGCTCACCTTAAAATCCCCCTTGAAGACATACTATCAGCCACCGACAACTTTTCCGGCCGATATATCTGCGGAAGGGATGCATATGAAAGGTATTACAAAGGACAGCTCTTGTGGTCCGGCGAGTTAATTAATATCTACGCTGGGAGGTTAAATAAAGAACGGCCGTTTGATGGAGACCAACAGTTTTGGATGGAGGTTTCCATGCTTGCTAGTCTCAAGCACAAGAATCTAGTTTCATTTGTTGGGTTTTGTGATGATAATGACGAGAAGGTCACCATTATCAAGCATGAGACCAGAGAAAGTCTTCAATGGCATCTAACTGACCCGATGTTGTTGACATGGGTGCGAAGACTGGAGATAGCTGTCGGTGTTGCGCAAGCATTGAGCTACATTCATTATGACGAGTCACGTGAATTTAGCGTAATACACCGCAACATCGAAAGTGGATTGATTTATTTAAATAATGACTGGGAACCCAAATTAGGTGATTTTATAAATTCCATGAAGATCAAAGCATCTGAAAGGCACCAGTCTTTCAATACTGATGAAGTTTGGAGTACCGATGGGTATACGGACCCAACATATATAGACACTAAAAGTGCACACCACAAGTCTGATATGTACTCCTTTGGGATAGTAATGTTTGAACTACTGTGTGGTAGGAAAGCAGTAATCAAAGGCGACCGAGATAATAAGTACTTGGCTTCGGTGGCCGTTGCCCATTATAGGGAAAAAAAACTCAATGAAATAATTGATTGGGAGTTATGGAATCAAATGGACTCTCAATCATTTAACATTTTTGCGGAAATAGCATATGAGTGTCTGAATGAAGATCGATCGCAACGCCCAAATATTGATGAGATTGTCACCAGACTTGAGAAAGCTTTGGAACTTCAACTGGAACATCAAAATGCGGTAAGACTGTTTTTCATCTTTTCCTTCTTTCTATTATAATAAGTACAACTCTATATTTGTTTGAGTATATATATAAGACCTTCTCCTCCTTTCACTTTATTAAATTACGTAGTATTAATTAATAGGACCATGCACATCCTAAATTATAATAATATGATAATAGCTATAAAGTATAAAATATATACAGATTTAATTAGACTTAAATTCAAGTTCAATATAAGATACAAGGCAAGAATATACCGCAACATGTGTTTGAAAAGGTTCAGAAATTTCATCAGCATGTGTTATCTTTGAGTATTAATTCACGTTTTTTACTTGATAAACAGTTATCTTTGCTTAAACAAGATCTCAATCACCTCAAAATCCCCTTTGAAAAGATACGATCTGCCACCAACAACTTTTCTTACCAAAATCGCATCTATACATTAAATTTTACTTATGAGGAATACAATGGACAACTCTCGTGGTCCGGTGACATGATTGATATTAATGCACGGAGGATAACAAAATTCCAAAAAGAAAAAGATTTTTGGATAGAGGTTTCATTGCTTTCTACACTCAAGCATAAAAATCTTGTTTCATTTGTTGGGTTTTGTGATGAGAATGATGAGAAAAACGTCATTACCAGGCGTGAGAGCAGGGGAAGTCTCAGTAAATATCTAGATGACCCGATGACGTTGACATGGGTGCGAAGATTGGAGATATCTGTCGGTATTGCGCAAGCGTTGAGTTACATTCATTATGACAAGTCACGCGATTTTAATGTTATACATCAGAATATCAGCAGTGAAGCAGTTCAACTGAATAATGACTGGGAACCCAAGCTATCTAAATTTCAGCATTCCTTGACAATTAAAGCATCTGAAAGACACCATTCTTTCGATACTGATTCAGTTTGGTCTATGGAGGGGTATACAGACCCAACATATGAAAAGACTAAGAGTGTGAACCACAAGTTAGATATCTACTCCTTTGGGATAGTATTGTTTGAACTACTTTGTGGTAGGGAATCAGTAATTGATGATCAAGATAATAAGTATTTGGCTCATGTGGCAATTTTTCATTATAGAGAGAAAATACTCGATGATATAATTGATCCAAAACTATGGAAACAACTTGATCCACGATCATTGAACATTTTTGCGGAAACAGCGTATGACTGCTTGAATGTAGAATGTTCCCAACGCCCGAATGTTGATGAAATTGTCACAAGACTTCAGAAAGCTTTGGAATTCCAATTGGAATATGAAAATGCTGTAAGATGGTTTTTTCTCTTTATCTTTTTAGCACAATAACTACTCTATAATACGAGTTACGTTTGTATACTAATTGTTGTATTTGTTGCCATCAATGTTAAAGGGACACTCATCAGTTGTGGCCGAATCTGGAGAGACACCATCCAGTCATGAGAAGAAGGTAATTAATTTTCTTTTTAGCTCTAGTGTAAACCAATGATTTTTTTTTAAAGAGGAAAATGTCAAAACAAGAGAAACGATAAAGAAAGATGCGAGTAGAGAGGGGGCAAAATATAATACGATGTGGTATTAAGAATGGATATGATGGTTTAATTAATGATCTTTATATAATGCCCCAGTAGGCATCTATTGGCAATTGCCTTATTTTATTTAAAATCTTGTTGTAACTTACAACTTGTTAGTCACTGAAATTTTTAAGAGCGAATAATATATTTTTCAAGTTAGATCTTATCTCATTATACTCAACCGAACCCAACCATGTCAAGAGACTTCCCATACATGTACGATAGGTGTGTACGCATGCATAATTTTAGTTTATAAGTTGTCCACGTGACCACGTACCACCCATACATTGTTTCTTGTCTTTTTAGTTTATTCCTTATGTTTAGAAGATCATTCATTTGTTCTTTTGTTATTTAATTGTAATTACGTTGCATTTTGAAGAGCTAGAAAAAATGATCTAAAGTTTAGTCTACTACATTATTATATTGTTAGAGATTTGCTAACTGTTAGCTTCTATCACTATATTTTAACAATCCTCACCCAAGTTAAACATGATTATCTTTTGTATCTAACTGAAGTGCTACATCCCGTTAATCTACACATATAGGGATCAGTGACCTTCGCATCTATAGGCAATGAATCCCAAGTCCGCAAAAAAACAAAGTCTTTCCTCAATGATCTATCTCACTTATTAAAACTCAGCTGGGAAGATTTGGTATCAGCAACCAACAATTTTGATGTAGAAAATATCATCAACCATGAAGAAGGGATTTTCAAAGGTCGTCTCTTGCGTTCCAAACAATTCATCGATATCGTTGGAAAGGAATACGAATCTGATTCTGAAGAAGATAAAAAGTTCAGGATGGAGCTTTCGATGCTTTCGAGTCTCAAACATAAGAATCTAGTATCTCTTATTGGGTTTTGTGATGATCAGAACGCGAGGATTATCGTATACAAGAAGGAGGCCAACGAAAGTCTCGAAAACTATCTAAGTGACCAGACTCTTACATGGATGCAAAGGTTGAAGATATGTGTTGGTATTGGAAATGCATTGAGTTACATCCATTATGACGCTGGACGTGATTTCAGTGTCATACATTGCAACGTCAGGAGCTCAAAAATTCTACTTGATGACGAATGGGAACCCAAGTTATCTGGTTTTGAACTTGCATTGAAAAATACAGTAGCTCGGAGGCACCGTCTTCTTACTCGTGATATTGTTAAGAATGCATACCTTGACCCAAAATACAAAGAGACTGGGGGTGTAACCCACAAGTCAGATGTGTATTCGTTTGGTGTTGTATTATTCGAAGTCTTGTGTTGTAGGAGTGCAGTAGACGATGACGATGGCGATGACGAAGACAAAGAGCTGGGAGAGGGGTTATTAAGTCAGCTGGCGAAATCTAGTCTGGAGGAAATGATTATGCCGCATTTACGAAGACAGATGGACCCAGAAGCGTTCAAAATCTTTTCAGAGACAGCATATTGGTGCATAAAAGAGGATAGAGCAGATCGTCCATATATCAACCAGGTTGTCAAAAGACTTGAAAAAGCTTTGGAACTTCAGTCAAAATATGAGAATCCAGTTAACAATACATCATCCATTCAATTAAAGGTACGTAACTAATTTACTTTTAACTTTTAATTTAAGGCCGATTATAATAAACAAGAGTGATACCAACTGTTATATCCCCTATCTATTCTCACTTGTCAAGTATCAAAAAACTATTACCTTACCAAAACGTGTATGTGATTTGGATTTTACGTTATTATAATTATTTAACATTTTATATCATATCTTATTAGAGTATAATATCATAAAACTAAAAAGTATTATATAAAATTATGATTTTAATTTTATGATAAACGATGAGGTTTAACCCGCGCTTCGCTGCGGGGATAAAAACATGTAGATATTTTTAGTTCGGAAATCATTTCACATGTTGATAGAAAAGAATAGAGCTAACGAAAATATGGTGGTAATTGTTAAGCATATACATTCTTATTGTTATTGGTTACGTTAAACTTCAACAACCATTGAATTATAATGTGAAAAAGAAAAAAAGTTGTTTGATATAAAAACATTTGTTGTTTAATAAAATTGACTTAAAGAGCAAATTTATCAAATATTGGGTCACATAACCTTACAGTTTAATACCAAAAAAAGAAGAAGAAAAAAGATATAGTAAGAATCTAAACCTGATCTATGAAGAGCAAAGCCTCTTTACCACACAATGACACCAACTGAGTTATCATGATTTATGTGTTACATTTTAACAGATCAAATATTTATTATAACTATGGCAGATAAAAACAAAAGTGTTACACTAAAGGGGGTTGTGTCCTGGTGGTATCAAATGTCGTGTGAGAAGTTCTTCAACCAAATGGTTGAACGTGCAAGTCTTCCTTAAGACATGTGAGATAGATTAACCATGTCCAAAATACAAATACTTAAGGTCTGTTTAGTTGGAAGAAAACACACTTATATTTCACAAAATGTTTTAAGAAAAATGGTTAAATCAATTATTGTCCATCAAATTTTCAGCAAAATAAAAAATTTGCATTTTTCTAACTTAATAAGTGAAACTAAAAAAAAAAAAAAAAAAAAAAAAAAAAAAAAAAAAAAAAAAAAAAAACTTTTATCTTTTCTTTGTTTTCCTTCTAAGCCAAAACATTCCCTTCTGTTTTTCTACAAAATAGAAAATTGAACATATCTTGTATGTTTTGTAGAGTATTAAATCCCTCCTGTCTTTTTAAGAAACTAGAAATAGAATTTTGAGATTTTTTTTCTGCAACTAAATGGATCATTACCATACCTCTAAATCAAACTTAAACACACACCAATAACATCTAATAACTAAAATACATCTCTAACAATAACACCCAATACTGTTATTTGGGCATGTAAATCGCATAAAACAACACAAAACAAATCCCACTCATTCAGAAAAAAAAATGGCTATCTACTGGTGAACCAATGAGGGACAAATGGCATGAATGGGACGGTGCAGTATGGCTAGCCTTTAGGGAAAAAGAATGCCATTGGCATGTCAAACGGCTAGTGTACCGTGCTCTCTAACATTTAACTGGTGCTCCACCTAAAGACGTCGAACCAACCTTTCGATTGTTTAACTAAAAAGCAACCCACCAAAAACTCGTTTGCGAACACAGATTTAGCTAAATGCTTATATTCTTTCATTGTTTTCATCACCATCTTCAATCATGCATCGCCACCAGGCCCACCACCATCGTTCCATGCTGGAGTGGAGCGCCGGAGATAGGATTTGTAATTAGCGGGGCCGAACTTCATAATGAAATGGTAATGGTGATAAAGTTTGACTTATAACTATATTGCTTACAAAAAGTAAAGTATAACACAAAATAGTGAATTACAAATGGTTGTTAAATTGGGATATTAGTCTTACTAATCTGAGTTTACATGTTTTAGGTGAACTCATTAACTTAATAAGGTGCTAACTGTTTATCTATTTTTTAATAATTTTAATTTCTATCATCAATTCATTAATCACACGTACTTTAGTATTTGAACAACCACATAACACAAATAAAAAGACATTGAACACTTAAGGAGCTGCTAGCGGCAAAGATACGAGGAAGACACATCTAAAATTCAAAATCAAAGGGAAAAAAAGTATCAAAAAGCATTTAACAAAAGAATATCAAAATATACATAAAAAAACATTGAAAATTGATCATGGACATTAAAGAAAGAGTGTAAAAGCAATTAACCTATCTCTTAACCGGCCACAAGATAATGAAATAGTTGTTCTTATTTTCTTTATACTTTTTCCTTTCATTTATCGGAGATTAATTATTAGGGGATGCTAACCACACAAAATACACGGATAACGGGCTATGGACTTATGTATTAACATAGTTATTGGGCTTATTTGAGGAGCCTAGCATGCTAGTCGCCCTCTTCCCTCCGCCTCTGATACTAGCGTTAGGTAATGTTGACTAATAAAATGTAGCAGGTGGAAAAGGGAATGTATAAGTGTTTAAATATTATTAGGAACTAGACGAGTACCCGTGCATAGCAACGGGATTTTATAGCGACAGATAGTTTATTGAGAAAAAAAAAGTTTATAGGTTATAAATAAAAAAAATAAAAGTTTAAAGATTTGGGAATTAAACATAATATTATGAAACCCGGTTCGACCCGGGTGCTTCAACCGGTTGAACCGTTCCGGTCGAAAAATTGGTCGATTTAAACCGGGTCAACTTGCTAGGTTGGGTCGAAAATGGGTCAAATTAAACCGGTTCAACCCGTCGGGTTTGAAGCGTCCCGGGTCAACCCGGTTTGTGATTTGTATTAATTGGTTATAAATGAAAAATAATAAAAGTTTGAAGATTTAGGAATTAAACATAATGTTTTGAAACCCGGTTCGACCCGGGTGGTTCAACCGGTTGAACCATTCCAGTCGAAAATTTGGTCGATTTAAACCGGGTCTGCTTGCTAGGTTAGGTCGAAAACGGGTCAAATTAAACCGGTTCAACCCGTCGGGTTTAAGCGTCCCGGGTCAACCTGGTTTGTGATTTGTATTAATTGTTTTAATTGGTTGTACAATGTATATAAATCATTGTATTTTTAAGTAATGGGGTATTTTAATAAGAGTATTAATTACATTTCATAATTTCCTTTAATAAATTTTTTCAACATTTCACATTCCTTTACTTTTCACTTTTTCACTTTTCCACTTTGACCATTTTTGCTTTATAGGTAGTATAGATACAAAATGCTAATGAACAGGAAATAATTGTCAATGATTGTATCGAAGATATAATGTATCTATACTGTGTATAAAAGATTTTTATTTCTCGAATTTTTAATTATTGATATTCTTGAAAACTTAAAATTTAATGCAACTTATAAATTAAAGTATAATATATCTTTACACAAAATTATCTTTACTACATAAGAATTAATAGACGAAATTATGACAACTGATAAACAATATTAATAATTTAATACAACCATGTTTTACTACTTATAATTCTTAAATTTAAAGTTCTTAAATTTGAGCAATGTGTAAACCATATAATACCCTTGATTAAAAGTGGTAACAACATCACCACGCAATTAATATTCTATATATTATTTCTTGCTCAAACTTTTAATATTTTTTGTTTATTACCCATTAACTATTTTCTCGCAATGATTACAAATTAAACTCGTAAATGTTGTATTAAGAGTCACACCAAAATTACAAGTTTTCAAGTATAATTGTTAGCCGCTATACATCGTCATTTTACGCGAGTATTCATCTATTGATGTATAATATATAATCGAGAGGTATGAAATAATTTTTTTTTTTTGTTAAACCTTTAATAATGGGTTTATTTTGAATGTGTCAATGAGAATTTTTCAATGATAACAATTAAAAATATTTGAAAGTTATTACTTTCTTTTGTGAAAAATACTATAAATGCAATTATATTAGCATTAATTTTAGGCGGTGGTGAGAGGGAGAATCTTTTCCATTATAATTGAAATATGCTTTTGTACAAAATAAATTTGGCTGAAAAACCTGATTGTATTAATAGAAAATACATGATAAGATTGCACCATCTGATTAGTCAATAAAAGTAACAAAAGTAAAAGACAAAAAATAGAGGTGTGTTTTGTTTGTATGCGAGTTTAAGATTTGGTACGTTTGAAAGAGAAAAAATATGATACATGTTAATTTTTTTTTTGAAAATTGATTACGAATCCACGGCCACTGTGCAATACCGAAATAAGTCGAGTAGTGCCCGCGATGGACTTGCCTTTCCGGCTAAGGACATTAGCAAACTCTTAACGGTTTGAGAGTTATAAACAAAATAGTGAGCCATTGTTGTTTTTTGAGTTCAGTCGCTTGCAATTTCGACATACTTTTTTCTTTCATAATTTCAATAACAAAAGCTACTTGTGATGATGAGTTTCCAAAAGCTGTACTTTTAGTAATGATCATTATATTCTAAAACCCCTTATTCCAAATATCTATCTTTTCTTTTATTCCATTCATTAAATCCAGAAGTCTTAAATCAAACACACCATGAGAGTTTGTCATCTAAATGTTGGGAGGACTATGTTGAATTAACAAGATAATGAAACACCAATCTAAATTAGGGTAAACATCATCTAAAAGTTGGGAGGACTATGTTGAATTAACAAGATAATGAAACACCAATCTAAATTAGGGTAAACATCCTAAAAAAATCCCAATGTCCGGTCCTTGTCAACCAATGAATAAGATTTACCTAAAAGTAAAATTTGTCCTCCCCTATTAAAACTAAGGTGATGTTTGGTTGATGGGAATTTTGTGGGTTCACCAAAAGAAAAAATGAATCATTTGTTTGGTTGTTATTGGGGGCCGTAATTTGGAATGAAAGAAATGAAAATTTGATAGATCTCAATCCACATATGTTGGTGGATTTTTATGAATCCATCCAATCAAAAAATTCTTTTTATTTGATAGAATTTTTTCAACCACATATTATTTATTCTTTTTCTTATTTTCTACTTTTTTTTATTTCAAACAAATACATAAAGCTTATTAAAACTATATATAATCTAAATATTAATTAACTTTTTTTTTTTTTTTTTCAAACCTTTCTCAAATCCGAATCCAATTCCAATCCCACTTACAAATTAAATGCACCCTAAGTCAACTAACTAAATAAAAACAATAAAAATTACGTACACAAACTTGATTCCATTTCATACGTTTATAGAACCTGCAATGAAAGCATATCCAATACAAATTACTTCTTCCGTCCCAAAATCATAGTCCAGCTTTCTATTTTGAGATGTCCCAAAATAATTATCCACTTTTTATTTTAACCAATCGAAAATTTAGCGTTTAATAAATGATATTTATTTAGCGGATAAAAATGATATTTAATTGGTTGAAAAATATAATGGCTGTTCCAATTTTTTTTTTTTTTTTTTTTGGGGTTAATTATTTTAAAACTGAGAGAGTAATAGCTTAAAATTATTAAGTAAAAATAATGAGATATAACTAATTAATATGCTTTTCTAAAAAAACTAATATGCTTCAACCAATTCTCACTTCATTCATCATTTGAAACACTACATATGTATTATCTTCTTAATCTCCATCTCAACCTTGTAACATATATTGATCTTTTTGTTAGATGTATTTTAAGGTATTAGTTTTAGGGATGAAAAATCAATTTCTCTTGAACGTTCTCATATTTTATAAAGAGTGAACAATGATTCTATCCATTATTTTGAGTTAACTTATAGTTTAACTAATTAACTTTTTTGGGTAATGTTTAACTTTATCTGACAATTTAGTAAGACCTTCAACTGGCAAGGGGCTCTTTTTTTTTTTTTTTTTTTTTTTTTTTTGTTTTGTTTTTACTAAATTTACATGTTAGTGGTTCGATTAAAGAATACTAGTTCATGACTACAGGTGTTTAAAAAACGACTCCCGAATGAACCAAACCGATTCACTTAATCTGAAAATGGGGAAAAGTTGCAACTTGGGGCAGCAATTCTAGACACCACACAAAACACGACCTCAAACTGTCATGAAACTAAATAGGTTTTGAGTAAGGGATAGACATACTTAAATTAAAGTTTAAAACATTTAAAAGTAGTTAAGTGCTTAAACCAACACAAAGTTTAGCGATAAAACCATTATTTAGCATTTAATAAATATGAGTGGATAATAAAAACTTCTCTTCTCTTAATATCACTCCAATCTTTACAAGCATTAATGTGGTGTTGTACAACTCGTTGCAGGGGAATTTGGAACATTTGGAGATTGGATTAAAGGCTATAAAAGAGGCTACCAATAATTTTGATGACGCATGCAGGATCGGGTCTGGTGGATTCGGTAAAGTATACGAAGCAGATCTTGAACATTTTGATGGCAGTAATTCCTCATCGATAAATGGGGTGGATCAATGCGATCTACGCAGAAAACGAAGCACAGTAGCCATAAAGCGCATTAACAATCAAGAAGGAGAACAAGGGTTCATTGCTGAAATTGAAACTCTAACTAGTTGTAAGCATGAGAATATAATCTCTCTTCTTGGTTTTTGTTATGAAGGTAACGGTGCAATGATCCTGGTTTATGAGCATGCTTCGAAAGGAAGTCTTGAAAGCTATCTGGGGAACAGTGATAAGATGACTAATCTTAATTGGTTGCAACGTCTAAATATATGTCTTGATATTGCACATGGTTTGAATTACATTCACAACAACACAGATCGTGGCAAAGAAAAGATGATACACCGAGACATCAAGAGCGATAATATTCTATTGGGAGATAATTGGAAGGCAAAGATTGCAGATTTTGGGCTCTCCAAATTCCACCCAAAAGAACAAGATGCCAGTACTTTCATTGCCAGTACAATTGCAGGTACATCTATGTATTTGGATCCAGAATATCAGTTTGATGGTAAACTAAGTAAGAAATCAGACATTTACTCGTTTGGAGTGGTGTTGCTTGAGATCTTGACCGGGAGGTTGGCCTATGATTCTATATATACCAAAGTGAATGTGAATGGAATTGCTCCGATTGCAAGAGAACATTATGAAAAGGGAACAATAATGGAAATTGTTGATCACAAGATAAAGGAGGAGACCGATGAACATGTCTTTTGTAAAGGTCCCAATAAAGAGTCTTTGGGCATCTTTTTAAAAATCGCATTTCAATGTGTGGCAAAAACTCAAAAGAAACGTCCAACAATAGAAGTTGTCATCAAAGAACTCAAAAAAGCGTTAAGCTTTCAGGTAAGTCACAATGAAAATTCTAGATAGCAGGTAGTTTCAGTTTATTTTTCACTTATCAAATCAACTTACTGACCCATGATTCACAGGAGAACCATAAGGACAACCTTAAACTCTCACTTGAAGACGTAAAGTTAGCCACGCAACACTTCAATCAAGACAATATCATTGGAGATCGAAATTTTGGGGACATTTACAGAGGAGAAGTTACTCACGCTCATGGACGTAATATCATTGCGGTAAAGCGGTTAAATAGGGAGTTTGTTGCAAAAGATGCTAAATTTATGACAGAGCTGGAAATCCTTATGGAGTATAAACATGAAAATGTCGTTGGTCTTGTAGGCTACTGTGATGAAGAGGATGAAAAACTTATTGTATATGAGTATCCATCCAGAGGTAGTCTTGACAGGTACTTGAGCGATGATAGTCTTACGTGGGTTATGCGGCTTAAAATATGCATCGATGTTGCATTTGGGTTGGAGTTTCTTCATGGAACTGTTACAAGTCCAGATGTGGTGATACATAGGGACATCAACAGTAGCAACATTCTACTGTTTGATGATTGGAAAGCAAAGATAACTAGTTTTGGGCTTTCCTTGGTATGTCCAACAAATCAGGATGCAGGCTTTGTCATCGACAATGTTACGGGCACAATCGGTTATCTTGACCCAATACACTCGAAAACAGGCTTCTTAACCAAAGAGTCTGATATATTCTCATTGGGTGCGGTCTTATTTGACATATTGTGTGGCAAACTATCATCCGTAGAGCTAGATGGCGAGTATCGTTATTTACCATTTTTGGCTAAACACCACTATCAAGTAGGAAAACTTGATGAGTTAGTGTTTGAGGGTATAAAGGAAGAAATTGAGACACAGTCATTTATTACATTTGCTAGGATTGCCTATCGATGCATACTTCACAGGAGAGAAAGACGGCCAACAGCTAATGAAGTGGTCATACAGCTTAAGAAAGCATTGGAATTCCAAGTAAGTTTCTTTGTTTTGACAAAACTGGCAAACTTTTGATTCATATATATCTAAACTATTGCCTTTAACTGTATGAAACTTGAGTTTATTAATTGATTAATGTATATACAGGAAAATTATGAGGAATGGGAGCCCAAATTGCCCACGGACTATAAAGAAATAATCCAAATGTCAAAGTGCCCTGAAATCTTTTTTGCCAAAAAGAAAGAAGAACTTTACAACATTTTTTCTAAAGGAATCCTCCTTCAACAGGATAAAGTGGTAATCAGTTCATTCTTGTATCTCGTTTATCTGTTTCCCATTTTCTATGTACCTTTTTCCTTATTGAGAGATAATTCAAAATCACACATGCATTTATACATCATACACACTAAGTCTGATTGCGCAATTCGTTTGTATAACAGTTGTTGTCATTCATTGGTAATGGAGAAAGAAATGAAATGGTTTCGGCCACAATGTTTTCCTACATAAACAGTTGTCCACATGAGTGGAAATCTCTTCCAGAATCAAGGTTATTCTCTCTGCCTCTCCACCTTTGTTAGTTTTAAGTGGTAAGCAAACATATGCATTATTGGTAGATGTATGTTATACTTTATAATAGTAGCATAATATGATTATTACGTAGTATTTATATAATTATAATTATGAAAAAAAGGATCAAACTTAAGAACCCCTTGAACTAAGTTCACATATTGCCACTGTAATACACTTGCTTATCAAAAATTCACAATGACTGCCTGCACTTGCACAAAACATATTTGAACCCTCTGATTCTAATTCTGCTAGAACTGCTTCATCTTTAGCTCTTTTACACTTCAGACCTCATCTCATCAGGTTAATAAAAAGATTAGTCCTACATACATACATATCAACAATGAGAACTAATGTTGTGCACGACAAAATAAATTTTACTACTCACTATATGATTGGGAACTATAATGTTATAAACCTTCTAATAAGGTAGCTGAGGTTTGCCCTTGTTTTGGTCCTCTGTCTCATGACCGTGAATTATAAATTTTGCTAGCATTTTGATAGTTTTTTTTATAATACTCTTACCTTTGTTTAAATAGGGATTTGTCTGGTACAATAAATTCAAATATAGAAATTAAACTCTTGTTCCAAAAATTACAAAATTCAAAAGCAGAAGTGTATGGGAATAAAGGATATGACTGACTTAGACTTGAATATTTTTAACTTGTGCAGGTTTGGGACAGTGGTGGAAATGTCAGATATATCCAATTTGAACATTGAAATTAAGATAGACGCTCAATTTTTATCTCCAGATGTTGTTTATGGGGCCTTCTTAGTCTTCAGACTTTGTGATTCAAGAATATTTTCTAGTAAACCGATGTGTGTTAACCTAAAGTATAGAAAGGGACTCGAAAGTTTACATGCATATTTCGCAACATGGAGAGACAAGGACTGGATGATGATTGAGTTGTACCAGTTCTTGAATCAGAATGAAGATCTCGTTTTTGAGTTTCTACTTGAGAGCTTTTCATCATACTATTGTGGAGAAAGTGCAGTTTATGTCGAAGGCATTGAATTTCGAGCAATTGACAAAGTAAGTTTGAAATTATATCCCTTGGTTCTATTTTATATTCTTTTTTTTATATTATATAAAGGGATTTGATGCATGCCAAAAAATAAAAATAAAAATAAACCATATTCTATGCTGCATAATTTTTTATGGTTTGTACACAGGTGAAACATGAAGAAATCGGAAAATTGAAGGAAGTCCAACAAATCTTGAAATCAAACTTCAATGTGGATCACGTTCTACATTTGCCAACTAACTTTGAAGAAATATTCAAGATATGCAGAAACTATGACGAGTTCTTTTGGTTGGGCGAAATCAGTGGAAAAAAACTACTCGTGCTTTCGGCAAAGGCAACTTTATACAAATACTCTAATGTTGATCTCTTTAATTTAAAACCATCAGCTCTGTCCAGGTTTGCTTCTTTTCTTTTTCTTGAATTAACTTTGTTACATCTTCCTTTAACCGCTAAACTTATTCTAATTGTACATTCGCTATGTTCTCATATGTGCTTACCCAAAGGTGCTTCGTGAAAAAATATATTTGATAATTCAAGGTCCAAATATTTGCTGTTTTCTAGTAACATATTAAAGATTCGTGACTAGATGGTCGACAAAAGTTTCACGTGTTGGATTTGGTTTTCTTTAAATATACTTTGTTCTTGAGAAGTGTAAATGTAGTTATATAATATATCGTACATGCAGATTTCAAGTGGTGATTGAGCTTTTACCACAACAAGTATTCCATATCAATTGCACGATTAAAAGTCAAATGTTGTCACCGGACACAGAATATGTGTGTTACCTTATGTTCAAGCTTTCAGAACAATGCCAGGGACTTCACTGTCCGGTGAAAGTACGAGATTTACTCCATCAAGAAAACAATGAGGTCGATTTTTTCTATTTTATTACCCCGAGCCCATCGAACATAAATGATATTACTCGTGTTCCAAAACCAAGGGAAGATGGATGGATGGAGATTAAACTGTGGAAATTTAACTCAACCCATGAATTCAAGGATGACTCTCTTTCTATGAACATGAAATTTACAAGTCATGAAGGAATCATGTCTGGTCTCATTGTATGTGGTCTCGAGTTTCGACCAATGTAAAAGATTTCTTCGTGTACTTATTAAAACTCGTTTTTACTTTGAGTTTCAATCACCTGGAGAATATGACGTAATTTGTTTTACTAGTTTATTAATGTAAATTGGTCATGTTCTCAATGCTGATTAGAATTGTTTTGTGGACTTAAATCACATTTAAGTAAATGGCCTTTTTTATTTAGTGGAGATTTGGTTCTTATTGAGTGAAATATGATAAAGTAGTAGCACCCCTACAGGGGCGGATCTAGTGTAGAGCACGGGTATGCAAGTGCATACCCTAAAATTCGACGGGTAATGTAAAAAACATAGGGTGCATACCCTTCAAGGACCCTTCGAGGACCATTCAAGCAAAAGTGCATACCCTATTTTGAAATCCTAATTCCGCCACTGCACCCCTAAAGCCTTTTTGTTATAAAATGGAGCATTTTTAAATGTCATGATAATGCAAACTTTTTTCTTCATAGTTTTATGGTTTAATAAACATTAGGAGTTTGAGATTGCTATGTGTTTATTGGATTAGGAGAGTTGGGTTGCATAACATTATGGTTATTTTGAGATATTCTAAAAGTGTGTTTATTTTGACATAAGCTAGGTAGTAGTCAGATTGCGATGCTGAATCAGAATCGGGGGATGGATAGTTGGAGTGATATTTTGCGCACACTTACTTACACAGGGAAAAGAAGTAGAATCTGAGGGCAACCTTTTACATTCGTCTTATATTTTCTTTTGACCAACTGACCTTTGGTATATTCAGTTGTTTAGGACAAAGCAATGTACAAGATGGAACATACAAGCATGTTGTCGACCTAGCTAAGATAACCTTTGGTATGAGAGCAAAAATTATGCTTCGAGGGAACCTGAAATCCAGAAATTATGGGATGAAAATAAGTTTTTAAGAAGCTGCTGAAACGAATAACGGGGTCAGTTTTGAAGCTTACTAGAGTTCATCTTTTGTGCTACAAAATTCCTGTCTCTACTCTTATTTGACATCATTTCTGCTTTTGATAGGTACTTTTTTTCAGAAAGGCTTTGATAGGTACGTTTTATTCTTCACATGATGATGGCCCTCCATATGCTAGTCGTGATTTAAACATGGCACATGCATTAACTGATATAAAGTGTGGTCGCAACATTCACTTTGCACTGTGAATATGTTTTGACAGAATGATACAATTTATATCATATAGAATAACAAGTAGATACGACAGTTTCTCTAAAACTGTAAAGTTCTTTACATTCCTGATTGGGATTGTCATACTCTACCGATTGAATTGAATGACAAGTGATAGGTACCTCTACCGTGATACAAGTTTGTAATACGACGAACAACTAGCCGTTGATGGCATGGGTTGGTACTAGTAACAATCCCAGCTAGCCAATCACCACTGGTCTCAAGAAAGCTTGGTACTAGTACTGGCATTAACTGGTCTGGTTCTTTTTTACAAGACCTCATTCACAAGGCCTTTAAGCAGCCAATAATTTAGTCAATCACCCTGGAAATGATTTTCAAAACACCAAAAAGGGCACATCCAATGGTTAAAATAATTCATTGGCACAAAAGTCAACTTCCTCTCGAAGCTAAAATTTAATTATTAGTCAACGTTTTTAAAGATAGTAATGCAAACATAAAAATAAATCAGTCAACCATGACAACCTGACATTTCTTGGTGCCTTGTATAAATGTTACATGATGAATCATGTTTTCAAGAAGCTTTGACCGTTTGTGTATATCAAATGCATTTCGTTATAGAGAGGCTAATGGATCTGGACAACAGAATCATTTATTTGTTCTTGAATGAAATCCAAACCTTCATCCAGAGAAGAAAGTTGTAAATCCTGTAATTTGAACAAAAACAGTCAACCTACCAAATAAAGTGATTATCATTTCTAAAAGGTAGGCAATTGACATTTATTTGGATCAGGTTTTATCTCTAACGAGTCAAACGAGTAAAATCAACAAGATTAACTACTAAGACAATAAAATTTAAGTTGCAAGTGTAATATCAACACACTGCATATTCAAAACTGGCACAAAAAGTGTTCCGGGCCAGCCCCGACCAAACTCTCGGCATGTGCCATAAAGTTGTCCATTATGACCATCCACCCATATTGCCATCTCTAATCTTTGCACAAAAATTATCATCCTTTGGACTCGGGCAAGGACCGCTTAACGTTCGAGCTAACATGAATTAACTTGGTAGTTACTAGAGTATATTTAACTCGATTGCATGTTTTAACATGAAAACAAATCTTTATGAAGTCAAAGTAACAATATGAATACGGTATTGAGTATTCCTATTCCTAGAAACAGAGGTTAAAAATGTTGCACACCAAGTGTTTCATAAAATGTATGTTTCAATAGTTCTGTAAATTGGTCATGTTAATTAGCGTGACCATTGAGACTTCACGTTGTTTAGAATTGTTCGCGTATGCTAATGGCCTTATATTTATGGAGATGAATTGTGCTATTAGTCATTACATGTGACATCACATTGTGAGTATGTGAAAGTGTCTGGTTGTTTGGCTGTGGGTTTTGTTACAGATTATGTGCTAATAATCAGTTGTTAATTGATTATATTAGTGAAACAAAGGATCCTCTGCTAAATGAAGAGATTTTTGATCATATCAAGTGTAAATTTGAACTTACATTTATGAACTGTACATTTTTCAATCATTGTGTTTGGCAGCAATCATTTCCCAAAAGGGCAACGATGCATGGTGGTACATTTTAAAAGAATTTACACGTAAGAGAGGAACGAAATATCATAACTTTGCATTTAAAACCTTACCGGGTAACCCTGTAAATCTCTCATATTGTTAATATGCCTTTCCTATAAACATCTCCACCCCTGTACAATTATGGCTCCACATTCTCCAGCTTCCCGAAGTAATCTCGTGATTTTTGGTGTGTACACAACATCAAATACCAGTGCATACAACTTCAAAGCTTCCTGCCACAATAGAAAATAGAAACTTTATCTCATGCACATATTTACCTCGTATTACGTTTCTAACTGCAAACCACCATTTCTAAAACATATGACTGAGGAAAGGTAGATAGCCGTACCTTAGAAATAGGAGAATCGTCTATATTTGGCTGCATACCAATTGATGTAGTGTTTGCAAGTATCATACCACCTTCTGGGCTGTACGATCTGTGCAGTATCATCAGTAAGAGAAAACTTTAGTTGGTGTATTAACTATGCATGTAAGAGGGTGTTTGGATTTCAATTTTGTAACTGGTTATTTGATTACTGTGACTTGAAGTCTCAATGATCAACTTTTTATGTTTTGATAAACAACTCACATTCAAATACCCTCTAAATATGACGAGAACCGTGCAGTTGGCTTTCACCCATACTGAACTGATAAGAATGCAATAAAACTAGTGTAATGTTTTATTTGCGATCAAGTACGAGTACTAGGAATGGTAATGTGAGCGCTAGTAGAATCTAACCATAAGTCCGATTGGCTATCACAATCCTTGCACCCTTCGCTTTTGCTCCATAAGCAAGATCTTTTCCAGCACCGCCAGCAACAATAACCACAAATAGTCTACCAGCCAAGGGTGATCCTGTTGCACCATTTTGAACGCCTAAACCTTGAACCTGTAAACAGTTGCAACAATTTAGGATTTAAGTAAACCTCAAACGGGTCAAATGGGTTAAATGGGTTGAAAGTCACACGTGAAATATAATATGAAACTTTTATAAGTGGACAAAAGGCACGGTTTTGACCCAACAGCCCAAATTACCACTTCTAATAGAAAGTACAGAAAGAAACCTCGATAGCAGAAACAGCGCCTACATAGTCTGTATTACACCCATATAACGTCCCATCTTTTGGTCTCCTGTGATAGCGTAGCGTAGTTGACTGCTCCTATTGACTGTAGCATACAATCAATAACAGAATACATAAAAAGCCGTAATTTAATAATCATCTACATCAGCCTCAACGCTTAAGGTTTCTATGGAAATGAAACTTACCTTTGCAACTGGATCAACCTCATCACAACATTGAAGTAAAGATTCTTTGTGAGGAATGGTTTCAACTGCATCAAAAAATGATACATTTTTCTAATCTGAATAAATACAAATACGGGGTTTTCTCCATAAAATATCAACGTACTTTCACATTTGTGACCTTTTAGTCATTGTATGGTTATATAACATTTGATTCAATAAAAGATGGCTTTGTATGCCGTTTGGGCATTCGGTACCAGGTTACCCGATGGTCAATATGATTACTTTAAATAAAAAATGTCAACTTTATTTATATAAATTTCAAATTTATATATACCAGTTGTTATATGACCCAACCAGTACAACAAAGCCACCTTTCAATAACTTGCCACAGAGAAAGTTAAATAAGTACGAAGGCACATATATGAGAGGATGTAGATATAATATGAGAAAAAAGACCCTTGAAACCGAAGCTCGCTAGCTCTAGTAAAAAGATGAAAACTCAACCTGAACCCCGCGAAATCTGTAGATGAGTAAGTATCAAGAAAAGTATTTACATTATCCACCAACAAATGTACATAAACTCCCTTATAACCAACTGATCGGAAAGCTTTATTGTACAACAAAGGTGATTTACTATGCCCAACTGGCTTCCCAGTAATACCGAATACTTTTGTGTCAAGACCTAATTGTCTGAAATTAAACAAGTCCAAAAGATCCCTAATTGTGGGTTGTCAGACTTTCACCCATTACCATTGCTATTAATGGAACCTAAATGATTAATTAAGGTACTTAAATAACCACGTAAGCTAATAAAACTGCGAAAAAAATAAATCTAATTTACAAATTTCATTACATGCATGACTAACGGCGCTTACTTGAGAATTAGCAGTAATGTGAAAGACTCGTGCTACGCCAATTATATCTATAGCGGTTGCAAACTTGACAATGTCAGCTCCTGTTGACTGTATTTTGTCAACAAGGTTCCCAAGCTCTTCTATCGAAGGAGTATTTGATAATTGTGGGAAGAAACTATGAGTTTGCACTTTGTAGGCTTGTCCACATGGATTAAGTTGTTGAAATCATCAATGGCCTGCATTTGAGTTACGAATAACAGTATAGTACTTTAGATGAGCCTATGAGCACGAATAGACGCATTTAATGTCAAGAAGAAAGGAACCTTAAGCTCAACGTCGATGTGATCAGCTCCTAATTCCATTGTTAATCGAAGAGCAGCCAATCAAATTTGTTCATCTCCGTCGTACCGACCACCTTCCCATGTTGGTCTAGAAAATAACATATAATCAGAAACCTTTTCGGGAAAGATAAAGTGTTACAACATCATGTAATATGGACTAGATTAAGGGGATGTTTGGTAATGCTTATTAAATCTGCCTATGCTTTCATGAAATAAGCAATTGCAATAACAGAAGGCAATGCTGCAAAAAGTGTGTGGATAATCAGATATCGCATTTGTGTAAGTTTTCGGCAATCAGCTAATTAGGGATTTATTACATAAAATAATCAGCCTATAATCATATCCAAACACTTAATACTGCTGATCTACTGTATCAAAACGCAACAAGGGGTGTTTGGGATTACTAAGTTAAACAGCTTATGCTCATAACCAGAAGATCAACTTATCCAAAACAGCTTATTTCACACCTAAGGTTAAACTTACAATACTGAATCCACTAACAATAACCAGTTCAAAGTAAACAATCTGAAACTTCTTACTGAAAATACCTTATTTCACCCCTAAACTAAGTAGATAAGCATAGTCAAATTTATGCATCTGCCCAAAAAACACAATAAGCAGATAATTTGTTATAAAAACAATCCAAATTCTGAAACAATCCCATCACATGTTAGACGGTTGACGATTCAGTGTACAAAAAAAAAAAAAAAAAAAAAAAAAACTGCATTCACGCCATAAGAGTTCTACCGATATCATAAGCATAAGCCCTTTTTCATCCGAAAACACTTATCCATTAGCAACTCCCAAATCCCAAATATGCCCCTAAATATTATTATACTTGCATATACTCCACATTTCATCCTAAACTTAAATTGCTAATTACAAAGAGCTTATTAACCCAAAACTAAGTAGATAAGCATAGTTACATTTCATCATCTGCTTAAAAAAAAGCAATAAGAAGATAAGTTGTTTACATAAGCAAAAATCCCAAACTCCCCACATCACATGTCAAACAATTCAGTATACTAATAAATCCAACATTCATATCACAAAAACAGAAACTCAAACCTTATCCACAGTATCAAAATGCGATAAGGGGGTGTTTGGGAATGTAATTAAAGCTGCTTATGCCTTTATGAGATAAGCATTGACTGTAAGAAAATTATTTACATTAACAAATTGATGAAATTAAAAGATGGGTTTTGTAAAAAGATTGGAGATATTACATAAAAATGTGAACTTTTTGTGAATTGAAAGTTGATTTTGTGGGATTGAAAGGTTAGGGTTAGGGTTTTGATTTGGGGGAAAAGTGGAGGGAAATTGATTTGATTTTGGGGGAGTTGATGAAATTTTGGGGGTTTTTTATAAGGAAAGTGAAAATTATTTGAGTGATTTTTGGTTGTTTGCACATGTTTTTTTTGGGTATTTTTTATATTTATTATATGTTTGTATTTTTGTATTTTTTTTATTATTTTTTTTGGGGTAAAGGTTATATGCATATAAAAAATAATAAAATGAGAATGGTACATGAAAGAGTGGGAATTTAGGGGTTGCAGTCGAGTCGTGTTTGTGTTGACCTATTCGGGTTCGCGGGTTAACGGGTTAAAATAACCTCTACCTAAACACGACCCATTTATTAATCGTGTCAAGAAGCTCAACCCTAACCCAAACCTGCATAACCTACGTAACCCCGTTTATGACCCGTTTGACCTGTTTAAGTAAATAGGCCAAATAATGAATAAAGTTGGTAGTTT